>CM057822.1:29739998-30432498 GCA_030067965.1 Latrodectus elegans | reverse complement strand
GTCTTAAAATATCTTCTAAGACTTAAAAAAAACTGCATGTTTTCTTAAAATACATAATTGGTATTAAAAAATGCTGTCGCATTTATAATATGATAATTAAAGTAGCAAAATGTAAGAAAAATACACTTTCAAAAAAATTTCTGTTTATCGTGATCCTTGCAATGAAAAAAACCAATACATTAATCAGATTGCATTATCTCGTTACTCAAGCGATAACTTCGTTGTTTAACTACCAATATTTATTGTTTCAGAGCAATTTTCTAAAGTTTTACGACACTAATCATAATTATTTTTACTACTTATTTCATTATCGTTCCCAAGTGATGGGAAATTAATGGCCATTAAACGAGTAATTTATTTTTAACAATTAAATTATATCTCGCTCTTTTCTACGATTTCAATGCCTCAGGACAAGTTTTTATTGTATAATTTATTTAATGTTTTCTAAGCCATGGGACACTATTTTTATCGAGATATATTGATTACACTGCACATCTTTTGTTTGTTTATTTTAAAAGTTGTTCGTTATTATTATTATTACTGCGAGATTTTTATACAGTTACATCACACGTAAATATACGTAAAAATATTTATTTCACATGAATATTTTATTTGATTTACAGACACAGTTTCTTTTATTATAACAATTTCTTAAAATTTAAATTAAGATTAATTAAGAGATTTTAATAAAATATGCGAATATGTAATTAAAGACATATATTAATATTTAATTAGTTAGTTAAATTTCAAAAGTGAAGTTGATAAAAAACACTTGCAGATTAAATTAGAATAATGCTTAAATTGATGAAATATAAATGCTTCTTGAAATATTTTAGTATGAATAAAACTTGTTTCACTGAAATTACTATTATAAAACTTTAATTATATAATGTGTATAGTAACACATAAGAATTTTTAATGTTATAGTTTATTAAAAGTGACATATAATGCTTCTTGCAACAGATATCACTTAAAGTTTTCTGCACAATTTTTAGCACAAGAATTTCTTTATTATTTAAGTTTAATTATGTAGTTTTCACAGTAGATTTGATTTATTTTAACTAATATGATTTTTATCTTTGAAATTGTTATTAATACATTATATAAATAATATTTTTGCTTTTTGTGTTGATATTGCTTAATATATTAATTATATTAAATTATAATAAATTTTGGATTGTAAAATTGCAAATTTAAAAAAGGTTTCTAATTTTAATGCATGAGAACTCTTTGTAATGTTGCTTAGCAAAGATTAATATTTGTATTATGATTTCATGTCTTTAATAAAAATATAGAAATTAATGTTTTCCATTTATTTTTGATTAGAAAAAATTTAAATACTTAATTAAAAATACTTTAAATAAAAGTAAGTAATACTTGTTTATTAAAAATAATATTCAATAATCTTCACTAGAATCAATATGTAGCATTATATCTCTGTCTTTGTTAGATAACATAATTAGTTAGCAATGTTACCTAAAATAAAAATATCAGCAAAGATATAAAGATAACAGCAATTATATACTTAATTTAAAATTCCTGTATGCTTCAGTAAAATATTTCTATTTTTTTACATATTTAATGAGTAAATATACTTTTTAATTTAGTCATAAAGTAAGTGCTCAAAATTTCATGACACAAGTGAATTTACCTTCGTATATCCACTAATAATATTCATATTATAAAATTGACTAAAATATTTGTAATCTGAGTAAATTATTCATTTTAATAATTAAAAGGAATGCCTTAAGTTGTTATAAATATTTTAATGCTATCAGGAATTTATAAACATCAGATATCACATAACATTTTGTATTCAAACGTGCTCAATGATTAGCAACCATTGATTGAATATTTTATTTTGTTTGGTCTTCAAATATTTAAATGACTGTTTAATATTTCTTGTTAATTAAAAATTAATTACATTTGTAATTAATAATTAATTAATTTGTTATTTTTGTTTTAATAATAAGCATTACTGAAATAAATGTTTCAAGAAAATTATGAATTCTATTTAACTACTATTTTGTTGAATAATATGGTTCAGATGTGTCGCTATTATAGCATTCTGAGAATATTGAAAAAAATTATTGAGACATGTAATTGTATAAAATTTTATGTTAACTATTTCAATTAAAATAACGGAGATAAGAATTCTTATTTTTCATTCGTTATTTTCAATAATATTCTAATAAAATATTCTTAAGAAATAGCTATACACATGAAATATAATATCATTTGAGGAATACATTATGAAAAAGCAAAATACATTGAATACATTATTATTTAGCTATATATTTACATTAGAATTTAACAATATATTTACATTATAATTATACATTATGATTTAACAATATAACTAATTTATAAACATATATCATTTGAATGTCATTTCGCTGTTTGTAAGTGTTAAATCTTTGACTGGATAAATTTACTATAATATCAGAGTGAAAAATATGAATAGGAAACATTTAATTTCACATTTTTAGCATTTTCACACTTAATTCTGATTTCTTTCATTGAAACTATATAAATTATTAAGAGAGAAATAAATAGTTACAATTTTAAAAGTTAAAGTAAGTTTTAAAGAAATATCTCTAATATATCCAGAAATGTCTTATAAAATAAAAAGAATACTAAATTGTTCTTTCTGTAAGGTATATTTAGCATATAGCAATTATATATAACTTTAATTTTAAATTTTGTCAAATATTAACTTAAATTTATAAATATTTTATATTACATGTAATTTTATGTTATAACACCATCATGCACAAATCTTTTCTTAAATAAATCTCCAATATTCTTAGCAAAAATAATGTACCGATTCTATGGTTATTAACTGAGATTAAATTATGGTTTGAAAATATATTTATGTAGAAAATAAAGGGAAAATATAATTTATGGAGTAGTCAGATTTAACCGCTCACAAACACAGACCATAAGCACATTTGTGTCAGGTAATTTCAAAAAGAAAAAAATTAAAATAACAACATTTTCATAGCTCATTAAAATTTTGATGGAATTGTAAAAATTTTATTTTTTAAATTTCGATTGTGCTATTAACTAGTACTAATAAATAAAGTTAAATATATCTACCATAAATACTAAAAATTATAATCATATTTGAAGTTTTTTGACATTTTTTATACAAATATCAAATATTAAACATGAAAATACATATAATATTTCCAATTTAGTAACAAGTATGAGCGAACAAAAATTAGGTAAAATTAAAATTGTATTTTAGTATTTATAACAAATCTAATTTTTCAACATTTAGCATTATACTTCAAACTTTACAGCTATTTTACCATTCCGAATTAAAATCAACCGAATATTTTAGAATGAAAAATCCTATGCCTATAGACTACGTTTATTTCCTTTTAAAAATGACAAAAATGATGTATATATAAGGGTATTTTAAACTGGCCATGAAATAAGTTTGGTTTTGGCCTTTTCCAAAATGTCAAATATGTTATTTTTCACAGCAATATCTGTGTGGATTTCTACTCGATTGACCGAAAATAGAAAAGATCACTCAAACTGTAAGGTAAAAGTATTTTTCCCTACATCAAATATCGGTATATTCTGATGTGTTTTTACCAAAATATTTATATACTGAACAGCAGTTCCTACAAAAATATATTTTTATAGAAAAACTCTTGTTATATAGACAATATATTTTTATGTGAAACTGTAGGTTTGTCAAAAAAGGTATGTTATACAATTTAAAAAGCAGAAAGAGGTTTAACATTTTTGCTGTTTAAAAACTCAGAAGACAAAACTACATCAATAAGTAAAAATATAACTAAAACTTTACATAATAGAATCTGAGAAATTTTCATATTAAAATGAAATATATTATGATACAATTCTTTTCATAATGAAGTTATTATAAAATAGCATTTTCCTCTAAGGCTTTAAGAAATTTTTTAATTCATTACATTTTTATAAATTATTTTTGCAGGTTTCAATTTAAAATCATTACAATCAGCCTATGTAATAATATTTAAAAGTGTTAAGCAATAGTATATATAAAAATATAAAAAGTATATCTTTAATATGTTACAATAGAAAAATATTTGTTAATTAAATAAGATATCGTATACGTCAATACTCTTATATTTGTTAAAGGGACAAAAATATAAAATACTGAATTTTGTATTTTTTTGTGTGTCATATTTATTAAATATTTAATTTTCTTTCTATAAAATGTCATGAATGGGAAAAGTAATAAAATTAAATAGTTAAGCAAAAATAGAATTTTATTTGCTAATTTTTTTTTTTTTTTTTATTTTTTTTTTTATAGTTTTTTTCATTTTTTTAGATAATTTGCTTACTACAGGAAACTATCATGTGTGTTGAGATTCTTAATTCCTTTAACATATTATTTATTAATTGCGGAAATAAAAACAAATTTTCTCAAACATAACATAATAACAGAAGTACACATAGAAGTAAAGGTCTATGAATTTTAGTCACATTTATTTATTATTAACTAATATGACATGGTTTAATAGAAACAAAATAAAAAGAAGATTCTATAAAACTCCACTTTAATTCTAACTTTACATTATTTTTATTACTTACAAAATTTCTTTAATCAATTAGAAAATTGCTTAGAAAATGTATTTTTCTATTTATTCATAAAATTTGAATTGTATGTAATATGAAGCATAACGCAAAAATTATGATAACTAATTAAAACAATAAAAATATAAATGATTATTATCAGCGATAATTTACAATAGAAAAAAATTTAGCTGGAAAACATATAATTCTTATTTAATGTTTAGTATCTAATCTTTGAAATTTCTCATGATAAATTTTAAAAATTTACGCAATTCATATATATGTGCGTGTGTGTGTCTGTATATATACATAATGAGAAACCATTTCACCAATTTTCTTACAGTATATGTGTAATGAGTTTAATTATATCTATAAAATCCTTTAATTAATTTTTACTGAACTTATCAAATTCTAAATTTTTCATAACTTATCAAATTCTAAATTTAATTATAAAATTTTCTGTGTGCATTATGTGAAAGCGTTTCTAGTATACAACTAATTTAAGTTATGAAATTGGACATTTATATAATTTACTTACTCGCTGATAAATCTTGACTTCAGTCATTTATATTTGCAGCGCTAATAGCAAACACGTTTAGTAATGATGATATGATATTTCATTGCTTACTTCATGAATCATTTAATAACACTGGGTGTGACTGCGCTTAATTTGTCCAACTTGCCGGTCACAAGCATATATACAATCCCAATTTAAATGAATGTGCATCACTAGTTATTTGTTCCAAGAATTTCTACAATTTATAATTAATGATAAAAATAAATTACTCAATATATTATTTGAAGTGTTTTTATATTTTGTTAAAGTAATGATATTGTACTATTTTGTATTATTTATTTATTTGTACGAGGAAACCAATTCAAAACATCAAATACATTGCATAATTCTTTATTTCAGTACATAAATGTTGCATTTTTAAAATATTTTAAAGTTCTTTCTATTAATTAAATTACTGTAACAAATTTATTATTTTATTTTCTGTAAAATATTTAAGAAAATTCTCATTACACTTTTTTTATTAAAAGAGGTGAAAATCATATTTCTTAAACTTAATAACATTTCATATGTAAGAAATTGTTTTAAGTTAAATCTGAATTCTTAAAGATTTGGAAGCTATCTTTTATTTTATATAAATGCTTATTTAGAAAGCCATATTGTTTTGTTGATTTTAAAATAATTTTCATAATTTACATTAAAATTAATTTGAGATAAAAATTTGGAAGAAAGGGCATAAAAGGAATAAATTTCAATTAAATTTTAAATAAATATCTTCGTAAGGAATTTTAATTTAATTATAAATGACATAAGCTCAATGATTTTTTTTTAATCTTGTCATTTAAATAAGAAATAATATTTGAATTTCATGAGTAAATTTGAAAATATTTTTATAAAATTTTTTCTCACGCTTAGAATTATATTTTAATAATTTCATGACTTTTTCTAACGGTATAAACTTCATAATTTTTTCTTTAAATGACCAATGAAAACAGACACCTTCATTTATTCTAAGCCATTTCCTCTTTGATAGAGTTTTTTCGCATATTTTGTGCACTATATGAATTTATTTATTATTTTAAGCAACACTGTTTCAATCAAACACAGCTAATTGTTTTACGTTTATTCGTTTTTAGTACAACATAAAACTAAGTAAATATATGAGAAACCAATATACACTTGATAAATCCTTCCGAAACGCTATTCTGTTTAATTATATTAATATCATATTAAATGTATATCGCATGATTTACAGACACAGTTTTTTTTATTAACAATTTCTTTGAAAATGAAATGAGAAACATTTACTAAATTTTTTATAAAAAAATCTAAGAAATAGATCTCATGTTGGATTTAATCACTTAAAATTTTTCCATTTTCAGTCAACGATTTAAATTAAAGCATATGAAGATGTTAAAAATTTATGAATTGAGCGATTTTATTAAAAATGCTGATATTATGGGTCAATAATTGAATTGTCTGTATTTTGATGCAATATTCTAAACTTTACAAATGATATTGAAGTGAAATGAAAGAAACATTCAATAATTGCGAGAAGTAATATTTGCCTCTATGATTTGTGTGTGATTACATATTATAATAATAAATGCCAAAGAATTTATTAGAAGTTATTAAACTTATGATTCTGTGTGTGAATAACTCTTAAAAATCATAATATAAAAATTTTTGTCAGCTGAAGCTGTAACTTTTAAAAATTTTATTACAAATCAAGTCAAATTGATGATTATACCGTAAATAAAAATTTTAATACACTTAATGTTTCAAAATACAAGAAAGAAGATTAAGCTTTGCAATCTACAATTTTGAAATGATTAAAATCTTAAGTAAAAATTAAATTTTTCTTAATTCTTTCAGTAAAAATTATTTCCTTCATAGATATATAAATCCGGATTTAAATGCAAATAAAAAAATTTAAGATGAAAAATAATCATAAAGAATGTTTCTAATATATTTGTCACTTTTAATATTTCCTTCTTTTATCTTTACAACAACTTATTTTTAATAGATTTAAGCTGTAATGAAATAATTTGTTTAAATAAGAAATAGAATAAAGTTTATATAAAACAATCTACATTATACACATTAATTATTTTCAATATATATGAAGTTGTATCATTATTTTAAATAATAAAATGAGGTAAAAAGTTTTTTATTTATGCTGAAATAAATATATTACGGAGTTTCTAGAAGTGTTCACACATTTTTTTAACGAGGAAGAATGTTTTTAATATTTTATTCTCTTAGTGATTAAGTTTTAACTGCTTATAATTAAGTTCTCCTTTAAAAGGCTTAAATACAGCTAAAACCAATAAACCGAATGTAATAAAATTTTGTGTATGGGCTAAGCACGAGATTCTCTGACATAATTTGGAAAACAAAATTTAATTCTAAAATATACACCACAGGACACCTTTCCAGGGAAATAATGAAATTAACACTATAGACAATGAAAATGGAATACAAAATTATCATTTATTGACTAATTGCTAATAATTTTTTTCAAACCATATAAGGTAAGGAAGAAACAAAAATAGTTTAATTTGCCAAAATAAGAACAAATTAAGATGAAATAACCAAAAAGATCAGTTGTTAATTGTGTCCAGAACACACATGATATAAGACAGTGTTTTCAACAGTTGATAGTAACTGAACTCTTATGATGCTTTCATGTGAAGTATTATGAAGTTTTTTAAGTCATGAATCTCCACGATACACCATAATTTTAAATAGCCCCATATATAGAAATTCCACAGAGTTTGATCTGGCTAATGTGGTAGCCATGGATTACAAAAGAAAAAATATCCCGTCCCTCTGTGAAACATCCAGCATGAAAATGGTCAATGTGAGGACCCACTTTTGTTCTAGCCGCGGTATAACAAACGTATGTAACATAACATGGTATTAATGGTCCGTATGGTACCAAAGTTCCGCAAAGGAACATGTGACAGGCCAATGTTCACCAATTTCTTTAAAGAAGAATGTCCCAAGGACGAATGTCTTCCTTGAATCCATACCAGACAGTGACCTTTGGAGACTAGGAGATTTTAAGTGTGGAATCTGGGGTTTCCCTTAACTCCGATACAGTGATTTTGTCTTTCGGCTGCTGGCATTAAAGTAAAAATGAGCCCCACCATTCAACAAAATATTCCAATGCTATGACATATCAACAGTCATTCTGTTGAGAAATCTAACTGGGAATGGGAAACGATGTGACTTGTCCTTATCAAGCAGCTCTAGAATATGGTTTTCTTATATGACAAATTGTACATTATGTTTCTGAGTACTTTTCGGATAGTGCCATATAACCGGAGTACCGGTGTCACATGTTTACAGCCTCTTTCAGTTAAAAATACTAGTTTCTCCAGTTTTTCAAATCTGCATGCAAATAATATGGTTCGGCCTGGGTATTTATTTAACACACACATGTATGTATATATATATCTATATATATATATATATATATATATATATATATATATATATACATATATATATATATATATATATATATATATATATATATATATATATATATATATATATATATATATATATATATATATATATATATATATATATATATACATATATATATATATATATATATATATATATATATATATATATACACATATACATATATATATATATATATATATACATATACATATATATATATATATATATATACATATACATATATATATATATAGAGAGAGAGAGACAGATACATAGGTGTAGACAGAGTAAGTTTTTCTTAAGACAAAATTCACGAACTGCAGAAGAAGATTCACCTTATTTTTGAAAAACAGTTTTTTTAATAATGCATCGTTAAAAGAAGTCCCCAAAATCAATACCTCTGAATATATTTACTTAATGTGACAACGTCTGCAAAATTTTATTTCCTAAACTATTTTGTATAAATTTTCTTTTTTCACGCATACAAATCATGGAGTATTTCTCCTACGTCTTTTCCAGGTTTTACATTTTATTACGTATGATGTTTGATCTCATTTATTAATTATCGAATTCCTTTTTGGATGGTTACAATATTAAATTATATTTTTCACAAAATTCTATGTGCGTATCTCTTATATAACCAATATACAAAATTTTCATTGCATTTCACTCTCCCGTATCCAATGTAAGCAAGCAATTTTTATGGAAAGTATAAATATATATATATATAAATATATATATATATATATATATATATATATATAAATATAATTTGAAATATTTCAGATTTTCATTTAAATTTATCCGCATTTCTTTATCACGTATTTTATACCTCGTTAAAATGCTAGCATAAGTAAAGTATAAGAATACGTTTCAAGATGAATGAAGTAAAACCGAAAAAAGGTAGATTCTTAAAGATTTGAATAAATGCTAACTTTTGGTTTCCTTTTATCTCAATGTTGAAGATAGCGAGGCTTCTCTGAGTCCTCATAATCAGTCATATCAAAGGTTATCAAGAGTTGGAATTTGAGCTCACAATCCTTGTCTGGAAGACAACTATAGTTCGAGAAATTTTTATGTGATTATTCTTTTCTTTTTAAAGAATTCTATGGCAGAACCGAGACTCTACTTTAATTTAGCAAAAAAAATCATCGAATTAATCTCTTCTCAAAGGCTTCCATCTCTAATCATGCGCAGAGAATTGCAAATGATAGAAATGCTTAGTCGGATACCAGTGAACAGACTATTCATTATTGTTTCTTATGTTAAAATCGTTTTCCATGCTGTCGGTGAGGAAGATACAGGACACTTGAGGTCAGGAAGCAGATAATATGGTTTAATTAATTACGCAAAACATTAATTTGCATCGATTAATGATGTTTGATACTAAAGTAATGTATTGAAGCATCATAAATTCATCTTTCCATATTTTTAAAACTTTGGTAGTATAAGCTAAAGGTCTAATAGGATTTTGTCCAAGGATTTGGTAGAAATAATACGATATGAGACCTATTGCACGACAAGGGAGAAAATGCGTTGATATTCCTCAAGGGGAAACAATCTCATGACATGAGATACCTAGATACACTGTCAAATTAAGTGCATCCTGTTGTGTTATTATGCTGATCGTGAAGGATAAAATATGAAAGATAATGAAAGTATATATTATTTGAAATTTAAGAAATAACTGAGATAAAAAAAGGAAAGAATATTAGGAGCAGGTAAAAAAAATTTGCTTAAGTATTTTGAAGTTTTTTTAGAATACAGTCAAAACAAAGGAATATTTTTTTTATTTGCTTTTTCCTTTATTATGAATAAAAATTATGCTTTCAATTAGTATTAATGAAACTACTAATTAATCAAGAGATAAAATAATTGATACAAAAGTGCAAAAGTATATAGTGAAAATATAATATACATTTTATACATTTATACAAACTATATAGATAGATAGATATAATGTTGTTTTAGAAAAACTGAAACTTAAAACAGTTCAAATATCTTACAAGCATTTAAACTCCAACAATATCATTCCTTTGAATTTAACATTTTCAACAAATCTAATCATAAATGATTTACCTCATTTTGTTTTCACTGAAATTTTCCTATATTTTCCGAAATGTAAAAAACGGTATATATCATGCAGTATCAGTTTTAAAGAATTATAAGAATTCTTTGTAATTAATATAAATATAACAAAACTTCACTCTAAAACTCTCTAAGCTAAATATATACTAATAAAATTATATAACCAGTTTTCGCATTTGTGTTTATTCTTTTATTAGTAAATGGCTAATTTTAAAAGAAATAAAATTATATGAAATCCATTAATACGTTAGTTCTTAAAATATTATCAAACGAATACTGTTTCTTGTAAGTATTTTTTTAAAAAAATAACATGAAAATTCAAATACATATCTTATTCTGTCATTGGATACCTTGAATATATAATTTTATACTTAAAATATGATAAAAACTATTAGTTTTATATATAGAACTCCAAGAAATCATTTTAAAGGATACGAAATATAGATCCCTTTTACTGCTAATTTTTTTATTATAATATAATATAGAAGAAAAATGTTTCAATTTAAAGTATTTTCATTATAATTAGGAATTCAATTAAATAAACATGAAATATTGATAATGTTTTTATGATTTTTTTAAAAAAAACATACCTAAACACTATTTTATTCTTTTAATCTTTTCATTAATTTGAATTTATTTTTCTACATTTATATTTAAAGACTCAAAGAAAGCTGTATTTTGTATAAAAGTTTTCATCTTTGTTTTCATATTTTTCTAAATTTTTTAAATATATTCATTTTTAATGATATTTAAAGTTATATTTCTCATTAAAGAAGCCATTTGAATGATTTCATTTTAACAAAACAGGTTTTATCGTCTATTTTCTTTCTTTTATGATTTTTAATGGCTTCTATTATAGATTCATTTTTTATTCTTCTACATGCAATGCTCAACAACCTGTTACATTCAAAGGTAGTCCCTAATAGTAGTAGCTATCGACCCTATCTATTGCAAGGCTCCTACAGTTTCTTTTATGTACTAGATTAAAATCCTTTTCATCATAGGCTTTTATTATAAAACACTCTGATTCAATATAGTAAAAATTAGTTTTTTCTACCAATTTTTCATTTTTATATAAATTAATATTTCAATTCACTATTCAAAGATTAGACTCAAGGGATGATGTCATTTGTTTTAAAGATCATAAAGCTCTCATAATTTTTAAAAATACATTAACAAACTAAAAGACACAATAATTGATTTGTAAAATCGCATACTCTTTTCAAAATATAATAAAAATTAAACTCTCATATCAAAATGCGAATTTAAATATGTAATTTTAAGAAATATACAATATTTAATTGCTTGAATTTTAAATTAAAGAAATAATTTTGTATTTCTTTTACCATACTTACAACACTTCTTTTATTATTTTGATTTGAGCAGATACCAATATTTAAATGCAATGATTAATTTTAATATAAAGTAATTTAGATTAAAAAAAGTTTTCAACTTAGATTCTTTAGTTTTATATTTAATTAAAATAACGAGTGGTAAACATTTCTTCTAAATTTTTGTCTGATTTTTAGAACGGTTATTTTCTTTAGAATAAAACTGGTGGAATTTTTTTATATCAATCTTTTCCACGTTTCTTATTTTAATACAGAATAAGAATTTTCTAAGCAAATTATAAATTTTGATAATAAATCGTAGAATAAATAAATATATATAAGAAACTATATTCTATATTTTATAAAAAAAAAAGTTTAGTAAAATTCAGAATATATTGTACTACATATTTAAAAAGAAAATTGTTGTAAAAAGACTATAAAAATTTTTTAATGTTTATTCAAGATATTACATACTGTGAAAGAAGCACCCAGAGTGTTTAAAAGATGTAAGTTACTACATCGTCAAGTATAATAATAACTATTGAAAAGATTAATAAAGCGTATTTCAAAATTATTTTTTATTCAAAAATAAAATAGATAACTTGCATGTTATATAGATATAAATTTGCGAAAAGATATTTGATTAAGTCATTAAAATTCAAATAATGTTTATATTAAGTATGACTAATTTTAATAAGTTATAAAATTAAACCATTGATTATTTTTATAAAATTTATTGATCTTAATGTCCATAACTTAGAATGATGGCATTTAAGGAAACAATCCAATCTTCAGTTAAAAATCACCTGTTATAGTCTCTTTTTTAAACACATTTCACTAATTACTGAAATACACAGCTGGCCACTCAAATTGCAACAACAGATCGATTGCAACAAGAATTGCAAGAACAAATTGCAACAACAGATCGCAACAAAATTTATTTTGTAGATAACATTTTGATCAAGTATCAAACGATTAGATTTATAGACTTGTATGTAGTGTGGTTACTGCCAAAATCAATAGAAAGAGTAGCCACCATTGTTGAAGAACACCACTGCCATACGCCTCGGCATTGATTCAAAGATACTTTGGATGTGTTCTTGGGATACAGTGGACTAAGCAGTTTCCCCACCTTGCCAAAGTTGATCTTGTACACCAGCTAAGGATGTAATCTGGGTTAATCGTTGCGCAAACATGGACTACATGTTTTCCATCTCCCAAAGATCCGGAGAGCGAATCGGCCAGTGAAGCAATTCAATCACTTGTTTGACGAAGAATCCTTAGGCAATGCATGAAAAGTGTCGTAGTGCATCATCCTCTTCAAATATGACTGTGAGCAAGCCCTGAATGTAAGGAATGACAAATTGCTCCAACATCTCAGAGATGCAATGCTATCTGTTTAAAGTACTAGCAATGCGTAGTAGAAGAGTGTGAGAGTGATATTCAATACCGCCCCATGCCATAATACCTGGTGCAGGACCAGTGTGGCGGTGAAGTAACGCATTTGTCCAGCATCTTCTCTCCACGGTGTCTCCAGACTCCAATACGACCATCGTGGTATTGCAGACACAAGCGTGACTCGTCAGAAAAGACAATTTAGCTCAATTCTACCGTCCACATCCTTCTTTCATCGCACCGTTGGCCTTGGAGACGTCTGTGATTCTGTTTCAAGGGTAGACGAAACAATGAATGTCTTGCGGACTGACCCCTCTGCTGTAAATGACGTCGAATTGTACACTGGATGATGCGTTACATACTGAATGTTCTGTACTATGGTTCGTGATGTGGCTGAATGATCCGTCACAGACATGAACGCAATTTGCCTGTCATCACTTGGAGTGGTGCACTGAGGTGGATGCGATCGAACACACCGGTACATCGTACCCTCCTGCATCCATGGATCTTATATCCGCATGAGAGTTGTTTGGTTTCATCCAACAGGACTACCGATTGCCCTGAAAGACAATCCACAATCTCGGTAGACCACTATTCCTCCTCTGTCGAACTCTGATAGTTGATCAAAAAATGATCGCTGTTTTCTACGAGGTATAATTGATCGTTTTGAATCATTTTGTGAGCTTCCAATCTAAAGGTTGGTAATCTAGACAACTTCTCAAAAAATTTATTTGTAAATCTTATTTAAAAGGAAAACGTACGTTAAGGAGGACAAGTTATATTAATGTGATTTAATTTTCTTTATTACAATTATAAATCTTGTATGCCAATTTGGGTTTGCTTGTTCGTTTTCACGTGTCGACACATACAAAGTTAATTATAAGTTTTTTTATTAAAATTTTAAGTAAGGGGTAGAAATATCATGTAGCTGAGATAGCATATTTTTTAATAAATATCTTGTGTCTCAAATGCATGATACTTTACTAATAATACATGAATAGTGTCTAACGGAAATGTTCTGCTTCAATGATCACGTTTTTGTTTCTGTTACATTGAAAACTTTGATCATCTTTGCGTTCATTAATGCTGTTTTTTTTTTAAAAAAATAAATTATCAAAAGAGTTGCGTTGCACTCACAAATTAGAGGAAAAATCTCTAATCAATAAAATCCATGTTCTTGTATTAAAAAAATACACTTGTACAGTTTCTAGATTAGGTTTAATCTCAAATATTTTAGAAGCAAATATCAAAAGACGATAGTAGGTAAGGATTATAAAATATCGATCTTAAAATTTATATTTAACAAACTTAATTAAGGAATAACTCTAAAGTAATTTAAGATAATGTGTATTAAATTTTTTCTACCAGCTTATGTGTATATGAAAGCGTGTTAAATTTCACCGTACTTCTTACAGGAAAAGTAAATTCAATTTAAAAGAAATGAAATTTCTGTAGAATTCCTGATATCATAATGTGCAAAATTTGTATTCATATATTACACATATTATATTATTTGTATTCATATATTACACACATTATATTATTATATAATGTGTATTAAATTTTTTCTACCAGCTTATGTGTATATGAAAGCGTGTTAAATTTCACCGTACTTCTTAAAGGAGAAGTAAATGCAATTTAAAAGAACTGAAATTTCTGTGGAATTCCTGATATCATTAACATCAGATACTCAAAATTTTAACACAAATTATGCATTGATGTTAACATTTCAGAGTTTTGAGTTACACTATCATATTTGTATTAAATTTCTCATTACTCACTGAGAACATTTTTAGCAATCAATATTTAGTAAGATTAATGTGTTTGCAATAATTTAAATTACTTGTAAGTACTGATATTATGAGCACTACATTTACGATCTCAAATAAACATTTAAATATTTTGCAGCATGTCAGGCATTAGTTTGAATTTTTTTAATGTGAAAAACAAATCATATTATATTATTATTTAATTCAACAAAGTAAAAAGAGCTTAAGTATTTCTTTTTAGTCTAATATCTGTAACTTTGATTTAGCAAAATATAAATGCATCGTTTATATGAAATCGAAATATTGAATAAATAAATTATATGTAATAATGAATTATATTTTTATCGATAAATACAATTTCTAGTATGTGATATTATACATATGAAATGGTTATATGTTATAAAATATTTTATTTTGATACTACTTGTTAATATTCAACGCAAATTCTGTAAGTAATTATCTAATTAGTATTAAAAAGTCTGTCTGTGAGAAAACAATTGAATCTCTCCCTCAAAATTTAAAATGAGTACCAAAGATAATATAAATAGGTTTTATATTCCTTATTTACATGCATAAGGATTTTTAAAAAAGCTCTTTATTGATGTATTTTGTTATGAGAAAAGAAGGAATTCCATTACAATAAAAATGAATCAATAAAAATATTTATTTTCAGTTAAAATATATTTAACCATTGGAAATAAATATTTCTCGACGTTTAGAATTAAAGCATTCAAATATTGAATTATTTAAAAATATTTACGTAAGATAAAACTATTACGTAAACACAAAATGGTCATACTTTTTTTTGTTAAATTTAAATCAAATCAGTGATTGCATGAAAATATCTTAAGAGCAAATAATGTTTTTTTTAATGTTAGAGAAACATCACTAACGATACTAATATATCCTATGCGTTTCTGAAATTTCTCATTTGAGCTCATCATAATTAGTACTTAATGTTAATGCGGTATTTACTCCTCTATGATGAGATCTTAATGGCTTTTCATTTCAAAAATTATTTCCCTCTAATATCCATTGATATTGCTTAAAGTAATCTCATGTTCTCTTCTTCAAGAAAATATAATGGCAAAAATATTAAAAGATAACAGGGTAACAATTTACATGTAAATATTTGCCTGTTCAAATACCTGATATTTTATAAGTATCAATCTAAAAGACTATAAATATAACTTTTAACAATATAATAAATAAGAAAATTAAACTGTACAAATGAGACTAAGATTTTACCTAAAAATTTTATTAAATTTAGAGAATTTAAATTTTATAATCAAAACAAAGTATGAAATATAAATGTTTATTTTGTTTCTTGCTGTGAAAAAATAAATCATTAGAAATATAAAAAGCTTATTTTTAATTAGAATTCTAGTTTGAAGCCTATTACTTGATCATTAAAAAATACCCTTTGTTAGGAATTCAGCCTATATAATTTACTGTAACACGAGTTTTTTATTTTGCTTTTCAATTTCATAACATAAAAAATTTCTGAAATTATTTTACTTTTAGTTTTTATTATAAAATCCACCTTGAAAACAAATAACTATGTGCTTATTTGAAAAAATTCAAAGACTTATGTTTCAACTTAGACTTATGCTTTCTAAGACTTATATAAGTTAAGACTGTTGATTAATAAAGATTGTAGATTAATAAGATTGTTAAATATTCATTTTTCTTTCCCAAAGACATGATTTTTATATGTTGATTTAAAATTATTTGTACTTATGAATAAATTTCAATTTTATGTAGATAACAATTCTATCATTATTTTGAAATATAAAATTATCACACACACACACAATTTGTAAAAGAAACTTCGTACAAACATTTGATGTGCTAAGAAAAATTATTAAATTAATCTAATTATAAATATTCTTATTTATTTCATATTTTAATATTTTAAAGTAAATTTAGACATTTGTTAATATTTTATTTACTGTTGCTTAACATCCTTTTAAAACATAAAGTCCTCAAATCAACGTGTATTATTGTGAAATTATGTGTATTATTGTAAATATTCTAGAGGAATAAAATTGTATATCGAATCACCACTATAAGATGTACAATGTCAATATTTTCTTTACTATAACGTTAAATTGACTGCAGATAAATGAAAAGAATATTTTTTGAAACTTTTATAAAAAGTGTAACGATATATTTAATGAGAAATAAATATTTATCCTTAATAAATATATTTATAAAATGAAATATTTATGATCTATTGAAGATAAAAGTTTAATATTTGATGTTTTATTTTGTTATTCATCATAACTATTATTGTTCTATTTTTTAAAGTATTAGATTTAAAATAGGAAGCCAATTTTGTTAATATATACTATGCTTTATAAAAAAATACTTAATCTTTGTATTGGATTTCTGAATGCTTAATTAGATCAAAGTGAGTAAGTTAAGGAAAAATCTGGATAAACTTAAATATATAAATTTTTTACCATAACATGGAATTCTTTATAAATTTATAAAGATTATTATCACATAGTCTTCCTCCTTAATTTTTCTTTATAAATAATAATTATCAATGTTATGTTGCAATAAGTATCACATTTAGATATTTACAAATTTCATAATTTTTGTAGAAAAGATATAAACTAAATTTATTATATTCCTAAAATGACAGAGATTTATTAGCATTTAAGTAAAGTTATAAATAATAAAATTAAGAAATGTGCATTTATTATTGAAAATCAGAATTTAAATTTTTTAAGATAAGAGCTAATAAAATAAAATAAATAATAAAGTTATAAACTATGCATTTATCAATAAAATTCAGAATTTACCAATTTTTCATTTGATCACAAACTTATTTTGTTATTGAGAAATATTCTCAAGCAGTAGTAAAAATAAAAATTGATATAATTTAGAATTTGATTACATTTCTAAAATATTGAAAATATGATAAGATAATTTTGAAATTAAAAAAAACACTTAAATTCCTTTCTTTCAACATTAATATATATATCTATATCTATATAGATATATATATATATATATAGATATATACATATACATATATATATAAATAGATTTTTAAATTTTATCAGTGCTATCAAATAATTTTGGTATCCCTAATGATACTCCTAAATCACTGATGCATTATTCGAAAATTCTTATCACAATTCTTTGTAATTAGTCTTTAATGTTAATGCGATAATCCTTTCCGTATAACGAGATCTTAATGTCCGTCATTTGAATTGTTATTTTTTTCCTTAAGATCCATCTATAATTTGAATCATAATACAAGGTTATTTTTAGAAAGTGCAATATTGACAATTTAACAACCCGACGTAAAATATATTTTACTAAACAATGAATTATGTTATTAAAATTTTAACACCAATGTTGTAAAATAAAAATATTAATATATAAAAAAGTATTTATAATTATGTGTGTAATTTTTTTTATAAAAAATGGGAATAAAATGGGGATATTGTGAACTATACATCAAATATTTTTAAAAACAAATAAATTATAATGTGTCTAAACTCTTAGAAATAAATAATCATTATATATAATTTTATATCGAATACGTGAATAATTTGTGAAGAAATATATAATCCCTTTTATATTATATTATGTATTATATATATATATATCCCCTCAATAAATAAAGTATTACACTGATGTTTAAGAAATATTATACTACCTGCATATTTTTCCGATAGATTAAAACAAGCACAGTTTGCTATAAAAATGAAACGTTTCCATTTTTAAGGCCTACATAAAAATAACTTATCCTCAATATCCTTTTATAATATTTAAAGAATTTAAGCAAAGAGATAATCTCTTTAAAGGCGATTTATCGTATTTAAAACAATGAAATACTTATGTGAACGCCAGTAAAATGAATACGAATTACATTTATTGTGAATAAGAATTATAAAAAACTTTTTCAATCTGGAAGTTGCATCTTAAAAGATTATCGGAAAATTTAAATAAAATCAGAACAATGAGTCTTAATATTTAGAAATATTTTATTTACTATCCTTTTACTATCTGATTAATAAAATGCATAATGTTGAATAAACTCAACTTTAAATGTCATTGTAAGCACATTAATCTGATTTTAAAGTCATTTTTACACAATAAATTATATATTTTATTAAAAGTAAAGAAAGAATTTAAGCTTTCTCACGCGCAAGTTCAATCTATAAATAAACCGTTACATTCGAATATGTTTCCAATTACCTAAACATGTATATAATATTTTGCGTTCAGAACTTTTTTTATTAACAGAAGTAGGTTTCTTAAAATTCTGAATGTCTATAGTTACATCAATTTCGAAAAATAAATTTAAAAATATCAACTTCCGAAAATTTTAATAACATTTTTATTGTTATATTAAAAAGGCATGCATATAAAAATTCTTAAGATTATTGACAATATTTTTTAATATTCTAAAGGGATTATAAAGATCATTTAAATAATCACCCTTATTCACAATTTTTTAAGGATTATTCATGAAAATATATAAAACATTATGTAATTTTAAAATGACATTCCGTGCTTTTTTCAAATGATGAATTGATGCCAAAGTAAAGAAATCAATAATTAAAGACAGCTCAATATACTACTACTCTGATTATTATTATTATTATCTTCATTTAAAATTGAAAAAGATAGTCTTTTTATCCAATGATGATGCAACGGTGTGATGTGCTAAATGCTTTTCTGATAAGTAAATTTGAATGTTTTCAGAAAAATACAGGCGAATTTCCTTTATTAATCATTCAGAGAAATGCGATTTCTACGATACGAATTATGTGTTTTTTCTTTGAAAATATATATTCTACAAAGCAAGGCTTTTAAAATGAATACGTTAAATCTGATTAAAAACCTCATTAAAGTGTGAATGATTATAAGATTTTTTTAATAAACTTAGAATATATTATACTTATCTATGAAAGTTACCTTCGATATTGTTTATTGCTTACAACTTTTTAATTTTTATTTTGACTATGAATACTTAAGTGATAAACACAAATTTGATCCAAAAGTTTCAGCATTTTCCAGGGTTATGATTAAATTTAGAGTAAAACTATTTTTTAACCAAAATAAATCAAATTTTTTAAACATTAATAAGAACATTTTTAAGGTAATAATTTTTTTGATTATTTATTATTACTATAATTTTTCAAGTGAGATAAATCTATTTTAACAAAAGAAATCATTTATTTTCCTCATAAAAATTTAATTTTTTGTGATTTAATTCAAAAATTGAAATATTACACTCGCCATTGTTTTTCTGGGTTTTTTAGTTTTAGCATATGTAAAATCTAAAATATGCATTTTTTTCTCTGATAAAATGCCTTTTTTTAGAAATGGCGCAAACTGGTATTTGAGAAAACCAAGTTAAATTCAATAGATACTTAAATTTAAAGAAATAAGATAATAATTCTTATTTTGATGTTTATAACTTTAATGAAGCACGTCTATTAAAAATTGAGATTTGAAAAAATAGTCTAAATTTAAATTTGTTTTCCTATCCAAGATTTGATTTTGTGTGTGTGTGAATCCTAGATTTAATTTCCTATCCTAGATTTGATTTTGAAAATATACTAGATTTTATTTTGATTCTTAGGGTAATCAAAAACAATTATGCGTGAATAAAATATGCTTTATTAAAGACCTAAAAGTTTTTGTGTTAACTATCAACTTGATTTTCTCATTTTATAACTAATTTAAAAAAAATATTTTAGAAATTATTATTAATTTATTGACAAAGTTAAAGTACCTAAAAGATATTGAGATAAAAATATTTTCTTTTGAATAGAAGTAAGCTTAAAGAAATTTTATAATCTAATATCCTTCATAAATATATCTCCTTAAGGAACTGGAATTATTTCAAAGAATCAGATTTAAATTTGAATACATTTTAAAAGCAAATATAAAAGAACTGTTCCCTATTTACTTATAATCATATAGAGTTACCTATTTTTATAACTGTCAACAACATCATATTTCTTTCAGAACAATATACTTAGACATTGTAAACTCTACAAAATTTTGATTTTCATAAATTTTATATTGATAAATTTTTTATTTACTTTAATACTCATTACTTTAAATATATATTTTATCACTCTCTGATACTCACTACTTCAAAATTCAATGTCAATAATTTACAATCTTATTGGCTTTGAATATGAATTAACCTTGTTCTTATGACTATAATAATCCTAAAATGATTTGAATTTAATTTCCTTTAACGCAAATATCAGTGTTTCAATGAATATTTTAATTAAATAACAAATTTTTAAATAACAATTAAAATACATTTATTCATTGCATTTCTTATTGTTAAACAGTAGATTTTTATTTTTATAATAATAAATTATATTATTACTGTACTTGTGGAATTTCGTTTGACATAGATTATATTATATAGACACGCATTCACATTCTAGTGGTAGAACTTATTGTAAGAGATTATTCATAAGATTGAAACAAAAAAACAATTCAATTTCGATAAAGCATATTGAATTATTTTTCGATTTAAAATACTTTGCAGTGTTTTATCAGGAATGTTTTTTTTATTAAATATTACTTATAAAAATATTTTCTTCCATACTTTTTCATTTAGAAAAATTCGTAACTTATATACACGTGTTTAAAAGTTAAATTACAAGGCATTTTACAAAATAACAATGATTTAATAACAATATATTGTTGATTCCATGTAACCGTGTCAGATCACTCAGACGCATTACAAACCAAACAGCACTATATTCAGTCAGCTTACTCATCATTCAGTGTCCGTTCGTATAATTTGACATTCTTTGCAGTGGAGTAGAATGTCCACAACAAATACATTGTTTTACATACTCTTGACTAAAAGCAGTAATGCAATAAGTAATGAATGTTAAACATGGACAGCAAAATGAAAATACATTGTCTTTATAGACAATTCTCTATTACGCCTGCAACACATCAAGTGTTGAGTTCGAGTCTGGAGACATTATGGCTGAACTGTTGCTTTATGATTCACTCCACTTGTCCTGCATAACATGGTTTGATATGATATTGATCTTCACTGCCGCATCTCTCTAGTACGCATACTCGGTACATTGAACGACTTGAGCTATATATTTAGTGCTTACCGTCAGCAATATTCCCAAAGTATAATTGGTGTTCACACGTAGCATAAAATAGTCGAGAGTTTTTCTTTAACCATGAAAATAATTACTTCCTTAGCCAACTTGTTCTTCCGATCTCTCGCCGAGGGAAAGCATATGATTTATGTTTTCACAACATCAGCCTTGTTAAACACTCCTAACGGACCGCATTAGATTTTGCAATATTTGGAAACCACATGGACTGCTATATCTAAAAGATACATCTAAATCTTATTAGATTTTAAGCCAATAATTGCTTTCATGAAAAATAGCAAATCATTTGCTTGCATTTTTGTGTCCTTTTAAATTTTTAACTTACAACAAATTCACTTGTCTGGTTTGAACTCAATGGGTAAGCATAAAACTTTTTATTAAAATTTTAGGAAAATAAATAATATTTGTATCGATTCGTTTATTTTAATTGTTCATAACAATCTTTGATGTGTTATTTACATTACATCCAAAACTATAATTGATAATTAATATTATTTATTGGTATAACTAGGATTTTTCAATAAATCCTTATCAGCATTTGTTATTTATCTCTCGTACAGGAATCATAACATTTGACCTTTTGTTTATCTTTTCAAATCCTTATTTAATAGTATCGGTTCCGTAATTAAAATTTATCACATACTTTTTTTACCAATTTATAATTTGAATACTTATCCTTGTTTTTGTATTAACGTAAGTAAGAAAATCATTTAATATTGTAATTTAATAGAAATTTTACTGGTTTCAATAGATTTCTAAGCATTTGGCATCAATATTTTTCCTGATTTATGGATTAATATAAATCTACAAAATGAAACTCTACCTTATACTTCACACTTTGGTATAAAATCTAAATAATGATAAGTATAAGTACGAAAAATAAACGTTAATTGTTTCTTAAATTTAATGTAGTATCTTAATATGTTAATTAAATTCATTAGTATTTATGCTAATTAAGTACAATCAACTCATTTCCACTGAAATAAGTGATCTCAAACGATACCATTTAATTACTGCAACACTTTTACAGGAATAATTTTGCCCACTTAGCTAATAGTATTGCATGTTATCATGTTAATCTTATCCTAATGATGAGATTTTAATGGCAATAATTTAGGTAATTATTTCCAATAAAATTAAATTCTATAAAAATGTATTGAAAAATAAGAAATTTTATTTCATATTTTTCGTTAAGGAAATATATTTAATTAGATTGCATTTAATGTTAAACAAATTTCATTTTCAAATAAAAATATCATAAAAATAAATCGTATAATGTGCTGCATTTAATTCAGTTATAGTATTAAATATTATTTTAAGATTCATAGAAACAAAAATTTAATTCTTTAAAACAAATAAATTAGTTATAGAAGCGAAGCAAGATTAGTTTTGAATGTATGTTAAGGTAATAAATTAAATTTTAAAAAATATGTTAAATGAATATGCTAAAATATCAAACTGTATGAAAATACTATGTAAATGTATAATTCAATAAAAATTTTTTTCAATATAGAATTCATCAAAATATTAAAGAAATACCCTGATTTTTTTGTGATGATATCTAAAATAATTTTAAAAACTATGAAATACGATTTCAGTATAATATATTGAATTTAGTTATCAATCATTGATATTGATTATGATTGAGTGAATACTTTCATGTCTCTGTCCATGATAGAGATGAAATTTTAATTGCGTAGCTAATTAAAATTAATCAACTCAGAAGAAAATATATATTTTAAATATTTAAAGAGACAATGAATTCAAATTTTTTTTCCACAATGTTTTATACTTCTTAATTAATTCCTAAAAGTTATATATATATAAATATATATTATATTATATATATATATTATATATATATATATATATAATATATATATATATATATTATATTTATATATATATATATATATATATATATATATATATATATATATATATATATATATATATATATATATATATATATATATATATATATATATATATATATATATATATATATATATATATATATATATATATATATATATATATATATATATAGTTGATAAAATTAAATCAAATGTCACTTTTTATTTATCTTTTTTCTCGCAGATTTTTTATAAATTATGTTATTAATGTCAAAATTTTTTAAAACTTTAATGTAGTTCTTTAATGTAATGTAGTAATTTAATGAATGGTTAAAGTTGAATGTATAAAAAGTCCGTTGAGATTTTTGATCATGTGGTTAATCTTCACTTCAAAAGCGAGCATTTTTATTTATTCTGAATATTAATGGTGACTTTTCTGCTCTAAAACGCCTCATTTAAAATATTTCCTTCAAATGAAAAATAATTTTGCCTCTTAAATCAGGAAAATGTATTTCGTTACACAAGATCAATCTTTTTCTGAAAAGAATTGAATGACGTAGAGATGCCACAATTTCTTTTGGTGACAAGATTGTCCAATAAGTTAGAAAGCTATTATGTATAAGGGAAAAGTGCCTGAATGTGAGCGGCAATTTTATACAAGAAAATCGCTCTTCTTAGCATTAAACTTTTCAGGAAATAATAAGGCTCTTTAATGGATGCATATCCTTCTTGAGCATATTGAATGCAATCAAGTGTAAAGAGGATTTCTTTTGGCCGTAAATAAAATTTATATGCGTCATTTTGTCGCTTAGGATTAACATGCCTGAAGTTTTCCGTGTCATTTGCGGATATTCTTAAAATCCCATCATTTCCAAGTTCACATATCTCTTTGGAACATTTTTTGTTATTTCGCGCTTCAAGGAATCTTCTATTGATGGAAATGGAAATTTTTAAATGATTTTCGACTCAGTCATTATTCTTGATACATTTAGCTTTACTCATTTATACGATTAGATAATAAGCATTCTAAATCTCAGTCTAATCAGAATCATTTTAAAAGATACCTTAAATCAAAGTTTGCAGTAAAAGAAAAGACATAATAATAAAATTTACAAATATCCGTATTCTATTATTCTTTATTTACCATGAATCATTTAAATATAGCTAAATTCTAAGCGAAATATTCTTCTGGAACATTATGATATAGGAATAAGCAAATAGTTGTTCCCTCATCATAATCTTTCAGTGCAACTCATTTCAATACATTTTGAAGTAAATTTCAGATTACTTCCAATTAAATAAAAAATTACTGTAAAAAAAATAAAAAGAATTATATGCATTTCATGAAATCATAGCATATAAATAAATTATTTTAAAAGTATGGAATTATTTTTTTATTATTAAAATTTACAATTAATGGGAAATACAGGCTTACAATAGTAAAAGCGTGGAATTTATCATATTAAAATTTATTTTACTTCATAATCATGTGGCATAAAAGCATCATTTAAAAACTTCAAATTTGAGAAAAGTAAATGTATTACATTTACAATACATTTTAGAAGAGGAAAGCTAACTATGTATAACATTTTAAAGAATAAAATTTCTTAACAAAAAATTAAAAGAAAGATAAATTGAAATTATTTCATAAGCAAAGCTAAGTAATTCCCATTTTCAGCTATTAAATACTATTCAATTATAATCTTTGTATATATAATACCAAATCTCAAAATTCAAAGTACCTCTAATGTGTTTAAGTATTAAACATAATTGCATTACTCTCTAAGTAAAAAACAAACAATGTAAACTAATTAAGATTCTCGTTCTTAACAATTTCTGCTTAATTTGATATTGGCTACTATATGACAGGAAAAGAAAAAGAAAAATTGAAATGAAGCACTCATATTTACGATAATCTAATTAAATATTATTTTCATTATGAATCACAAAAAGTAAAGTTTATTAATTAAATGTGTTTATATTTTCTCTACTTCTAAACATTTCTCTAAGGTATGATTTATTATAAAAATGTGTTTAAAAATTATATAACAATAAATGAAATGATGCAATACAAAATATTGCCAAATGTTATCCGGAATGGAAAAACTATAATAAATTATTTTCTTAGTCATTTGCTTATAAATGAAAAATAAATCAATGTAATATAAATGTTTTAATATTCTCAAGGATTTGTTGCTATATAATTATAAGATTCAAACATATTATTCTAGTCATTTATTACTAAAAACAAAAGTATAATTTCTTAACATTATTTTGTGTTAAGAAATTAATTTATTATTTTGTTAACAAATACTTAAATTAATTTGTGTGTTGATCTTTAAATTTTTCTTTTAATGAATGCGTTTTCTAAGTGATTATTGATAAATAAATGCACTCTCTGTGTGTTATGTTAAACATTTAATAATTTAGACTTGAAAGAATATTTTATTTTCTTTATTTGTTTCTATAGTGCTGAAAATTTAATAAAATTTTATACGTCGCTAATTATTTTTTTCTACTTTACAATATGAGTTATTATATAACCTTTAATTTATAAATTGAGCAATAAAAATAGTAATTTGAATGTTACGAATATTACACAGCTCACATTATAAATTAAGGCAAGATGAAGAGTTTTAAGTAAATCAGCTTATTTTATAATACCTTAATTAAAAAAATATTTTTATATAGCATTTATTGTATTCATAAGTAAGTTGTTTTAATAAAAAAAAGTAATGGTGGTATAAACGCTCAGTTTAAAATTTTCATCTAAAAGTTTATTATAGTTATTTAGATAATGAACAATTAAATGTGCTTTTGATACCCATTGTTTCAGGTACATTTTTTACATTTGTGTGTTTATTGTTCCCAAGCACCAGTATAGGCTATTTTTCATATTATTCTACGTTTTCAGCTATTATTTACTAGATATTTTGCATTAATAAAGCACTGGTAATAATTTTTTTATAATATAAGTAAACTAACCAATTTAATCATGCATTTTTGTATATTTTGGCTATTATTTGCTTGATTAGTTTGTTCATTTATTCAAAAAATCTCCAACAAACTTTTAACTTACAACTGCTTAAAATAAAAATGATAAATAACTCTAAAGCCCAAAAATATGTGTGCATTATATATATGAGTATTCCTTCGCACATAATTAAAAAAAAATGTCTATTTGTTATATTTCATTTTCCATTTTGTCAATGTTTCATTTTTCTTAATTCATTTCTATGAAGTTTCATATACATCAATTATAAATATTATGAATACCATTGATATATAAGTATGAGTGTGTGTGTGTATGTATGTAAATACATATACATATATTATATATACTTATATGGACAGATATCTTTTCTAACACTTATAACTGAACGTGCTTTTTTTATATGCATGCTACAAAATACATAATGTTATTGAAATTAGGCATATATTTATACCGGCAACTATATCAAAGCAAGCAATTGTAATGCAAAATTTTGAAAAATGTAAAAGAATAAATTATGTATATGCAAATCAGCCTTGATCACTGTATCTGCAAGTCAGCCTTGATCGCTGTATGTGCAAGTCAGCCTTGATCGCTGCATATGCAAGTCAGCCTTGATCGTGAAAATCAAAAAAGAATTCTGAATGAGAAAGGGGAGTATAATCGAAGAAGCGTATTCTTTTCATTGCTTCAGATGACAAAGTTCTTGGTTTGATACATTTTAGAGAAATGATTCCTTTGAAAATCATAAAACATGAATTAAGAGATTGTTTGATATGATTATGTAGGAATCCACCCTTTCCAACATATTATAAAGTTTTAAAAATATTAAATAGTGGAATATTTCTAGTTCTTTATGATAAATTTATTACTAAAAAGTAACCATATTGAAAATATCTAGCAAAATTGATTAATTTCTCTGCAATATTAAATTCATGGCAAATTCCTTAATACAACTGTATAAAATGTGTATGTGTTAAATTTCCATAATACATTTTTATTTGATGAATTGGTTAAAAATTAAAAATAAACCAACTGCTAAAAAAGCAACTCAAAATGGAAACAAATACTGTAAAAGCACAATTTAGAATTATAGTCAGAATTAGAGTTCACATTTGTATTTCAATGACATTTTCATTCAGATTAACATATTAATGTTAATTATATAATGTTTATTATTAATTTCATATACTCTTGTTGTTACTAATTCTTTATGATCTAGCAATAACTAGATATGGTCCTTAAGTCCATGTATTCAAGAAAAGTCCTACGATTTTACACCTAAAACAGCAAATTTATCTATTCCTTGCATTAACTAATTATATTTTACAGTTTTAATTGTGATATTATAGAATGTATAGGAATAAAGACTATTTTTGTTATCGAAATGCATCTGATTAAAAATGTTTCTTATAAATTTGATAATGGTGTCATTTTCTAATAATAAATTCTACATTTAATACGCGATTTCTCTTTCCAAACAACTACATGTATATAACAATGGAACTCCAGTTTTGAAATCTTTTCACATAATAGTCCATTAAATAACTTTGAGGGCATAAAAACAAAGTTATTAACATGGATTACAAAAGCCTAACATGATTTTCTTAACTAATATACATAAACATCAAATAAGCAAGAGATGTTTTAATACTTTTCTAGAATATTACCTAATATTTTTCAAGCAATTAGTGAATTTAAAGACTTTTATTAAACTTTTGAAAGCTTTCTTATCTTTTTTAATAGAAAAAGGATTTTGAAACTTTGTAAATTACTCAGTGTTTAATGAATTGTTAAATATTCATTTCATGATTTGTGTACTTGAAATTTTTTTAACTTTTAAAATTTTCTTGTCTCTTAGGAAAAAAGTGTTCTGGTATCTCTAATCATTTAAAAATACAAATGATGATCAAGATCAATGTATTATTAGTTATTAAAAATATAATGAAAGATTAAATAAAGTATTGCCTTAATAATGATTTTATATCATTATTGCTATAGATTAATCCATATGACAATAAAGACGTTCTATAAGATGCATCGCATATTTAATGCATTTTTTATAAAGGCACTAAACGATATATATGATTAATCTTAAAGAACGTATTTGTAGTTATATGAATTAATCTATAACACAATTTAGTGTTTATTAATATTAAATTTAATTTATCTAAATCATAAGTAATTTTTAACTCCTTTCACAAGAACTAAAAATTAATTCATTAAGGAGGCATTACTATTATAATTCTTAAATTAGTAAGTTAATGAAAATTTTTCATATTTTTCGGATCTTGAAACAAATAAATTTAAAACTTATTTCATAATGTGCATCACTTTTACCAAAAAATTAGAAAGACACACTTTTTTTATTAAATTTTAAAATATACTACTTAAATTTATAGAGTTTCCTTTAAGCAATTAGGATTTTCTATATTTAAATTTTATTTAGAAGCAATCTAATTAAAAGCAGCTTAATTTCAATCATCTTATCATATTGTGATAGTATTAATGATTTTTGGACGCTTGGTTATCTTACTTTTGATTCCAGATCTAAACAATAATAAAAATACGTTGCTTTTTATTACTTCTTGAATGTTCATCTATCTTATAAAATGATGAGAATTTTTAAATCGTAAATACAGTCCAGTAAGTCCAAAATTAGTCTAGTAGAAATTCATTATACAGTCTATTCAATATACAGTCTAGTAGAAATTCAAAAGTAAAACTTTACCGATCATGGAACGCTTAGCCAATTTCCCTGCCGTATATGACAAATGTGCAGAATAAAATTAAAAATTGAGATAAAAAATATAAACTGAAGGATATTTAAATTAGAACTCTAAAAGGACAAAAAGACAATAAAAGATACACACACACACACACACACACACACACATATATATATATATATATATATATATATATATATATATATATATATATATATATATATATATATATATATATATATATATATATATATATATGTACACGCTTTTAAACATAAAAACATAACCGATAATTATATATACAAGTAATAAAGTGTGAATAAAAAGAATGTATGAAATATTATTTACTTTTAATTTATCTCAGTGTTGAGAAAATTGAATATCATGATAATGAAAACTGATTTTATAAATAACTTTGAGTTTACATAGAGTGAAAATATTTCTCCTGTGTTTCACAAAATGGATATCATACTATATTTCTAAAGAGAATTTCAATTCAAAGCTAATCTCCTATGAACTTTTCTATCTTTTAATGAATACTGTAGAATATAAATATATTTTCACAGCAACATGAATTTATTTAAGGATTTAATACTGTTTTTTAAATTAATCTTTCAATCAAATTTCCTTTGAATAAGCAATGAAAGCGATTTGACCTAGAAATAGTAATTACCTTTTCTCTCTTGAAGAGATAACATTCATAAATACAAGTATTGTCTTCATAGAAATTTAAATTCTTTTCGGAAGTGATTTGATATTACTATAAAAATATCCGGTATCTATGTGATCTTTAAATTAATCCCAGTATTTAAAAATTTAAAAAGAGGGATAGTAAAGTTTTTATGAAACATATTATATCCGTACTATTTATTAATAATACTCACTATTGATTTGTATTTTAATCTGTTTTTAAAATTAAAGCAAAATTTTTACTTTTTTATATTAAAGTATAAAAAGGCAAATATTTCAACCATGGAAGAATCAAGTGACAATGCTTTTCTTTCTAAAGGAAACATGTTAAAATTAATGGACAAATTTCAGCAACGTAAGTAATATTTAAATACTTTACTAAACCAGAACTCTTTTCACAGGTTTAACTGAAACCTCTTCTCTCTCTCTCTCTCTCTCTCTGCTTTAACAAATATCTTTTCGCAGGTTTAAACTTGAGAAAAATTCATTAAAATCTACTTGTAAAGTTAATTTCACACAAAGTGTTCCTCCTTTTTTTGAAAAGGAATGTAAAGAATTTAATTTAATTCATGATATGCAGATTTTAACCTAAAATCCTACATAAGGATATTGTAAAATTACTAATTTAACTACTTAATTTTACTATAAATCTATATTATAATATTTTAAAAGTTTATATAATTTTTACTCTACTTAAACTTTAAAACATTATTAATAAAAACTTTGCAATTAAACTCGCATTTATTTAGGAGTTTATAACATTGAATTATAGATGAACTTTATATTTAAAATGAACTAGATAATATGATCCATGTAAAAATAAATAAGTGAACTTGGTAATAATATTTTCAATAATCATATATTTTAATAAAATATATATTAGAAATAATTTTAAATAAAAAGCAAGAATAAAAATTAAATTACTTCATTAAATAATACCATACTTACGATTTAAGATTTATTTTATACTCGTAATTTATCTAATTGAGAATCAAATTATACAATATAATTTATTGTATGATTTGATTCTGAGCTTTTTCTTCTTTATAATTAAGTTTCAAAAAAAGGAAATATTTAAAAATGAAAGTTCATTAGAATTCTGCTGTGCCGTTAAATAAATTGTGGCATCATAGATATCGCGTAAGTTTTTATTCAGTAAACAACTTTAAAAAAAGTTTGTTTTACTTTCTAGTGTAAACTGAAAACTTGAGAAAGAATAGAAAATGTCTAAAAAATCCTTCATTAATTTCCTGTTACAATATTTTTATATAATTTAGAATGAATAAATAAACTTTTTTTTGCATGTAGCCCATATAATTATTTAAAATATTGCATTATTTCTTAGATCAGTAATAGAGAATGCAAAAATATAAAACGTTTTGCAAACATTGCTCTTTTATTATAATTTAATTAAAATTGATTTACTAATAAAATAGATAATTGGTAAAATAAACTTATAAAACTGACATCTGAATTTTAATTTTTTGGAAAACTAAAATTCGAAATAATAATTCAAGCAAACAAAATAACTATTTAAGTTCAAATATTTTATCATATATTTAAATATTTCTCTCTTTTTTTTCAATTATAAACTACATCAGTTTAAATGTCTTAATATATAATAAACGTTTTTGAATTTATTAATAAATACAAATAGGTATACTCATTAATAGATTCTAAAATAAGTTTTTTGTATATGAAAACTAAGAATAGTAATTATCAATATCATATATATATGTATACATATATATAGATAGATAGATAGATAGATTGTTTAATATGATAGAAAATGACAAAGAGACTGAAAAGAAACTAGAAAATAGGAATATCAGTTTAACAAGAAAGTAAATACGAGGGTCACTCTGATAGTTTGAGATACAACTAGGTTTCTAAAGTTATACTAACAAAATTTTAGGAGTGTTCGAAGTAGTCTCCTCCAGTATCAATGCACTTTTGTAGACGAATTTTCCACAGATTAAATGTCTAAAGCCATTCATTTCTTGGAATAGAAGAAAAATGCATTTATAGTCACATCAATCTCTTCTTCTGAATGAAAACAACGTCCACGTAAGTTCTTTTTTAGATTAAAGAATAACCAAAAATTTCACATAGCTAGATCAGGTGAATACGGTGGATGTTCAATCACTTTAATTTGTTTTTGTTTAAGAAACGCAAGTGTTAATCCGGCTGTATGTGAAGATGCATTGTCATTGTGAAGCATTAGTCCCTTAATATTCATTTCTTGTAGAATTTCTGGAAGACATTTAGTGGTATACCAATTTGCTGTTACTGTCTTCTGTCCTTCCAACTTGATGGCTTTGACCAATCCCGTACTTCTAAAGAAAACGGCATACATCACTTTTTTCAGTGCGCGTTGTTTTTTTACCATTGTCGGCGCGGGATCTTCTACAAAGACCCATACTTTTGCTTTCTTGATGTGTTGGAACGTCAAAAAACGATATGTAGGTTTCATCAAGTGTTGCAATTTTAGAAATGATGCAGGGGCCAACATCATTTAGCAATTTCCGTTTCTTTACTGATTTTGACAAGCTCCTCTTTTTGGTGCTCAGTTAGATTATGGAGAACCCAAAGGCAAACTATTTTTTTCACATGTAATTCTTCATGAATGATTTTGTGTATGGCTGCAGATCCAATGTTAAGTTCCTTCTGTATCATTTGATACGCACAACGATTATCATCCATTAACATTTTTCGTATGGCAGACACATTATCCGGGATTACTGCCGACGCCGGCCTTCCTGTGTGTTCTTCATCCTGAAGAAAATTGCGACCTCTTCTAAATTCTCTAAATCATCTGAATACAGTAGCACGAGCTAGTGATTCATCACCAAATGCTAATTGCAACCATTGAACGCATTCTTCTTGATTTAATGCTGTTTTAAAATTGTAGAAAATCATTGCGCGAAAATGTTCTCGTATCAACTCTACTTTCTCTTCTTCTGTTTAAAATTTATTCTACGCTAAACATGTTGAAGTAAGTCAGTAAAAAATCGTCTTCTGTGTTAAAATACTTTCTGTTTTAAAACTAAGCCGTTTTTTTTTTTTTATTTTGTAAATTCTCGTCTGCGCATAGATCAAAACTTTCAGAGTAACCCACGATAAAGTAAAGTATTTATATATATAAAATAAATCTTTATAAAAGCTGAAAATTTACACAAAATTGTAATAAATTTATGACTGTTGATGATAAATTGAATTAATACATTTGTTTTCTATTATACGGGTAAAAACGGTTAGTAAAAAGATTATATTATACATATATATATAGATGATGTAAATAATTAAGCAGTGGTGTTTTTATTTCCTTATATAATTTAATTAATTGCAAATAAATGTTTAAATTTAATTAAAATTCTTAAAAAGTTTTCTGTATTTAACATTTTACTAGTTGAATTCAATTGGAATCATCTTTTTTATTTTGTTTTACTTTGGATATGTATAATAAGCTTTAACTAGCACACTGATAAGAGAAAACACTTGTTTTTAAATATACATAGTAAATAATTTTTTTTTTTTTAGCAATTGGGATTTTAAGAGTTTCTTTTCTAATTAACTTATCTTCTTTAAGACAAGCTGCGCATTTTATTTGGATGAAGATGTAAGGGATTTTCAAAACAATACCATTCACTCCATTCTTAGTTCAGTTTCGACAAATTCATTTAGTTGTTGTTGCAGGTATGACAAAGACAAGCTTAAAAGATTATCGAACTTTGTTTTCCGTTAATAGTTTCTCTCTTTTTATATTGTTTTTACTAGATTTTGAAATTAAAGGAAGAAAAAGTATCTTTGTAAGAATTAATTACTATTTTGGATAACAACTGGAAGAAACATTTAGAGGCTAAAACATTGTTTTAACTATCGTATTTTTTAGGATTTTTTTAAACTTGTATGGAAATATTAAAAAATAATGAAAAAGTTAACTGTTACTTTGCTAATGCATTTCATTTTAATTCGTTAAATTAAATTCAATAATAGAACATTATAAATTTTTTCTTGGCTTTTGGGATAGTATTATGTTTCTCTAAAGTGTGTTTAAATTAGACAAAGTACTTATTCCGCTGTCAAATATAACAGCCAAATACTTCATATCTTTTATTTTAGTTACTCTAATTTTTTTGAACTCAACAAATTATTATTAAGCGTGTAGAAGCTAGTACAGTGCTCTTTTTATAAGAAAAGAAATGCAAGCCAAACTTGGTTTAGAATATCATTTATATACAAATAAATTTATTATTTTTTGGTATTTTATGGTATTTTATGTTTTACTCTGCTACATATAAAACGTAATCTTTTGAAAATATTAAAAAAATGTATACTTATTTATAGGTCATGTTGCAACTTATTATTAGTAATACAAATAGCTTTTCCACTATAAACTCCATGATTCAAAAAAGAAGTATGTTTAAGTTGTACAATTTCCTATTTTTTTAATCAAATAAAATAATTTGTTTGATTTTTTAATCAAAGCAATACGGCTTTCAACAATAATTTACATGCATTAACACATAAATGTATTTTTTTTTCTCTTACAGCCATTGAGCTGCTTATAAAACAAATAATTAACTAAAAAGCTTTATATATATATATATATATATATATATATATATATATATATATATATATATATATATATATATATATATATATATATATATATATATATATATATATATATATATATATATATATATATATATATATATATATATATATATATATATATATATATATATAAAAGTTGTGTTTTGTATCTAGTTTTAGGTACATTACCACATATTTTTGTAGTTTTAGCATGTTTGCATATTTTATAAATTTTCAAAAGTATGTTTTCATATAGTTTACAATCATCAATTGAATGAATCCTTCTACACCTATAAAGCAGAAAAAACTTCACTTTTAAACTAAAATTCTTTAATTCATCAAATTTTCACTTAAGAAATAAAATAGTCAATGAACATTAATTTTGTTTAGTGTTTGATGAAAAAAAATTTCTTTCCATAGTGATTTTAACAAAAACAGTGAAACATAATATACTACATTTTCAGTTTCTCTTCTTAAAAATTGAATCGTTATGTTTGAGCAATGAAATAATAAAAAAAGTAATATTTGATTACGCTCTAAAATATACATCTGTATAAAGAAATACCTTATACAGCTGATATTAAATTTAGTTAATAATATAATTAAAATTTTATAATATATTATTATCAAATAATATTTACAATATATTAAAACTCTATATGTAATAAAATATAATTAATCAAATGGATTATTCTTCTTAGCTTTTGGATAGTTATTGTAATAATAAATCAGAATATGCATATAATTTAAATATTTGATTACCCTCTGAAGTTACTGAAACTCATTACATTATAAAATTCATAAATAGTAAAAACTGGCTTAAATACATCAAATCTGATAATGACGATTAAATATTAAAATATTTTATGTTAACAAATTACACTTTCATTTCATCTAAAAAGCAACATAGCTATTTAATTTTTCAGTAGTTAAGAGAAGTAAAAATCTAATAATTTATGAATTAAGTATCAAGAATAAATAGAAACTTACTTTTAAGGAAATATTATGTATCTTAATAAAAGGAATTACTTTTAAAAGTATGTACATTCAATCTGAAAATTCTCAAATAATCTTTCTGTCATGTATTTTAAGAATTGCGAGTGCTGGTAGTTTCCTCAAACTGTGAATTCAAAAATGTGTTCAGTTTCAAATTCAAAGTAATATAAGATCTCATTAAGTATCATCAACTCAATTTCTTCAAGACTAAATGGCTCCTAATCGATGTTCCTTAAATATCAAACTACGATTCTGGATTTCCTCTCTCATCTAAACATAATTATCTCTGTTAATGTGATCATCGCTTTCAAAAAAGACGCTTTAATAATCATTATTTTACCATTAAACTTTTTCCTGAGAATGTGCAGCTAATTCTGTATCCATCATTTCGAAGAGATGTTATGTCAAAACTGGTGAATGATAGAATTGGAAGAAAATAAATTATTGTAATAATAGTCATATAGTTTAAAATATCTTTTGTGTATAGATTTAATTTTTGAATCTGAAACTGCAAAATTATCACTATAACATTTTAGAAATTTGAATCTACATAGGTATTTGCAACCTCAATGAGGAACTTCATAGATTGAGCAATTTCTCATATCATATTGTAATGTCTCATACTCAGCCCTTTCGATTTCCAGAGCCTTCGATGGGGAGGGTGAGTATGGAGACGGTTGGTGCGAGGAGCAGGCGGAGAAGCTGAGTTTTGGTTTAGGATTGATACTGACATTTGTACGCTACGGTGGCGCTAGAGTTTTAGCGAACCCAAATATGACTCCTTAGCAAATTCTTTGGTTCTTTATTAATTAAATGTTTTAGTCTCAAAATTTGGAGTCAGTAGTTTGTTTCATAACAATATTCATATGAATTATCATGACACAACACAGAAAAGTTGGAAAGTTTTAACTTTCTTTTACACCAATCCGAAAGACATATATATATATATATATATATATATATATATATATATATATATAAATATATATATATATATATATATATATATATACATATTGAAAGGACAGAAATGCGATATACTTTAACTGTTGTTCAACAAATTATACCTTAAACCCAGAGACTATGAAGTATACAATTTTAAAATTAAATTATAAAATTAAAGAAATTTCAATAAATATAAAAACATTTATTAAAAATCATAAGAAGACTTTTAACAAAGAAACTTACTAAGGAAAAGTTTTAAAACAGCTCTTTAAAAAATTTAAAATAAGATTAATAAGCGATTTCTCATGACAAACAAGATTTTTAAACAGCAAAAATTTAACTTTTAAAATATAAATTTCTACCCTCGTTTTTTATTATATAAAATTAAACTTTTAAATCAAGTAAATATTATAATTTATAAAGAGATACTTTTATAAATAAACCTAAACACGAGTTAAATTTTAAAATTTTGTACCACGAATTTTTTTTCGTTGCTTTCTTTGCTTTCAAACTTTTAATTTTCTCAAAGTTAACCTATTAAATAAAAATAAAAAAAAATACCATAAAACATTTTATGAGGAATAAGAATGTGCTATCAAAATTTTTACAGCATACTTTTTCCCAAATATGGTAACAGTCAAAAAGAAAAACTAAACATCAGTTTGATAAAAGGTAAATATAAGGAATTTTACCTTTAAATTCTGGTGTTAAATAACTAATATGTGCTAAACATTGTTCTTTGTTTTACATGATCTTGAATAAATTGTGATGTTTTGACACAGTGTAAATTTTAACTAATTATGCTTAATAGTTCAGTAAAAATGATTATAATTATACAACTTCTATTGACATTTCATTTAGAAATCTTTATTAAGTGGGACCACGTAAAAATAAAAATTGTGGGAAAATTAAAATATATGTTTTTAAATAACTTAACTTTTAACACATCTTTTTACAGTTAAATTTCTATAACATCTTTTCAATATCATTAAATTTTATTTATTGTAGTGTATAAGTATATAAGGAGTAAATACATTTTAAAACCATTAAGTGCAATCTGCATGGTATAACTGTCAAAGTGTAAATGAGTGTTAAAACAAAATGACTTTTATACAGAGTAATATTACTATAATCATCTTTCGAACTAAAAAATTTATTTGAAGTAAAGAAAAGCTTGCTCTTTATAATAAAATTGAGGATTTTAAAAAATAAACTTTTCCCTTGAGCTTTTAATATTGCAATTATACATTCCAAATATACAAATACTTTTTTATATCAACAAAATTGAACTGATATTAGTAACATATAATTACATTACACATTTTCGTATGCATACGTGTACAATATATATTATGTATACAATAGAACAAATATTATGGCGGTTCAAATTAAATTGAAATAAATAAATTATTAACAAAAACTGTTAGATGTCTTCTTTTCAGAAAGACTTAATCTCAATTTTCATATTTCTTATTAATGAAATAATGCAAAATTTGTAGAAGAATAAAAAAAATCTAACAATTTAAATCAAGATACACTTAAATGTGATTATAAGCTGAACATCCTTAAGATTGATCAGTGCCTAATATTATTCTAACTCTAGCATTAAATTCCCTATGATACATCATATCGAAAACAAAATTGATATATCAATCAGTTTCGACGCTTGTCTAAATGGAGCCCATAAAAGTAACAACGCTTCTAATGGTTCGCTATCCATCATTTTTAGATATTCCTGAAGACATATCTCAAAAAAATATGAAATGACATCTTCCAAAAAGGAGCTATACTTAAGTTGTATATTCCAGAGTCAAACTAAATACATTTACAAAGCAAACACTATAAATTTCTCTCTCAATAGTATTTTCTGTTTCACTGAAAAAGAAATATTGTTAATGTGAAAATAAAAACTGTTAAAATGGTAGTAATATTTAACATTGAAAAATTTATGTTGAATGTTACTTTTGTATTATCATATATAGTGATGCTGAAATTGAAAAGATAATTAGGAAATTTGTATTCTTCATGAAAATTTTCTATTAAAATGATACTCAGTATACATCAATTTAAAACAAATTTAATAAAATGCTAAATAATTCCTCAGTCATTTTTAATACTTAGAGTAACAAAATTTGAAGAAAAAATATCTATTTTTACATAATTTTGTTGAATGTATCACTAATTTTAAAAATTATTTCTTGAATATAACAGCCCAGTAAGTACGATAGTTAAGTGATGCAACTACAAAAGAAAATTTCTGAAGAATTAACACTTAATCTCATAAATATATTTAAAAAAATTTTTGTAATTTATTATTTACAGTATTTAAGACTAATTTATAAAATTTATTAAATTAAAAAAAGTTTAAAAGTATTGTTGTTAGAGTAACTGTGTAAAAGAATTTACGACAAACTTATCAACATATTTACATAGAAATAGTAAAAATGTACCATTTGTCACTAAATTTCGCAAAATAAAATTCTTCTAATCACTAAAATAAAACTAAAAGTTTCACTCCACATGTTCATAAATTACAAGTACTGAAATATAATTTAAAATAAATTAATAATATTATAGACCATTATTAAAAATATGTTACGATATAATGTCTAAAATATGAATATTTTTAAAGATAAAAGTTATTTTCTTCAGGATTAAAGTTTTTCTATTTAATTATGTTACAAAATCTAAAATCTTTATAAATAAAAGTTAGTAAGCATTTCTTTTATTTGTATTTATTATTTTCTTCTGTATCCCAACAACCTTTCTTAAATTTTCAAATGTTTGAATTTTATTCATCTAAACGTCATTTTAATGTTTCTAAAAATTCATTGATATTTCAGCAGTTAGTGAAGAGGGTTTCAGAAAAACAATGTAATTCAAATTTAATTGTGCTGTTTACGCAAGTGAATAATTCAGTGAAAGAATTTTTACAAAAATAACAATCAAGTGGAATGGGAAAGTTTCTTTTTACCAGTAAAGTTTTCTATGAATTAAGGTCACATTCATTCATCGAATTAATTAGAAGTAAAATGAATCTATTAAATAAGGATTAGAGTTTTCCTATTTTTTACACTCATCAATTTCAAATTCTTTCTTTTAAATTTCAAATGCTTAAATTCAACCCATAGAAATGCCTTTTTTAAAGGTTTCCAGATATTATTGATATTTCAAGGCTTCAAAGTATAATGTAAATAGAATTTGAATATCTCGTTTTGGTAAATAGTAAAAGCATTGAAGTAATTTTCATAGAAGTGTCACTTAAGTTTACTATCTTTCAATTTCCAATGTAAATTTTTATGAATTAGGATCAAGTTTATTCACTGAATTCATTAAATTAAATCATAATAATTTAAAATAGTTAACTGAAAAATTAAGGAAATATTTATAGTTAATTCCAAACGAAGATAAATTTTATTAAAATGTTTCTTATATTTACAAATTTATATTTTCTCTAATGTAAATGTAAATTTGATTTATAATTTAAAATATTCATGCATTTTTTTTTACTTTTTCCTTCAATTTACAAAGGGTTTCAGATAAAAAGTATTATTGTATCTTTTATTCTACATCATACATTCCTCATTCAAAAACTTCCTTCACAAACTTTACTCAAAAATTAATTCTCATTTCATTTCTATGAGAATTTCTTTTTCACAACTCAGATTTCTTTGATCACAATAGAAAATATTCCTCCTTTTAAACTAAATACATGAGAAATTTAAGATAATTTTTTCAAGTTTAGAAATCTCGTGAAATTATTATTTATAAATGTTATAAAAATTTAAATTTAGTTGTTGTTGATGTATAAACTATGAATATTATACATGAAAAAAATATAAAAATATTTTACTGTTCTCCTGTCTTTTATTTAGAATATCATTTTTCTCAATATTTTGAAATAAAATCCAAATTTTCTAAAAATGTGCTTAAAATCTACAAGCTAGTTACTAAGGATTCCTCAGGGATAAATTTATTAAAACAACCTGCATATATATAAATATATATATATATATATATATATATATATATATATATATATATATATATATATATAAATATATATATATATATATATATATATATATATATATATATATATATAATTAATTAAAAGTTGAAATATTCATGCCTTCATGTTGTATATAATTTTATATATTGTAACTATTGTTTTGACTGAGGCATATTACTTTACCACCATTTATAAAAAATAAGTTTTTGTAAATTCTTTACTGTATATTAAATTAAAAGAAAATTTTTGTGTATGTGACTATTGTTTTTCAGTATAAATCTTACTCATGTTAAAAAAAAATTATCTTTGCCAAAATGTATTTTGCAGTTGAGCTTATAAAGTGTAAAAAGGGAAAAATTTATGTTTTTTTTAAAAAAAAGCATATGAATGCCACTTTGTCACCAAGGGTCATAATGCGTGACGCTGCTTTCCGTGTCATTTCTCTCTGTTGACATTTTCTCATTACTGTTATCCTTTTATTCCTAGCGTCATTTTCTTATTCATCTATATCTAGCATCTAACTATAAATTTGAAGCTCCAAAATGATGCATTCAAAAAAGATGTTTTTTTGAATTTCATGTGATCTGTTATGCCAGAATAAAAAAGTATATCGATTTACATTAGGCATGTTATTCTTATCACATTTCATTGTTTGAAATTATAAACTTATTTAACATGTTAATATCAATATTTTTAACTGACTCGTTTTAAAAGTTTTAAAAACTTTATGTTCTTATACTAAAGTAAATATTAAGCATTTAAACTAATGGGGTAATAAAAAATATAATGCTCTCGAATAAACTTTATATGTATTGCATTTCTTATCCACAATTTCGGATATTTTTTTATTTTTCAGTATGGTTGTTTAATTTTAAAATTTCTGTACTTAAACATATATTTTTTGTCTTTAATTTTACAATATTTTTGTCTTGCATTTTACAAGATAAAATTTAAAAATAAATTTTAATGATAGTAAAGATTAACATTTCCAATTTTAAAACAAGATTTATTGCTTTTAAAAATCTTTTATTTTAGTAATGCTTATTAAACCTCCGTATCGTTGTTTTTTCTGATCCTATCTGGTGTAGCATTTTTAACACCAGGTTTACGAGCCCTTCAATCCTCAGAAAATCAGGAAACAGCAGCAAGGAAACCTTTTTGAATAAATTTCAGACACAAAAGAAGGTGTTAGGAGATAGCTTGCTCAACACCACATTTGCAACAGGTACGATAGAGCTTACATTTGCCATCAAATTTAATACTACGAAAATGGTAACTACCAAATCTAGAGCATGCATTCTGGCCAATTTTAGAATCTTTGACAGCAATGGAACCACCACCAACACAGTACCAATCATGAGTAAGTAAAATTCTTCAGATATAGTGGAGGACATCTAAAATTTTACAAGATCGGAAGAAAAGAGCTTTTTCGAAGCCAGGAATTTTAAAGTACATTTTAGATATATTTACGGTATTAAATTCAAGTACGAAAACAAAATAATTAGTTCAATTTCTTAACGTGTCTAGTTCATTGCTTAAAACAATGATTAAGAATTTTGCTCCGAAAAGACTTTTTACGTCATACACTAATAATTTGGGGAAAACGTTATTCCTTATGTAGGTTTTCGGCTGAAAACTAATCAGTAGTTTAATATAATTACTTTTATAACATTTTAACATAATTATCTTTTAATTCATGACAACATTTTCAGGAAAATTTAATAAAATATAAAAGGAATCAAAATATTTTTTTAATTTATTTCAAATAGTTTTGTCTATAAACGATAAATTTAGTGGATAAAGCCAAATTAAGATAATTCGTCTACCTTATATTTCCCATAATCCTTCCTAATAATTTTAAATTACCTAATTTAAGAAAAAAATTTTAAAAATAATATGTAATGTTTCTTTATCTACTGACATGCTTAACATTATTAAAATAAATCTATTTTATTAAGCTATTATGATGTGTTTTTTTCATTATTTATTGTAACAAATGTCATTTTTAGTATCAAATTTTTTGCTATTTAAAAACACTATAAAACAGGAAAATGAAATATTGAATTTTAGCATAAACTTTTTCCAATACTTTAAAAGTATAAAATGCTGACATAAACAGAAACTTCCTTTTATTTCAAGGCCATTTTCGGGAAACAAAACATAGATTTCTTGTCCTCTAAAATATCGTAAATCTAGATACAAACTAAGAGAAAAGATACAAGTAGTGCAAAAGTTTTTTTCTCTATGCAAACAATATTTCAAGATAAATGTTGCTTCAAGATTGGTAATGGTGTCATTTATATCTTATAATACTTTTTCAGATTTATTTCTTTGAATTTGTACTGGATAAATTTGAAAATATTTATATTTGTAATGGAATATTCTTAAAAGAGAATTAAATAGTATGCATTAATAATATTCAATAACAAAACAGATCTGTAAAATATGAAAAAAATAGTATAGTTATTTCCTATCGTCTTTTTAAACACCAAAAAAAACATTTATTTATAAAAATAGACTTTTAAATTGCCTTTAGTTCTTTGTTTGAATTAGGTATAAATTTATTCACGGAAATTATATTTTGTTAAATGTATGTAATATTTATCTTAATATTTTTATTTGTTGCAAGAGCATGAATAATATTTGAACAAGTATTATAAAATTAGCAATAAATTTTAAATGCTAGAGAATGTAGTACAATATTTCACAAAATTTTAATGACAATAATTTAAGCAAATATTTATAATTTTTCTATATATTTGAGGAAATAGTTGATAATAATAATCTACAACATCAAATTTACAGACACATTGTAATCCTCATCTATCAAATATTATTCTGTATTTTCTGTACATACCTTTCCCTTCAATATTTATAATTTCGTCTTATTATGGAACATAACTCTAATTAGGGAAAAAATTTACAAATAAATATACTTATAAATTCTCAAGTTTTTGATATTTTGATAGCTAATTACGAAGATGTAGAATCTTTAATTAGAATATTATACTCAAAAAAAATTCATTTAAAATAAAAATTATTTTTAATAACGTGAGGAATAACTTCGTTTATTATTATATAACATCTAATTTTTAAATTATATGAGGAGGTACGTTTTAGAGATTTAGTCATCACTAGGAATATTACGAAAATTTCTTCTATATTTAATTTTGGATGATTTTTTCAAACAATAACTTTATAGAAAATTGAGATCGACTTAAGAAATATGTAATCGTTTGTGTAAATAATTTATTAGAATAATTAATAATTAAGAATGGTTAAATTAATATCACGTACAATATCAGAGTGCTGAGAATATGAGTTATGCATCTAATAATTGAAATAAAATAAATTCTATGATAACTATACTCTTAGACTCCACATTTTACAAAATTGAAATTGACAAAACTGATTTTTTTCAATATATTTATGAGTATTCCGAAAATAATACTATCAAATAATTTTAAAAAACCTGTAAGTTTTAGATCATTAATAATATTTATTCCTTCCAAAATTTACACTTTCAAGAATTATAAGTTAGTCATGATATAAATTTCGAATAAGCATGTGTATTAAGAAGATTTTGAAATACAGCACATAATTTGACGAAAAAAAGATCTATAATTATTTTAATTTATTTATATATATTATATATATATATATATATATATATATATATATATATTACTAAACCGCGCGCTCGCGTGTATATATATATATATATATATATATATATATATATATATATATATATATATAATATATATATATATATATATATATATATATATATATATATATATATATATATATATATATATATATATATATATATATATATATATATACAGATGAATCCAGATTCACACGTGGTGAGAGTGTTTCAGGACGTATGTTGAGAGAATCAATATCCCAGATATCGATATCATCAATTTAACATTGTGAAAAGACACGGTTACCGTTAAGGTAGATTAAAGTTTGTTTTGGACAGGAATCTTTCTCGGTGATCACACTTACCTACATGTTTGCTTGTATTCCAGGGTGCAACTGTGACTGGTGCGAGATAACATGATGTTATTTTTTATCCATATGTCTACCCATATGGCAGTGCAATTCACAATAATTTCATTCTGGCTTATGATAATGTAAAACGTCATTGAGTGTAGTTGTTGAGGAACATCTTAAGGTCTAGGTTTGGAGTGAATGAAATGACCAGCTGGATATCCAGACGTGAATCACATAAATCATCTTTGGACAACCTTGGTATACAGGTTTCTGATTTACGTCTTCCTCCAAGACGCTTAGAAGAACTCGGAAACACCTTACTCCGTGTCTGGTCTTCACTTTCTGTTTTGGTTACCGACAATTTAACTCACAACATAAAAGTTGATGCCACCAATGCATTCATTTTAAAGGCGGGCATATCCGTTCTTAAAAGTCCTTTTTATTATGTTTCTGCCATATTTTACTTGACAAAATATTTATTATTTTTCAAAAATGGAATTATCCAGCCAAATAGCTTTTTTACAATAATTATTTTCGTATCAAATCATTGCTGATTTTTTGATAAATATAAACTTCGAACTTCTAACTTATTATCAATACATACGAAATTTTACAGAAGTCATTAATGTTTGGCATTTCTACATTCATTCATTTGCAAATTAGACGCAAAAATAGCCTGTTCTTCCATACTTTTAGGAGGACAGTGCAGTTTACTTTGTAAAAATTATTTAAATATCAATGAGAATTTTTATGGTAAGAAAATGATTCCTTATTCATTTAAATGAAAGTTTGTAAAACAGAAAGATTTCATTATACTAGTATGTGAATTATAAATTTTTATTTTGATAATTTTTATAACTCTTTTTGTTCTATAATATTTATTTTTATTAATTCTTCAAAATGTCTGGTAAAATTCCAGTTAAATAGGGCAAATTTCATTTCTTTTTTCTGCCGAAAACTCAAGCAATCTTAAAAGTAACTAAATTTAAGAAATGTGTCAAAATGAAATCTTAAAAAAAAGTCTTAAAGAAAGACACTTACTAGAACACAAGAAAACCTCAATCACTGAATTAAATTGCAAAAGAGATTTATTCACAAGATGTAATATATTAGACTAATCTGACATTAATAGAGCTTTGAAAAACCTCGTTTCATTCATAAAAATTTAATTTTTTAATTGTAAGCGTAGAAAATATTATAATTATAAAATTTAATAATAGCTGTATTAAAGTAATTTTAAGCAATTTAACTTTTTATTGAAAGAATTATTGAAAACATCAAAATTATTTTTAATTAAGGGTTTTTAAGGACATTGAAAAACCCTTCTCACATAATTAAAATTACAAAATATTTTATATCTTTTAGTTTCATTTCGTTATATAGAAAAGCTAAAGTCAATGCAATTAATTAATTAAAGCTAACATAGCAAACATATAAAAATATTCAAACCATATTTGATTTAATAAGTAGAAAAATATGATGAAATCCAGTAATGCAATATCCATATTATTACAAAATTTTCTTGTAAAACTTACAGTGCAGAATTCATGTAAATCTAAAGATATATGAATAAATAAAAATACAATGATTTCCTTTTAGTTAGTTTAACATTTGTTTTGTTCAATAAATTCAGCTTTAAGTAACTTCACCAAATGGCTTTTTGTCTTTTAAGAAAAAAATAGCCATTACCTTAACTATTGTTAATAAAAGAACAGCAGCCTCAATTGCTCTAAAATTTCACCAACTTTATTTCTTTAATGTACTGAGTGTAGGAACGTAGGCTTGAAAAAAGGAATGTACTAAGTTTTCCATTACTTACTGTTAGTAATTTGTCAACATTTATTTTTTTGTTTCTGAAAATAGAAAAGATAAAAATAGTACTAAATGTGCTAAGAAATCGATCAACAGCATAAGATAAATCTAAAAATTTATTTATTGTATTATTTCTAAGCTATTTCAGTATTTCTCTCTTTAATGTTCTTAAACAATAAATGTTTGTATTCGGAGAGAATTTAAGAAGTTTGTAATTCATATGATTACAGTTAAATGCGATAATATATTAGATCTCTGCCAACACAGAGATATTAACTTTTGATTGCCATAGAAATACATGCTGAACAAAGCAAAATCGTAATTAATAAAAAGATATAGTAAAAATTACTTTCTAAAAATAACGTTCGGGTAAAGCAATGGTGCTACATATAGTATATATTGTTAATAACATCGTAATTGTATTATAGTTAATAAATACATCGTAATATCATTGAATTAAAGAAATTTAATCAACTAAAGAAATGTAGTTGAATGATTATTATAACATCCTTAAATGTAAGCGAAATCTACGCTGGCTTTCAATAAATCCAATTGATTACTGCTTTGTAAAGTAGCAAAAGTTACTTTGTAAAGTTGCTTTACGGAGAAGTTTTGTAAAATAACAGAACAAAAACTATGTTTTATACAGGGCAGAGTATAAGCTAAAGTTATAGTATAATAACAAAAGAAAGTTATTACATTGGATATTTTTAATGGAAACAAAACCAAGTTCTGTAATATGTGTTCAGGAAAAATATAGTTGTCATACTTATATTTAATTATACGAATTCATAGATAAGAAAGATTATTTTCAAAGTACTTTTTTTTGGATCATATCAATGATTCAAAGAAGGAATAAAATTGAGACGTAACTATTACACCTTAAAACTTATAAAAAATTAGTCAGAATGATACTTACCTTATTATATGTTATTTCAGTCAATTATAGAAAGTTAAAATTTAATTTAATTAGTATGTCTACAATAGAGATAAATTTAAATAATACATGCTTTTTCCCAATTATAAATAAGCTTTTAGTTATAGAAAATTATTAATGAGTTTTAATTACCAGATAATTTTATTTTTTAAAAAAATTAAAATTATGATTTTTAAAGATAATTTTTAAAGGGCAACGGAAACTGTTTCTCTTTCCTCAAAGCAAATACTGAAATAATTTATCAAAAAATGAGCAACAAACTGTTAGTTACGCAAAATTCAGTTACATAATTATTGAACAAAACAAATTCAAGGGCTTATAAAAAACTTTCGAGTAATTTGATTCTTTTCAATTATTTCAGCTAAATTCATGCTTGAAATATTTATAGGGAATGAAAAGAAGTCTCATAGATTTCATCTTACATTAAGCCAGCCTCTATATTTTTCAATCTCATTATTTAAAATCAGATTAGTTACTTTCAATTTATTACTAACATACCTTTATGGGATCTTTCAGTGTCTAACACGACTATGTACAGCTTTAAAATATCTCATGTGAAAAGCATGAATTTTTTGAAGTCATAAGATTTCATTTGGTAACAATGCCCATCCTGAACTTTCATAAAAAAAAACTGTAATTTTTATCAGCCATGTGAGAACATTATGCATAAGGTTAAGTCGACCATTTTGAGTTTAAGAATGTTTTCAAATTGTTAGGGAATTTTAAGAAATTTAACTGGATATTTTAAAGTTATAAGTTTGATTTATTCTTCCAATTTAATGTTCTTGAAACTATGCTTAGATGATTTTAAAACAAATTTAAATTAAATGAATATGTTACATTATCATATTTTTCTTAATATTAATAAGTTGCATATATTTTAATAAATATGTTATCTTAAAAGTATTATACTTGTATAAATCTGTTATTTATAAATGTAATAATACTATTTAAGAAATCAATTGATTTTCAGCACTCAATAAGTGACCAATATTTACCTAATTTATTTACAAACTTAAGCAAATATATTTTTAAATTTAATTTCGTGAAAAAAGATTTAATTCCGATTGCATATGATTCATTCAATATTTTTAAAAGTCATTTTATTCAAATGTTTTTGTCTTAAATTTTATATAATACAAAATAATAATTCACTCTATTTTGACTGGAATTCTCCTCAATATTTTTAAAAAAATATTTTTATATATATATATATATTTATTCGATATACGTTATTATACATTATATTTCCTAAATGAATGCTCTTAGCTCTAAAGTATACTAAAAACGTTTCTATTTAAATTTGTCTCAATATGTATGAGAATAATTCTTATCGGGAGAAAAATCCAGTAATAATACTTATCAAAATACAATCCACTTAAGACAATGGTTGTGATAAACCCTTATTTAAAAACTCAATTGTTTTTTCGTATTCACTGAAGGCCAAATTAATTTTTAAAAATTAATTTTCATTTTTCTTTTAAATGCAATTAATTTTTTGATTGGTTGGATTTTGAATAGGAAAGATCTTATCCTTTATGGGGATTTCATTCAATATTTTTAAAAATATCATAATAAATATTTTGATTTTTTCTTCTAAATATTTTCAGGAATAAATGTATTTGAGAACATTAACTACTAATCATCTTAAATAAATTATGTAACTGTGAGCTGGTAGCCGAATGGTTAGCGCTCTTGCGTTCGGTCCAACATGTTTGTAGTGGTTCGGAATCCACTTTAAGCAGTAGGTCCCAGTATAATTAGCCCTCGTGTGCAAAAAATGACCGTTGAGCGATAAACAAACAAACTGGAATTAGAAACAACAGTAGAGTGTAATCGTATTTTATTACATATTAACCACAAGAATAGGAATTGGCAATTTGTTCATTACATTTAATCTATTCATTATTACCTCACCCGAAATTAATTTAGTATTATTAACCTCATTCCAATTTTTTTTTTATTATTTTTTGTAGTAATAATATTGATATCAATAAATTAAAATTATAAGTATTAGGTACTTTTGTTATTACAATTTGTAAATTCTTTTTATTTTGTTAATTAAAAAATCCATAATGAGAATATCGTCAACCAAATTCATTAAAATTCGTGTAATCTGTAAATATTATCTTTAATTCTGGTTTTATTAGGGTAAGAAAAATATTATAAAGTAAAGTATTCCCATTTAATATTTAGCTGTGAAGATATTTTCTTATTTGTGGTAAAAATTAACAAAATTATAAAAACTATCCATATACCTAATACAGATAAGTTTTGTATAGTGAATTAACATCAAGCATGCAATTCCATTCCTCGAAAATAAAACACAGTGCTTCAATCATTCATATTATATCAAACATAATTTGTTTTCTTTAGAAAATACTTTATTAGCCACATCTTTTTGGAAAAAATGAATGTGTAATATCTCATAAACATATTACATTTTATACAAGGCTTTTTCAAAGTGCATTATTTTTAATAGTTTTTCACTAAATAAACTTTTAATAGTTGGTGTAGTAAGCTTGATTATTAAAATATTTCACAGCTATTTAAAGATTTTTTATACAATTTTAAATTTAATGTTAAACTTAATCTTCTTCATTTTTATAAGATATCATCAATTCATTTTATCCATGATAAATGCATCAATAATGATTCTTTTATAGTTTTAAAGTGATTTTGAGTTTCATATTTCATCATAAAATAATTATTAATTTTAAACTCATCACAGTTTTAAATAATGGAAATTTAATGGACATTATCTTAAAATGATATTTTTTTGAAAAATGCGAGAAATTTAAAATTTTACATTTTCTATTTCACTTAAATTCAAATGGAGAAAATATTTCATTAGGCTGACACAAATACTGAAATGAAAATAATTGTAATGTCTATAGTAAAAAGATAATAGTTTTATTCAAAGAATGCAAATAAAATTGGGTTCCACGTAAGCACAAATGATTAATTCACAGATACTATGAGCTATATATATATAACAGGAAATTTTGATAGAAAAATTATAATTTTTTCCTTTTATGGCTAAAATTTAATCTGAAAACATACTTGCTAGATTATTAATTAATATATAAATATTAATTTATATATATAAATAATAAATAAACTCTCTTATAAAGAATGAAAGTTTTAAGCCAGAAAATTTAAATAAGAAAAAAAATAGTATTAAAAAATTTTCCATGAGAGTAATGAGAAAATTTTTTTGGTTTTGCGGTCCAGTTTCTCTTTCTATGTAAAAATATTGATTCAGGAATATAAAAATATAAAAAATGGAAAAAGTTAAGCATATTGAAAAATTTAGCAATAATATTTAAACAATTATATGTTTAAAGATCTTGAACTTCAATATGAATGAATGCGTATTTTATGAAAGACAAATTTTTACTATGAACAGTAATAAAATATAAGCAAACCTTTCTTATAAATAAATAAAAGCAAATTATTTATGTAAGACACTTTTTATTTTAAATAACTTGATTTTTGTTACTAAGGAAATATATCACTTATATACAATTTGTGTGTTACTGCTGAAAGATACTAACAAATAAATAAAATATAATAGAACTAAAATTACCCTTCAATTTGTCATAAAATTGAACGCGTTTCTTTTATTTTGATGAGGACTTTAGCTCTGTAAACCTTACTATATTTTTATTTTAAATAGATATTTTTTGCAACACATTTTATAAACTAAGATAATGAATACACTTAAGTATTCGATACATAATGTGTAATGTATATCCATATATTTTGTTACTTGAGTGATATTTATTCTCAGAATAATTTATGAAAGTTCAGTCACGTATACCATTAACTTAATATTCATGAAAGTTTCTTTATAAAGAATAGGATTTATTCCAAGGAATATAGAGGTAGAGATAAAACCTACTTTTTCTTTCTTAAGAGATTTAAGAAAATCAAATTTTACTTACTTTAAAAAAAATCATGAACAAAAAAAAAAGAAGAACAAAGACATAAAAATACTGAAGTCAAGTTTTTACTATAATAAAATCTATCTGAGAAAGAGAAAAACAGTATGTAACTTTCCCAAAATGAAGTACTTTACAAAATGGGAAATTTAAACAAAGCTTTGTCTAAATATGTACTCATAAAACAAATGTTTTCTTTGTGTTTTAAAAATAGATTTATTTTTTCCATTTTAAATTATTCTAAATAAAAACACTGCTATTTTATTTAATTTGTGTGTGTGTGTGTGTGTGTGTGTGTGTGTGTGTGTGTGTGTGTGTGTGTGTGTGTGTGTGTGTGTGTGTGTGTGTGTGTGTGTGTGTGTGTGTGTGTGTGTGTGTGTGTGTGTGTGTGTGTGTGTGTGTGTGTGTGTGTGTGTGTGTGTGTATAAAATATTAAAAAAATTATTTTCAATGTTAACTGAACTATTCTTAACTATTTAAATTAACACTGGTTACAAGATAAAAAATTTTTTCTAATATATGTCTGCAAAAACAAAACAGCAAAGTTTATTAATTAAAACAAATACTTAAAATTTTATGTAACTTATTTTGGTTTTAAAATATTCTTAAAGTGTACTAACAATATAATATTTAATATAAAGATATTGTGAACTTGAAAGTATTTTATTTATCTACGAAATCTAAAAAGTTTGCAAGTTTTACTTTTATATTCTACTGTTTAATTCCTAAGGTAATAATAATCCTTTAAATTAAGCAGTTTTTTTTAATTCGTATCACTTAGTAAACACTCTTTTATATCTACATGCATTTTTGCTGAATTACAAGTATCAATAAATAACATTATACCTTGCATATTTATGTGTGTATGATTTACATGTATGAGAGTACTGCAGTTGATGAAAAATAATGCTCTAAATGAATATTTTCACACTAAATTTTTGTCTTTTATTTGTCGTTGAGATTTAACTGAGACAGATGACAATTAGATAACTGTATGAGATTTATTTGTACTGATGAGTAACTGTGAACTTTGTAACTGAGATAGCAAAGAAAACATTTTCTTTGCATTTTCAAATTCATTAAAACATAATGACCAGGCTTTGTTTCATAAATAGAAGCCTTATCTGGAAAATTCTATTTTTTTCAAGAAGCGAAGCTTGCGTCATAGAATGAACCTAATCAATTAAAACTCCTCTATACTTCCCACAAGTTATTCTCTTTTTGGCCTCTTAATTTGATATTTAAGCCTCCTGAATTTCATAATTAGGCCTCCTAATTTCATAATTTAGCCTCCTGAAACCTATCTACATGATTGAGAAATTAAAGGGCAAAAAATCACGATCTTCCAATGCAAGTAACCTTCAAACACAGTCTTTCTTGTTGAAAAAATGGCGTGAATGATCCAATTGAATATAGAATTATATTGAAATTATTATTTAATGGGACTTGTAATTTTGACTTCAGTATATAATATATTTGAAGTTACTAACTGTGACTTGAAATGATTTAGGAATCATTGCTGTGCTGTAACTATTATTACTAACAATGTAAAATCTAGATACTAATTTAACTTATATTGCCATTGCTTTCTTTTTAAATATTGCAATTTTCTTAAATACCCGTCATACTCCTTTTCTAAATTTTTCTTATAGTTCTCTTTGCTGAGCTTGTCATGCCACACAGTAAATGTAATGTCATAACTTATACACCATACATGCAAAAATATCTGGTAAGTGAGGTATATCAGTTATTATTATTTTAGAGGCTAAGATGTCTTAGTTAGTTAGTGCATCTCTCTAAATGGGGTAGGTTCTGGATTTAGAATGTCTGAATGTTTGTAGGTAGTGAATCTTGAGCTCTGAGAATAAATTTTTTTGAGAGAAATCTTAAGTGTATATAATGATAGCATAAAGAACATTATTAAAGTTAATTTACATTACCATAAACTATACATTTTTATAAAAAAAAAATCATATGGCATTTCAATTCAATTCACATATTGTAAAGTAAAACTTAGCGTATTCTTAAATTTTACCTTACTCATAAGTACTTTAATTATTTTAAAGTGAAAACCTATGTGAGTGTATATATATAAATGTTAAAAAGATTATAAGTTAAATAAATTTAAAAACCTGTTTAACTATGCAAAATCTTGTAATTTCTTATTCATTTCCGAGAATTATATTTATATATAATTAGTAACATAAAATGATATAATAGTTTCAAATGTATTTGTCAATATTAATTTGCTTTTAAATGTTTCAATTGTCATCAAACTATTCCAATCTAATAAAATATTATAGTTTTTATCATCACTTATTTGCTAAAATTTAAATAAACATTTAAATTAAAATATTTAAGAATAAATCTATGCAGATTGTATCATTTTTATCATTTATGACTATCATATCATTTTTATCATTTATGTTAGTCTCAAATTTTAAGTTTGAAATCCATAAAAAATATTATTTTATGAAACATCAATTATTATCTGAATATTTTAATCTAAAAAATATTATTTTATAGCTATACAAAGAAATCTTATTTATAAAATAATATTTTTAATACAATGATAATGTTTCAAATATTCATTTAAAATTTTGCATTGCAATAAAATGTTGTAAATGTAATCAACTATAAAATGTATGACAATAATTGTAATTTTCAGCCTGATTTACTTATGAAACAAACTAATCCCTATATATTTTTAGTTTGCTTGCATAAAATATATTAAGACATTTAAAATAAAACATTAACAAATGGCTTAAAATACTATAAAAAGTATTAACATTTCAGAAACTTCATTTCTAATTAAATACTTAATTTCAAATTTTTACTCAATGCTACAATTGATATAGTTGGTAAATTCAATTATTTAAATTTGTCATTAAAGAAAATAAATTTAAGTAGGTATATAAGTATATTTATGTGATCACACAATTTGTATTTTATGGATAATTATTAATATAGTGGTATCTTTTAAATAAAATCTTTAAAAAATGGTTAAAAATTTATGAATTACTGGTTACATATTTTTTCATTTATGACAATGGATTACCTGCTTTGAAAATACCACATCCTGAACATTATCAAGGAAGAAAATCCATGAATCAAATTACATCTTTAAGAGCCATACGTATTCAAATATGAATATCATATTTAGTTACTAGTAAAGTATAGTGATATTGAAAGCTGGCTCTAAATTTGAATTCAGTAATAGTTAAGGGTTAAAATGAAAAATATACGTACTATTCAACATAAAAAAATTCATCTAGAATATTATAAACTTTACCTAAGTTAATCTTCATTGTTAAATCAAGAAAATCATTATCACTTATTAATTTGAGAATGATATTTTTCTAATTCAGAATAAAAGATTGTTTCATGTTTCAGGTCGATTAAGCAAAATCACATCAAGTAACACCTATGAATCCATTGTTTTTGCAATTTAGGAACTTTTTTGGGAAAACAAGGATTAGCATGATTATGAAATAACATGCTTCTTTGATTTATTTTATTCAACATTGACAAAAATCATTAAAATTAATTTTTTCTTACTAAAATGAAATTGTCCATGAGTTGTAAATACGTATGTGCTTATCGATAGTTGTTAACACATAATTCATAGCTTTTACTTAACATGGTATTGAAAGAAACCTAGCAATGGCTTACGAAAAATATTTGCCAAATTATATCAACTCAGTAATTGGCAACAAAAAGCATTGAAAACCGGTTATACTCTGCGATGTATTTTAACCACGATATAAATTTATAATTTTATACAGTAACATGACTAGTGACATGCTTCTTAATAAAAATTGAAATAATAGCGTTACCTGTTGCATTATATGTTTTATAAAAATTATCAGCATCTGGACAAAAGAGCGTTCCTGACTAAAGTTTCTAATTTTTAAAAATAATGTTTAAGCTTTATATGTTGTTATACTTCAGTTTAGATAAAAAATAAATCATATAATCCAAAAAAATTTATGTAAGTACCCAAATCATTTTATGGTTTCGGTCTACGTGACATTTGTTGAAAAGTTGTTTGAATAATATTACCTGCTACGGTTATATTGACACTTTATCAAATCTGAAAAAAATGTATTAACTTCATTAAATGTTCATTCAAATGTTCAAATTATGTTGTGAAACAGTCTGCTTACTAAGAAAATATTTTAAAATTAAATAGGAAAAATTTTAAACATTTTTTCATATAATAAATTATAAAAAAAATAAGTTTTTATCAATTTTAATCTTTGAGCTGTTATCAAATATCCTTCGATTCAAAATGCTATTTAATATTTGAAAATACATATATTTTGATGAAATGCAGTTCAGATAGTAGGCTGCATATTTATATCAATTTATTCCCAAGAATATACACACAAACTTCTTTTTTTAATTAAAGTAAGAGCTGTCTATTAAAATGCATCATAATTATTCAGAAGATAAATAATTTCAACAGTCCTTAATAAAAAAATACAAGCAAAGAAAATAATATTCAGAAAGTCAAATTTATTAAAATATATTAAACCATGTAAAACAGGAAATAAATTATTTAAAAAATATGGAAAGTAATATCATAAAACCTTAAGCATTTGCTTTTCATTAATTTATCAAGACAATGACGAGAAAAAATTTTTCATTGAAATTTATATATAACAAATGAAGAATTTGTCTCTTTTTTCTATACAAATACATTTTTTCAATATTTTATGATACAAAGTTGATATTTAACGAACAAAGAAATATTATTAACAATTCTCTAACACTTTGGTTACACAATTCCTTATCATTTACTATTTTTTCATCATTATTCAAAACATCTTGGAAATCATTATTATTTTAAAGTCTAAATTATTTTTATATGGAGTAAGAATAATATATGGATAAAGAAATGCTTCTTGCATTTCTTTTTAGAGCTAGAATGCCTAGTTGGCATTTAGGAATAAATGTTAAAATCATACCCATATTTTTGAAAATACAATTAAAAAATTTCACTTTCCTCAGCTATGAAATATGCAAAAGTATTTTAATTCAAATTAATTTGTAATTTTAAAAAGTATATTTACCTAAAAAAATTGAAAATAACTCAAAAATAATTACCAATTTTATAAGCGAAATTATCGATTTTAGGATATATTAATATATTCTAAAATATATATATCAATCATAGGGATATCAGCTTTTGCCCACGTAAATCAGAATATTAGGAATAATTGATATTCTTTATATGAAAAACTTTCTGGTATGTAAATTTTGAAATAAGAAAAGGCTATATGATTAACATAATTTACAAGACATCACAAAGTCAATCTTAAATGTTTAATTTGTTAGAACTCTAGAAAGAAGAATGCAAAACATTTAATTCTTTATAATTGAATGTTTTAACTGATATAAAATTATTAACTATGTAATTAAAACTTTCCAGTTATGTGAATAACGATATGAATAATTGTTAATAGTCCAGATTTTTTTTTAATTTCAGAATAATGAATTGTGATGATTAAGTATTTCAGAAAAAATTTTATATTTAGTATAATATATTTTATGATATTTCATAGTAAGGAAAATAAATATTTTAATAAAATAACTTGTTGAATATTCAGAGAGTATTACTTTCATACTATTTCAAAAAATCAAAAAAATTACATTCACAATTTGTATGAAAATTTACTATAAATTTTATATATATATATATATATATATATATATATATATATATATATATATATATATATATATATATATATATATATATATATATATATATATATTTTATATATATATATATATATATATATATATATATATATATATACGCATTCAATTTACTCTTATTCACTTAATTTTTAATTCACTAGGTAATACTCTAAAATTACATCAAATATTTACAGCTTAATTTTCCAAACCTAAGTAAACATTCGATTAGTTGCAATGTAAAATATTTCACCCTAAATTTACCTTCAATAACATTTTTAGATACAAATATATAATATTGAATAATGTATGCAAAAACAATAAAAATTGGTTATATCTTTTAATAATTAAGAAGAATATGCTTTATATCATTATAAAACTCTCCATTTACTAAAAAAGTGAAACATTAAAACATAATCTAAATTATATAACAAAATTGTTATATTTAAATTCAAATAACATGCAAAGTCATAGCTTCCTAACAGCAAATAAATACTGATTAAGAAATAACTATAAATTTAAATCAACCAATATTGAAAAAGTAGAAAAAGTAAAATTTTATTTTTTTAGATTTTTCTTATTTATAAAACAGTTTATAAAAAACAATTCAAAGGTTTTTTCAAGCGTATAAAGATACAGTCAGATAAGATATTAATATTGTAGTGCTAATGCTGAAAAGAAATGTTCAAAAGATCTTTTTCAGAACGCTGCTCAAAAAGCTACATCAATCATTTGTAACATTTTTCGAATAACCCCATAAATGCTGTAATGACATCTTTAATGGATTGCCACCAATCATGATAGTTTATTTCTTGGTGACATATTCCTCTGAAGAAAGATATTTCATTAAATGAAGGGAAAGCGACACTGGACATCATATATTTTTTTCGCATTCCAGCAAGAAAATTGGTAATTTTAGTTTCTCAAAAGTTGGTGATTAAAAGTATGCAAAAAATTACAATTACTCAGACTTCAACAAATTTTTATCAACTACATATCATTATTTAACAGAGAAAACAAATTCATCAAACAAATAATAAAATACTAACAATAGAGATGTTTTTTCACTTATTATTTTAAAATATCATACGCGGTACACATTTATTTTTTCCTTTACCTAACTTCAAATAAATTTATACTAAAATTATAAGCATTTTAAAATAGATTAATAGAAAATTCTCAAGTAAAAGATTAATAGTAAACTTTAAGTTTTTATTTTAATAATGTATTAATTGAAATATCCAATAAAAGTTTAAAAAAATTAAACTATCATCAAGGAAAATCACTTTATTGATTTAGAGAGACCAAAATTTGCAACAAAGTTTAAGATTATCAAATGCACAAAGCAGATAAGTATTGACTAACGAAAATGTATTTTGTCCTAAGATTGCATTATTTCTATTTGTACTGTAATTTTATGTTATTATATTGTAATCATTATATTATTTTAATTGAAATTACATATTTAGAAAATATAGTTAAATGTTAACAATGATCAAATGTTTTAAAAATTAGTTTATTATTTAAAAACATTTACTTGATTATATTTCACTTTATTTTACAATAAATCTATGTATAGTTATTAAAATGCTTAGTAATCAAATATTTTATATTAACATAATCTTACTATCTTTATAAAATTATATAATTTTTGTAATTAATATCTGTTGCAAGCCAATCAAATGATGAGAAAATAAAACAAATACTTGTAATTTATAATCGTTAGGATATAAATAACTAAAAAAGGTATTCCAACGTTAGAAAATCAATGACTGTAAATACTTTTTTCGTTATACAAAAAGAAATATTTATAGAAAATTAATTTCCCCATAATGTTTTTAAAACACTTCAGAGAACTATTTTCAAATAAAATCAATTTTTTTCTCTTTATCAGCTTTTTAATTGATCTTAAAATTACTTTAAGCCTCCTAAATATGTATCCTTGTTTTTATAAATAAAATTTCCTAATAAGGACTAGTTTAAGTTGTTTCCTTTTGCTTAACTTTTCATTATCTGCTTAAACACTTAAATATTTATCTTACTAACCAATTTTGTGAAAGTAAGGAATCAAAATTTTTAACGCTAATCTTTTATTTATTATTTGGTTAAATGCATTTGCAAAATTGCTTTCCTTTAGAAATAATTCAAATTAAATATTTCATTATAAATATTTTAAAGATAATTGGAGTTTTTCTTTCATTTTAATCACAAAGCATAAATTTCGCATAAGCTGATCAATTTTTACAACTCCGGTCAAAATTGTATTACTCATTTTAATAAAAACTATACTTTCAAAAATAGTTCTAAAAAAGGATTCCCTGAAATAAGTAGCTTAATATTTCAATTAAAAGGGAAATAATGTTAATTCGTTTGGTAATGTTGGTATCATTTCTATTGGTAATTCATATAGTATTAATTCCAAATATGGCTAATAAATAATTGTAATACTCATAAAATTGTTAAAAAAAATTATCCAAAAATAATTTACTTTAAGATGTTAATTATAGGGGACATAAATGTTTGAAATCGATGTTTAGTGCTTCCATATTATTTTCAGCAGTTAAATTGTGTGTGCAAGTGGTGCTTTATCAGAACAAGGATAATCCATTTTAAAACTAATAATTGTGTAAATAATTTCATCGTTGATATTTCATTGTTCTTAATTTTTAATATAAATTTCAAACAAATGTTTCTTTAAATTATTCTTTTAAATTTTCTATTTCTAAAACATGTGTTTAGCAAAAAAAGAACACTTAAGAAAATTTCATGATACCAAATGCATTTCAGCTTTATAATTATTTGATAATTGTTAGAAATAAATGTTTTTCAAATCTTTTTAAACATGAAACCTGCCATTTTACTTATAATAAAATAATTTCCTCTTTCATTCCATCAAATATTTTATTGTGTTCAAAATTTTGTTTGTTTTAGAAATATTCTAGAAAATTAAAAGTTTTCAAATATTCCTGACTGTTATGTATGATTCCATAAATAAAAAATACTTTGGTATATTGTTCTATGAGTTATAAAAAATGCATTTATCTCCTTCAAAATGCATAATTTTTACAGTTTTTTTAAATGTCTAATAGCTTACAAAAAGTGAATTTGTATAAAAACATCTATCAAAAGAATTTGGTAGGAAATATATAAGCTTGATATTTCTCAGCTAGAATAGAAAATTTAATGAACTTAAAAACAAAAGTAAAGAGGAAATCTTATAACAATAAAATTAAGCATTTGGTACATCTCAAGCGTTTTCTTTTACTACATACATTATGTTAAAAAGTTAATAAATTTGCAACTAAAACGCAATTTTTAAATGCATTTCACACAATTACTGATTTTTAAAGACAAATAATTCCAATTTTTAAACATTATAAATTTGGAAACAAACTTAATGTTTCACCACGATAAAAAATGCTTCTCATACCATTAATTTGTTATTTCCAGTATTTAGAGATTTTAACTGTCTTTCTTTACATTCTATTTATGGAAAAAAACAATTCTAATTGTTGCTTAGGATCAATTTTTTATTTGCATTTTGGAAAGAGATTAAAACTTTCCATTAAAACGAAAAGAGCATCAATTCTTTGGAATAAAATTATTTTGTTTTGATTTGTTAATATTTCCATTTTTGACAACAATACTATTTTGTTAATATAAAGTTTTAAAAATAATTTTTATTATTATTTCATTCTTAATTACTCAAATTACATCATCTCATATTTTCATTATAAAGTTTGATAAAAATGTGTCATTCTGAATTCATTTTTTAAAATATACTTTTGAATCTGCATTATAACATTGAACTGTTATATTTCTTTCTATAAGAAGTTAAATTTTTGCCAATTGAAGTTATTATGTTTACTTCACTTGTTCTTAATTTAACACTTTACAGAGTAAGAAATTGACAGCTGAACCAGCTGCCTTTTCTTCAAATTTCTGTCCCGCATCAGAGTTATATATGACATGTATTTATAGGCACAGATGCCGTATAATCCAGGATGCCAAATTCTGATATTGGTGACTTTTTGGTGGATGTTCTTATGCATCTGGCAACCTCGTTTTATATTACGTCATACATATGGAAACCTATAAGAATTATACAGAAAATTCTATGTTGGTAACCCTAATATTAACGTTATCTCGCACGTCAAGATACGTATTCTTAGCAATAATCCTTCATTGCCAAAAAATTCAGATTCTGGAATCATGGATTATACGGCACCTGTTCCCATTTGTGTTTTAAGCACTCTGAGCCTAAAATTATGTTTCTAAGAACTCTGAACCATGTATCAAACCCACTATTTTAATTCTAACAATCAACATTAGATATAAATATACACAAGGCCAATATTATAAGAAAACTTAATATAAAGGCCAAAAAAAATTTGTATAATTTTCATTTTCTTCTTCAGATATTTCTTAAATGATTAAAAATACTTGTGCAACGTTGAAAATTTAATCTCTTACAATGATATGTAAAATTCTTGATTTATAATAATGTATAAATATATGTTTTTCATTATATTATACCAACTTATTAAGAAGTAATTCATCTTAAAAAGTAATTAGGAACTTCTTTAATTAAATTCATATCACTTTAAATTTTCAAAGTACCTTTCATACAAATTGAAATTACTTACAATAGAATTTGAAAAAAAGATAGAAATTATATTACACTTTATGTTCATTTTTACAAACACAACTGAAAACCATCTTCTTATACACTTGTATCATCAATTATCTCAAAGTTTTATACTATAACTTAAAATAAGGGATCAGTAATTTAGCTATATCTTTATCTTTAAACTCCCAGAGAATTAAAAAAATTTAAAAAATTAATATGCTTAATTTTTTTATTTAGTTATCTTCACATGAAACTTACATCGAACCCACAATAACCAGAGTCCTTCATGAAACTTCAATAAGAGAATGTCTTGCAAGCATAATTTGCTTCCAATTCATTCCCCTATTGAAGTATCTTCCAAATTTATACTTCTTAAATAGTTATTGCACTATCTAGACCATTAGAATACATAATATATTCTACACATCAATATTATTTTTAAAAAAATGCATTAAAACAACCTGTCATAAATGCTTAAAAAGTTTTAAAACAGTCTGATGAAAGGTCAGCAAACTAAACTTCGTATTACTGTTGTATTTTCGCTTTGGGATTGAAAGCGCCACCAGAGGGCCATTCACATGCAGAAGAGAGGGAGTAAGACAAGACGACGAGGAGAACGATTATGTGATGGATGAAAAAAGACGTGATGACATGAAGTGATATTGGACTTTCAAATTATAACTAAAAGATGTTAGAATGGGCACTGTCCTTTAAAATTAATTTGTAAATATGTGAATAGCTTTATCTTGTTCTTTGAACACATAATTAAATAATTTAAACTTTAAATATATTAATTCCTTACAATGAAGAGCCCACAGGACCTATAATATATATATATATATATATATATATATATATATATATATATATATATATATATATATATATATATATATATATATATTAGTTCCTTGTTTTAAAAATATTAATATAGAAATGCAAACATTTCAGCATGCTTTTTGCTTTTCATACTCCGTGACAATTCTAAAGCAATCAGCTACTATAGAAAGTAAACTTTAATCATTAAAATGTAAAATTCATCCCATTAGCTGATTGAATATTACTTTCCCTCTATGGCATTCCTTCAAGATGTTTCTTTGTGTACTATTGGCTAAATTTTTATTTCCTTTTTCTTAAAAAACAATATGGTTTCAATTTTTTAAATAAAATGTATCTTTTGGAGGATCTTCTTCCCTTTTCATTACAGACGTTTTAATTAAAATATGGAGAACATTTTAATATGTTTGTTTGAGCATTTTAAGTAATTAATTTTAAATTTATCCACGCTCTAGATATTCAGAAGTTTATAAAAGCATAATACAAATAAATCTAAACACGAAAAAATGGAAATACAAATAAATAAAAATTTGTGAAATTATAATCTTTTTCTCAAATCTTGGGAAATTATTGAGAAATAAACACAATAAGCTCTCTTATTATTTAGAGTGTTCCAAATGTACCTAATTTTTTCAACTTTATTACGAAGTTAAGTAATTTTCATGTTTGCAAAATATGTGTATAGCAAATTATATGCATCAGGTGCATATAATTTGCTATACACATATTATTGCTATACACATATGGTGCCGAATCCGTATAATCTTTCCAGCAAATTTTGGAATTCAGGGAATTTTTGCAAGTTTTGCAATTTTTCTGACAACATAAATGCTTTATCACTTTAGAAATTTGTAGTTGGGATTCATTAGATTTGGATAAGGTATATTGAAATTGATCTCATTTGCCACAAATATTCGTTATGAAAGCATAGAGAAGAAAATATTGTAATTATATTGTTTAATGATTACGTTTTTTTTTTTAATTTCCTTTAAATATTGTAAAAGTCATTATTTAACTCTTTTATTTACTTAATTTATCACTATATTACAGATTCAAAGATATTGCACAAACTTGATCTATTTTCTGGATAACAATAGTATTATTCACATAAATGTCCAATATATGTTTTTGTATCAGAGAAAATTTCTCAATGATCTGTAGCAAATGATTTGATATCAACATTTTCTAATAATAATTTTTCCTAGCTGCCAAACTTTACAATATAGTAAGAACAGTAGACAAAAGCTGGAAATTATTTTTGAAAATTATATAAATATATGAAATTTTTACTACCTTATGCATTTTCATTTTAATATTTAATTCATTAAAACGAATATTTTTTGTTTTAAACCGAGTATACGTAAAATACCTTGAAATATATGACTTAAAATAAATTTCATTTCTTAACTTTCTCAAATTAAGTAGCGAAGAAAAATTTTAATTTGCACTCATTTCTTGATTAATTAATTTCATTCATTGTGACATTTTTTACATGAAATTTCTTGATTGAAAATATATTAAATTTTGATAAAATGTTTGCAATTCTATATAAATATATCAATATATGTTATGGAATAACATTGAATTTATTGTATACAATCGTCTTAAGAACTTTACGAAATGCTTAAAAAAACTTTGTTTACTAACTTTCTATACAAATTATAACAAAATAAAATTTTTATTTAAATTTAAAATGTAATCATTTTAATCATATTGCCATATTACATTTTTAACTTTTTTCTTATTCAATTTCATAAATTTTAAACACAAATGCAAAAGATGGATTTCAGCTCAATGTTTTGAAAATGAACAAAAGAACAATTTATTAATTTTTAACAAAAAAATTGAATTTAATTAACTTAATGTATTCTGCTCTATGTGAAAATGTCTTCAACACTGCTTAATATTTTTAAAATCTATATCATAAGCTGTTTGTTTTTATAGTGTGATATAGGTGCAAATGTGTTAATCTGCCGTAACAAAAAGTTAAGATCCAGTCAAACAAAATATAAAAACTTTTAACATTTTCTACTCATTTTTTCATGAATTTTATAACCTTTGTTTTAAAATTTGAGATGTTAGCAAACTGATAATAAATTAGTGTATACCTTAAATTTACAAGAGAAAAATAAATTATGCCATAAAACATTTTGAACATTCTAGAAATTAAATATTATTTCAGACCTAGTTTAATTTTTTCACTCTCTTACTTATAATATTAAAAATGCCAATCTTTTCTTCTAAAATATAAAATGTGAATATGTTTAAGATTACTAAATTATCTCAATAAAGATCTGCTTAACGAAAACTGAGTTTAATAAATTAAATTTGACTTCTGTGTTGATTAAAATAGGAAATACAGCTCTTAATCTAATTTGGAAATAGAGTATTATATTAATAATAAAATGGTTTCCATAAATCAGTAAAATATGAGTTATGTATTCAAAATTGTGTACCAGATTTTTCCTGCCTTTCTGGAGATTTATATTTAAATATATATTAAATTAATTTTTGAGAAATGGTATAAGTTAATGTTGTTTTGTTAATCATTTCCTTTTTTATTTTAATGTAATCTTACATAATTTTATAAATATTCACAGTGCCTGTGTTTAGGAAAACATTTATCATTTAAACATATCCATCCATTATATCCCATTTATTATTATAAATGCAAAGTTTTTGTGTTTTCTTTAAAAATTTACGTTGTATGGAAGTTGAAGAAATTTTTTTAGTTTAACAAATATCTTAATTTATATGTCTTTTATAGTATAAATGCCTTAACTTAAAATTATTGTACCAATATTTTAACATAGTAGATAATTTATTTTCTATAAGCAAATAAAATCAATTACTTACAATTTAAATAACATTTAAAACCAACTCCAGATTATGGTTTCCTAATAAAAAATTGAAATTCTTTTATAAGTTGATTTCCTAATTAGTATGTGCAAGCTATTTATTTTTGTAAGAGAGAGAGTTTAAATTTATTAAATACAATTTTACTATCAATGTTTTTTCACAATGAAGACGATTTATAGATAATGTCCTTCAAATTGATAATAACATATGCAGAAACTATTATAAAGAAATATATCATTTAAATATCGCACAAACAAATGTATTTAAAACTGAATTAAACTTCTTAGACTTAAAGTTAAAATATAGGACTTTATTTTCCCTTATAAACTTTTTCATAAACAACATACTTTTGATATTAGTAATCTAAAATAGTTTAACTGAATTTCTAAGGACTCAAATATATTATTGGGTACACAATACATCTCAAAGAATTCATTCCAATTTTGATGCATTTCTTATTAATTTAAAAATTCTAACTGAAACTTTATTTTCGTAGAACGATTTACTTAAACTGTTCATTAAATTCGAAATATTTATGGAATTACACAAGTGTAAATAAAGTATGAATTACCTTAAAAAAATCCTTTAGAAACACAAGATGAAGCTATTTCTTCAACTCTTCGGACAAGTCAATGTGTTGGTGGCACATGTTCCTGATTTTTACTTAACTGCTTACGTTTAGCATGAAAATATTCAAGGATATAAATTAGAATTTTCAGATTCCCTAACATTTTTATCTTTTCATCAAGATTTTCATCTTATGAAATGCATATTACTTAAATAATTTTTAATATTTTGTTGCTTAATTATTTTATTGTTTTATTAATAATAAGAACAACTTCAATAGAAATTTTTCTAATATGGCATCACATTACTTTGATAATTTTAAACATGAATGGCTTTCTTAAATTTTGACCTAATATTTATTAAAATAATCATTATTTCCTAATTACGTATTTTCTCTTATTAATTCAATTTTTAAACTTTTTTATTATACTCCAGTTTTAGTATTGAATGTAATCATATATCAACCCTCGCTTTAGTAAATTTAGTTCTTTCATTACTGTAAATAATGATTTTCTAAACTCAATATTAATTAAAATGTCATAAAGGTTTCATATTCTTTAATTTCGATGTAAAATAAGATATTTTATTTAATATTATAATTGTATTTAATATTGTTTATTATTAAGGTTTTTGATGTACTTATTCTTGTATTTACTTTTTTCTGAGTGCGCAAGTCCAAATTTTGATAGTACTATGAGAGTTTGCTGTATACCGAAATACTTTTATACCATGTTTGACCCTGAAAAACATTTTTCTTATCTTTAATTTCAAAATTTCTGTTATAATATCTATCACTTATTTGATTTTTTTCATTCAATTTTAAGACAAATATATTACAAATTTTGGTACGAACAGAACATTTCATAAGTAGATTTTAAAAATTAAAATTGAAAATTATTTTGATATTTTAAATAGATGTATATTATTCAGATGCTAGAGGAGGTAAACTATGTGATTTCTTCAGTACCAAACAACTCTTTGTAAGTTGATGAGGATTTCGGTCCTACCTTCTGTTCAACTCAAGGTTCTAGATACGTTGATATTAGTGTTGTTGGAGAAAGTTTATTGCAAGATGTCATCAATTGGTCTATTCCTGACTACGACTCGCTTTTTGACCATAAGATGATTTATTTTGAAATTGCCTTGGCTGATAATACTACGAACTCTTTACACCAAAACAGGCCTTTGACTGTGGAAGAGCAAATTGGTTTCTTTTTCAGGCTAAATGTTATGAGGCTATCAATAATTGTAGTTTTGAGGATTAGCTTTCTACTTGTAATGACCCTATTTGTCTAGAAAGTCTAATTTTTGAGCTTCAAAATGTCATGATTTCTGCAGGAAGGATAGCTATTCCTTTTAAGCATTATGATAAGAGAAATGTTCCCTGGTGAACTTCTGAAATTTCATGCATGCCTAAAAAGTTAAATGCTTCAAGACGTCGCTTTCAAAGAGCCAAAAACCCGATTGTCAAGGAAATTTTTAAATCCAATTACCTCCCCGTTAAAGAAGTGTTAAAGAACTTAACTCAAAATTAAATTCCTGGAAAGACTTTCTTTCTGATGTTACCCCTACAAATGTAAGGAAGAAGATTTATAAAGGCATGAAGAGAAACTTTAGTAAAAGTGTCGAGATTACTGGCGTTGAAACCACTTCAAATTACTTCACATCTTCTTTTGAGCAATCTCTCAATACTATTTCAAATTTTTCATTCCCAGATGACAATCCTTCTAACGATAATTCCTTTCAACAAAATATTCGAGAACTGTCTAACAAGGCCTACTCTGTAGAAGATGATGTACCTTTTTAAGTCAAAGAGGGTAATGCTGTTATTTACGGTTTGGCCACTCGAAAATCTCCTGGTCTGGATTCCCTTTCCAATGAAATAATTAAATTCTTTCATCACTGTTCTCCTTCTCTTCTTCCTGCTGCATTCAATTCATGCTTAAAATTTTCTCTTTTCCCCGCTCTTTGAAAAAAATGCTAAAGTAGTCTTAATCCCAAAGAGTTTGAACTCTAAGCGACCGCACCTTAAGAATATTAGGTGTATTAGCTTATTGCCTTGCATTGGAACATGCTTCGAAAAGCTTCTTACAAACAGACTAAGATGGCATCTTAACAATCGTAACTATACTAGTAAAGATCAATATAGATTCACACCACAGAAATCTACTGAGGATGCACTGCTGCGACTTGTTGACATTATAAAGGAAGGGAAAGAGAAAAATCTGTTCACTATTCTCCTTCCATTGGACATAAAAGAAGCGTTTGATAACGCGTGGTGGTCCCTTATTATTTTCTTAATGAAGGAGGCTTATACTCCTTCTGAAAAATTGAATGCATTTAAGTGTTGGAAAATTGCTTTCGCAGAAGACTTACTCGTAATTTTTCAGAACAAAAATTTTCCCGATTTATGCAGTACCACTCAAGATATTCTTGATTTTATTCATAATTGGGCTCAACACTGCAAGCTGGAATTCAATCATATGAAGTGCAAAGTAATGATGATTTACAAAAAAGCTAACATTGATGCCACAATCAATCTTGCTAGGGGTAGCATTTTTCTGAAAGTTGTAGATATAATCAAATATCTTGGTATTATTGTTTATTGTAAACTTCACTAGAAGGAACATTTGAAATACATTTTAGCTAAGGTTAACATTCTTACAAATGCATTGTATAGAATTTGCAATAACAATTACGGTATTAAACTCGAAGTTTCAAAACTAATTTGTAAACAAGGCATCGTTACAAAGATTCTTTATGCATCGCGAATTTGGGGAGACAGTTTGAGGAAAAAAAATATACCAAAATCTTATCAGAAAAATATAAAAATCTGTTCTTGAGGATTGTTAATGATATAGAACAATCAGTTATGATGTTCTCTTCATTTTCTCTGGGCTTACACCTCTTAATGTTGTGATACTTCATCAAAATGAGGCTCATCGTTATGCTCAAGACTCTTTTTCTAACCATCTTGATGGTGATTTTTCTTCTCTACCTCATCCATCTAAAAGTTCTCCTGCTCCTCTTGCTGCATTTGATAGCGTTAGGGAAGAAATTTATGATATAATTTACTTTACAGATGGGAGTAAAGTTAACGAAAAAGTAGGTCTTGCATACGTATGCTTTCAGAATGGGTTTAAAGTGAGACATCAGGTATACCGCATTAGTTATTACAGTTCTATTTTCCAAGCGGAGTTACTCTGCATTAATCTTGCTGTTAAAGATGCCATAAGCAAGCCTTTTCAAAAAATTTTATTTTGAAAATGCTTGCTCGATTTAAAAAAGTGACTCGATATCACTTTTTACATCGAGCAAGTCGAGCATGTTGAAAAGTGACTCGAAGTCATCCCTACTGACTCTGCAAGGTGTAACTAGTTTTGAAAAACTTATTGCGGAAGTTCAGACTTCAATTAATAAGTCTGATATCAAAAATATTTACTTCACTTTCTCCCATGTCAAGGGTTATAGTGGTGTGTATACAAATGAAAAAGCAGATTTTTTGGCCAAATCTTCTCTTTCACTTCCTAATAAACTTGATACCAGCTTATACAAGTCTTTTTTCAAAACCACTACCAAAAAGAAGATTATCACAGAATGGAACTCAGGTTTTGTTTCCTCTCCTAATTGTAAGTGGACAAAATCTTTTTTCCCTTCAGTTTCCTGCAGAATTAAGAACTACTGGTTCTACACTGACTTTAAAATTACGCAATTCCTCACTGGACATGTAAATTTTAATAGCTACCTACACCGTTTTCACATTAAAAACAATGAGATGTGCATGTGCAACTCTGAGAGTGACAACCCTTCTCACATTCTTCTTCAATGCCCAACTGTTTCAGAAGAAAGGAACGAGCTTTGTAAAGACTTAAATTATAGTTGGCCCCCGATTATGATGGACCTAGTAAATAAGAGAATTTTGAAATTTTTAAAAAAATTATCCATGCTGTTATCTCTTTTTTATTTTTATATCTTTTTTTCTATCTACATTCTTTTATTATTTTTTTTCATCTCATGATTTATTTGTATTTGTAATGTAGTACATTTGTTGTACCTTCGGATCCTGTGTGGTATTCCTTGGTGCACAGGGAGATATTTTTTTCTCAAATAAAAAAATAGTAATATTTAATCATTTGATGTTGTCTGAAACTACTAAAAACTAAGTATTGAAATTAATGTAAAGGAAAAGTAATTAAAACAATCAGAAACCATAACAAAGGAAGTGAAAAATTTGGAGTTTCTATTACCACGTCTATTTTTCTCTTGATATGAAATATACAATCTTTTCACCTCAACTGATACCATAACTATGTCATTATGTTTTGACATTCTTGACTCTTTCATCATTATCACAGATGCACTGCTTGTTAAACTTTGAATTACTTAAATGAAATGTGAAGAGTTAATGGCAAGTTTTCTTCGTATGTAGTAAAAAATTAATAAAAATTCAGCACACTTTTCTGTTTTACCCGAAAATGTTCCATGCTTCATGCAAGGTACTGCTGATAAACAGAAATCAAATGTTATTCTTCTCCAATGCATATTCTTTGGAGTGATTATTGTGATTTTTCTAAATTTATTTACTTACTATTGCTCGTTGTCTTTAAAATATCTCTTTAAAGTCAATTTACAAAATAGGTATTAACATATTTTCAAACTGGCTTTTAACTACCAAGATAATATTGTAATTATCTTAGACCGTTAGGAAATTCAAGAAGATATAGCAAGTGTAAAATGCAATGTAACAATGCAAATAAAACTGTATTTGTTTAAAAGTCAAAAATAAATAAACGAATTTTTTTTTTAATTTGCCATTTCAGGTTTAAATTAAATTGTTTAGTACAGCATACCAAAAATTACTTTATGTGATCCACTTATAAAGCCCTATTATAAGTTATTCTATATCTTCAGGAAATTAAGACAAAAAGAAACAAAAACATTTTTTATCACAATAAATGTAAACTATCCTTAAATTTATGTAAACTTAAAAATAAATAAAAAGAAATAAAGTGATTAAATAAGTGATTCAAATCTCATTAAATTATGATTTTTTATATTTCTGATTCTTTCAAATGCTCGACTTGTATCAACCATTTTTAAATCCCAGAATTTTCATTTAAAATATCATGAAACTTAAATGTTGCTACGTATTCGATAATCTGGTTCAAAAATTAGTATATTCCTTAAGTAATCTGTTACGCACAAGAAATTGCTTATAAACTAATATAAAGTTTTTCAAAAATTACTGATATAGTGTAAGCTATATTTTTGAAGAACTATAACTTTAAATGTTTAAAATATAAATTCAAAGTCGAAATTAAAAAATAATAATTTGGCTACTTGTTTTAAATGCATACTTATAAAATGTTACAGTTTTTAAGTTATTAATAAATGCCTCTTCTGTCTAACCAATGAAGCATAAATTACATTAAGGCCAACGTTTTATTATGAAGATGTTTAAAAAAGCATGTGACAAAAAATCAATCGAACTAATCTTTATAAAATTCACTAAGGGATCAAAAGATTTAAGACTCTCTCAATACTTTAAGTAAAACATTTTAGTAGCTTTTTCATTATTTTATTTGATGCATTATTTTATGACAAGATTTCGTACTTCATGCTAATAAAGCGAAATTAAATAAATGTGTCTGAAGAGTAAATGGAATTTAAAACTCACAAAATGTAAATTTTATTTAAAATTACCAACTGAAAATCTTAAAATTGATCCAAATAAATAGTTTTTTTTATTAAAAAGCTATGAAATAAATTCATTACACAATTTTTAAATCAGAAAAAAAACTACTAATATTTTAATATTGTTGTCGATAAAAATCAAGTAATGCTCGAAGAAAAGCTTACCTCTAATCTTAAAAGTAAATTGAAAGAAAATGCATAGGAAAAAACAGATGAACAAATTTCAAAAACTTATTTGACATTTACGAAATTGTAAAATGTAGAGTTGGTTTATATAAAGCTTGTACCGATTATCACTACACGAAAAATTGACTGATAAAACTGCATGTGTTGACATCCAATCATCCTTATAAAACTGACTCTATTTGCAGGGTAAGCTTCAATGCTCCGGAGTAGTTCTATTCGACTTCTCCTGTTGTCTCAAATATTCTCTATGAAACAGAAAAATAGATTAAGAGAATCAGCACAAATCTAGTAGATTGTTAAAAAAAAATATGATAGCAATTCGTAACAAAATGAACAAGGTTGCCTTTCAGTATCGTTTGCATCCCAAAATAGAATCATTTTTTGTAGTTTTATGCTGCATGCAATAATAAAGGCAGACTTTTAATAGTACCTTGTATGTTTTAGTTATATCAGAACACAGTTAGAAACGCAAATCTTTAGTTAAGACTCAAAACGCCTCATTATAATGCAATTAAAAATTGATCAAGTTTACATCAGAATAATTGAAAATGATGTTATACAAACATGAAAAAACATTATTTATGGTTAGTATGAATATAAATGCCAACTGCATTTAATCATTACAAGTCATTTGCAGAATTGTTAAACTGAATACTGTGCGCACTCTACAAAATGGATTTTTGACCGCGTCGAATCCGATTGTTACTACTCTCCTACGTCTACTACGTCGAATCCGATTGTTACTCTGTTACTAATAACTACTCTCCCAAATAATTAGTTCTTTTTTGTTTCTCATTTTTTCTAGATTTAAATAAATCATAGGTGCCATGGTATTGAAATTTGACACAGTTTGTTTTCTCTAGCCAAACATTTAATATTCAACATTTATTCAGGGGGGGGCTTATCTTGAAAATATTAATAAATCATAAATCCATCTTTGAAAAGTTCATAACAGATACCACTGCACAGAGAAGTATTTCTGTGTATGCGAAAGAATGAAACATTGTGATCAAGGTAATTATACTTAATTTTGTATTCTTTTGAAAAATACACTAATTACTAATTACTATACGTAATTTTTGATTAAAATAAATCCTTTGTTATGTGTGTTACTTAATACTTGCGTTGTTCTTTGAAAAATGCTCAATGTTAGTTACGTGACACTAATAAATATTTTAACGTCAGATCTTGATTTAATATCAAGATCCATGGTGTTAAATATTTAAACCAATATTTAAATGAAACGGAAATATATTATGTGCATTGAATGCAAATATATTTGAAGATTAATGTAACTTTGAGTAACTATTGCAAAATTATCTTAGAATATGATTTAGGAATATTCAGACTTTGATGGACATTATACTTATTCTTACAATCTCATTGTGTACTTGTTCTTATATTGTTTCCATTTTACTTACTTTAAATAAGAATAAAAAATAACTATATAATTTAATTTTATAAAATAAAATTTTCTGACGTTGATACTTTGATATAATTTATTTATACATTTGTTTTATGTTATTTAAATTTACCAGAGATAAAAATATATCATACACAAATTTTTAAATTAATTATCTTATAAAAAACGATTTTATGTTTGAAATCATTTTATTCATTAATACAATAATTTTTACAAAGCACGTTTTAAAAATTGAACAATCCACTTAGACTCATTTATTTCATCATATTTAGGAAAATAAGTTTTCGCTAATAATATGAAGAGGTAATTTGAGCGAAATGCTTTTACTTCTAAACATACATATCACTTAATGCATATTTAATTCATATATAATTATTTATAAAACAACTCTCGGATATACTTCCATGCATAACCTTTTTGTATAAGGAATGCATTGAACATTGCCTTTATATTTTCTAATAATTTATTTTTCCTAGTGACTTTCAAGTCTTAAATTTTATGCTTTTATTTATACCCATGCTAATTAAATGTACATTCAAAACTCAATGAATAGAAGTAAGTGTCTAACTGGCATTCAAAATACAGATTGAAAAAAGTCTGAAATCATGCAATGAGTAAAATAATTTTTGAGATATGTTAAGCTAAATCTTTTGTGACTAATTAGGCAGTTAATCGTTGAAATAATATAAATTTATACTCTTTTCTTTATAAACAATAACATGTTTTGAATACAAAATTAAATTGCGAAAAATATTTTATTAAAGCAAAGGTGAATCATTTCAATTGAGTTTTAACTTCTAGATTGATATTTGAAATTTGATATCCATAAAACTTTATTAAACAAAATTCTTGCATAGCACTTTGTTAAAAAGACTAAATTTTATTTTAAACATTTATTTGATTTGTAAAAATATTTTTGAATTGAGAAAATGACAAAATTACACAAGCTCTGTGCGCGGGGAATTGCTTTAAAAGCAAACTTAAGTTAATAAATTCAGATAAAAATGAGCTATTTGTTTTTATATTTTTAGTTTCTTTTCAGTGTCGGTAATCGAGCTTTATTACAAATGATACTTTTACATATTACATATAAAAATACAGATACAAATATATATTACTTAAGCAAAATATGACTACTGCATTTATTATATTTTCGACATGACTACTGCATTTATATGAATTAAAGCTGCATTCATATTTCTCATGTTTTTTTTTTTTTTTTTTTTTTTTTTTTTTTGCATTTATATATTATATACTTCACATTTGAACTTTAATAAAACCTAAACAAATGCATAAACTTCACATGGTTATGATCCTTAGAGGAATTTATAACAATGTAAAATAGCATAACATAATTACAAATAATTTAGTGATTTTTGTAAGAATGTATTTCTTAAAGTATTTCATAAACATTTGTAAATAATGCATTGAATAAAATACTTTACAAAGTTTCTTATAAATTATTATTGTTCTATGCGCAGTCCTTATTACCATTAATCCAACATCCTACAAAAACACCGCAATTGTCAAGTTTCCCTACACATTTTCAGTTGTTACTTTCAGCTAAATTAATTTAAATGGAATAAGAGATGGTTATAATAACATAATGCAAAATATACAGATTAAAAAATGAAAAATCATCATTTATGATTGAATTAATATACTTTTGAAATGATAAAGTCTATCATATTAAAATAAATAACTGAGCATTTCTCCTATTTATACTTGGAAAGAAATTAGAGTGAAGTTTCTACAATGAATTTTCAATTTACTCCCAAAATTATGTTTTCAACACGCTGTAAAACAACTTACGATAAAATATAAAACAATTTGAGGAAAAAAAATTTCTGCAGACATTTAAATATTAATAAAATAGCATCAAAAATGAAAATGTATGCAGACTACTGCTAATTATATATAATTAAATTATGTGACTAACGGATTCGTTAAATATAACAAATTATTTGTAGAAATCTTTAAATTCAGTTTTACAAAACGAATTGCAATTTTTAGGCCTCTGTTGTTAATGAAAATTTAAGTTTTATGTTTAAAACACTCATATGCGTTACGTTTGTTGTATAATGATAAAAATATTTAATAAATACACACACTATCTATTCCTGTACTAAGAACACCTGTATTGCTCGATATATTTTGGAAAAAATCTTTAAAATTCTAAATTGGTTGAATCGCGAGGCATCTGGTGCTGAAAGACAATCCTACTGAAAAAGAATTTCTTAATTAAGATCTAAATTGAGTCTAGATCCCTTCACTAGTTCAAAGTTTTAGCGACAAAAATATCAAATTAGTCTTTCATTTAAATGCTAAGCAAAATTACGGCTAATAAGCTAGGTTCCTATACTTGAAGTTAATAAAGAATAGGAAGTTGAAAAAGCAACCCAATAAAGCAAAAGTTAGATTTCTTATATTCATTTCAAGTTTTCTTAAATTCACAGAATTAATATAGCACATTATTTTTAGTTAAAATTTGCAATAAAATGTGTAGTAAAAAAATTCTTAGATATAAATTTTTTTGTACTATATTGATTTGCATACTTATATAGAATAAAAATGTCTTACTCATTTTATTGAATAGAAATCAAACACATATTAAAATATATATTCCAGGAGACTTTTGATATTGAAAATGCTGATTACTATTTTTTCTAATATATGCTAAATATTAAATGTAAACTTGCTGATAAATTTTAAACATTTTACACAATAAAGTTTATAAGAAGTTAAAGTACACCATAAAGGTTGTAAAAAATGTTTTAAGAAAAAGATAAATGTTATAAGTTAAGGTTAAATAGTTCATTATGCTCTCACAATAGCATTTATCCTTGAATTTTCACTATTGACGACAATTTGACTTTACATAACTAAATATTTATGGAAAACCTAATTATGTATTAATAAATAAAAAATCATATTAAAAACTTTAGAAAATGGCAAATTATCCAAAAATGAAGTCGTACTTTCTAAATTAAAAAAACAGTTCTTATTTTTTAATTCAAAGATTAACAAGATGCTGCCATCAAGCAATTCGTAAAATTAATAGCAACATAAGAACTAACAATAATTTATTTTCAAAAAATTAAAAAAAATGTATGGTCAAATATTAATGAAGCAATTTTTGTAATTAAAATACAGCATGTTTTTTTATGTTTAAAAGATTTTTCTCTAACTATTTACCTTGTCTAAGAATCTAAAATTGGTTTTTCTTCTTTGTGTTCAGATTTCTGTTAATTAAAAAAATGTAATCATTCTTATTTACATTAAAATTTCCTTATATGTTTCATTATTGGAAAGTAAAGGAGTATAAGAACTTCCTTTGAAAATTGCTATGTCATCAAAGAAGGATTAAAATACAAATGATTGTGAGAATAATTAGGCGATCAGATAAGTTGTGTTTTATGTACACTGAGATGTTTGAATATATCTTTATTAAAATAAACTCTTAATTAAATTCTGTAAAAAGAGTAACATCACTGAGCATTAACATCATATTTTTGAAGCTCTGAAATTAACATTAAATTAAAATATTGTATGATTATTCATCATAGATAGTTATATTTACTCGTATTTTTTTATATCCAAACTAAAAACCTCTTGATACTAATCCCCATTTCAACATTAATTTTTGTCCTTATTGATTAAAATGTAAAATTATTAACTAAAGTTATGGTTTAATAACCTTAAAAGGCCAAATGTTTTGCTAGCAATTTTTAGAGTAATTTTAACTAAGCGATTTCATTAAAACTGATTAAAAATAAATTTCAAGTGCTAGATATGTTAGCTCATTTTTTTACTAATAATATTTTATTGCAAAATACAAGTAGTTTCAAATTATAAACGTGCATGATTAAATAAATGATATAATTTATGAATATTATTAATTTAATTAATACTTACAAAAGAAAAATTAAGTATTCAAAATCCTTATAACAATAACTACGTAAAAATATTATCTGGTACTGAAGACTTACTATTTTGAGTGTTGCAGCAGTGAAATAATTTTACTTTAAATAAATATTTTCCCAAATACGATTTAAAATATTTAGCATTGTTTTTTCTTTTAAACAAATAATCTTGCATCATATTAACAAATAATTCATTTTCAATTGCAAATAATATTTTAAAAATCAATAACAAATAATATTTTTTAATTACTTACTAATATTCAACAATACAAAACATTCAATTTTTGTGCAATATGCTTTCACTTAAATAATAAAATGAAACTAGCAAATTTGTGTAATTACTTTAGAGAATATTTTAACTAAATAATTCTCGTGCGTTTTTAAGTAGTTAATAGTTTTTAAGTAGATAAGTGTTATATTTCATGCGATAAAATATCAATTTTAGCAAAATACATTATTTAGTATAAGCAATGTGATAGAAATAAAAAATAATAACAATTATAATTACTTGTAAATTAGAAAGGCTATGTTGCTTTCCATTCATTATAAAATATTTACGACTTTAATATTACAAATAAAGCATCAATAGATTTTAGTTACAATATTGTAATATGCCTCAGTTATATTGCGATTATTTTAATAAAAGTATTTAAAAAATCCAAGTATATATATATATATGAAAACTTAAAAAATATTTTATATCATTTCATCATTATATGGTAAAGCTGTTTCGTTAAAATATCAACTTACTGAAACACTATACAGAATTATGAACTTTCTTGGTCCTCAAGTATTTTTAACAGTGTCAGTTGAAAATTACTGTCAAAAGTACGGAAATACAAAAGAAAAAAAACAAAAGTGAACAAATTCTCGTTATAACCCATAAAATAAAAGTGAATAAAATCCTTCTGTGAATCTATCTGCTTATTTTTATTTCATCCCTTTATACAAAGTTTGTGATTTAAATTTCTTTCTAATATTTTTCTATAATTTTTTTCTTTAATTAATGAAAAATATATAATGTCGTATAGAACCACAACAATATTTTACATAAATTCAAACAATAATTAACTTATTCAGCAAACAACACAAATAGTTGTATGCAATACATTTATGATTTTTATATATACCTTAAGTGTACTACTCAAACATGAAGTCCATCTTTTTGTTAATATTACATCTTAATATAAGTAAAACTTTACTTGAAATATTAAACTGTTCTGTTTCGATGAAATTTTTTTTATCTCAAACCAAATATGCAACACAAAAATTTTTCCTAAAATTTTTATGACTTAGTAATAAAATGTTTCAAATGATTTTTTAAAAATATATCATCACCAGAAAGAAATAGCATAGAAAATATTACAATCAAAGGATTTTAAGTAACCATAAACACATTTTCTAGAATAAATAGCTTAAATAAAAATAGACACACACACCAAATTAACACATATCTCTCTCTAAAATACTTTTTTTTAAATAATTCCTCTTCAAAAAACTAACTGTGTTAAAATGAAAACCTAATGTATTACAAATTTAAAATATTACTGTTGTATAATTAATTTGTCTTAAGTTAAATATATTTAATATATTTAACTTAATATAAAAATTTTCATTTTATAACAATAAATTAAGCTCTAATTTTTTTTTTTCAAATAAATAAGTGTTTAAGAAAATAGAACTATAAAACAAATTTTTAAGACTGTAAAAAATGATAGAATAGCATTATAAAGATTAAAGTGAATAATTTCAAATTAATGTATAATTTAAATCTGAATATTGTATTGAAATATTTCTGAAACACTTTACAATCACGAAACTTTTATTGTTAAATTGTAAAATAGTCATCGGTTTTAACGTTATTTCCGTGATTTCCTGATTTCTCGAAGAAGTTCAAGCTTCGTTCAATATGCTTTTCTTGAATGATAAACAAGAAGCAAGTGTTTCTTTTCTTGTCAAATGTCTAATGAACTTTAGGAAGCAAAGCATTATTCAACATATCTTGCTTAACCACAAATAATTCTCATATCTTATTTCAAATTCTTAGACAACTGTCTATAACGCGATTAAGCATTGGCGCAAGGGATGGAATTGATGACACTTTATTCAGTGTGGAACCCAGTGAATGTGTGCTCAAAATCCTGAACGTGTATGGGTCCTCTTTATTTAGAAGCAAGCATAAAACAGAAGATGGCCAAGCGTGGCCTTCCATTCCCACTGGTATCATTTCACTTGGAGAATTTGCGACCACGATCTATTTTATGTTTTCCAGACACAATCAGGAAGCACGCAGAATTTTCACTTGGATCGATATTCAGCTCTCTACTTTCCAGTAGAAAAAACGATGCTTTACTTTTTCACATCGTTAATGTTATGATTCCTAGGAAATATCTTAAGTCTCCAGATTCATATGTAATAAAATTACGAACCATAAGAAAACATATTTTCTCCTTCATCTCCAAGCTGATAAAATTTTCCAAGAATGTTTAGCAAGGATTTCTTTTTTATTTTTCAATCATGTGATTGAGAATCTAATTTTTCTCATTATATCCTTATCTTACGGAATTAATTAAATACATTCAGTTGGTATTCAAGTAATTACTTAAGACAAGACGATGAAAGACAATGAAAACTCACAAGAATGTCATAAGACATTATTTATCGCATTTCAGTGGAAAAAAAAAAGTTTGAAGTAAGCAATTCTGTGCAAGTTGTATCATTTTCTATAGTCTAAAAGTGTTTTCAGAACAAAATAAAACTAAGGCTTTTTAGATTTATCTTTAGCTGTTTCAATGTTGCATTGCATGTTATATTGTCTAAATATTGTTGAATGTCTCAGTTCTTAGAAATTTTATTTCCCAGTTATCTTACTTCTTGTAATTTTTCCTGCTCTATATCCGAAAACGTTTTTTAATTGGAAATTTTCAAATATTAAACGGGTTAAAATGGACAAAAACTTAAATATGCTGTTTCTTATGTTTAGTATTTTCTCAGAATATTTGAGAATCTACGAATAAATAAGTATAAATATTTTGTGTTGTCTATAAAACAACTCAACACGCGATTTGTACATTTCTATTTTAAATACATTATTTTTCTATAAATTTGAAGAATCGTGATTTAATTTATCTTTTATTTCAAATGAAACACTTTTGCAAAACTTAAATATTTAATATTATTCACAATTCAAGTTGTGATTCCAAAATATCATTTTCATTTGATGACGATAAGGAAACAAAGTGAAACAAATTATCAATTGGGATAAAGATGCAAGTTAAAATCTGATAACATTGTACGTAAATAACAGTTCCATCTAAAAAAAAAGGTAAAAGTTTCACATTTATCAAATAAGGCGATAAGCGAAAATTGAACGAGAAGTGATAAATTCACTACTAATACCAACAAATAATCAAACAAAGAAACATGAATCTTGCTAAAAGCAATTTTTAAATTGTAAATCGTAGTACTGAATTAAATAACTGACGACAGGAAACAACTTCTTTTTGATTCTATCTGAACTGACAACTTGTAATTAATTAAACGATAGATTTCTACAAAATAAAAAGCATCTCTATTTGTAGAACTTGTTGGTGTTTTAACATCTAAATAACTGACATTTAGTATTCATTATTTCAATAAATTATATGAAAATGTCATTTTCTAATGTATATGCAATAAAAGCTATAAATAACTTTAAGCTAATTATTTTAAATGGAATTCGAAATCTTTTTCTGTATTTAAATAAGAAGTTGAAAAAAAATTAGTAAATAAATGGTATTTTTGATAATTATAAGATTCTAGAAAATTATATGCGTGCAGACAAACATTTTTGCTTAATATTTCATAATCTTTTGTTCTATATGATTTGCTATTATAAATTCTTAAAAAATATTATTTAAGTGCACGTATAACTTAAATTTAATAATAAACTTTTGTAACAAATACTTTGATTTCAATATATCATAAACAATTAATTATTAGTTACAATTTATTGAAAAATCGGTGTAGTCGTAATGATTTTATATTTTCATTATTAGGTAAAATGTATATCATTTTGTATGCTAAATAACTATCGAATTCATTAATCATATCATGTATGTATATATATTCATAAATTATAAACTACCAAAGAAAAAAATACAGTAAAGCATTTAAGAAAATTAATTTTGGTTCATTAAATTCGAAAAATGTTAAGGGTATCTTGATGAGATTATCCATATTTCTGGAATTTGTGAAAATTAAAAATTTTTCCAAGAAGTTTTCCCGGAGTAAAATTTTGTTGTAGACAATACAGATTGACGAAGTGCAAATTCAGATGGAGAAGTTAGTAGTAGATCCGAGTTGGAAGACGAGATTGGCATCAATCGCCTGCTGACAATAGGTGAAGAAAGGTCACGCTCAGCAAGTTTAAACAAGAAATAAACCAGCTTTTAAAAACCGAATGGCACAAATTTGGTACTAGCGGATTTCTTTTTCTTCCTAAGGTCAAAAAAGTTTCGAAAGAGACTCAGCTTGGGACGCCGGAGGCAGTAAAAGTGGCTGTAAAATCATCACCTAAGATGATTTTCATTGTCAACTTTCACGATGTATTCAAAGATTAGTTAAAGTGTTGGCAATGATTCACCAATACTGCTGGAGATTAATTTAAAAAGTTATGATTTTAAACTGATACTGTAAAGATTATATAGGAAAAGATTTTGTAAAATGAAATTGAATAAATTATTTTAAAAATTATTTCAGCTACTTTTGGGACCAACTCTGTAACAATAATGTTAAAGAATTATTTTCATTTATTTCAATATTTAGTATTTATATGAATATCGAGTTTTTTTAGTACGAAAGAACATGTTTAAGTTAACTAACTTGTCTCCATAAATTTGCACATTTAAAAATGATATCTTTGCTCCATATAATTAAAATGATTTATTTAAAATAATTAACAATTCTCAACTGAATGTTAATCTAAATTTTCATAGTATAGTCATAAATGTCTTAAAAGAATTAACTCATAAATTCATAAATGTCCAAAGATGTTGTAAAGTGAAATTGAGTCCTGGGTAAAAAGAAAGAAGAAAGGGGAAAGGTGTCCAATAAATGTCTTTGAAATACTTTGAAAGATGACAGAATTTTAAATTTCAGTTTCAATTAAAAATTTTAATTTTATATAAATAATGTATTTTTAGAACGCATTTATCTTTAATAATCTTAAAATTTAAGAATCCAGCATTCGAGTTAAACTTATTCGACTCATTCTTCTTTGAGTCACAATATTTTCTTTTACATAAAATACATAAAAAAAATTTTAATTAAAATATTAAATTTTAATTAAGGAAATATATGTTAATTTAATTTTGAAATATAATTATTTAAAATGTTCATTTTTTTATCAAATATCTGCAATTATATAATTTTTACATCAACGAAAATAATTCAGTGAGTCATGATAATTTTTTTACCATTTCCTTTTAACATTTTATTTGTAATTTCTCCTAGAAAAAAGCAATGAAACTAGTTTATTTGTTCAAATTCAGCATAATTTTTTTTCATTTTAAAATTTTATTTTGTTTAAGAAAATGTTGCTTTATAGCAGTGGTTCCCATAATGGTTTTTAAGGACCCCCAGGGGTCTCGATATCATTCAGGGATACTTAAAATTCTTATATAGATAATAAAACATTTTAGTTATAACTTAACATAAATAAGATTTACATTTAACAAGATATTTGAATATTAAAATATCTTAAAATGTGATAATCTAATAAATTTGTGATAAATTAAAATGAAATTCTGGAATAAGTGCAAAAGACTTTTAAATTGTCTATTCATTTATAAGTAAGATAATAATAATAATTAAACAATAATACCAATCATATTTGAATTTACTATATTTTCCTCAAAAAAATTTTCCTGTTTTTTTTTTAAGCAAATGAATTGTTAAATAAATGCCCTAAAGCCTCTTTCAAAGTATTGCTCAAGTAAGCAGTATCAATCATTTGTAACTTTAGTTGGAATGGTCACCATAAATGCGATAACGACATCGTTAATGGTTTGCCACCAATCATCACAATTTATTTAATGACAACATATTTCTTTAATGATGGTATTAAGTTCAATGCGGTAAAGGTGATACTACTTATCACGCAATTTCTTTTCTATTATTATATGAATTGATAGTTTTTTTTCTTTCTAACAATTCTTTATTTGAAAAATGATGAAGCAATACTTATTCTTTAGTGGACTTTAAGTGATATAAGCTCGTTTGATAGATGCCCTGAATTTTCTTCAGAAATATATCCTAAGCTACTGCTTATTATTTCATGAGGGGTAAACTAAGAGATATTGATTAAAATATAATTTTGGGGGATTTTTTTGAAGGAAATTTAGTTAACTATTATTAATTTTTGACACATTGTTAATAATGTTTGGCTCAAAATATGGTAGTTTGTTAGGACATTGCATAAGTAGGTACATAACGTGATAAAAATTGCGGGTAATTTTAAATTTTATTTTAATTATTAGAATATAAATTTTTAACTAGTTAATTTTATAACTAGTTAAAAATTAAGTTAATTTTATATGCAAATTTCAAAGTTAATTTTATAGATTAGAAACATATTCAAGTAATATTTTATAAAGAGAAAATTTAATATTACAATACGTAATCATTTTACTTAATTATTAAAGTAATGATATTTTTCATACTGGGACCAAATTTCATTGCATTTCCGTCTTTAAAATATAAAACACAAATTTCAAAGTTAATTTTATATGCAAATTAAAGTGTAGCTGTATTGCATAACACAATGAAAATACAAGAATTTTATGTTCACACATAGTACAAAATTAATAAACAATATGTCTTATGGACTATTTTATTATAGGCAAAATCATTTACACATACTGAAAAAATGCATGAGATTATAAATACTAAATTTGAAATGAATATTCAAATATGCATTCATACACATACATATTAAAATATTAAATTATCCAAACAAGAATTTTAATCTAATTTATTTCTGATAATGTTCGTTGTTTAATTCTGAATGCCTAAACCATTATTCACAAAATACTTTTCCTGTGAAATATTTAAATTAATTTTATTTAGAAGTAATATCAGTAGAAAATACTAAATTATGCTACACACATGCAATTAAGTGCTCTATCTTAAGTGATTTTTTGTTTCAGTTTTAAACTTCTTTTTTTTTTTTTTTTTTTTTTTTGCTATAAAATACCTCTCCAATATTGGAATTCTGAAATATTTGCAATTCTTAAAGGATCTATAAAATATTACTTGCATAATTGTTAGTATTCAAGAAATCTTTATTTTTTTATTGAATCATCATTGAAACACATTTTTTTCATCATTTTTATTTAAGTAAATTAAAAAAAATTTGAAGGAAGTATTTCATAAATTTTTCTAATTTATGAAATACTTCCTTCAGACTTCAGTATTTCCAATTTTAAAAATTTTAAAAATTCATATAAAATTTCATACCATATCTTTGCCAAAAAAGCTTACACTAACTATTAAAGATATATAACACTTCTGAAAATTAACTATTCAAATAAGTTTAGAATTACTTTTTGGCATCCGTTCTCAGTAAGCTTAAAATTCCGCGTCATCTTCAGTTTTTTTCCACTACAAACGTATAAGAATATAACTTTCTTATGAGTATTGAAATATTATTTTCCTAAGCCATATTTTTTGTGCTTAGTCTTTAGATTAGAAACATATTTTTCATTTAAATATATCTAATTACTTTTTAATATATCATAAAATATATATTTGTAAATACATTTTATACAAAATTTTAAATATTATAATTTTTAATAATATAATTTTAACTATACATTTAAATATATCATTAAATGTATATAAAACATCATTTAAATATTTTTGAATGGATATTATTCTCCTCTAAAGGCATAGCATTTTTAAATTATAATTTTTTTATATAAAACTTTTCTTTTCAACTAAGAGATTATCGAGACTATTGACAAAATATTTTGTAAACTTTCTTGCAATTTTGAATTTTTTAATTGGTGGCCTTGCTCTTAAAATTATTTACAAAGTTAAGATGTTTTCTTATACAAATCAAAAAAACTGTTTTTAAAATATTTTTAAATATAAAGCTAATTATAAATTTTTAATATTTGTTAATTTTTGAATTATACTAGTAAATTTTGGAAAATTCACTCATGAATTACTATATATACCATTTTAAAAAATAAAAACATACTGATCACATGTTAAAATCTGATTTTATGCATATGTTCTTATATTAATAATATATTTGTAAACATTAATCCTATTCAGAGATTAAAATGCAAATTCAGATTTTTTAGGTATTAAGTTAAACACAATTTATTGCTTTGTATCTTCTTTATTCATTTTAATTGTTTATTCAATAAATAGGGAAAACAAGACTTTTTGAAAATTTGTGGAATTTTCATTATTCATATGGAAATTGTATTGTATACTTTAGAACATGTAATTAAACGTTGAAGATGATTAAAAATGATGTGCTGCAAAAAAAGATGAAAAAGTAACATACAATGAGTAAAAATACACGTTGTTTAAGTTACCATTTTTGACTTGCTTCTTCCATACTGTATTTTTAAGACATCCTTGTGCCGACCAACTTGTTTAGTGGTCAGCGTGCCTGACTACGGAGAGAGAGGTATTGGGTTCGAATCCCGGTTCAGGCATAGATTTACTTTCTATATATATATATATCCGGTTTTTGCCCTTTCCTTGTGTGAATGAGGTGTGAATGGAGGCCTACCCTATAAAAACGGGTCCCTATGGCATGTGTGTGTACTGAAGAAGTCGGACTCCACACCAAATAAGGTTCAGCTGGAAAAGTGAAGCAGCGAGCCCCAATTTGCCAGCCTAGCTGGCACACGAAAGCAACAACCACAAAACAACTACTAGATTATTTCTACAACTGTAGAAATAATAATATCATAACAAACGTAAAATAATGAATATAAAAAGATGTTAGCTCCAATAAAATATAATTAGACTAAAGTTAAAGAAGCAATTAAAATATAATTACGATAATTTTTAACATAATTTTATTTAGTTTATTTTATGCTTAATATAATATAAAGCTCATATTGTTTATTGTAATTTTTTTAACAATTTATCCGAATGATTTATCAATGGTTTCAAATACAAAAACTTAAAAAATAATCCCTATTTATTATTCCGGTTAACCTTATTAATAATATATATGTGTATTATATTGGATCACATTTTCAAGAGCCTTCAATATTTAAGAACAAAAGAAATTAATTCGTGATCTTATTCACTGGATAATGAGGTAACGGTTTATATATATATATATATATATATATATACAATTTGGAACATTGAAATTTCATTAATTCTAAGACATTTGTAAAAACCGAAATTTAAGAGATGATTTGAAATTCTTTGTAATCATATTCTTCATTTTTTGATGAAAGAATTTTGGGCTCACAAAATATCAAATTATTTATTGACACAAAGGTGAAAATCTCATTGTTGTGCTATGCATACATTATTTGATTCAAATTGTTTGCTAGTTGTTTAATTTCTGTTGCAACAAAAGCTAAATTTTTGTCAAACGGTTTCAGTAAACTTATTATTTTTTCTTAAATGAAACATTTCATAGATAATTCAATCGAATGAAAAATTAAATCACAAATAAATATAATTTAGACTTTTGAAAGGGTTATTCATAATCTAACAAATGCAAAATTATATGCATTTTTCAAAATTTCTGCAACATTTCACAATGACAAAAATATAATCTGCAGGAACTTAGAAGTAAAGATATTTTATTGCATTATTTTAAACTACTTTATTAAGCATAAAAGTAAAAAATTCATTTATTATTACAATAAATGTTCATAAATACAATGTCTCGAAGTTTTCTAAGAAATCTTAAAATCATATTTACATAAATATGCGTAATTACTTCGTCACGTGAATTTTATTTCATATTCGTGTTGGATGTGAGAAATATAAATTAAGAACATGACAATTCATTAAAAAAATTAATTATACTAAATTTACAAACATCTTTCTTTAATTTTTAAACACTATCATTTATGTCATTTAAATGCATAATGTTTTAGAAACACAAAAAAAACACAGCAAATATTTAATAATTTTATGTAAATTTAATAATTATTAAATTTAGTACTATTAAACTTCTAGGGGTCAATGAAGCTAAGAAGATTAATGTAAAGAAAATGTTTAAAAATTATAATATATCCTGTCCTATTAATATTATATAAGACTTTCAACAGAAAGTTAACATGTATTGATAGAAATTTATGAATTTCAATGTCTGAAAAGTAACTGTTAGGAGAATATACATAACGCGATTTAATTTAGAAATACGTTCGTAATATTCACTGTTAACAAGTCTTACGAAAGAATGTGATGCAATAAAAAGTATGATACACTCTCTCTTTCTGTATTTCTCTCTCTCTCTCTTTCTCTCTCTATTTCTCCCTCTCTTTCTCTCTCTATTTCTCCCTCTCTTTCTCTCTCTATTTCTCCCTCTCTTTCTCTCTCTATTTCTCTCTCTCTTTCTCTCTCTCTATTTCTCTCTCTCTATTTCTCTCTCTCTTTCTCTCTCTATTTCTCCCTCTCTCTCTTTCTCTCTCTATTTCTCTCTCTATTTCTCTCTCTGATTGTAGATTTCTTTGAAATTATATAAATAGCATTTATATCAAGCATGTAAGAACAGAAAATAAGGACTCTCCTGAAGTAATCTCATTCTCCAGAGAAAAATAGAATATTTTTCTTCTGCTTCTCTTAACACTAATGATGAAAATTTTAACCATAACTTTCATTTTATGTATTTTGTATTTTCAGATCAAGAAAAATGAAAATGGCATAAATAACAGAGAAGAGGGGAAAGAACGTAAGTTGCTTTTCAATTACTAATGATTCCAAAGTAACTAATTTCAAGTAAGAATTATATTAACAAATTTGAATAGTACTATAGTTACTAATGTAGCAAAATTTTAAAAATAAATTGTTGGCACTTTTTTACTACCTGTCAAACTGTGATCATACTTTAAATAATTTGCAATTGTTTTCTGTAGTACAAACTTATCAAGAGAAATATGTATAGTTATATTTTATCTGGACACAAGTTTGGTAAAGCATTTTCACATTCTTTCCTCTAACTACTCAAATTTTAGTTATTTTTGACATAAAATCAAAAAACGTTTCGTTTTAGAAATTTCAGCAACTATTCTTAACAATATATATTTTAACGAGAAATCTATTAGCATATACTGATATTATAGCAATTTTTTCTAAAAAATCTGAGATTGTTGCAAGCTAATAAATATTTACATTTAAGCGAAAATGTTTTTAACATCACATCATTGAAATCAATATTCCTTATAGACCTTCAAAACCTATGCAATAGTTAAACTTGTTGTCGTAGTGTAAAACGACATAACTAAACCCTGGGAAAATGGATATGTATATTTTTATTGCACTTTAAATTTAAGAGTTTCCTCATTTCCTTTGAAACTAAGTTGTGATAGTATAAAGGAAAGGATGCAATAAAAATTGGCACAAGGAGCCAAGTGCAATAAAGGAATAAATTCTTCCTTTCGGAAGAGATGGATGATCGTGAGAAAATGGCAAGGGAAGTTTATGTTTTATGATATGTTTTGTTTGTAAATCTGACCAGTCGGGATTAAGGGGGAGAGATTTCTGACCTATCCCATAGGAGTGTAGGACGTTATATGGAACTTTGGAAAACCAATGGTGTAAAGAGGAGGAGCTAAGATGAGAATTTAAAAACTGCATCTAAGAATGGAAGACAGGTAGACACAGAGACAGAGAAAGTCCTCACACACAGAAGTCCCTGAGATACACAAGGCAGAGAAGCCCCAGAGATCCCCGACAAAGAAAAGGAGTAAACGGAGTATGATTGCACTGGCCTGGAGAAGTCCTGCCTCGACTGTCCTGAATGGAAATGCAGATGCCAGACAAATAGATGAAGAAGAGGTGACAAAGTCTGAAAAGAAGCATACTGAGCAGCAAGCCAAGTAAGATGCGGAGATATCAGCGAATGGAAATGCAAAGCGGAGATGCTGAGTAGAGGACGGGAAGTAGATGAAAAAGGAGAATCATCGACACCGGAGAACGGTGAAGTCTCAGACGCCACAATACTACTTCTAAAAGGGGTGTGTCTTATCTCTCGTTCCATTTCCCTCTGGTCATTATGTGTGTGTGTGTGTGTGGTTATTGAGTAAATATAATAATAATAATAATAATAATGTTAGAATCTTCTCTCTCTCTCTCTCAATTATTTAATCAAGAATGTTTTAATTATAAATGTAAATACCTTTATAATGAGTTGCTAAAATAAATTATTAAGTTTTATTGTATTTTGTTTTGAATTGATCTCTGTCATTCAATTATTTAAATAACGAATCTTGGTTTTCCTCTGAGTTTTCTAAAATTGCCGAGGTCACTACTACACATGTGCATAAAAATTAAGTACATAAAATTTCTTTAAAATATTGAAGAATTATAAATTTTACTGAATACTATACTTGTGTTTCTTTTTTACATAGAAATATCAATTTATTTTAAATATATTACTTTACAGTAATCTATAGGATCGTAATAATTTTAAAAAAAATTAAATATTCAAAAATTTATGAAATTAAAATTAACTGCATTTTTATAAATAAAAACATTTTTTTCAATTAACTTAATGGAGATTTAAATATTATAAATAAAGAATAAAAAATAAAAACTAACATAGATTTAAACTTCTGTGCTATAAATGCATATATCTGAATCTATTTTCACAAAAATAATAAATTTAGACATGATTTTATGTCTTTTGTCAAAAGAGATTAATGAAAACATTTCAATTGTTGTAATTTAAATTACGATAATTTCAAATAAATTTGTTTTCAGTATTTTCATACATTTTAAAATTAAATGGAAGTCATTTTACATGCACTTTGACTCATGTTTTTACCATTTCCTTTAACTTCTGTAATAAGTAATTTTTCCTTTTTAAGTCCTAGGTATTCATCATTCTTAAGAACTAAAACTAATGAGAAAGAATGTAATCCATGTTGCTTTTTCTTTTTCTTAAATCTTAATAAACGAAGCTAATTATTTTTTAATAAAAAAGTTTTTTGTAACTTGAATATCACTAATTTTTTTTATGTCCTTAAAGAAGACTTTTTATAGTGTGACAAGTACGTGATTATTAAAATTCTGGAATTAAAAAATAGGAAAAATCAAAAGAATAATTTATAATGAATAAGTATTTTTTCAACAAATTCTTTAATAGTATTAATTATCCCTAATATTACTACGTTTTCGTAACTTAGATTGCTCATTTTCATAAAACTTATTGAAAAATCAGTTAGTTATTTTTCTTTGAAAACTCTTTTCATAAATTCATTTCATCGTAACGCGCAACAGAATGTTTAAAAACAATTTTCTTTTATTATAGTGCATAGTAATAATATTAAAATATGTAAGATAAAGAACTGAATATTTTCCTATTTTTATGCACTTCAGAAAATACATAAATCTCTATGCCTTTACCAAATAAATTAATTAATAAAATAATTATTTATATTTCCCAAAAATAAAATTGCCTTGAAGTATTTGTTTAAAATGCAGCTTTTGGGGATCTAGAATAAATTAATAAAACAAAATTTAATATATTCCTATGTTACATAATCCACTGATACAATAAAAAATTATAAATTTTATTAAAAATTGTAAGAAACATGTTCTATTTGAGAAATCTCTTTTGTAAAAATTAAATTGATTGAGGCTATGAATATAATTAATTGTTAATAAAATATAACTAAGAATTAGAACAAATTCTTTTTAATAATCTTATGAAAATATTTTCTAATAATTATCAGAAAGTATTAAAAATGGACATATTTGGGAATATTAAATTGGTTGAATCATTTTATTTAGTTAGTTATTAATAAAATAGGATTAAGAAATAGATTGTGATATATATATATATATACATATATATATATATATATATATATATATATATATATATATATATATATATATATATATATATATATATATATATATATATATATATATATATATATATATATATATATATATATATATATATATATATATATATATATATATATATATATATATATATATATATATATATATATATATATATATATATATATATATATATATATATATATATATATAGTCTGTTACACATAAGAAGTATTTTATTCAATTTCTAGAATTTTAATTCTATGATTCGTCACACAAACTATGATAGCAAAATTACTTACTTTAAAATTTAACATGCAATATAAATTAAATATTGCAATTCAATATGCAATATAAATTAGTGAAAAAAGAATTCGATATGATAATATAATGATATTCATAAATGACTTTCAAATTTTAGTACTTTGTAAGACTTGTTAACTTTCAAATTTTAGTAATTGTAATTGACTTTAAAATTTTAGTAAATTGTGTAACAGTAATTGTAAAAACTATTTATTATAAACTTGTGAGAAATGTACAAATACTTTGATAATGCAATGAAACTTGGTGATATTAATTTTAAAATATTTTCACACTTGAATATATCTTACAAATGCCTAGCGCAAAAAATTAAATGCCTGATAAGGAACTATATTTAATTTAACTATACTAATTTGTTTCAGAATACATCTAATGAAATATAAACTTTTTTAAGTATTTTTCTGAAACAACTATTATTCTCCTCTCCAAAATAATGAGTCAAATTTATAAATTGTACATTCAATCTTATTTCAGATCAATCGATTGAATTTAAGAATCAGTAAGAACATCAAGAAACAACTTAAAAGATGTAAAAAAAACTTCATGAAATATACTATTTCTTTTTTTTAATCTGCAGATTTTCGAATCTCAAAAAAAAAAGTCTTACTAGTTGAAGAATATTGATGTTGTCCTATTTGCCTTTAATTTTTTACCTTGAAGCATCCTTATTGCTTTATTGTCACACAAGAATTGTTGAATGGAATTTTTATAAATATTCATTTCAAAAATTAATTTAACAAAGTCCTGAAAATTATTCAGTTATTCCTGAAAATTGAATTTTAAAACTAAAGTATTTCATAATGCGAATGTAAAACAAGAAAAGTGTTAAGCAAAACTGGGCAGCGATTCAAGTTTTAAGGATATTCTTTTCCTTGTAGTATAGTTAAAAAAATCTTTACATTCTAATGTAATTAAAAAAATCTTTGCCTTATAGTATAACTGATAAAGTCTTTGCCTTGAAGTGTAATCAATAAATTTTTTACTGTCGGTATTACTTTCATCAGTTTTCTTAATTTTATATACAATTTTAAATAGACCTTGACAAAAAAATTCATTTAAATTTTCCTTTTTATTAACAATTGAACCTTAAAAAAACTACATCAATAGAGTGAGAAAATAAAGAATTTAAAAGAACAGTTCTAACCAGTCCAATATGTTAAAAATTTTGAAAATCTTAATAATTTTTTTCAAAATGTCAGAAAAAAAACAGATTGCTTATCTTGTATTTTTTAAAATAAAACTTTATCCTTTAATTAAAATTCCAATTTTTTACAAAGCAATGTTTGCAAAATATGAATCATATATTAAAAGAGATAAACACAAAAATTACCCAGTTTTCAGTCTCTAAGCTTTCCCAACAAATTGTTTTTCCTGTCTGGTCTCCCATTCCAATCTAAGTAACTTCTTATTGATAAAACTGAAATTTTCAGACACTTTTGCAGTACAACTTAGACAAAGAACACTTTTATTTTTGCTGATATTTCGAAGAAACTCTTGATGAAGTAATCTTCAATTACATCCATTTGTTTCTTTTTAGAAGAGATTTCATCCTAAAATACTATTTTCACTTCCTAAGCCCAAGTTATCGTATTAGCAGAGAGAAAATGTCTGTACGAAGACCCATGAGTATGTGATCCAGTCTGACAGTTTTTCCTATATCACAACACCATCTCACATCTCTGTAGAATCTCTAACAGTAATATATCTAATTGGATCAATAATCTTGGATTCAATGTCAGTTTATATTTCCATTCATTTTGTGTAGGTTCCAAGTCATACAACACATTCAGGAACAAAAAACAATGAACGAACTGACTGTATCGCTAAACCAGATCTCCCTACCCAATATATTGACAGATCAATTTCTCCGGGAAAATCACACACATTACGCACAGATTCATGTTATGAACTTCTTCCAACAGGAATGGCTTAACTGTATGTATGCTAGCAATTTTTGTCATCTACAATCCATAAAAAAATAGTTTCGTCTCATTCCAAGATCTCATGTGGAAGATTTCTGGGTTTCGAGTGTTGAAACAAGGTCGTTTTCAACTAATGCGTTATTAGGTATATTTAGTTTTTCAAAACTTAATTTTTTTTTGTGTCTTGTGCCAGCTGGGCTGACAATATGGGGTGAGCTGCTCCACTTTTTCCTACTGAACCATGTTTGGTGTCGAGTCCGACTGCTTCAGTATACACATGCCATAAGGACCCGTTTATAGGGTAGGCAACCATTCACACCTCATTCATACTCAGAAAGGACAAAGACAGGATAGATAGAGAGAGAAAGTGCATCCATACCCGAACCGGAATTCAAACCTAGGACCTCCCTATCCGCAGTCAGGCACTCTGACCACTAGACAGGGCGGTAGGCACTTAAATGTAAAAGATCATAATTTTAATGTGTGATAAATATATAACACTAAAAATATTCTTTTTGTATATTAACTATAGAATGTGTCTCATTATTTTTAATGAAAAATTTTATTAAAAACTCGATGATACAACCATATTTTTTATTCAAATTATGTTAAATGCAAAATATGGTTTATTAAAATAAAAATATCTATTCACAGTTTTTCTTTCAACAATTTCAATTTTTAATCCATGTATGATTTTATATATATATGTATAGATAAATTGACGACGTATTAGAAGAATAAGCCAAGGAAGCAATTTATTCTAGTGGGTAAGGAAAAACTTTTAAACATTGTTTGTCACGTGTCGTTATGAATTCTTTTTTAATAACAGCGATAGCTAGCCCTGAATATATAGAGAGGAATATGGACTACACATTAAATATATATCACTGACTGTTCATTGAACTGGCAGTATTTAATAGAGGGGTGCATTGGTCAAGCTGGAAGACAAATGGTTAGCGCTCTTGCCTTTGATTCAACAGTTCGTGGGTTTGAATTCCACCTAGGTTTTGATTATTTATAATGGTTCGGAATACACTTTAAACCGTAAGTCGTGGCATAATTAGCTCTTGTGGGCAAAAAGTGTACGTTAAATGACAAACAAACCAAACCAATATTGATGTTTAAATTAAATCCAAAACCATTCGAAAACATGATACTGCTATCTTCTAATATTTTTAAATACAAAAACTGCTTAGAAATAAATTAAATACTTGAATAAAAATTAATACTTTACTTTATTAGACTGACTATATGTTTAATAACATTTTTATGCAATTTCCATTCCCCTATTCGTGAAATTAAAAAAAATTTCATTCAAAATAGCATATTCCTCTCAGAAAACAAGTGACATGAATCAAAAAATCATTTTAATCAATGTTTTTTAATATAATATTCAGTAGAAAAAAATACAATTGAAATCGAAAAAAGACCAATATAGCAGTGATTAACACAACAATTCAGCATTCTCTGGCCATGGTATCTCCAGAATCAAATACAAAAAACATGATGTAGCAGGCAGAAGCCTCAGTAAAGATAATTTCGCTTTATTTATTTTATGTTACCATTATTCATATCAACATTGACTATCAAAATATTTGTAAATTTAAAAAATTATAAGCATAACAGTGAATGACTTGCGAACATTTTCTTTGGCGCCAAATGATGTTGAATGGCACGATCGGACACCGAGTAATGCGCAACAGACTGAACCTCTTGTAAAAGTCCTTCTGCTGCTATGGCTCGGGTATAGAGACGAAGGTACCAACTTCGGTGTTAACTCGACATCTGAGCGTGGTTCAAATTATTAGGCGCTTGGTAATAAACGAATATTATTACAAACTCCTTAGTCTCATCTACACAGTTATATATTTCTTGAGATGTACTCCAGCCATTCAAGTACTAAGAGATGCACTCCAGCCTTTCAAATAATATATGCCTGTCAACACTTTACTTGAAGAGTTGCAACGAAGTGCTCGGTTACGTTGATATTCTCCGTCAGTCATGATCAAAAACTTGCTGGTAAGGCGATCGATGGTTCCTACAAGGTATAGCTCAACAAATAGAGTAAGAATAAATAAAATGGAACATCTGAAGGAAATGCAATTGCCGTACTTTAAATAAGCAATCTCTTTTTATTTAGTGTTTGTATGTGGCATTACGGTTATTTGTCCCGTGAGTATGCGCTAAAAAACATTATTTGCACATTTCACCATTGCAAAAATATGATGTAAATTTCCCATGATTTGCATACTTTCTTTAGGATATTTGCATGCTTCCTTCGGGATGAAAATAGAGTCAGTTTTGAGTATAGCTAGCAACATGTGTTTGTATATTAATACACATGCAGCGACATATAATCAATTTCTGACACTTATCATTGTATTGCTTTTAAAACAATCAAAAGAGAGAGTTGATGATTAAGATAATTATATACTCTAATTATTGCGTTTAGTGTTGCATGCTTTAATTTCCCCTCTTATTAATAAAACATTTAATAACTCTTACCGTAGCTTTTGCTGTATTTTTCTTTTAAAACAAAAACTAGCAAAGGATTTTCTATCTAAGCTGTTCAAAAATAAAGAGTAACTGAACTGTTATCATATACGTTACTTGAATAGAAAACAAAACTTCAGTATTCAGAGTAGATTTATTAACTTTTAAAACAGACCACAAAAGCTATAAAAGTAAAAATACTGCCTACTTATTTGAATCCTCTCATGAGTTACTTTCCCTATTTGAAATCTAGATTGGAAAACATTAGTTTAGTTCTATAAAATGTTTTTTTCTTTTTCATTTCCTTCGCAATGTTAAGAGTAATACGTTTTCTTTTCCTTCAATTTCTTTATACTAAGATTAAGATATTTTGAGACTTCTCTAACACCATTATATTATTGATAAAAAAAAATATGTTAAACAATGTTGATATATTAATAAACATAATTTTATTAATCATAAAAAGATAGTCTTAATGACTATTTCTTACAAAATTTTGTTTAATTAAACGAGACTAAACAAGAAATTCCATTTTTATTACATATCAGCCCATTTTATAACTCTATATTTGTTATAATTTGAAAGCAGTAATAGAATAATAGGAATTAACAGAGTAAAATATGTTTATTAAGTTTTATAATTGTATTTTTCTAACATTTCTTCTGTTTCTTAATTTTAATTTTGATTTTTAAAAAATATTATATAATTGAAGAATACGAAAATAATAATTCATTTCTTTAAGATATAACTGGAAAATATCCCTTTAAAATATTTAAAGACCATTGAAAAGTCTGAAACTACTATATTCAGTTAAATTTTATGCATCAAAGAATGTACAGGTTTTAACTTCTTTATTTATAAGTCCATACACACATTTTAACTCTATACATGTCAGAATATATTCTGTACTTTTATTCATTGCTAAATTTTCCTTTGATGATTTAAATTATTTCACATATTTTTATAACAAAAAGTAAACTATGAATTTAATTATGATCTGCTAAGTTTTTGAAAGCAAATTTAATGAAAAATTATTACATTGATACTTTACCCATTAACGACTATGATCTACATAGAACATTTTATTCCAAAAAACATGGTATACTAGTTATAGGAGATGGTAAAAATTTTAACTTATTTATTCGACACCTCACGGTATACTATCAAACAAATGTAGATTTCTTTTTAAAGAAATTTTAAACATGTAAGAGTTTTTGATTGGACATAAGATTTATAAGAATATTCTTTTTAATTCATAAGCAATAAGAAATTAAACTAGGAAAACACTTCCAGCAGATTAATTTAAAATAAATTTGCCAACCTGTTATTTAAATTTAATGATGCTTTTTCATTTTAAAATCCTATTCTATAGAGATACTTTGTATGGCAACAGATTAGGATTTCTTACTTAAAAAACATCTAATTTCAGAATCAAAATTATTGTATGGAAAAGTATAAGACCTGAAAGCAGCTGTTGCAATTCCGGACTCTCTATCACCAATCACTCGTCTACCCTAGTCCAGAAATATTTCTCAAGACATATAATAGAGAAATTAGAAGGCATACTACAAATAGGAGCCCTTTGATTGATGCAATTAAGGAGTATATGCAAATAGGAATGGAACAAAGCCACATTTTCAGAAGAATACTGGTTCTTTTTATAGCATTATAATGGTTGCTTGTTTTGGCAGCATATTGAAAAATGAACATTGAAAACGTGCATTTGACATTGTTATACTGACTCATAATAAGTAATGATAATATGCGGTTGTACTTTATACATGTATCAGTTATATTTGTTCACCTTCATGGTATTTTGAAACAATGTCACAAGTGCATTTCTGTTGTGTTGTAATCTGTGCTCCTACCCTTTATTTGAGCCCAATTAAATGTTGCGATTCAGAAAAATAATGCAGTATTGCATGTTGCTGATATCATACAAGTCCTGTTTGATGCAAAAAATTATCTGGCTCTTGAATTCATTTACACGTTTTCAGGATCTCTCAAAAATAAAAAACAACTTGTCAAAGGTCGAAGTGATAGTCGTCAACACATGCGAATCACAATAGTTGATGAACTGTGACATCATGTTAAAAGTACATGAGCAATTATATTTCTACATGATAATTAATCTCTGTTTCAATCAATGCTCGGACGATTATATGTTGTTATTTCTACTAGATATGGCTGTTTTCGATAATGATTTCTCAAGACCTATTCATCTAAATTTCTGGAAAATTTAATCACTTGTTAATTTAAGTAAAATATATTTTCACAAAAATATAATTTTTATTTCGATTTTATGTTGCTGTAATGATTAATAGCCAGAAGCGTATGGAAAACAAAGTAAAAATAAATTATAAAAATTAAAGTAAAAATAAATTATAAAGATAAAATTAAAAATAATTAAAAGTGGAAATAAATTTTAGGAACATTTTAGAACGTGTTTTTTGGAAAATCCGTTGAACTGTATTTCTGATATTATTTGCATCACATTATTTGCCAAACATAACCCTATATATGCTTGTTTGTGTGTATATGTTCTTATAATTAACATTATATATCAGTCTCTAATTACTATTATATATGTCATTCTAAATAACATTATATATGTATATCAATGCATTATATATATATATTTATGTAACTTTTACTCGAAAAATTGAAATAATTAATTCATTGAAAAACCACGTGAAATATATGTAATTTATAATAATTGAACTTTGATTTCTTATTTATTCATTGCACTTTTGTTTACATGTGACTTTTTTATCAATCAAAAAATACTCTATTCAATCTTATAATTAATATTACTGTTAATTATAATAGTGCCTGGGAAGTGAATCATATAAAAATAAACGTATAATTTTCATATTTTAGAAAACAATATGTGACAAAAATATCCTTTAATATTCTTTTTTTTCCTCCAAAGTCTAAACGAAGTTAAAAAAAAAGTACATGCAAAGAGAAAATCCAAGTAACATGAAAAAATTAAGTTGTTTTAATCTCGTAAATAAGGGTAAATGTTGCGGAAAGGAACATGCTTGTTAACTACAAGCGACAAGTTGACGCTCATAAGTCTGTTGCAATTAAAAAAAGTCATTTTCATGCTTAATAAACTTTTTTGTATCTAATCACAAACTATATTAATCCAAAAGTCGATTTGCACCATTATTTTCAGTGAGAATAAAGAGACTGGTCAGTAATAAAAAATTAGTACAATGTGTATTGAATGCTTAATTTGATGAATCAGCAAGACATGTAAAAATCTTGGCATTGCTGATATGACAACTCTTAATTTTTTTAACAACATGTTCTAACATTATTTCCTTATTTTTACAAATAATCAACACATTTTATTTTTTAAATCTCTCAATATATTCAAATTGTTATGATATTATTACTCACACACATCTGTTAAATGATTTGTAATATTGTAAACTATTTATTGAATATACTTAAAAAAACGGAATTTCACATTTTACAGTTAGCCCTTTCACTTTTGTAAAAGATTACTCATTTAAGATAATTCTAACATTTAAATTTCACAAACAATATATTATGGTACATCTATGTTAGAAGAAAATGTAATACGCTAGAAAAATTTCAAGAAAAACAGTAAATGAATGTGAGAAAATACTTTCAAATTTAATGAAAAATGTGAAACATCTAAAATTATTCAAAAATTTACAAATTACTAACAAATTTTTATAAAATAGTGATGATAATGGATATTTATTTCACAAAACTTATAACTTTCTAATGTATCTATCCATAGGTTTGAGAATGTTAATCCTTTTCAAACCTATTGACAAATATCTATTATATTACTCATAACATCACTATATAGATTTATAGTTCATAATATCTCAATAAAATGTCCTACAGAAAGCAATTGTAAGAAAGTAGTGTTAAGCAATATGAATAAAAATAAAAATATGAAAGAAAGGTTAAAATATGCAATCTTTGGCATGAAACACCAATTGACGTTTCGGGAATGCAGCTATAGAAATCTCACGAGTGCTTTTTGTCATTAATTTTTGTCAAGGAATTAAAAGTATTATCTAATTATACCCTTGAATGTGAATTTGAACTAATGTTATTTACAAATGCAAGAGCTATAATCACACTTCAACACGACTTGTATGTTATAATCTATCATTCACAATTTCCAAAAAAACATATTAAAACATACTTAGAAATTTCTGATTCATGAAATGCAAACAATTAAATTTTATTGATGCATCCATGATAAAAGCTATGTATTGATCAATATAATAAAAATGTTTTAAAAGTGCTTATATTTAAATTAATTTAAGATTTAAAAAAAAAATATTAATTAAAATTGGATACACGTCCATATCTCAATCTGGTATTTCTAAAAAGTGAGTGGTCTTGAAGATTAAAGAAATTTTAATCTAAAATAATGATATTCCTTTAGAAATAAAACCACTCATATTGTAGCCAAAAAGATCAAAAGGCTTTTTCAAATTTTGCCACAGAAAAAAATGTTAAGTCAATAAAAATAGATAAACAAAGAAAACCTTTTGTCTCTTTGAGAAAAAATAAATCAAGACTTCGGAATAAAACTGGTTCTTTAAAATAAAAGAATAATTTCTAAGTAAAGAGAATGTAAAAATCATGAAAATTGTTTCATTCGGAAGTTGAAGGTGAGAAGTAAAAGTTAGTAAAAACAAGATTGGTTAAATTAACACTTAACACTAATTATTAAAATGAAATTGAATAATTCTTTGATTATTATTATTTTTCTTTGAAAGTTTTCTCAGTTTTTGTTACTTAGGGAAAATTCTCAGTTCTTACTAATTTCCTTTAGATTTGCAAAAAATACAAATTTAAAAAACGCATATTCATTGAATAAAATATTAGGGCACTAACTTCAAATAATTATCAATTCAAATTTTCCATTTTCTAAAGATTTTATCTATTATCTGTTGGCGAATTTTACTTACAAACGATTGACCTTAATTTCTTTATACTAGAGGAAAAAGCTTTTTTCTAAATATTTCTCAGAAGATCAATGAATCATTTCTAAAATTTAATTTTAGGGCTTAAGTTAAAAATTATTTTTAAATCTAGAATTGGTCTCTCTCTCTCTCTCTCTCTATCTCTCTCTCTCTATCTCTCTCTCTATCTCTCTCTCTATCTCTCTCTCTCTCTCTCTCTCTCTCTCTCTCTTCTTTATCTATCTCTTTATCTTATCGGAATGCTTTAAAAAAACATTAAGATAGAATTTTTTGAAAATTTTAGATTCATTATTTATAAAGATCATTATCTATAATTTATCAGTTCTAAAAAAATTATCATTTATAACTATTATTTATTAAAAACTATTCTGATCAACTTAAATGAAATTTACTAGGATATCCTCCCGAAAGAAATCAAAATGTATTTCTTCAAATTAGTTAAAATTAAAGTAATTAATTTCATGAATAATAGAGAATATTTTGACATATGATTCTATCAATCTCTCTTTGTTATAAGTTTAAGATATTTTATGATTCCTAAGAGTGTTTTCAAAACTTTATGATTAATTTTATTTCACATTTAATATTATTGCTGGTTTTGATAACTGTTATATGCAGTTTACCCCCTCTAAAGAGATTATGTAAAATTAACTAAAATATCTTCCAAAAAAGAAAACAAATTATTTACTTTAAAATCACTGATAGTTTGTTAGTAATAGATGATTTAAAAGTATGAATGGCTATTTAAAGGATTTTTTATGATTTCTTGAAGTGTTTTCAGATCATTATGGTAAAATTTATTGAAGATTTTATAATTATTATTAGTTTTTATGATTATTATATGTAATTCTTATCAGCTCTAAAATAGTACATATGAAAACCTCAAAGAAATGCTTTTCAAAAGGAATCTAAATTTGTCGCTTTGAAATAACTAATTGTAAGTAATGGATCATTTTTCCATAACATAAAAATTATCACCTAACGTCTTATTATCTTGCAATAATGAAGATTCTATATTTCAAGTGCTTATCTCATTCTAGAAATAAATACAATATATGATAATTTCAATGACAATTTGTTTTTAATACCAGTTACCAGAAGTTAAATGTATGTATGTTTGAATATATTGAAGAAGTATGGAATCTTAAACTTCCTATTAGCTATGAACAGAAAGATACACACACAAGTTTTTTAAAAATTATTATATTGGATACAAATTGAAAAAATAAATGGGTGAAGAAAAACATTAAGAATGTTGAGTTTATAAATATTTCGAAAAAATTTATATTTTCTGGCTTACTAAACTTTTCTGGCTGGTTTATTGATTTATTTAACTACTTGTTATAGATGACTTTTCTCCTTCGTTAAAAAGAATTAACATTCTTTGAATTCCTTTAAATTCTTATAGTTTCAAAACTTTTTTTGAAGCTGTAAATGGAACAAGATTAAGCATTGTTGATATATTCTTTCTGAATCCTGAATGGTTGGAATTAAACATTAATAAATAGTCTTTTGAATATTTAGTGTAACACAGACTTAATTCATCTCACTGGCATTTAAAATTGGATTGGTTGGTATAAATCCTTATTTTATAAAAAAAGAAATTTAATGAAATTTATTAATCTCTTCATAAATTAATTAATGTTTTGTGTTTATAGAGATATTTATCAGATTCAATTAATTATAATTAAATAAATTATTTATGTTCCCTGAGTATATCCTCTAAACTAGGTAAATTAAGGGGTTACGATTAAGGTGAACCCTAGTAAATAATCACAGGCGCTAATTTTTATGATTGCCATATTTTAAATTATTCTAATTTAACTCACCAATTTCAAGGAAGGGGATCGTGAAACAAATAAAAAAAGGAAAAGTAGCTCGTAATGACCCAAAAATATCATCTCACCCTTGTTCTTATCCATCCTCTAACTAATCTTAAATTTATAATTTAAGCTTTAGATAAGAATTATTTCACTTCCTTATTTCTGATCATTTAAGAAAAAAGTGGCCAGACAAAATTTTCAAATGAAAATTTTTATTTTTCTTGATTAATAATTTTTTATTCATTCCCTTTTGGAACTTTCGGAATATTCTTTAAATTGATAATCTGTGACGAAAAATTAATAATTGTTTAATTAGAAACGTTTTGTTTGATGACGCTATACGTCGGGATAATATAGGGTGATTTTTTTTTTGGTAACTACAATGATTTTGATGATAATTTTAGCTTCTAATGGCATGTTTGACGTGGTGTTTCTTTTCCTTATGACATAGATGTTTTTTACAGTTATGTTTGTTGGACAGTGATTCAGAATGTTCTTAATTTACTTCCTAAATACAAATCACACCTTATGTATTTTAATTCATAGTTAATTTTCTAAAGATTGCAGTTTTTATTGATTTGAATTTATGAAATAACTCTTTAATTTGTTTTTTGTGAGAATCTTGCAATGAGCTTTCTTAATCTTTGACTTTAAAAACACAAGAAAAATTCCTGGTGCTGAGAACTTCTTCATAAAAAATGATGCATATTTTCAAATTTTGAAAAAATTTATTCCTACAACAGATTGATTCAATCCATATAAATCAACTTCTAATATGTTTTAATATTTCTTTTAATATATTTTATATTAACCACTAAAAATAATTTGAGTTCGATTCTTTTATTTCTTGAATTTATTTTACTTTTATCTTCTTAAAATGCTTATTTTGTTCATGTTTCCATCATGTTATAGTCACTATCTCATAACCTGAGAATGCAAAAGATATTTTAGTGCCATATTATAAAATTATCAAATATTTCGAAAAATATAGTTGCTAAAATAAGTCTTACGATTATTATCTAAATAATCTTATCATAAGATTCACATAAAATAAATAATATGTATATCAAGGACTTGAGTAAATAATTTTAAATGAAACACATTTTTATTATCTGTTTATTTATGTTGTTTATTTGTTTTTTGTTAAGGAAAGAATTTACTTCGCAATGAGTGTTCTGTATTAATTTTATTTACTACCAATAATTAGAAATATTCTTAAAAAATTCCGTCAGAAACAATTGGTTATATTTTAAGAATAATAAGATCTATTGTTAAATATTAAAAATCATAAGATCTAGATATAGATCATAGTATTAAAAATCATAAGATCTAGATAGCAACGTTTATAAAGTAATCTCAGAAAAAACGTTAACTTCTAAGAAAAAATAAAAATTATTTGATAAAAAATTCAAACATTAGTATAATTCAATACTTTATATTTCTTTAATTAATAATATTTATGTACATAAATTTATTGCTTCAGAAATTTATTTTAGAAAAAAGGAAAATATTAAGATATCATTGTTCTATTCAGAATTATTTTTATGTTAATTTCTTTTTTTATTGCAAGTTTTTATACATGAAAATTTTTACACTTTATACTTCATAAAATGTCGTATAAAAATATATAAATTATAGAATTAATGTTTTTGTACTTTATCATTAACACTGAAAAATATCAAAATTATAATTTCATCTTTGATCATTCGGATATGTACAAATTATTTTCGAAAACAATTAACCATTAATTTTAATAATATATTTCCAAATGTATGTTTCAGTTAAATGTTATATAATTCAATTATTTATTTTAAAATGCTGGAAAAAATTAAAACTGTATAAATAAAAATCAAAAGAATTTTTATCCAAAGAAAATAGTACTTTTCAAATATATAACTTTCAAGGGATTGAAACGAAGGTAATAAATTATTCTTCCCAGTACCTTTTCTAGCAATACATCTGATTTTATTTCAATTTCATTCACTAAAATATGCGTGGGTGAGAGCAAAACTAAGCCTAGTTTCTCATATTTCAAATTAAATTGGAAAACTGAATGTTGTTTTTCCTGACACAAATGTAGTCAAAGAAGATGCCACGGTCAATTTCTTTTGAATGTTATTGATGACATCCCAGAGGGTTAAAATTGTTTTAAATCTGGCAGATTGATTTCTTTTAGGAGAGATTTCATTGATTTATTTATATATATTTTGTCAATGAATTGCATGAATTTAAGTATATAATTGTTAATTCTTTGGATTAATATATAGTTCAAATAATCTCTAGAAATAAATAAAAGTGGATAATTGTGATTTTAAAGATTCTTATATAAAAAAATATTTGTGAAATATGTTGTTATACGCTGTTATAAACTTAATTTTCTAAGAGAATAGTTTAAAAAAATTTGTGTTTTTTCTAATAATCAAAATATTGAGAATTTCTTTTTTTTTTATTTTATATGAGAATTATTTCATTTTTATAAGCAGTATGATGAAAATGATTTAAAATAATAATTCATGCCATATGAAATAGATTATTTTTCCTTATTCAACTATCTTCTATGCTTTGAAAGTATTCCGTTTTCAATGAAAGCAAATCTTTATCACTAGAAACTCTCAATTAAACTTTTATTTTAATCGACTCACTCTTAATTTTGTTTTGAATAAATTACTTCAAAAACTGTCATTTTAAAAATATTATATAATATGCTTAAAATTTATATCATAGCTTGGAAAGTACTGCGTTGAATTTAAATATTTCTTATAAAGTGTTTTCGTGTATATCATTTTATCTAAAAACGAAACTTTGACTTGGAGGGATGAAATATTTAAATTATGTTAATGATATTTTAATTAAATATTCTTCCGTTAAAGTTTGAGGCAAATATTTTTAACCATCAAACTGTTTAATCTTGATATCATTAAGAAGAATACTTATAAAGTCTGCTAAATAATATTCAGCTTTATCTAGATAGAAAATATTTATTTTTTGCACAGCTCAAAAAACAGAATAAAACTTAGAAAAAAAAATTCAATATCTATCAAAGACCATATCTAAATTAAAAATGTCTCAAAAATGTTTTGCAGGGAAGATTACACTAATTTAATGTTATCTCAGAAATATTCTTTTTTATTTTTTGCTGAAAAATTCTAGGAATAATTCAAAATTAAATTGTTTTGTACACTGCAAAGTAAACTTATGTGATAGGTTATTTGGAATATACCAAAATAGACTCGTAAAACAAGCGTAAAGAATCTTGAAAGAATAAATATTTTAACGAAAGCATAATTATCATCATGAATTTGAAATTATCATGTATGAGATATTTTAGTGAATTTTATAAGAACATAAATATGAATTGTAATGTTATATTTTGATGAATAAACAGAATATAAAATAATGTCATAACTTCAATGTGTCACTTTGCATTAACTTGAAAAGCAGAACTTTATTTTTATTGTGTATAGAACGTTACGTTTATTTTTTGGTATGACATCTTGCCCTTATTTTTTTACAATATTAACTGAAATAATAAAATCAAGGAAATGTCTACCAAAAGAATACATACACTCTCACACACACATATTCAAAGATTTATACGTTTAGATTTAAGATTTTTCCATTATTTTAAAAACTAACTTTAAAAAATGCTAGGTACAGTACGTTTTAAATTATCAATATCTGTTTTCAAATTAAACTGTTGACAAATATAAATGTCATTAAAATACTGATATCAAAATTATTTTGATGTAAGAATTCTGCAAAATCAAACATGTTCTCCGCTTTGTACTGAATTATTGATAAGAATAAGGCAATGAGTGACACTGAAAAAAGTATGATAATGCAATAAAAAAATTCAGTGTTTTTATTACTATTTCCATAATAAAAAGCTTTTACTTATTTATTAATATTTTTTTTATTTGAAGTATCACATTTTTTTTAAACTTAATATTACTTTTTAAGACACTGAAAAAATGTAATACGCAACGAGTACGAGTAATACAAGTTTTTCTATCGAACAATTATGTACAATCTTAATTATGTAATATCATCAACAAGAAAACAATTATGTTACAAGTCGGTAATACCAACTCAAAACTATTGAATTGACATACATTTAACATCACGTATCATTAGACTTGTATCTTTGTTAAATTTCTGGTCAAGAATATCATATTTCTAATAAAAACCTCGTGTTGAAAATGAGAAATGAATCATTTGCTTGGACTAAATCTGCTAAGTATATTAAATTAAATACAGATTTTTTTTAATTAACTCTCTTAGTAAAAGCGTGCATGGTTAATCATCAATCATGACTAAAATTCCTCATGAATGTATGAAATCACTGACGTATTAAACATATCACTGATCTGCCAAACTTTGTTAAATAAGGAAAATTCAAATCTGTAAATTCTTCAAGTGAAATTTACTGGATCAGTACTAAAAAAATGTAACAGATACTTTGGAATCATACAGTAATACAAATCACAATATATATATATATATATATATATATATATATATATATATATATATATATATATATATATATATATATATATACCAAAGTAAATAAATTTTATTTCATTTAAGTTAAATATCCAAATTAGGTAATTCTTATATTAGTATTGAGAATAAGAATTTTAAGAAATATTGGACTTCATTGAAAATACAAACTATAGTGAAACTTTTGTGAGATATTAAAGTTATTGGTTAAGTTATAGGATGAAATTTGAAAATTGCTGTTGCGTATGTGAAAACCACATTTTTATTGGAATGTATGATTGTTAACAACGTTTTGAGTCACAAATTATATGAATTTGAATAACATCAAATGTTTTGTTAAAATCATGGAGCTTGTTTCGCAAAATGTTTTACTATGATGAATACACGAAATTATGTATTTAACGTAGTAAAACGCCGGTTTCAGTATAAGTAATTATGAATATCTCCTTTGCTCTAGTAAGCTGGCAAATCAAAAATGTGTATACGTGGTCTTATTTATCTACACGAATCAGACATTTTGCAATTGATCATCTGGAAGAAAAAGTCTGCCTCTAAATCTTTCCACATTGTCTTCAAGTAGGATTCTTTGACTTATATGTCATTCAAAGATAATTTGACTTTTGTAAATGTTCAACATATCTTCATGCTAAAGTCCAATATTTTTCAAAAACATCTATCTATGATTGTCATTGTAAGCAGTTTAATAATAGATTGAAATTTCTTTTCAACAAATTCAATGGCTCATGTCATCAAATCTTTCTGAAAGAAATTTTATCTGCAACTTTGAAAGAAGTTTTTACCAGAATTGCTGCCGGGTGTTTTGATTATTATTTATAATCAAATGTGGCTGTAGCATAATAATGAACTATTTCATTTCAAAGTAGCTTTCCGAAGTTATTTCACTGTCAATTTTGTGAAACGATGGATACAGTGGATGAACAGATGAACTCATTGATCGCCAGGTTTATCGATTACAAAAAGCCATTTGATGCATTTGAAGATCTCCGTTTTCGATTTTCTACTACTGCTATAAAAATGCGGAAAACGCTTCTCAATTATTTAATTCTTTGTAATTCATACCTTTATTACTATCACAAATACATATTACAAGTGACGATCAAAGTTTCGAGATCATATTCTAGACATTTCGGCAAAGATCTTTGAATGATATTGTAACCCTAAAAATATTTCGTGTCAAACTTTTTAAGTTTGCGTCTCTCAACGAGTTTCTTTTTCAATTGTATATTTATGTTGTTGTTGCACCAGCATGCTTCCCTATACCTAGCCCTGAGTTTACCCGAGCTTGGATGAATTTCTTCACTTTGATATCCAGAGCCTTGATAGCCCTGAGTTGGCTATACTAATTAAATAAAAGCAGCCGGATGGATTTTTAGTAATTTTGAAGCAAGGACCAAGGGGAAGACTTCCTATACTTGGCCCGACAACCCCAGAAGTATCATTTCACTTGGGAGACATTGCAAATACGCCCAGTTTTAATGGGCCTTAGCCACCGTTGGTGAACACGATTTATCTTCGATTAAGCTGAGATTCGAACGCACTACTTTCTGATAATAAGAACGACGCTCTAATCAACCAAACCACCATAGCAAACTCATATATTTATATATAAAAACTGTGCATGTTACTGAATTTTTCAACGCTTTAATATGTAAAGATTATAAGATTTCCGTGTGCTTTATTATAAATATAATCATGAAATAACTTACTCATTATATGAAAAAAGAAGGTATAACAAACATTTAAATCATTTCGTATGTTTAATTAATTTACTTAACACAGTAACAGACTACAAAATTAATTCCTTTCCTCTTAAAGAGATAAAACATATAAATTAAATCAAATTTTTAAAATTGAAAAAAAATTGAGGAAAACTATTCACTTCTCTCATAAAATAATTAACTTTATATTAATAAAAAGATATTACAAAAATTATTCTACATTATAAAAATAAGAATATATTATAACAAAAATAAAATGCAGATGTATATTTATATAACAATAGTGATAGTTTTTCCAATAAAATTAAAGTTATCCTCACATCCAATAATTCACAATATCTTCACATCCAAAAATTCCAAACATTGCCAGTCCATTAATTTCTTATAAAATTTAAGTTCTTTAAGTATAAAATATGAAAAATAAATAAATATAAAATATGAAAAATAACAATAAATTACGATTTCAAAATGAATTAAATAGGATTATATATAGTTTATTGAGAATGTTTCATGTATTTTGGAGTATTTTGAAACAAACTAAAATTTTACTGTTTAAATAATAATTTGAACAATTTTTCAAATAAATGTAACTTGAACTTTCCTCACGTTAAGAATACAATTTGAATCTATTTAAATTTCAAAATTCAAAACATACAGTTAATATTATATAAATGATTAAGATAAAATTAATTATAGTTCGTTTGAATAAATATATTTTAGTTGTACAGAAAATTAACTATAAGTTATATATGCATTGGACACTTCATCTAATTATTTCTCCTAAATATTAAGAAAATGATCTGAAATCCATATTTTCGTATAAAATAGGTTCAAACATTTTTGTATAAAATATTTAAATCTGAAATATGGGTTCGTTAAGTATTTGTCTTTGGAAATATTTACGAAAGTCTTAAAATAAAGTGGGAGAAAAACCGAAAAATATCAGAAAGATCTCACCAAGAGTAAAGAGAATTATTACATCAAACAAGTCTAAATATAAGTTTTTTCGCAACAAAAGAGAAAAAACTTCACTTCGTCAATCGAATGTGATCAGAATTTTTATCCTTTGTAAAAGCCTGCGGCAATGGTAGATAGAATCCTTTTTTTACTGAATATTTGATTTATCAGACTCGGAAATCCTACATTTCTTTGTCCGTAATTTTCTTTATCTCAATCAGAGCGAAGTACATTCAGAAACTTTCGGTGACAAGAAAACAAGAAAATAATTTTGTAAGTTTCTCTCGAGAGAGAATTATTTTATAAAGTGCTTGGTATGTTCTGCATGGACTTATAATAAGTATTTCTTTTAAATACATTTTTCGATGGTGCGAGTGAAATATTTACCTACCCATTTATAAATTCTGCTTGCATATTTTAGTGCTCATATTACTGAATAAATGTTTCAAATTTCAAATTAACTAAAAATAGTTTTTACTGCTTTTTATATGATATTGAATATTAATTTCAAATTAAAATGACAGACAAAAAATGACTAAGCTTTTAATAATTTCCAATACTGTAATTAGTTACTGAAAATGAATGAAATAAAAATATTAAATTTTATACAGTAATCATAGAAAAATGTCATAATTTACCATAAGCATGTTTAGTCTTAATTAAACTTTCGAAAAATGTTGAATATATTATCATTAATTTAAAAGATATAATATAATAACATTGAAGTTTCAGTTCTCTCATTAACAGTCAATTCAACGTTAACAGAGAAGGTTCAATTCTCTTAAATGAATTTTTCAAATATAATTTTTGCAAAACATGCAACAGTGAATAAATCAAATGCAACAAACCAATTTAAATTTGTGAATTCAGAATTTTATCTTGTGATGTATGGCTTCATATGTTATATAAAAATTCCTCTGAAAAAAAAAAGATTGCGTTAGCTGAATTTTTATCAGTTTTAATTTACTCTGCCAATTTTTTTCTTCACTTTAAATATACATCATCAAAATTTCATGGAAATGGGCTCTGCTTAGTGGCTTTCGTCACCCAAAATTGGCACTCAAATAGGTATCTAAATAACCAAACTTAATCTAATTTTAAATAAAAAATCAAATATATTTTAAAAATTATAAATAATTTATCTCAAAACTTAATCGTTAACCTCTTTCAATCTCCAGATCAGTTCTATCATTCATCAACCAAATTATACAGATAACAGTTCTTCAATCATCATTTGCCGGTATTGATCACTTAAAACGTAGCGTTCGCGTTCAACACTGAGACAGTTACCTGAATTATATTCTTTAACTTCAAGATTTATTACGAAAAAGAAATAAAACTGTGTAATTTCCCCTTTGAGAAATCTTCTTATCCAAGTCAAAGGAACGCAATTCTTCTGGGAGGTCATCAATAACATCCCAATGAAATACGACGGTGGTACACTCTTCAGAAAAGAAACACTGTGGTTTTTTTCCTAAGGTACACGGAGTGAGAGGACACAGTCTGAATTAAGCCCATGAAATTTACTAATAGAAAGGGTAAAAGATTTATGGCTACTACTGTTGGGACAGTAGTCCGTGCAATTCATTTAATTGTCCCTTTATCTCTTTTCTTTGGTTTTTTCCCTTCCCTGTGAGACAGATAGGCTGCTTTCATTATGTCAGCCTTATTTGTTTCCGTTGTTCGATGTTTGCATTTCGTGACCGCGGGAAGTAAATGTCCTAAGTTTTTACCTTTCGCTCTTAATGAATGAATAAAAAATATTTCTTAAGAATATTTTTAATTTCAGGAAAGGAGGAATAACAAATGAAAACCTTTTCCTTTCATGAGCATTATAAATAAATTAAAAAAAATTTTTAAAGTAATATTTCAGATATATATATATAATTAAGTTATACGAATACCTTAAAAAATATATAATTCTCAGAAATATGTATAACAAAGCATAAATAGAAACAATCACACAAAATATAAGAATGAATTGTAAAAATATTAATGAAAGTAAAAGCTTCGAACAAATTAAAAATCACAGAACTTAAGCATTTTCAAATATTAAATTACACAAATAGAAGTTTAAATATTTTCGCATATACTTACATTTTTCTCTCTCTCTTTTCCATCACAAAAAAACATTGAAACAACAAATATAGATATAACCCATCTACATACAAGTATTTTCTTCATGGTATCTAGAATTGCGGTAATATGAAACCAAATTATATCTCCACTCATGATCGAACCAGTATCAACATCTTTATCAAAGGATAAAAACCAAATAAAAGAATTGATGTAGTTCTGATCTCATTCGGGAAAAATGAGGTCATTCAAAATTGCAAGCAAACCTAAGATGTGGTAATTCAATACATCAAGTTGAAATCTTAGCTATAAAGGAATCAGTGAGTTAAGTCAAGAATCTCTTCAAGCTTCAGTTACACAATATAATTGGTCAGTCAAATTAACTTTAAATCCCTCCTTATCCATCCAATAAAAGAGCAACAATACGAAAAATTTAGCAAGAGTTCTTCTGAAAATCTCCCACAGGAACACCAGATCATACATTAGTGCTAAAGCCATGGAAAAACTGACGATTGCCAAGAAACGACGATTGCTTCTTCTAATTGGCGTATTACTTAATACCCATTCTCAATTATATAGTTTTTAACCAGACATATTAGTAGTGTTTGGTTAAAAACAACGTAAAAGCATGGACTTTAGAGAGGGGAACTCATGACAGAAGATGACAAGTAGAAAGAACACACATTTAAAGCTTGTCTATGAATACAATCAGAAGGCTCTCGTTTTTTGAAGTAGAAATGAAGTTCTCTTCCAAGCAGGGCAGAACCTTTCTTCCAATAATTTTAATCAATTCCATCAATAATCTTCAGCTGAATGCATTTTCGCTAATGAAGATAATACACGTTATTACTCGACAACATGTCCCTTAACTTTATTTTTGCAGCTTGCAAATCCCCTAGTTGAATGGACGGGCCCTTGAAAGAAGAAACTAATTTCAATCCAAATCGTCAGCTTAAAGTCAAACTAAATGCTAAAAAACAAAGTTCAGCAGATTGAGATGAATGCTTTAACATTCATCGCAACCTGCTGAACTTTAGCAGATTCACCAGGGCTTGGTAAGCAACTCTGTATATTTTTTCCCTTTCTTTTATACACATAATCTGCAAATATTTCTATTTTTAAGGTGGTATTTTAACAAGACTTAAGAACCTCTCTTGATGTAAAAATTAAAAATGATAATAACCTTCACCTAAACTAGTAAAATTCCTCTTAAGAGCTAAGTAAAATCAAGTCCACTGTCGTAAACATTAATACATATTTTGGCACTTATGTTTTAATTAGAACTGACTACATATCCTTAAGGTTTTTAATAAACAATTAAATAGATCATTTCTAAAACACAAATTTTTAATTTATTGTTTATTTTTTATAAATGACAAACAATTGTACTTCTCAAAAAGCTTAAAAATTTACTTTTGTTGACATTTTGCGACATGTTCACGTTATACATAGTTCCATGAAATCAAATTCTGGAAGAGAAATCATGATTATAAAAGTAATAATACAAATTCAGTTTTTTATTGATATAATAAAGTAATCGTAATATTTTCTCTGGAAATAAAATATGTAGGTAATTTAATATTCCTATATATAATCATTTCCCATAGACACTCATACAATAAGTGCGTGTTCATTTATTATCAGTTTATTAATATTAACTGGTTAGATGTCATAATTAGTTCTGATTTGATTTTGAAATTAATTTCCTATAAAGAATGTGCAAGGAAACAAAAGTAAAAAGTTACTCTAATATTTAAAACTACAATAATCTCATTAAAATATTAAAAATATTTTTATGTTGACTTATTTATAGCTAAAGAAAGGTGCTATAAATGCAGTGTTTTATCACAAATGTGATTTTTTCTTTAGGATATTAAGATCAAGGAAAAGAATCTTTGAAAAATAAATATCCTAGATAATTAATAAGTAAAAAAAAGTTACGAAATTAATCTCCAGCCATTGTTTTTTTTTCTGAGATTGACTCAACAAAGGAGAGTTAGACTCAAAGGAAATTGCTACAACGAAGCACAAGAAAAAAATTGAACTTTTATTGAATTTCTAAACGTATAAATAAAATTTTAGATATCACTTACATTCTATATGGTTTTGTTTGGAGATCAAAAGTGAGTATTTCAAACCCGTTAGCCTTAAGGTATAATGCAGGCTATGTATGTGTAGCTGCCCATGTAAAGAAAATATCATTATAAACTTTTAACAACCGGTATTTTGAAACAGCAAGAATTTTTGGGTATTCTTAAGTTATAATTAAGGTGAAGATTATTAGTCTAATTATCATAAATGTGGATATTTAGTGCAAATTATTGATTCACTTTAGCACCACTTCAGTTTTTCCTGCTCTTTTCCATCCTTAAGGATGTGTCAATATACATGAGTATTTGCTTTGAAATCTGAAATTGTACGTCATTTCATCATACAACTACGGGGCTGCTTGAAAACATTTTAAAATAATTTTTTATCATTTCTATATGCTGTGTAGTTTTATTAAAATTTTTGCTCGTGAGTATAGGTACTGTTGATAAAAAATAAAAATCGACATGATAAAAATTTATAATGAATAGCAGTATAGTTAATTAATTGATAAATTCAACATTTATTGTTTTTTGACCTATAAAATACTATCTTTTGAACATTTTTGTATCTCTCTGAAAGTTTTCACAAATCGCAAATTACCTTAAGCATTTATGCTGTATTTTAAATCTTACCTCATCGCAGACTTTATTGGGTCATTTAATAAAATTTCATAGATTATTGTATTTGATGCACTCTTTATATAGTTTAAATATTATATGCAGGGTGAAAAAATATAAAAGTTTATATAATATAAATATTTTGAAATATCAGTGCATCACAGTACGAAGTATTGAAAGAGCAATAAGGTAAAGTACAAGGGAAAATTTTAAAAAATTCCCTTTTATATTATATATTACTCTTTTCCTTTATACTGCTATTTCAATTTAAAGCACACTTCAGTTTTTTGACATAACTATATAAATGAATTTTTCATATGTATAATACTTAAAATGAATTTCATTGTCTAAGGAAACCGAATTTTTAAAGCATTTGACATAATGATGTAATGGACGTATACCATTGAGTGTCATGAATTAAATCTTATTGCATGAGAGAAATGAATAAACAATTTCAGCAATATATCACTCTATGTCGCAAACATTCTTCTTAAAATATTTTTCAAAAAATAACTTCTGCTGAACAGCTATTAGATTTTCTGGATGAAAAATAGTTAGTAAATGTTTTATATAAGATTATTCAATTAAATAAATATAATATCTTTAATTATCAAAAACAGGCTCATTAACTTTATTTAAAGAAATTATAATAAAATAAAAACAATGACGAAAGCCAAAAAAGGAGTAGTTTGTTAAAAAAAATTTCACTGAATAATTTGCATCGAAATCTTAATATTTAGGATCATGTGTGGCAAAGAATCAGTATGTATCATTACATCCAATAATTAAACCACAATACATGCCATTTGTTAAAGCTAAAAAAAAATGACAGTAGATGTGGCAATCCACTGAGATAGCATTGATCCTCCTCAATTTTTCTACCTAGGAATCTTTGGCACAATGATATACGACTCTTATGACAAAGATCATGATGACCAGTATTCATCACTTAATTGAAAAGAATGATTCTTTTAGTGGAGTTTTGTGGTGCAATTTTGAGAAAAGAACAAACTAAATCAAAGTTTTCTTTGTCGAAAATTAAAAAAATTACAATTTCTTAAAAAGAAACATGTTTAATAAATTTAAAACATCTAATTGTAATTTTATTTAAGTTTGTATTAAAAGAAAACTGCATGAAAAAAATAATTAAGAGTTTATTTAATTTGAAAATAATTTATGTTTATTTTGTGTTTTGTCGCATACAATTACATAAAATTTGCAATAAATATTTTTAAACATAATTCTCTTTTTTTTTTTAATAAATTGAAATCACTCATATTTTTTTAATTTATAAAAGTTTCTAAGATTATTACTAAGACTATAAGGAAAATATCCATTTTACAAAGCATATTAATAATTAAATCATTGATAAAATACTGTTATATTTTTTGCTTAATTTACATAACTATACATAGCTGAATTAATTCTTCACAAAATAAAGATATTAATATTTTCAAATGCACACAAACGAGGATCACAACTTTTGCACTTAAAAAATGTTATACTTTTTGTTTAAAAAGCTACTCATTATTTTAGTATTTTGCATTATTTATGGAAACAAACTGAAGAAATACATCATCTTTGAATAATTGTTCGTTACTTTCCACTAAATACATATAAATTAGTGCAAGAATCCAAAAAGTTTCTATTTTTTATAAACCCTTCCATACATAATCTTTGATTGAAAATATTGCAATTTATAACTACACAGCACACACAAATAAATTTTATTTACATATGTATTTTAAATTTCCTGCTAATTTTCAACTTTTCTAAAGTACTTAAAGCTACTGAACTAAACTTGGGCGTGACATCTCAATATAGCACAAGGCCTATAGGGCCCATATATATTTTCCTGATAGAGGGCCCTGGGGTGTGAATTGCCCCGGTTAGGTAGTCAGCCCCAGTGTTAAAAGTAATAATCGAAAGCAAAACCTCCAGTGTTTAATTCCCAAGCATTCTAGGTACTCATTTCATCGACCCACTGAAAGGAGGAAAAGGCGAAGATCGAACTTCGGATTTGTAGTTACGGAAACGAAGCGCTACCTCAGAGCATTATTTAGACTTCTAATAAATTAAAATTCTCAGTGTAGAAATTTTTCTAAGATATTAAAATTCAACATTCAAACATTTCTGAGCTGATGTATTCAAATTCGTGAAGTAATTTTTTTAAACAAGATTAGAATCTTCAATGGTGTTTGTTTTTCAAAATACAACCAAGAAAAATTATGATCAATAATAGTATTTAAATTTACTCGCAATTGCACTCTCTTCTACCAGACGCAAAAACATGGCGATATTTGAATCTGATGTGTGATTTACGTGATATATTTCAAAAGGTTAAAATGGTATATAAATTTCAAACAGAAAATAGTATGATTCAACATTTTTAAAATAAATCAAATGTATTCAACATCCAAAATAAAAGTCGTATTTTCTATCATTTGATCTACAAAATTGAAAAACAGTATATTTAATTCCTATGACAAATATGGTATATTTAGTTTTATGTATGGTGATTTTTATATTTTTGTCTATTAGGCTAAAATATGTTTTCAAACATTCAATCTAAATTTTAATTAAAATATTTTATTTGATTTTGTACAGTTTAACCTTTTTATTTAAAATTTCTTGAAATTTTAAAGATAATTTTAATAATTTGAAAAGTAGAGATATTTTATGCTTTTTATTTACTCTTTTGTTTTTATTAAATAATTATGAAATACTTGAGAATGCATAAATACACATTGAAGCATATTTACCATTTAATTTTTGTGATGGAATATTTGTCAGGAAAAAAAAAAGCTTTACATACAAGTTAAAATATTTTGACATTAAGGCATAACTCAATAATAAAAATATGTGAGCAACTTTGTTATTTAAAAATATTCTATTTAATATTCAGAAGTGATTTTATTCATTTTATTTCTTCCATCTTCGTTGGGTGGCTGGATTTTACGGAACGAGATCCAAAAAAAAATTTTTTTACGTCTCTGTATGACATTAATTTGCCTGTTGCCTGTACTTTGTATTTGTAATTTATATATAGAAAAGTAATTTACTATTTTAAAATTATTATTAACCACCTTTAAAATTAAATTAAGTAAGTTTCCAGTTTCAGTTCCCTTCAAGATCCAGAATGCAATTTACATTTAACTGTGAATAGAGAAAACCGCTAATTAAGTTAGCGTGAATGTAAAAGAATTTAAAATCTCAAAAGGTGATAAATACATCACAAGTATCGCATTTTCTCACACAATGAAACTGCAAACACGGCTTAGTAAGAAAATCAAAAATGCCACAGCATTCAAAACAATGCAATCTGTTTTAAATAAATACTATGACCTGTGTGTGTTAATATCTCCTAATATTTTTCATGAACCCTTTTTGTACTTACTAGTCATGAAATTCAAAAATATCTAATTTATATTCTGCAAAAATATTGCTAAATATGCAAAATTAGGAAAGTAAAATAATTTAGCGTACTTTTAAGAACTGAACGAATAAACAAATATTTTACTGATAATTACACTGATGTGACACATCTAATATGTAATTTCATTACAAACACTATTGAACATGAAAATTTAAAATCACACTTTATCCTTTTTGATTGAGGATATAAAATTCTTTTTTTTTTTTTAAGATTGCATTTACACTTTTGGAAATGTCTTCCAACTAAAAATCTAGATGAACAATTTAAATTAAAATTATTATTAAGTATCTCAAATTTATAACTCACTCCAACTATAATAGTAATAAATCTCCTGTCCAAAAAAACCACTAAGATATTTACATATTATTTATATTAGAATAATTACTAAGACATTAAAAATATTTTTTAAATTTTCTAGATTTTTAGATATAGTCATAATGATGATACGAAGTAAATAGCTCTAGAATCATTTTAAGGAAAACTTATTCAAAAAGGTATTGATATTCTTTAGAATTGAATAATAAAATGACTCAGTTAACGGATAATAATCTTATCTGAAACATTTACTATGCTTATATTATTCTCCAATAACTATTTTTGACTCGATGCATTTTTAGTAAATTAATAAGTTTTCAAAATCTATTAGATTTTTTTTTCTTTAATAATGCTACCAACTAAAGTTGTACTGTCATTTTTTATAATTGGTAAGCAGCAATTTATAAATAATTACGATTTTGAAAATTTATCTATACTAATTCAGGTAATATATAAATAAAAATTGTTTCGAATTTATTGTGAATCAGAATGAATGATTGACGCGTAAATAGAAATTAATTTTGATCAGTATCACAATGCGTTAGGAAAAATAAACAAATATATTAATTATGCTTGAAGTAAAGCAGAAGATAGTATTGGTTTTAAAAGTAAAGAATCACGAACAAAACACTGACAGTTAATAAAAAATTATAAAAAGTTTTTTAAAGACGATTCTAAGAACTAGAATAACACAGAATAGAAGTGCGAATACATCAATTTCCTTAAAATAAGACCTCACAATCTAATAGCATTTTTCAACAGAAACATAAAGTTATGAAAAGAAGAGAGTTAGAGAAAAAACGTCATCGAATAAATTTAAATTTATCAGAAAAATAAAAGTTTAAGAGATCCACATCTCCTAAAGAAAGAAAAGAGCAGGTCATCAGCACTGAAATAAGAAGAAATGAAAATTAGTTCTATACCTAAATTCTTTTCCTTTTGCTTTTCCAACAACTTTATTTCTTCGTCTTTGAGTAAAACATAAAAAATATATAGTTATTCTAGTAAAATAATATCTTTAATATTTTCAGCATTTGACAAAGCAAAGTAGACAGTTAAAATATAACTGTCTACTTTTATAGGGTCATTTTTCAATGTTAATGGTATGCTAAAGTATTTATAAGATTGAGATTGATTTACAAAAAGAAATTCATTTAACATACTACATAATTTTTTATTGATTTTTTCTGTAATTTTCCTTGGTTGGAAATGCATGTTTCCCGTCTCGTGCTGGGAGACATACAAATATAGAGCATTTTTCTGTTTAGTATTTCTTTTTATTTCGCATTATTTATTTTTATTTTCAAATAATTTGCAAATACTAAAATCTATAAAAGGAATTATGAATTAGATCCATTTTACATTCCAAATTTTATGAATTTATACCTTTTACTTTCCATAAAGTTTCAAAAATAAAAATCAACAAATAGTGGGACATTGTAAGCTGTTCAAACGTATCTTGTTCTCTACTCGTGTGCACGTAGAACTTGTAGAACATGAACGGCAATATCTATATATATAGATAGATAGATAGATTTTTTTTTTGCAACAGTGGCATATAATTACCAATTTCAGTCAATTGTAGGTCATCTGGAATAGTTTCCTTTCTGCACAGGAGACCTATAAGTCGTCTTTGAAATTTACGAATTGAAAATCCAGACATCAGCTGTCGTGATAAACGAAGTCGAAAATTGAATTGGTCATGAGACCCCAAATGTCTCCTACTTACAAATTGGAGAGAAAATGGCTTTCCGTGGGCATTTAAATATTAATGAAGTTGTTGATAAGTATACTCTTCGCGCGACTTTATAAATAGGGTTAATGGATAAATGCTTTAAGTATTTATAATATTCAACATTTGTATTATATAACCGTATGGAATACTTTTCATAAATATTGAAATGTATTCACGTGCTATAAGAGAAAAAAATAACAATAAGACATCTTTTTCTGTACTTTCAACGATTATTTATATTTAAAGTTTATACATCCAAGATGAAGTTGGTTATATTTTCAATTTTTATCCTCGAATCTGCTTTCAGGGATTCTGAAACTTCCCAATGGGATTTTTGTTCGTGTTCTCAATATTTGGCAGCGAAATGTAAAACTTAATAAATGAAAACCATTGTAAGGTATTTGTATGTCAACCAGATGCTGAGTTAAAGATTGATAAGATTTTTCGTAGATAATTGAATGCATTCATATATTATAAGGAAAGAAATCTGGAAAACCCTTAAGCATTTATTCTAACAGAAAGCATCCAGAAAGTTACATCACAATATCTACCTCCAATTGTTTAAAAGTGGATCGAACCAAACCTGTTACTTTCTATTCCAAAAGATGTGGTCTTACCATTAGGTCATAGTGAATGGATGCTGAATGCAGAAACGAACGGTCATTTCGTGTTCTTTAGTAATAGTTCTGATTGAACTGAGGAATTCCATTCCTAAGAGTATTATAAATAATCCCTAAATAAAGCAAATGTAATGTAATATTCTGTGAAACATTTATCTTGCTGAGTTGTGGATTAATATCTATCAGAGATTCTTCAAATTGTTCTTCTGCAACAAAAAACTCACCTACAAACACGTAGGGGAGTACATTAAATCAAAAATCTTCTCTACTATACAGTACTTATTGTAGTAATAATTATATGAAACGTGTATTAATGTACAATCTTGAAATATTATATATAATAAACAATTTTCAATTATATATTGTAACAAATAGGCAGAAGCATTGGTCTGATAATTATAGAAAACTATTAGTTATAAAACACACAATCACAGGCAAAATCAATAGCTGAAACACTATTGTCCTTTCCTTCACTTTAACAATAAATGAATTCGATTCCCACTTCAGAAGTGGGGATATTTGTACATTGGTTCAGAATTAACATCAAACTGTGATTCTCGATTGAATGAGAAAGAGATCGTAGAACGACAAACCAAAGGACATTTTCAAGTAGCTTGCATAAAAAATAATATTTTTCCAAGTTTTCTATAATTTTCAGTAACCGGAAGTTCAATAATCATCTCTATAGATCATCATTATAAAGATGAAAGATTTCAAGATTCCAAATTATCAAAAAGTCTTGGATATTTTAAGGAAGATTGTTGCATTTTTAATACTCTTTTTCATATAATTTTCTTTATGATTATTGATTTTGACAGTTTTACATAAATATAAAATCCATCCAAAATGTGCGTGCGTGTGTTTATGTGTGTGTGTGAGAGAGAGAGAGAGAGAATATAATTTTAACCATTATCAAGAACATTTTTGCACCTTCGTAGTATAGATTGCAATTAAATATTGATCAAATACAATAGAAAATTCAAATTATATTTCAGAAAAAAGTAACTGTGACCAGAATACCTATTTTGAAATAAAGAGAAAAATACAAAAAAAAAATATTAAGAACGAATTGAAACACACATCTTGCAACGTAAATAACCACTTATATTTCGTAAATGATGATAAGAAAAAACGGAACTTTTTGGTTTGGACTGTTAAATGGTAAACAATACAGTAACAACAGTCTCTGTTAGAGCGTCAACTACAAGAAAACGTCATCCTTCGGATGCTACGTCACAGCCATTTGATCACGTAGTAGTCAGGCTTTCTACTATCAGAAGGTACAGGCTCAACTCAAACCATTCAGTTTTGTATTTTTATTGAAAAGTAAATGTAAGTAACAAAATCACAAAAGAAAAAAATTTAATAACCCTTTTTCAAACTAAAAAGATATATATATTAAATATTTCGGCACAGGTGCCGTATAATCCAAGATGCCAAATTCTGAATTTTTTGGCGATAAGAAATGTTTCCAAGATGACGTATCATCACGTGCATGATGACTTATAAATACTAGGGTTTCCAAAATAGAATTTTCGGCATAATTCTTAAAAGTCTCCATATCTATGACGCAATAAAAATAATGTTGCCTGATACATAAGAAAATCCGCCAAAAATTCGTTAAATTCAGAATTCGGCATCCTGTATTATACGGCACCTGTATCAATATTTCAGTTTTCTTATTCTATTTGACCAGGCAGAAATATATTTCAACAAATCAACTTTCACTAATGTAATATATATATATATATATATATATATATATATATATATATATAATTTTTCAAATAAAAATATTTCACAGATAAAATATCAAAAATGATTATTTTATAACATGCAAAATGGCAAATACAAATCGAAATATTTAAACGCAGCAATGGCGAAACACACACAAATACCTCGTTTTGTTACATTTGTTTTAACTGTTGCCAAAACCATTTAAATATTAAATTCCAATTTTTTATTATAAAAAAATGTGTAAATCATATATTTCTAAAATACAATTTTAATATTCGCTAAAATGCTTCCGGCATAAACCAAAACTGCCCTGATGCAGTACTCCATTGACAGATAACCAAGGCTTTAATTAGAGAACAGGAGTGTCTTTCACAAACATGTAGCCTGGGGAGTGCCATCTCAGGGATACACTGCCAATTTAAGTTAGACGCTTAAGTGGGCAATAGATCTTTTACATAATTGCACGTGTCCATTCCGTCATCTACATCAAATCCTTAACATATTAAGTAACCCCGTAACCACCAACCGATGTAATAATGATTTAGAAATTCCATCACCGTTCGAATTGGATTTCAATCTGTTGGAATTTAATCTTAATAACTCATCAGATTCATTAGATAAAGCTTTATATATGTGTATATATATATGGTCACCTGTTTCGCTGTATACTTTTAGCTGCGATATTAATTGTGGAGATTAATTCTGCATTATTAGCAAACAAACCTTTAATAAAGTTCTAATATATTTATCAAATTTACACAAGCCTCCATTTCCTGATATATATTTTTTAAAATTACATTTACCTATTAGGAAGTATTAATACATGATTTATGAAATTAAACGTTAAAGAATTTAAATAAAATTTTAAATTCTTCACAAGCAGACGATAAATCGATTGAGATTAATTATATTTCAGCTTTAATCATTGAAATTTATCTTATACTAAAAAAAAATAACTCCAAATTCATATAAAATATTTGCCTCTATTCATGGCATGTATAGAAAACTTCACACATTGTAAAATATTGTGCAAAAATTTTAATTTTAAAATATTTCATATGCTTAAATATATCCATTATCTGATTAGTATTAAACAAATTACTTCAAAGAAATTCACTCAACATTTTTCTTTTCCAGTAAATAGATTGAGAAACAAAGTTTTCTATTTTTCAACGTATAGCAATTAACAAATACGGTAAAAGTTGTACATATTATTGATGAAACTATGTACCTATTATTTTATGTTCCGTTTTAAATTTTTTTAACTCAACATTTACAAATCTATTTAACTTAATTTTGTGATCAAAGAAAGTGATCAATTGTCCAAATTTGAGATCAAAAACTGATTATTTTCTATTTAAGAGTGATCAATGGAAAGCCATCATAAAATGAAACGATATAAATGGCACAAATCACGATTGTCTCAAATGAAACACAAATCTAAAATATAACACACCGTGTCAAAAATTAAATCTCATAAATCCAAAAATGGATAACTGTCTTAAATGTCAAACATAATAAGTCCATGTCTCCAGTACATGAAAAAGAAATCTGCCATTTATCATTGAAAAGAGCAAAAGTGCACTAATGGAATCATTTTGGGACGAAGAAAGACTATCAATTCACCAAACGCCTTCTTCATAATCTTCTTTGGACACGAAGAATCAATTTACTTTTCTTGTTCTGCAGTGTACAACAATAATAAAGTGAAAGGATAAGGAGGCAAAAGAAAAAAAATGAATGACGAAATCTGTGTAGTATGTTATCATACGAGCTATTAGTTTCATTGTTGTGTCCATAAAAAAAAGAACCTCCCATTAGGCAGTACGAAGACATCGAAAAGTTCTTTCAAAGTGTTTCTGCTACAGATTTATTCCTTGTATTAATAGTTTTCTATCATTTTGACATGCGTAGAAAAGATGAGGCATATTGCAATAAATTATAACTTGACATTGTAGAAATATCAATTATTAGAGACAGTTCATTACTTAAATGGGCATTTCTTTGAAGTGTTACTAAAAATATGACAGTTTACTTTTGTAATTAAAAATCAAAGCAAGTATGTGGATGCCACGTTTTCCTTAGTTCAAAATGCACGTTATGCATTTTGAAATAAGAAAAACGTGTTCATTTCATAATACAAATATTTTTAATGACATGATCAAATAAAAAAGAATTATATTTCTGTAATCATGTGAAATCCTTGTTTTACTTCAGAAAAATATTTAACGTGTCAATTTAATGCAAAAATTTACAAAACTGTATATATATTTTAACTAGATACAAATTTATAAATAAAAGATAACTTTTCAACATTTCTAAATACAATTTTTCCTATATTAAAAATAAACATTTTATCATTTATATTAAATAGATTTTAATTCACTTAGAAGTAATATAACTACAGATGTTGCATACAACTTTTATTTGGCTTAGAGAATGACAACATAATTTTTATTTGACATTTGCCTTACAGATATTTGAACGATTTAGTAATTTCCATCGATTAAAATAGATGTCTAAACACAAATCACTTAAACCTGTGGAAGAAAATATATTGAGACATTCTACATTTTTCAAGAAACACAACTCAAACGTATCACCACTAAAACAATAAACTATTTTTCTTCTAAACACTTAAAAAAATGTTGCCCAATAATAGTGATTCATTCTAACTCAATAAACATTCTTTACCGACATTCATGCTTTATTTAATTAAAAGCCAGCATGGCATCAAAATTTCCCGCGATTTTTGGGTAACTACTGCAACTATTTCATAAAGAGAAAATAAATGTTTCCTAGATTAATTTCAAAAAGTCAGAGTGCTTCAAATTCATTATTAAGCAAATATATTCGAAATAAACCAGTAAATCAGATATTTTAATATTTAAGTAGTATTTTAACTTAACACCGTTAAATAAAGTAGTTCGGAATGCTTTCAGTAGAAAACACTCAAATAGAAGAACATAGAGCCAAAAAATGTATTCAAAATAAGAATAAATATTTTCAAAAATTAAGTGATGTGCACCCATGCTACAAATACACATTATGTAGTATGCTATCATTCTTTAACTCTAGAATAAATTGATTACAAATGTAATAAAGAAAAATAAAAACGGTGAAATGAGTTATTAGAAAGTTTTCAATAAGATTCAGAGAATTCAAACTTGAGTGAGTTATAAGTATTGACTGAATATAAAAAAAACGAAATCTAGCCAAATTTCACAAAAACCAAATTAAGGGAAAACAAACTCACAAAAAAGTATAAATTGAAATTAGTGATTACGATTGGAAAGCAAATAACTAAATCAAAAGAAATTTCGCTAAAAACTCAAGACAAAGGCTATTTGAAAAAAAAAATGGAAGAAGTGATCGGCAAATATGTCTCATTATGTATTGTAGCATATACGTTTAATTTATTTTGTAACTTAGATCATATAATCAAAATCAGGATTTTGTTTTCACACATATCTTAATAAAAAGTCACAATTCTGATAAATACATACAGAAAATTACTTTCATTACTAAAAGTAAAATCTGCATAATGCTTACAGAAACGCAATAAAAAGTTAAAACAGCAAAACTTTATATTCTTTCAATAGTTAATAGTTTCATAATGAATGTTTTAATCAATAAAGTACCTTAATTTGAGTATGATTGGAGATGAGAGACATTTCTGCATTGTATCAGCAAGAAGCGAAACATCTCCTTTTATGGTACATTCTGTAAAGACACTCCTAGATTTGTGATTAAGACTCTCCAAGTTTTGTTCTTATTACTGTCGATTTAAGCGATCATGGATATTTGATTAATAAAATCTCACAGGTTTGATTTAAAATAGGTATTAATGCAGCTGAGATAACCACGAGAATGGCTCAATTTCATAAAATTTGACTACGAACGATCTTTGAGGAGCAACCTAAAGAATTGAGATTTCATATCATGTATTGTAATGTTAAGTTTGTATGAGGATTGATTTGAAGAACCTGCAATTAAAGAGATAACTAATCACAAAACACAAAATGACTTAATATAAAGATTTAAAATTCAATCCATCACATGTACATAGCAACATCTGCCTCAAGATTTATGACTTTGCTTATAATAATGAAATGATAATCAATATTAATGGTCTTGATGGTCAGCTATGTAATCAAAAAAAAATTTGTAGGCGATGCTGCGATGTTAAAAATTGTACGAAATAAAATAAGAACTTATCCTTCAAAACAGTATCACAAGATGAAAAACATCAAGAGTAGTACGAAAGAAATGAAACAGAAAATAGAGTACAATGCTATTTATCCAATACAAACATGTTACATAAATGATTTTGCACAGCACACACACATTTCAAGTCTTCCAGAACATACATTTTACCCCAAATTATGAATTCATCATTCCAACATAGCCACAATTCCTTTACACAACCTACATCCATGTAAGCATGAATTAAATATTTGATATAACCAGTTACTTTCATAAATTTCTACATCAAAAGTTATATGAAGTTCCTCAGCGACATAAAATAAACAAACTTAAAAGCAAATATGAAATCTAACATAATTGTAAGACCCAACATAAAATATGAAGAATCATTAAAGATAAAACCTAAAAAAAAATAGAAGTGAAAAATATTAGTTATTCTTTAATAAAATATATATACAATAGATTTACACCTATATTCACATACTTAATATAGTGATTTACCATTGGTGTAATCCATGTATCTTTCAAATATTGTGAATTGAGTTCATATAAAATAAAATTTAAGAAACAGTCAAAGAACCATTTTCTTGTTATGAATTTATGTAAAAATTCAATTTTTATTAATCAAGAATACTATGCCGAATTTAGTTTTTTCCCCTTTTTTTAAAGAGTATGTTCCTACAAAAAAATTAACACAATAACTTGTAGCAGTATTAAGAACTAATAAAAACAATATTGTAAAAAAAACAAAAAATAAAATAACACAATATAATTCAACCACTTTCTTTCAAATTGATACACTTTATTATTATTATGTAAGCTAATTTTTTAATACAAGACTTAAAAAACAATTCTATAAAATATATTCATCAATAAAAAATTTCATGACAAATTTTAAGAAGTGCTTAACATTCCTACTCCTTATGAAGAAATGAAAGTTATTTCAGAACATAAAAAAAATACTTTTTTTTAAGTTTACTAAAGAAGGACTTTATTGCAAATACGTAAATAGTTTGCACATAATTAAAACAAAGAAATTTCAATATAGTTAAAAATATTTAAAGTAAGCTATGGCGGCATGAATACTTGAAATTAAAAAAATTAAAAATTTCTATTAATATGAATATGATTAAACAACTCAAAATTCTTTGTGAATATGATGCATACATAAATGAAAAAAACAAGATTCAAATTGTTTCTCTATTGCTAAATAACCTCTTAAAATACACAGACTACAATAAATTATCAAAAATTTTATTTTGTACAAAAATGGAGAAAATGTTAGGTTGTACATCAATTTAAAAGGAGAAGAATGCTCAAAAGTAATACAAACTCCCATTTGATACATACAAATCATATTTAATTTATAAAAATGCATTTGGAAATGGGGGGGAACCTAAAATATAAATATACTATATATAATATAAATATACTGGAATATAGATTTGTACAATATTAAATGATTCTACAGCCTTATTTGGAAATTGAAAAGGCTTGAAATTAATATTTAAGAGACCAATTTCTTTAAATAATAAATTCTCACACATATTGAGTAAGTTAATTTTATTAAATATATCTTACTCATGTAAGCCATCACCAAAGGTTATTTGATTACTTCAAAATACTGAGTGAATTTGAATAAAAAAATTTAAAATGAATAAAATTGAAAAAAATAGCAAGCATTGCCACTAAAGAGCAGTTAAAATAAGATATATTTTTTTAAATAAAAGGAAAAATCTAGTAATTTAAAAACATAATTTTGTAAGATTACTATACCCATTCTGAGCTAAATGATATCACTTATATTTAAAAAATATATACTATTAACATAATTTTGAAAAGATAAAAGGAATAAATTGCTAGACTAAAATTATTTTAAGTTAACCTAAGTTAATTTTTGTTGAGGAATGGATATCATTTTTTAAAATTAAATTTGCTTACCTTAATGGATTTGAAACAAAAGTAGATTTGGAACTATACAAGATTTTTTTTAAAATAATAACTTCTAATAAAACATTTGAAATTTTACAAAGACTTGAAGTTATTTTGAATGTATCAGATATTAAAAATTTTCACATCATTTAAGCAAACTCATAATATTCAACAAAATAAATGGCTAAAACAGAGAAAGAAATATCTTGAAAGATATTTTTACTATTGTTATTTTTACATCCAAATATGCCAGGAATTCTGCTCTTAGAAAAATAAGTACATCTAGAAAAATATTTATGGAAAATAAAACACAAATGGAACAATTTTACTGGGAGTAAAAAATGAGAATACAAACTAAAAATTTAAAAACAAAAAAAAATTTAATAAAGTTTATATGATTAAAACAAATTTATTTCACATAAAAATACATAATTTACAGATTAATAAGACCAATTTTTTCAAAGCTAATTATAAAAATTCAAAAACTTTGCAAGAAAAAGTTTATTTTAATATAATAAATGGTTTCTAAGAAAATGGCAACATAGCTGGTACATTAATATAAATGCAATAAAAAGTAAAAAATTTAAAATAAGCAAAAAAGTTTATTTTAAAAATCAAATTTTTAAATCTGTGTAAAACGTGTTCAAATATTTCTTAATTTAGTATCTAATAATACTTAACATAAAAGTATTGCAACTTTGTGCTACATATTTTCAACATGAAGTAATTAAGCAGGCACTTATTAAACATTTAAATAATCATATTTGACATTTCAACTTAGCCAGAACATAAATTTACAGGACAAATAATTTCTTTCAAAGCTGTTTTGACATGCAATAAAAAATTAAGGATTACTTGTTTTAGCAAAATTTCAGGAGAGAAAAAACTTATTTAAATAAAAAATAGACCTATAAAATGAAAAGAGCAGAAGAATCAGAGTGAAATTTCTCATTAACCATTAAACAAAGATTTCAAGAAGGAGCTTTATATTTACTTCAACTGCTATAAATATGTAATTTTTATAAATAATACACACAAACACTCCAATGAAGTCTATATTTTTAATTTGGAATGTATACACTTATGAACACTGAACCACATTTTGCTTAATAACTATGAAATAATGGATCAGAAGACTCAAAAACACTAATAAGTTCGCTTTATATGTTAACTTGCATGCTTTTTCAACCTCAGTTGCGTAGAATGGAGTCATAAGCTTGATGAACAGCAGTCGCTACATCCATTGCACGAGACTTCAGAGACAGCTAAAATATTTTTTAATAGATCAGCTTTTGAACAAATTATTAAAATAGTATAACTATAAATTAAATTAGAAAAAAAATTAATATTAGTAATAGCAATTTTCCACTATCTATAAACTATGAAGATGTTGATTTGACTCTTTCCAAGCATCATTAAAAGTGAAAAAAAAAATCAGTTAAATATTAGTACAGATTTGAAAGTAAATAAAAAAAAGCTTTATAACCATTTTTATTTATACAAATAAAATTAAATTCTCTTTCATAAAAAGTTGAATATAAATGATGTTTAGATTAAATAAAACTTTCCAAACACTACATAAATAATACTTTTCAAACACTAGATTATATCAAAAAAGCCTCTTCTCTAAAGAATATGAGAAAGGATAACATAAATTAAACCAATTCATGCAGAAAAATAGGAAATGCCTAAAATTAACATTTTCAAAATACTATTTAGTAAAAAAAATAAATAAAAATTTGTGTACCATTGAAAATTATTGATTTGGAAACTATTTCTAAATATTTTATCAATAATAATTGGAATATAATATTTTAACTTTGCTTCTGAGATAAAATCTACAAATTTCAATTTTATTTTTTACAGTTTATTATTCTATGAAAAAAATCTGGAATTCTTCACTCAATTTTAATATAAATCTATTTCTTGCAACCACAGAAGACATTTCACTATTACAAAATAAAATTTAATAAAAAATGAATCTTAAAGCAAACATTTTGCATAAATGTTTTAAAGTGGCATTAGTCCCTAAGAGTGAAACATTCTTATAATGCTAAAACCTGGGATTCATGAGCTAAATTTTTCAAAATAATTTTAGAAACTGATAAAACTTGTAGATGTATGAAGTAAAATAAACTGTATAAATTGAAACTATTTAAAATTCTATCAGTGAAAATAATTTTATGAAAAGCACAAGCTTTAGGATAATGAATAAATAATTTGAAAAAATTCTTTGATAAGCCTAGAAGAATCAAGATCAGTAATGTATGATTTTCAGTTTTTGTGTTCCAACATGCAATGTCACATCCAAGATTTCAGGTAATAAAAAAATCAAATCCTGTTAATGATGTTTCTGGTAATACAAAGAAAAGGTAATGGAGATAGCATATTTCCTTGACAATGTGTAGAACATCGATGTAACATGTTTGGCATGAGATGGTAAAATAAATTAAACAATGGTGGTAAAAGGTGAAAAATTGAAAAGGGATTACAGTAGTTCTGTAGTGCACAAACACAGGAGCTGATAGTTTCATTGAAAAGTATAACAAGCTAAATTTGTAAGTCTCAAGTTTACCAATCAATTGCAAGACAAATTGTTAAATTTTTAAGTGTCAGAAGTTTTCCAATCACTAACAATTGCCAAACAAAGAAACATAGATAATGGAAAATACTTTTAGATTAACAATTGGGTGATTGAGGTCGATAAAGAGTTATCCACAATGCGAAAAAAAATTTCATTGTGGATATTGACATCCTTTAATACCTACTCTAGAGTTCTTTGATAAGCAATTGTTTGCTACCAAACTTGTCATTTACTCTATAAATCAAATTCAAACATCAAATATGTGAAAGAATATTACCAAACTTTTGGTCCAATATTTTCAAACCAAACTATAAACCTCTGAATGTTTTAACAAATGTTAGAAATATATGAAAAAGCTCACTGAAAAATAACATTTGCTCAAAAGATCCCTATTTACTTGATTCTTTAAGATCCCTATTTACTTGATTCTTTAAGATCCCTATTTGCTTGATTCTTGAAGAAAAGACAAAAATTCCAATAATAATGCAATAAAATAGATTTAAAATTACTAATAAAGTAACTGAAAAAATCATTTTTAATCACCAAAAAAAAAAAAAGATAGAAATTATAGCCTATTATTAATCCTTGAAGTAACCATACAGCACTTTACTCTGATAATATATCTCTAACAATGTAATCCACTTTAAATTTCAGATGTTTTGGATGCAAAGTCTGCAAGTTCTTAAGTATTCTTCATTGACCTGAATCTTCCAACATAAAATTTCGAAATCAATAATTTGCAGTATATTCATTCATATCACTATCTCCAAATGCTTGATATATTTGGTGACTTGAAGCCACTACTAATAAAATAAATTTGCAGTTATAGACCAAGCACTATAAATTCTTAGAAAATCTTCATTTGTCTTTGCTACTATGTGAATTTTGAGTGATAAATAAGTGCATTTGATCTGTTTCAATTACAATTCAATTATCAATCAACAGGTTTTGAAACCATGATATACTAATTTGCATACCTATTCTTGTTTAGTTCAATTACAAAACAGATACAACTTTTTTTTAATACTTTGTAGTTTATCCAAATTCAAAACAAAGTAAAATAATTGAAACAAAAGAATATTTTAACATTACAAAGGAATGATAAATGGAATTCAGTTCCTTACTTTACTATAACATTTTTAATAAAATAAGATTTAAAAACAAATTGTTAAAAATAATTTTACAAAAATCAGTCTAAAAATAATTTGTCACTTACAGTGAAAGCAGTTACACCAGGCTGTATTTTCATTTCAGCAAGAACCCAAATTCCATTTGTTAATTTCAGTGATTGATAAAGCATATCTTGGCCGTCAACATTTCTCTTTGCGATGGTAAATATATTGTTATTTTGCAACTTTTGAGATACTTGATCTAAATAGAAAGTTAGACAATCAGCTGTTTTCTACAAAATTAAAACTTTTTACATATTAAAAATGAAAATTTATAATTGAAAATGCATATTTATATCATTTAAATTTGAATATGTTTCACTTTAAAAACTGACTTAACATTTAAAAAAATCTTTTGTTAGGTAATATTTTAACGGTAATCTTTCCTGCTAACTCCCCCCCCCTTCCGATTTACACCATCAATTTTAACATTAAGTAACAATACAAAATATTTTCTTCTTATTTATCTCAATTTCATATTCAAATTTCAATAAACATTACTGATTTATCTAATTTCTAATTCCTAGATTTTTTTTTAAAATTATCCAAGAGATTTAAGCACAAGGCAAATAACAGATAAGTCAAAATATTACTAACAAGTAACAAAATTTTTTTAATATAAGAAAAAATAAATTTGTTAAACCCATAAAATTAAAGAAATCCAAATTAGATTAAACTTAGTAAAAGCAATTTCTCATACTCAGTAACAAGTATATGTGCAAATTACATATGCAAAACTAAAAAAAAAAAACTAAATATAGATTACATAATAACTTTTAAGTTTTTATATTTTTAATGACTAACTTAACAGGAAAAATAAATGGTGTTTTGAATGCCCTTATATCTTTGAATAATATATAATTTAAATAAAAGAGAGCAAATACTGATATCTTAAATTCCAATATCACAAACACTTACTCCAAATCACTTTAAAACAAATTATATTGTAATATACACAATTAAGAATTTACAAGTGCAAAACAACCCAAATTAACCTTCATTTTACAATTAATAAAATTATAAATGAAATCAATAAAAATATAAAACCAATTTTACCTGTGCTTAAAACTATGTTTTCAATGGTGTACTGAACTTCATTTTGTGCTGGTATATCTTTCCAAGTAGCAAGAAACACTCTCTTGTCCATCATACCATCATCAGTGCAGAAAACGTGCAATGGAACTATGCAACTAAAGTAAAATACATCTACATTGTTTTTAATGGCAACCTAAAAAAGAAATGTTAATTGAAAATTCTGCTATGTATTACTATACAAAAAAGTTTCAACTCTGTATTGAAATAATTTTAATGTAGTTATAAAGTATTTGTAATTATCACAATATAACTACAGCATAATATTTTCTGTTCGAAAATACATTAAAATAGACTAACAATTAAATTTTGTGTGTGATTTTGACTAAATATTACTTTAATAAACTGATATACACCAAATAGTAGATGCTTGTTTTTATGTGAACATTAACACTGACAGTTTCACAAACAAGTGGCTAGATCCTGTCCTGACACTATAGACAATGATAATTTCAACTCCTCCTAAATCATTTTACAAATGCTTATTTTTGACATTTTTTTAAATTTTATAAAATATGTTTATTTAATTTCTTTTTATATAATGCCCAAAAACTTGATTTATTCTTGAACAAAGAAGCCACATATGCAAGCATTCCAGACATGGAGATAAACATGTGATAAGAAAGAACTATAGTGTTGAATTAGACTCCTGTTCTCTCTGTACACAAGAGCATAAAAAGGGGAAAAAATATTTAAAAGTTTGAATCACATAATTTAAAAGCAATACACTAAAAATTATTTAATATTTTCAATATATAAGCTTGAAACAAATCCCAGATGTGTGTGTGTATATATATATATATAATTTTGGATCTTAACAAATTCTTAGTAGATTGTTTTATTTTGTCATTTTATGGTCATTTGCACATGATGGCTAATTTGTCCAAGACTTACAGATCAAAATTAACTCAAAGCTTTAAAATAAATGAGACAAAAGTCAAACTTAAGAACTGTTGAACTAAATAGTACCAACTTTTCAGCAGCCAGCTTAAGCTATAAGTGAAAAATTGAAAATTTCAAAATATTTTATCAACATTAGATTAACTAGCGCAATTTAGAAATTCACTTTCCCACTCTATTGGCAATGATATTGGGATTTAATTTGATAGTTCTTTTATAAATGATTTAACTTTTATGAAACCATATTTTGTTTAATACAAAGACAATTTGCCAATCATTAATTTGATCCTATTAAAAGTACACAATAATATAAATGAAGTAATAAAGCCAGTATTGAACTTAAACTCAGAAATCATAAAATTCTGGACTTCCGATTTCTATAAAATTTTTACAAGCCAGCATGGTTAAAGTTTTAATACAAAAGTATAACAAATTTAAAACTTTGATGTAAAAGTATATATACCTTAAAACTTGAAGAATAATTTCAAATTTTCAACAAATACTTTGAAGTAGACAATGTTAACTTATTAATGATCATATTCATTGATTTTATGTAACTATAAAAACAATTTACTATTTTTTAATTTAAAAAAAATTAAGTTTACTTGGAGATTTGTGAGAGGATCCATCTTTTGCACTGCACCCATAGTATTGAGAGTCAAGGCAACATCAACACTAGTATTTGGCATAAAAGGTGCAGGAACTTGAAGTGCTTTTGCAGGAGCTAAGCCAAAGCTATTAAAAATTAAAAAGTTTAAGTAGCTGTAAGCAATAACACTAAAATGGAATAGCAATTTCAATAGCATTGCAGATGATTAATGAAAAATGTTGACAGCAATAATATGAAATAAAATATACAAAAAACAAACAATTTTTGAAGACTAGAGGAAGTACAAATAACTATTAATATTTTTTCAGATTTAAGCACTTGTATGAAAAGATATGAAAATCATTAGGAATTAAATAAAAAATATTCAATCACAATAACTATTAATCAACATCATTTCTCCAAAAATTTAAATTTACTAATTTATTTCATGTGAAATAAAATTTAAATTATAATTTTATTTCAAATTTAATAAATGTATCAAGCAAAATTTAAGCTCTTTATGAAAATTTATAAATTTGCACAGAAAAAAACATTAAGTTTCAATCATAAAATACAAACAAATACAAAAAACTTGATATTAATACTTAAGAATACCTGTTCTTATTAAATTGTATTGCAAATCCTGACATAGCCTGCATAGCTTTGTTGTAAAATGTCATATCCATTATAATTTCCTTATTTTTTAATGTGAAAGTTCCTGCAATTTCTAGACCTTTACCTCTAGCAGCAGGAAGCCAGATCTAAAGGGCAAAAGCTCTTTAGTATGTTTACAGGAAAAAAGTTCAAAATTTTAAAAATGATTATGTTCTTACCTGTTTTGGTGGAGTATAAAAAGAAGCTGGTTGTCCAACATTGAATATATCATCTAGAAGACCAGCTGAAGTTACATTTGATTGTACATTTGTAGTTTCAGGAACACTAATATCTCCTAACTGAATTTAAATCAAAGCTTAAATCTTAAATGTAGACAGGTAAATATCTTATTAAAAAATAAAATAGTACAAACTTATGGTAATAAAACAATAAAATATTTGAAATATAAACAAACACTACCATGTTCAAATTTCTATCACCATTTATAATTTACAAAATCACCATTTATATAATTACCTACAGGATTCAACTTAATTATATTATGTATTGATGAATTTAATTTTTGATATTTCTCCCATTGATCAACTAATAACAACTTTTAAAAATCATTGAATTTATCAAATAATGGAAAATATTTGCCTAAAATTAACTTTTATCACAAAAACCAATCGCAATGAAGGCGGACGTTTGTCAATATTTCTTAGCAAAACTCATATTTTTTGGATTTAAAAATTTTATTACATGTGCATACTTAAATTACATAAAAATAATTAACAGATTAAAAGTTTCTATACTAATATATCAGACAATTAATTTTAAACGTTTTTCTTACTTTATCTATGAATAATAAAATTATACATTTTTATTGTTCTAATATACATTGAAAATCTTGCAATCAAGACTAAGTTTAGAAAAATTTTGAAATAAAAATTCACATTCAAAGTAAAACCAAATCACATTTATAGTTGTGACTCCCATTTAATATATAACCAGCCATATTTTTTAATTTGTTTTATTAAACTTGTTTCAGACAAATTTTATGCATAGGAAAAATTCCAAACTGAAAATTTCTAAATTATACAATGATACATTATTTGACTTCTGTCACAATATTGTTGAACCATTGGTTTCAGTCAGAGAATAAAATAATTCTCTAATACATTAAAATTTAGAATAATTTTTCCAGTAATTTTAGAAAAATTCCCAATAATCTTAACACTTAAAATATCAGAATAGAACTTTAAAATAGGTTCTGAATAAATTGTCATTGAGCTAACTTTTAAAGATCTACCAAATTTTCATGTATAATCTGTAAATTAAGTGTTAAGGTTGGTTGGTTGGTTGGTTGAGTTTTCTGGCGCAAGGTCCAGGTAAGGACAAGCTGCGCCAAAACCAAATTTTGTTTTTAATTTAATTATTTTTTTCTTTTTCTTTATTTTATTTCTTAATTTTTTTTAAACAAATCAACATTTAAATTTCATTTAAAATGATCAACCATGTTAAAAATTGTAAATTAAAATATAAATAGACAAAGACCCAACATATAACACAAATAATTATATTTAAAAAAGCTAAAACAGAAACTAAACTAGTTCTATGGAATGTTAAAAAAATATCATTAAAATTATCTGCATTTAAAAAATTATATAAAATTTATAAAACCAATACTTCTTAAATATACAAAAATATTTTGATGCGGAGGTTCGCCCAGCAAATCTCGCATCGTTAAAAGGTCAGTCTTAAAAAAATTTGAAATGATGATGGTTAAAATCAGTACATGAAATTAAAATATGAAATACAGTGTATGGTTCATCACACGTTTCACACCAAGGTTTTAATTCATTTAAAAATAAACGCTTATGAGTGAAACCCGTGTGCCCAATACGAAGGCGGGTTAATTTAACATCCGCACTTCTTAAAGGTAAAACTGGAAATGAGATGAGGGATGAAGTTATGGTATACAGTTTGTTGCTGGCTTGCATTTTCCACGATTCCTGCCAAAGTTCATAAACAAAACTCTTTACACCTTTTCTCGTATCACAAAATGGAACGGAAGGCTGAAGTGAAGTTGATGCAGACTTTGCAGCTGCATCAGCCCTCTCGTTACCGTCAAGACCTACATGTCCTGGGATCCAACAAATGATGATATCGAATCCCCTGCACTTTAAAGAGTCTAATGTAGATAATATCTCCGACACAACAGGATGACAGTTGATATTAATGTTCTCCACAGCTTCTAAAACACTCAGGCTGTCAGTATATATAATAAAATTATTTGATCCTTTACCACCCACATACTGAAGTGCACATAATACAGCAGTTGCTTCAGCAGTGAAGATGGAGCAGGACATATTGAGGCTGTAACTAAGAGAAATATTATCTATATAAATTCCGCAGCCAACATGTCCTGCACATTTTGAACCATCTGTAAAAATAGGTTGATAGGAATCAAACTGACTGCGATGAGAAGAATAGAGCTGATGGAAAACAACAGGAGATGTGTCCGATTTTTTGAACTGTGCAAAGGGATTGATTACTTTACATTATGGCTCATACCAGGGTGGATGTGAAGTTCGATTTATAGTAGTTATGCGAACATCATGTAGGTCAGATAATGAGAGATGAGATTTTATTCTAATGAGAAAAGGTGGAATGCTCTTTGGACGAGCATTATAAAGTCTTTTAAGAGCAGATGTAGGAATCATGTAATGTAATGGATGATGAGGGTCAGACTTGATCTTAGCATAATAATTGAGAGACTGCTGCATTCGTCTCAGGTCTAAAGGCAATTGTTTGCAAATTGCATAAAGACTCTGGACAGGTGATGTGCGGAATGCACCTGAACATATCCTCAAAGCAGAGTGATGAACAGTGTCCAATCTGCATAAAACAGAATGTCTAGCTGATCCATAAACAACTGTAGTCAATGCGTGATAAAATTAGTGATTGATATATTCGAAGCAGTGATGTACGATCAGCACCCCAGGATGTATTTGAAAGCACCCCGAGGATATTAAGCGATCACTCACACTTCTTCCGCAGATTTAAAATATGCGGAAACAACGTTAATTTCCGGTCGAATATTACACCAAGGAACTTCACCTCGCTGGCTACAGGAATAAATGTGTTGTCAATCAAAATTACTGGATCATTGTGAATACTAGTTTTCCTGCAGAAATGGACACATCTACTCTTGCTAGGAGAAAGAGTATGGCCATTCTCAGCACACCATGCAGCAAGTTTTTTAACAGCTGTTTGTAGTTGTCTCTCAATTAAACGGATATTTGACCCCTCACAAGATATTTGCAAGTCATCAACGTACAATGTACCATAAACAGAAGGTGATAATATATGGAGTATGCTGCTAATATGAAGGATAAAAAGGGTGACACTCAATATACAACCTTGAGGTACACCCTCAACTTGATTAAAATAATTAGAATAAAAAGTTCCTATTCGAACTTTAAAAACACAGGAGCGTAAAATATTTTTCAGGAATATCGGAAGATTACCCCGAAAGCCAAAATCATATAATGAATGGAGAATTCCATATATCCATGTACGGTTGTATGCCTTCTTGATGTCAAAGAAGATGGAGACCAGATGGTTCCTCCGCACAAAAGCATTGCGGATTTGGGTCTCCAAATATGTGATATTATCAAGAGTGGATCTCCCTTTTCAGAAGCCACTCTGATTGATATGTATACATTTATTTTTTTCTAAGACATATACGAGATGGGCGTTGACCATACGTTCGAGAGTCTTACACAAGCAACTCGTCAGAGCTATTGGTCGATAAGTTAAAGGATCTGAAGGCTCCTTACCAGCCTTAAGGATCGGAATCACTATTGCTTCACTCCAAAGTGATGGGAATTTATTCTCAGTCCAGATCCTATTAAACAAAATTAATAAATTCGATAAGGAATCTGGACATAAATTTCGAAGCATTTCATAGCTGATTCCATCAGGTCCTGGACTGGTATTATTGGCCTGCTGTAATTCTCTCTTCAATTCCAACATCCGAAATTCACAGTTGTAAGGCAAAGCTTGTCCATGGTTGAAACGAATTGGTGTTCGCTCAGCACGACTCTTTGTCCGTAAAAACGAAGGACTATAAGAATCGTTGCTTGAGACTTTAGCAAAGGTTTCACCAAGGACGTTAGCGATGTCCTTAGGAGAAGAGTATACAGCAGCTCCGGATTTCAAAATAGGAATGGAAAATTCTCTATAAATTCCATTGGCTGCTTTTACCCTTCTCCATAACTGCTTACTGGATGTGGAAGAAGTAATTGAGGACACATAGCAAGACCAGGATTCATTCTGACTTCGACGACGAGTTCTGCGAGCTAATGCTTTTGCTCTCTTAAAGGCGATAAGATTCTCCGTTGTAGGGTATCTTCTGAATAACCCCCATAACTTCCTGTTTCTTATAGGTGTTTTGACATTCATCATTCCACCAAGGTTTGCAACGCCTATGTGGTATAGGGGAACTCTTAGGTATTGATGCATCAGCTGCATTAATAATTGTTTTGGTGACTTTACATATGGCATCGTCAAGATCATCGATTGTAACCATTTCACCATCAACAACTGCCAATTGTGTAAATAACGTCCAATCTGCCCGACTGTACACGTAGGTTGGTAGACGTTGTCGTATACTACTACCTCCAGTCTGGAAGATGGAGAGGAAAATGATCGCTATTATGCAGATCATTTCCTACATTTAAATTTAACAATGGCAGAAGAGATGGAGAACAAATGGCAAGATCTAGGGAATGAAATGTTCTCGTGGGTACATGGAAATATGTCTTCTCGTCGGTATTAAGCAGACAGAGACTGATATCTGAAATAAACCGCTCTATCTGCCGACCACGAGAATTAGTATCATCATTTCCCCACAAAGAACTATGGCCGTTAAAGTCACCTAACAGCAGAAATGGTGTTGGCAGCTGATCTATTAATGTATCGAGTTCCTCTTGGCGGATGACATCATGTGGTGGTAAATATAAACTACAGACTGTTAGTAAGCGTGAAGTATGTATTCTTACAGCTACAGCCTGTAGAGTAGTATTCAATAGATGAGAAGTGCTGGGATAGTTATTAGATGTTAATATACAAACACCTCCAGACACTGCACCATCGTCACCACAGTCCTTTCTAAAGCTTTTTAACCCACGCATGGAAAAGTTATTGCTTGACTTCAGGAAAGTTTCCTGAAGTGCAAAACATGCGGGGTTGTAGGCTGAAATTATAGACTTGATGTCATCATGATGTGAATGCAAACCATGGCAGTTCTAAGAAACAAAGGAAGTTATTTTTTAATTTGAAAAGCTCCTTTCCCGGAGCTGGAAAGCGTGTCATCTGACATCTCCTTGAACGATAAGTCCACATCCGAGGAATGTAAAGATACAGTGTCAGCCTCCAGGGACAAGGCTTTACGGGTGGATATGGAGGTTCGAAAAGAACCCTCCTTTGAAGATTTTAATTTGTATGTCTTTGTGACTTTTGTTTTAGTCGAAGGAGCTTTTCTCTTACTTATTGAAGTACCTGAAGATTTTGGCTTTATTGTTGGTGATTGAGGTAATCTAACAAGGGGAAACGACATAGATTCTGTCTGGGTACAAATTGATCTGGTGACTTTTCTTGTAGCGGTCGCATAACTTAACCCAGGCTTTGGGCTGCGTGAGGTAACATGTCGTCGAGCCTCAGGGTATGTACAGTTTGTAGTAACTTTCACCGTGGTGATTTCCTTCTCAAGTGCCCACTGAGGACAACTGCGAGAATAGGAGGGATGGTCTCCTTTGCAATTGACACATTTCTTCTTCGCTGTGCAGGTCGAGCTATCGTGGCCAACAACTGCACAACGTGCGCAAGTAAGTTGGCCCCTGCAAGCGTTTCTCAAATGACCAAATCTTTGGCACTGGAACCATCGCAGCGGATTTGGAATATAAGGCCGGACGGGTAAATTCAGGTAAGCAGCTTTAACGTGCTGGGGAAGGTCTGGGGACGCAAAAGTCAGAATGAGGTGTTTTGTATCAATAAACTTTCCATCTCTTCTGACTGTGATGCGTCTAACTTCACAGACCTTCTGATTTTGAAGATTTTCAAGAATTTCATCCGTCGGCGTATTCAGCAAATCTTTTGCGGATACAACACCATGTGAAAAGTTAAGACTCCCATGAGGTGACACAGTTACCTCTAAATTTGCAAGGTATCGTAAATTAGAAAGCTTAGTCGCCTGAGTATTATTAGCAATCTCGATCAGTAAGTCTCCCCAGATCGCATTTTGCGTATACCCCTTACATCCCCTATATTTCCAGATATTCCTTTTTCAATGAGGAATGGGGATACCTTTTCAAAATTTCCCTCCTTCCGTTTCATAACAAAACACTTAGCAAGATTATTTTCTATTTGTTGCTCCCGTGGGAGAGAAGAAAATTTTATTTTCTCCATGAGTAGGTGATAAAATTTCGGGACCTGACCGCACCACCCACCACCGAGTCCAACAAGGGGATGCAGACCAGCTGCACCAGTGCTAACCAGGTCCTATACCCTCACAGTACATCCCTGAGATGGCCTCCACCCTTAACGAGTCATCCAGTAGATGTACCGATCGCTTGATCCATAAAGCCGATTGATGTGCTGAGGACCACAACACACCTCCCGTTTACCTGAAGCAGAGGCCAAAGCAATGTGTTGGTCTCAGGAGGCCTCAATTACCAGGATCCTCCTTTCCAGGGACACGGGTCTCCACGCACGACAAACACGTGGGTGATTTAGTCCCCAGGAGAAGCTAATAGCAACAGAGTGGCGAAAGCTACTCAAGGGGAGCCCTCAACCTCTTACGAGGCAACCACAATGAGGGAGAAAAGGAAGAAAAAGCAGAAGAGTAGAGGAGAGAAGAAAAGAAAGAAGAGGAAAGATCACTAGGGTACCTCGGGATTGTGACACCCGTGTTTACCTAAAGGTAAACCCCCTGAGGGGAAATTAAATGTTAAAAAAAGTTTTTAATTTTGCTGTGCATAGTATACACTCCTGCATATAATCTGATAGGAAACATTCTTCATCAGAAGATATTAAAAAAATTTTCAAAGAAATTATGTTTTGTAAAATAAATAACAGATGGCACCAAGACTGCTGGCTTTTTCAACTGTATTTTATTATTTGGCAAATAAAAATAACAAGATATAATCAAGTTAAACTCAAAGTTGTTTCATATTTTTAATACTTCTTGGATTCTAACATGCCAGTTTGAAATTAAAGACTTATATTCATGTAAGATTTGTTTTCGAAAATTTTCCACACAAAAATTCCACAAAAACTTGTTTGAATGGCTCTCTGGGCTATAACATTTATAAAAGAGATGGGAATGGAGCATATGATCTGTAGACTGAAAGTCAGCACTGTCCATTCATTTTAGTCTTGGATAGGAATAATTGAAACTACATAAGTACATACATGAGTGTCCACAAAAATTAGAAACATAAGGATTATTATGCACATAATAAAGTTTAATAAAATTTTATTGTTAAGTAATTTTCAAAATATTTCTTTGCAATGAATAGAAAATCTTTGCAATGAATAAAAAGAATGCAATGAATAGCAAATGTTTGTTGTTTTATCAGCAAATATCAGTTTATATAAAAATACAATATTGATTTGAATTTTTTTTTTTTTTTTTTTTGTTTAAGTATATTACTTTATTTTCATACATAAAAAAATGTCTGCAGAGGAGGAAAATTTGCATGTGCATAAAAAACACACTGAAAATTAATATCTAAAAAAAAAAAGGTTATTTTGACAAGGATAAAGAAAAAATATTTAAGAAAAGTATGAAAATTTGTGTAAGAAAAAATACATCAAAGCAACAAAAAATTAAAAAACTTACTTGCATAATTTATACTTTCAGAATATTTATTTGAAAATAGAAATGTATAAGGATAAAAAATGCTCAAGAAAAATTAAAAGTATATGCTAATGTGAATATATTTTCATATTTCAAATATACCAAACACAAGTATCCTATATTCTTGTGAAGATAGAGGCTCAAAGTTTCAGATATTTGAAACTTTTCTAAAATATATCCACTCTTAGAAAAATTATTCTTGTGAAAAAACTGGATTATTTTAGAATTCCATTTGTCCCTAAATTCGTATTTTTATAAATTTGTTTATGAATTAGGCAGTTATATGAATTTCTAATACAAATTTTTATCCTTGTTTCTTTATCATGTTATTTTAAACTGCATGAATTTTTGTTTTAAATCAAATTTTAAAATTTCATAAACACAAAAATTACAAAAATTTCAAATTACTGATTTGAAGGAAAGATCAAAACTTCTTTCAGAATTAAAATATTTTATGAAGCCTAAAATTGATTTTAAAAAATTTAAAACAACTTTTGTTTATTTGATAGTATTTTTTTTCTTTCATTTCAAACAGGATTTTATAATTACTATTATTTTATAAATTAATCACAAGTTAAATTCATATAACTAAAAATAGAGCAGATTCATAAGTTGTTAATTTTAGAAATCAAAATTATGACCACATAGTATGTTTTGCAAATAATTTAGCTAACTTGTAAGGGACAAATATAATTTTATTAAAAAAATAAAATGTGTAACTATTTCAAAATTATGCAAGTAGTTTATTACAATAAATAAAATATTTATGCACTTAAACATTTCATTGGCTATAATAAGCATATATGTAATTACAAATCTTTATTCTTGGTGATTTTCCAAATATTTAAATAGAAAATATCTAATAACATAATATACTTAAATTTTATATTTACCAAAGTATCAAGTCCTCCTCCTAACAGATCTATACCAGAACTAGGAGGAGCAGCAGCAGCAACTGGAGCAGTTGGTGGAACAGGAGCAACAGGGGGTGCATTTAAATCGATACTCAAAAGATCTCCAATTAAACTCTCACCAGATGGAATGACAGCAGGTTGATCAGTAAGGCCACCTCCAGTCAATGGATTGGCTGCAGCAGGTTCTTCAGTAGAGCCCAAACTAACATAACCATAAAATATTAACTTATGATTTTGGAAAATTTATATCAAAATAAATTTAATAAAATTATATGAAAACTTTACTTTTTAGAAACTTCAAATTAAATAACACTATATAAAATTAAAACACAAAATTTATTCTATTTTTAACTATTAAACAGAATTTAAGTAGATATTATATAAAATAATGACTTTTCAGCTATTATAAAGTTCAAATCTTTACATTTTAAAGTGTTATAGTTCCTTTTATTACTGACATATTCTTCGGATTATTAAATTGTAAGCATAATGTGTTTTAAAAAAATGAAGTATAAAAAAGCAAATATATTAGGGAAAACTAAAGCTAGCTTTCTCAAAAGTTGAGCAATAAATTCTTGAAAATATCCAAATATTTAATTAGCAAGTATTTTAGAAATTCTCAAAATTGCAAATTATTTTCCTCTCATAATTTCAATAATTAAAGAATTAAGTATTTTACAAATAATATTAATTCTAAAATATTATCATTGAATAAATTGGTAAATTTAATATTTCAAGTTACAATTAAAATATTAAATTTTAAAACACAATTTTCTAAAAAAAGAAAGTTTCTATTTAATTTTTCTGAAGCATTTTTATCAATTTCTAATAATTAAAAATGTTTTATTTGCATAAATTTTATATAGCTTAATAGATTACAGTATGTGTTTCATTTTCCAACTCCTTTCATATTAATTCTAATATAATGTGAAAAATTTTTAAAACAATTATTCTAACTTTAATATTTAGTTTATTAATAATTATCAAAATTTAACAAACATTTATTTTAACAATAACTATAACACAGTAATATACATCTGATATAAATTTTAATATCAAAATTCTGAAATTATGCACTTTTTTAAAAAAGAAAAACAATTTATTGTTAAGGATTCTAAGTTATTTTTGTGACGGATTGATGTCTCTAAAAGAATATCTTTATAAAAGTAAAAATTTTATACATATAAGCCGATTTTTAAGTTAAAACTAACCACACATCTTAAAATAATAAAATACTTAATTGAAAAAGGAAATTTATCTTTAATAATAAAGATTTATAATTACAGCATACAATAAAAACTAATTTAGATTCAAATTAGACACCGAATAATGAAAAATCAGTCTCTGATAATGAAACTAAAATGCAATTTAAAATATTTCATGCAATTATTATAGTTTTTATTAAAATTTGAAATATTTAAATTCAAAACCTTCATAATTGTAGCAAGCATAATTAAAACTAATAAATTTTAAAATTCAAATGATCAAATTAAAAGGAATTTTGGAATAGGAGAGTGACTATCAAAAAAACTCAATTTTTAATTGTAGAAAACAGGATATATCTTCAGATTATAAAGTAAACCTAATTTCCTTCAAACAATGAAAAATTGTTTAAAAATTAACACAGAAACTATTAATTTAAGTGAAAAATTCCAAACTTGTGATATAGTTTCATCCACGCAAATTTAACAAATTCAATAGAACATTAAACAATTGATTAAAAGTTTCCTAACATTTTAGTAAAACATTTAAAAAATATTAAGCAACAATTTAAAATATTAAAAATATCAATACATTATTGCAACATGATAATTCAACAATACTCACGAATTCTGTCTTGGTGGAAGCGATTTTCGAATGCCAAGGCGACCCTCAACAAATGCTGATGGTGGTTTATGATAAACTGATGCTAAGCTGCTAATATGACAAATAAGTTCATCAAGTAATGTAGGTTCAAGTAGATCTGTTTCTTCTGATATCAAAGGTTTTTCAGCTAACACAACTTCTTTTGCAGCTGCAGGATCAGTGGACAAAAGTCGCCAGTATATAAAACCTCGATCACGTAAATCAGGATTATCACTATCTTGTGTAGCTAAACTTAATACTTGTTGAACAAGCTCTTGAGTCTCTGTTGGCCTCTTTAAGAACAGCTTAACAATAGCAGTTAAAAGTTGTAATTGTACCTATAAAAAACTTCGTTAAAAAATTTCTATACTATTATTAGTCTATACACGACATTTAAAACCAAACATACATTTCAATTTTATTAAAATTGTATAATATATTAAATTATCTTATTTAAAGGGTTAAAACTATGACATTAAATATTGCATTTGAATATTACTTATGGGTAAATGTGAGGGGAAAAAATGGCAATATTTTATTTAATAAAGTAGTTAAAGAAATTAAATTCATTATATTTAAAGAATTTTTTCTTAGATTTTCAATACAATCAGAGTGTTTACATATATAAATTAATACATTTAAAGCTAAATGTTTAATACTGGTTAAAGTTAAAAAAAATAATCAGCTCACATATTAATGCACAATGTTTAAAAAATAAAATCATTCATTTTAGTGACACCGTAAGGTCAGAATTAAAATTTAACAATCAAATTAGACTAAAAATATTCCTCTAAACTTTCAAATCAAATTGTGGAATTCTGTTAGAAATCCATAATTTTACAGCATAAAACAAAAAAGAATAAAAAATAAAAGTATTAAAAAATGATAAGTCTTTTTTTATTAATTTTGACTTTATAAAATTAATAACTTTTAAAGACTCAGTTTAAAACAAAATAGTGCATTCTCTTATATATAATTTGCAAATTCTGTTGAAAAAGTTCAGAATTTTGTTGAGCATTTTATATGCTGCCACGGATAATCTAATAAAAAAATATTTTTCATCAGAAAAGCTTACAATAAAGTTATGAAAAAATGTCATTTATTTTTAATATAATAACTAACAGATGGTGTTGCGTCTTGGTTGATTTATTTTAACTATAATTTTATAATCAGCAATGTCCAATTATGTTCAAGAATGAATTATGACCTGAACGATCTTAAAGTGTCAATTCTTTAACGTCATTTCACATTCTGTCTTGCACTGAACTGTTTCACTTTGAAAACATTCAAATTTGTATATCCTCATAGTGAAGTCAAAATTATTAAAATACAGAACAAATTTTAAACTGAAAGTTATAGGGAAGGCAAATGAAAAAATTGTCTACAAACTGGTAATGTGAGATGAAAAACAAAGTATGCACAGTACAAAAGAAAAACACATTCCATGCACAGTTAGAAAATAATCTCTTTCCTTTAATAATTAACAAAACACATATAGTTTATATTTAAAATATGTTTAACCTCATTTTAAAAGTTATTAAACTTTAAAAATCATAGTTTTATTATAATCTTCTGATATTGATCAATGTTGTGTTTTCATATCCGTTAATTGTATTTTGTGTTGAGATGGATTCAAATACAGATCTTTATTGTAAATATTTTTTTCTGTAGAATTTATTACATTTTTAATCATAATGTGTATTTTTTAAATTTTATTTGGCAATAAATTATCAGCCATATAAGTTTTCAATTATTCAATGGAAAAAATGCCATAGATTATACGCTGCCGCGGATTACATACAGAAAAATATTATATTTATGTATAATGTAGTTATTTATACATTACACCTTAACTGCTTTATAAATAGATATCCAAATATTTTTAAATTTTTAAATGAAGTTGAATATGTTAAGACTTCTAGATTATATACATTAGCTTTTGTAATATATATAAAATTTACTTGAGTATTTTCATCATGAAATCCTTCTAAGAAACTTTCTAAAAGTTCATCAGCATTATCTATTCGCTCAGCATACTCCCCAATGATCCATATCATAGAAGCCCTAGTTAAGTTACATGAACATGAATTAATTAAAATTCTAAATTTCATACTGTGAAAATAATAAGTCAAACTTCATTTACAACAAAAATAATTTAGAAATCTAAATGCTACATTGCGCATTTAAAATTACATAAATACGTTAAAATGATCACCTCATTTTTATAATATTCATAAGGAGTCAAACATATATAAAAATTATGACAAACATCCACATATATTTTTCAATAAATTTTGCTACAAAATTTATATCTATTTTCATTTTAAATCCAAAAATAGTTTTTAAAAAAATGCATTTCTTATTAAATAAATAAAAATTTTTAATTTTCAGAATTTTGAAACTAGATTCATTTATAACAAAACATTTTTGATAAAAAAAATATTTAAAGCAGAAATAAGACATTTCTTCATAGACTATTTGGTCACTTAAATTTCAAATATCTTAAAAAAGAACTTAATTCTTTAAATAATCATAAATTATTTAACACATGTTGTGTCATTTTCCTCAAAACTTTTTGGTATTCATTACATCATTATTTTTCTAAAATATAAAACACAAAATTTTTAATTTGAAATATTTTGTCAAAACTGTCATTATATATATATATATATATATATATATATATACAAACACACACATACATAGATTTTTATCAAAGTTTTATTATTAAAGTTTATATTAGAATTAATGAAGTCATTATATACTATTTTTCTTTTATTATAAAAACATCAAACTAAAAGAGTGTGTTTATAAAGAAATGCCTTAAATACATACCTTGCTTCAGGCTCATCTAGTGTATCCAAGTTTTCACAGAGTGTTGAAATTATACTTTCATACTTATTAGGATATTTTCTGAATATGTCCTGAGATTAAAATCACAAGATTTAAGTAATTCAAAATTTTCAATTATTTTGTATAAATAAAAGTTTGTTTTTTTTTACCTTGATAACTACAATAGCTTCTTGAACAACATAGTTGACTTTAGTTTGAATAAGGTCAAGTAATGTACTAACACAGCGTTCAGCTGATGGTTCAACTTTTATAGCACATCTTCCAATAGCACGAACTGCCTTTCGAACAAAATCAACATCAACTTCAGTAGCGTATCTAAAATTAATAGTTTCCAGAAAACAATTTAAAAACAGTTATAAATTTTAGATCCCTAAAATACATAATAAAAATAACTTACTCTTTTAATTCAGCTAATACTTGCGCAATATTTGCTTGAGATGCAAGTCTAATCATTATATCTAATTTTTCTAGTTTAACATATATGGGATCATTGTACTTTACAAAGAAAACTTTCATTTCATGCTTCAGAATATCTGGTCTAGAAACAAAAATATATATTATGAAAATTTAAAAACATAATTGATATTAAAGTTGTAAGTCAAACAATTGAATTTTGATAAAATTTCAAAAATACTTTAGATACATTTAAAAACTTGTTTTAGTAACTGAACCACTGACTAGCTAAAGTGAATACTGAATTTGATGTTAAAAACTCTTAATTACATAATGCAATCATTAGCAAATTTAACTTTTTAGAGAATAAAGTATAGCTTTCATCAAAAATCTTATCATTTTATTCACTTTCTTGGTCTGAAATATGTGCAAACTGTATTAATTGGTTAACATTTTGAAGGGAGAAATAGTGGTAACTGGAATGTATTGCAGTTAAACAAATTACTGCTTCATCTACAAGTCAACTGAAAATATTTTTATGATTGGAAATAGATATTTTAAATGTTTAAGAAATAAATTATAGGAAGAATAAATATTTATAAAGTTATATAATGCATAGAAAGAGTAAGTAAAAAAACTAAAATATTTTTAGAATATTTTAAAAATTCATAAAATTAAAACTTTGCCACTTAAACTTCAATGAAAATAATGAAGTAGGATTATATAAAAATAAGATTTAACAGCATTACATATTGCTGTTCAGGCTTTTAATTATATACAAAATAAAATACTTAATAGCATTTTGCTAAAAATTAATATTAGTTTACATTGTAAACACATTTTGACTCGTAATAATTAAAGTAGATTAAGAGGTTTTTAACATTACTGAAGAAAAATAAATGTTTAAACAGCTATATCCTAGATTAATTATGCATAGCAGAACAATCTATTATTATCTAATGAAGATATTTGCTTTCAAACATTTTTAAATATTAGACTGGCTTTAAAATTTAATTTTAAAATACATATATATTGGTGAAAATAAAATTAACAGAATCACCAGATTTAAATGAATTCAAAGATACTGTAGAATTACAATTTCACAAAAATGAAAGAAATGTAAAAATACCAAATTTTTAAAAACTGACACACAAAAGATAACATTTTTTAAAAACATTTAAATACTATTAGAATTCTTTAATATTAAAGTGCATATTTAAAAAACTTATTAAAATATTTGTCTACACAAGATTTCATATCTCATAAAATTTTGAACATTTATATTACTGAAATGAAATTAATAATAATCTTTTATTCCCTCACTAAGTAATTTTTTATAATAATAAATATTATAAAAGCAATAAATTAATGCTATGAAATAATCGCAGAAAATTATTTTAAAAAGTTTTAAAATATCTTAAATTTTTAATAAATAAACTATTAAATTATTTAGAATAAGCAGATCAGTACCTCTTTTGAACAATGAGATTTATATTTCTAAGTGCAACATATTGAACTTCAGGCTCACTAGACAAAAGTGTCACTAAAGGAGGAGCCAATTTTTTGGTTAGAGTAGTGACAAACTCTGACTCCATGCTCATCATTTCCATTAACTTCATCAGAACCTACAAATTGAAAAAATTTTAAATCAAAAATATTGAAGAGCAAAATTTAACAAATTTTAAGACTTTGAAATAAATCAAGCAATGCACAAAATAGAATAAGTATTTAATTAATTTTTCATTAATAAAGAATTTCTAAATGTTTTAATTTCTAATTTAAAACTTAAAATAAAAATTTTTCACATTATTTATTATAAAAATCCTTGTCTTACAAACTTTGATTCTGGCAATAAAATACAAATTTTTTTAAAGGTAAGTGCATAAAATTATGTTACATGAAAGTTTTATATATATATATATATATATATAATATATAATATATATGCACACACACACACAGAGCAAAAGAACATGATTAATCCTGTTTCATTTAATGCAGTTTTGGTATTACACTCTTATTTGAACTGTGGGGATTCACCAAAATCGTATACAGCATTAGGCTTCCTGATATCCAAAGCAGTTCATGCATCTTTCTTTCTTGCTGTGCAATACAAATGCAATTTTATCATTTCAAACATTTGTAGGCAATATAAATTTATATAACAACTGATTTAAAGACAAATATTATGATTTTTAATTTTCATCATGGGGGATAAAAAAAAACATGAACATACAACAACAAAAAGCATTTCACTAGAAAATAAAATGCAAGTGATTAGAAGATTAGTTACTGATGAATATCAATCTCAAATTGGTGTGGCATTGAACATGCAATTTAAAAAGTAAGGACCATTCTTAACAATAAAGAAAAAATAACGTCATTGGCAGCTGCAACAAACTCAGTGACTAGAGTCACCTGTTTTAGAAATAATACAATAGAAGAAACGGGAAAACGACTTTCTATATAGATAGACAACAAAACTGAGCATAATATGCCATAAAGCTAATCTATTGCAATGGAAAAAGCATGAAGAGTTATTACATTCAGGATGTGGCAAGTGACACAAGTGAAGCTTTCATTGTGGGTCAAAAATGGTTTAACAGATTTAAACATCAAATTAATCTTTATAACTCATAGATTACAGGAGAAGCCACAAGTAGTGATATGAAAGCGGCATCTGAATTCATAGAACATTAAAAACAATTAAATGAGGAAACAATCCTCCAGAGTTGGTTTTCAATGTTGATGAAATAAAGCTATTTTTAAAAAATGCCAAAACGAACATTTCTATCCCATGAAGAAATGTGTGCACTATGGTTTAAGCTACAAAAGAGTGCTCAATGTTTCTACAAGCAGATATTTCATATTAAAACCACTACTTGTTTACCATTTCAAAAACCTAAGAATGAAAAGAATATCTAAATTAACTGTACTTGCACAAATTAACTGTGCTTGTAATTTAGGAGTCTAATAAAAAACAATGAATAACTCTGAAAATCTACCAGCATTGGCAGCAAGATTTACCATTCTGTTAAACGCTATTGCCAAATTAAAAACTTGAATCAAGAGTACTACTTTACACTGATAATGGTTACCCAACAAATTGATTGGGTGGCTATTTCAAAGGAATAATGTGCAATGAACAGCAGCAAGTCTTTCTGATGATGAGCACGTGGAATCAGGACTAAGAAGAAAACAAAGATTAAAAGAAGTGATTCCGACGAGCAAAAGGAGCTTTTAACAGACTTTTTAAAAACCAGTTTGACAACTATAACAGAAATTATGGACCAATTAATCAAAATGATCTAAATTTTGACAGGAATTCAAAGGCAAGGCGAGGTGTTATGCATGCCTTATCCACTTATTAACTTCTTACAAAACGCAAAAGAAAAAAGCAAATCACATCAGATACCTTTTTGATAAAAAGGCAGAAAATTGAAAACACAGAGCAGAATGGATGATCTGAATTTTAAATATACTGACTTAGAATTTTGCTTATTTTTATGAGTATATTTATTAATTAAGTTTCTATATTTATAAGAAATTTTTGTTTTATCATTATAAAAAACATAATTAACAAATTTAATGGTAAAACACCTGACCAATTTTCTACCTATCTTTCCCAAACTCTATTATTTACATGATGAGATAACTTCATTTAACACTGTTTCATATTACGCTCTACTTTGATGGAACATACATCCCGCATTAAGCAGAAGTTTTCTTTACATATAATTTTTAACAAAAAAATTATTTTTTGTTAAATTGAATTTATGAATTGTTATGAAAAATATATTTATTGAATTGAATTTTTAGAGTTTCTTGAATCATATTTAGGATACTTTTATTTCATATTTTCTCATTTTAAATTATCTAACATGCTATTATTAATCAGTTAAAAATTATACAGCAATATATTTTGTTTTTCCTATGATAATACTCCCTTCCTATAAAATTTAATTTGCATTTATGAAACAATTACATTTCATGAAAATCAAATATTCGGTCTCATTAGAGATCATTCAAATTATTTCTTATTTTCCTTACATTATAAAAACACTTTAAAAGTAACTGAAATAAGGAAAAATCCTCTTTATTTAATAATTATCAATGCAATCAATCGCTTTATTAAAAAAATTTTATATTTAATTATAAGTATGGTTTTAAAATATGTCATTACTTCAAAATTGTTAAATTTAATTTTTATTGCTAAAAAGATTTAAACATTCAGTATCAGACTTCCATATATTTTTTTAATTGGGTTAATTTACCAGATTCTGTAAGTATTTTTATTTTTGAGATTTTAATTTATGTAAATAACATAGCTGCCAACTCTACTGATTTTATAGGAAAATTCTTGTTTTTTCATTATTTTTCCCAGTTTCTGGATTATGTATGAAAAGCAACAGATTTTTACCAGCTTAACTGAAATTTTGTAGGAAGAAAAAATCTATTGAATTGTTTTGGTAACTTAAATAGTCAACAGATGTCACATTGATGAATTTATTATATTGTTAATATATTATAATATAATGAAAATGTATTCCTCTGAGTTTTGAATCTCAGCTGTCGACTGTGGTAGGATGACGCTTTAACCATTTGGGTGCTAAAAACTCCTACGAGTTGACAGTCATAATTAACATTCAGAGCAGACACCAGGTACCTGTTTACATAAGCAGTTCAATTAGGAAAAATATTATTAGTTATTAGTAATTTAATAAGGAAAATATTTGTCACAGAATTAAATTTATTTAGTAATGTATTTTGTTTTTAAGCTTAATATTTACAAATTACACTAGAGTAGTAAAAGTTGCCCTATAAAATAAATATTGGGACATTAATATTGATGTTTATTTTTTAACATGTAGTATATTCTTTTATTACTCACAGTTCCTTTATGAGGTTGATGAATATTTTATTCAAATATTAAGATTAACAAAATATGTTTAGCATAAATCATTCTCAGAATGTTTAATCCAAAGAGTAAATTTATCTTTTTGAGAGACTGCTATTTAAAACAATCAAGCAAAGATATCACTAGTAGATGTCTCCTGATTTTTTCTCTCAAAAAATCAGCTGAATCTATAGATTTTTTTCTTCTAAGGTTGACAAGTATGAAATAATTCAAGAATAATTAAGAAATGTTGAGCATTTGTGTTTTTCTAACACATCAAGCACATTTTTAATACATTTTCATTTTAAAACATCAGTTAATCTTTCAATAATTCATTATGCCCATGTTCCCAGAAAAATATTTCCCTTTGCAGCATAAAGCTTTTTTAATTGTAAATACAAACTGTTAGATACATTTAAGCATAAAACAATATAAAAGCTAAACATACAAATTTAAATAAAATAACAAGCCTTGAAATAGATAATTTAGGAAGTTTTTAGGTTGATGCTATTTTTTCAGAACTATACATTAAGAACATAGCTTAACAGATGTTCACTAACCTTAACAGCAGATAATACAACAGCTGCATTAGCATGGGCTAATCGTGGAGTGACTCTCTCAGCAATGCTAGAATCAAAGATACTTATATCAAAATACATGCAATATTTTTAAAAAATATGTATAAACAATATGGCTTAAATTAAATTTTTTTAAATATTTGACATCATGTAGTGATGAACTTTAAGTGAGAGATTTTTTAGTTTTTTTAGTATCCAACACATATAATTACCCTCAGAGAAAATATTTTATAGATAATGGGACATATTTACAAAGTGATTAAAAAAAAAAAAAACCAGGGAAGCTCCCAAGTATTTACTTTGACAGACATGTTTGTAAAAAGTGGAAAACCAACATTTGTTACCTATTATTTTTTGGGGGAATTAACTCAATCTTTCAATGACTGCACTATTAATATTAGGAGATTTTACTATGCATTTTTTTTATAAAACATTGTTTTAACATGAAATAAGCAGAACCATTGATTATTGCAAAAGATTTTAAATTATCAGTGTACCATTTGCCTTTGCTCTCTGTAAAACAATTTATAAATTTATTCATGGTAAGAACCAAAGCTGTGAATAAGCAAGTTTTTCATAAAATTAACTAAACATGTCTATTGTGTTTTTATTTTTAATGTCTTTCTCAATTATAAACAAGAGATTGAAAATAAGAAAATATATATTTCTAAAGTCACTTTTTTCATTACCTTTAATTTACAATGAATATCTTTTTAGAAAATGCATTAATATGTAGCCAAATTTTAACTATGTAAAATTTTAATTCATTTTTTATGTAGATATTAACATAGATGTGTAAATGTATATATAGTAAATATACCATTAAATTATTATGAAATGTAAGCAAAAACTCTAGGTCAAATCATTGGTAATACTTCAATTTTTATATAATGCCTTATATCTATTTCAGATATTTTGGTATTAAGAAATTTATTAACAGCTTAAAAGTAAATGATTAACATAAGTTTTTTTAAAGAATTTCATTTTCATAAAGTTAAACTTATAAAAGTGAAACTATTTTAAATTGATTTGATCTGTTTATGTAAAACAGTTTAGAATGTAAATGAATTTTGCACATTAAAAAAAAAAAATCAATCTATATTTAATAATAAAAGTTGATAGCTGAATATTTCTTATAGAATAATTTTCTAACATATCTGAATATATTTTCTGTGGTAAAATTATATTGGAGATTCACATGGTATAATCAAATATACTGTGAAATAAACTTATTTACCATGTGATTTTACTTTATTTCTATTTGGATAAAATACTTCACAGAAAAACTTGACAATTACATTAAATAAAGACATTAAAATTATATAGGATGACTGATTATTCAAGCACCATAATTAGTTTCAAATATACATTGTTTTCATTTAGAAATAATTATCAAATTATGTGCAAGTCTTTAAATGAAAGTAATTTGCAGTTAAAGATGTTGAAATTAATGAAAAGGAATCGTTTTAATTTCAAACTAAATGTTACATTATAACTGATGTAAACAATTTAACAAACAATAAGTTTCATAAAAGCAATAGGAAACTGTTTTTGTTAAACTCTGAAATTTTTTACAATAGAAGATTGAAAACATGAATTAAAAATTTAAGTATTGTGAAGCATATTAGCTTTATTTCTCAAAACTTTTAAGCTCCATTTACCTGATGCTTAATTTATAACAAAAATAATTGATGATTGATCTTACAGCATTGAAAAATTACCTTTGAGCTTCTCTTTCATCTTTAGGTAAACAATTTGCTAAAGAATCCAGAATAAAGACTTGACCCCATTCTGTACACTCATTTAAAGCAGTTAATAGCTTATTAATAGTCTGGGCATTCATATCAATCAAGGGTTGTCCACTACTTGATGCTTCATTTATTTCCGAAAGTGCAGCAACAGCATTTGCAACCACCTAGGTAAATGCAAAGATTCAAAATTTGAAAATCATAAGATTTTACAAAACAGAAGTTATTAAGAAAATTCATAAAATAATGCACAAAGAAAATCAAAAAAAAAAATTTTCATCTATTTGTCATTGATATCTTTTAAGTATATTACAAAGTTATTTAGTAAACAGACAATTAAATTTAACAAAGTTTTAATTATTTTAAATTCATTGCTAATAAGTAAATCATTTGAAATCAAAACAAAAATCATTTGAAAAATTCCAGTTTTCTTCAAAATAAGATTCTGCATAAAAAATTTTATAAATGCAGCATTTTCAGAAATATAATATATTTTAAAATCATAAGTTTAATATAGATTAAGAATCCATACTGCAATGAAATATAAAAAAGGTATTTGGTTTTGTTCTCTATACATTTTTTATTAAATTAAAAGCAATAAAAGCTGCACCTTTCAAAGGATGACATTTCTTAATATGATCAAGACAACTAACTAAAGTTGCTTTTAGAATAATGAATTTTCTTTGCAGATGTTAAAATATGATAGTTATGACATATTTGATAGTAAATAAATGCTTGCTATGAACTATCATGGGTTTAGATTTGATTACCAGAAATTTTTAAATAATTTAGCAATTAAAATTTAGAACTCTACATTATTGAAGTGAAATTTTTGGATTATAAAATTTTAATCAGAAGTATGAAATTTACCAAATAGAAAAAAATTAGGGAAAATAAAGCTATGAGTATTTTAAAACAGCTAATTTTTTTAAAAAATGTTATAAAAAATATACCGTATTTTGAATCATTGTTATTAAAAGCAACTTAATTCTGATTATATTGCCTGACCAAAAATCCATATTTCTTCATGCATCAGTATATAATTAAATGTCAAAATTAATTTTGCAATATAAAGAATCAGTCATGGGCAATTTCAGATTGGTTCTAATAACACACATTTCATTAAATAAAATGAATTTTTGTAATTTATTTCTTCTAGAAGCAATAAAATTAAGAAAACAAAATTAGAGAATAATCAATATTTGAATCCTGCTTTAAATATGTATATATGAAGACAAGAGTCAATATTCCAATTTACCCTTAATATTTAGAAATGGTATGTTATATACTTATATATATCTACTAAAGACAACTGCAAAAGACTCCTTTTAAATGAAACCTGCATAAATATATTAGATATAAAAATCAAAAGCTTATTCATAATCTACTTTATTATATAAAAAACATTAATGGGAACTTCATAATTGAATAAATTTAAAAGTAATTTAACATTAAAAGTAATTCATATTTGAAGTAATTTTTCAAATTTTAAATACATAAAATTATTTAAGTAATAAATGATTTTATGGAAAATATGCATTAGCATAACAAACCATTGGATTGGAATCAGATAGGAGATCTCTAAGCTGATCCAAAAATCCTTGATCTTCTACAAGTTGGGCATTGATGTCATGAAGCTTAGCCACTGACACAGCTGCTGTTTTCCTCACATATGGATCTTCATCTTTCAAACACTTTCGGAGAGGTTCACAAAGATACTCTGTTATCTTGTCCACACGAATACATCCCATGGTGCGAACAGCCAAAGCACGGATTAGGGGGTTGGCATCTTCACAATCCTAATAAATTCAATTTTAAAAAAGCAGATTCTTCAAGGAATGAAATACCAAAATATAAATAAAATACCAAATTGTTGAGATAATCATTTAGTGTTTTAAAGTGATATTCCAAGCATTGATAAAATACACATTACAAAACACTTTAAAAAAGCATAAAATTAACAATTACAAATTAAAAAATAATTTTAAACAATTAAAAAATGAGTTAATTTCAAAAAGTTAAAAAACAAAATTTTAAAAAATCATAATTTTTGTGAATTTACAAAATTAATACACTACTATTTATGGAGAAATCCTTGTAACTAAACTATTATAAAATATCAAATTTCAGCAATAAAATAAAAGAGGAGATAATAAATAAGGATGATATTTATGAGATACTACACAAAACAATTTGATAAAAGCTCAAATGATGAAATGGATGCAAGGCCAAAATAAAGCAGTTATACATAGCTGTTTGATCACTTTTTGTGGTATTCAATAAAGTCACTCAAATAATTGCCCATTTGATATCATATTGACGTAAGATATCCCATTTTAATTCCTTGTGATACATAACATAAAAATATTTTACAGACAGAAATTGCTTTACATATTTTTCAGAATTGTTAACATATTATTGGTTATGGTTGAAACAGTGAATAAATGCTATATTCAATTCAAATGTTCATACAAAATACATCTCCTGTGGTATAATTAAAGAGCAAGAATGTTCATTTTTACAATTTTGCCCCTCTAAAATTAGCATCAAATAAATCCATTGTGTAGTAGTTACAATTACAGCTACCTTCCATGTTAAACTAGATAGATGGTACTAGGCACAACTAGTGAATTTCCCACAGATAATACACTCTCACTTTTATGGTTAACATATATTCCTGATTAATTATACAAATATATTTTCCTGAAATCTTTTTGTAATTCCTATTTATTATATTTGGAATGTTGTGTTTAAACAGTGGCAACAGACATCAAAAACACTCATGAAGTAATTGACTCACCAAGAGTCTAAAAGCAAAAAGTGTCATCCTGACATGTGATGTATATTTCTTTTAATAAGAAAACATGCTTTGTTAGAAAAGATTAGCTCAAGTATGAATGTGCTAAATGTCAACCTGATGCTTACTGTGAAATTATTCTTATCCAATAGTGATTTATCCAAGAATCATCTTCTACATTTACAAAATGTGTTAAAGTGCTATGGTTTAATATATATGAAGAGCTATTATATATTTCTGTGGAGTGCTTTGTGACTAACTCAATTTTACGAATAACATATCAACAAAATTAAATACATTTCATTTTGAATAAGCACCATTGAAAGTGAAAGAAAATATTGCCTGTCATCATACTCCAGCTTGGAAGTTCAGTAAAAAAACTTTTTTTGTTAGTTTTTGCCTTGATTTTCATTTCAGCTTTTGAAAATCTATTTTATTTTATGTTCATTATTTATGATACTTGCATATATAATTGATATTTAAGTAAAGGGGAGAGTTATATATAACTTAAGAATGTTTAAATAAATATATTTAGATTTCCAAAAATAAGAAATGAAAGTGATTATATATATTTCATATAAGTTATGGTTTTGTTTGTGACATTGAATGTAAATATTATTACCCCTTGCTACATATTAGAAAATCTTGCTTGTTCTCTCTCTAGCATAAAGAATACCTTGATATTAAAATTTTATAAATTGCAAGATTCTTGGTTACCTGAAATGTGTTCAATATTGCTTTGATTATACACTAACACTATTTACGAATCTATTTTTCATTTTACTGATAAAAACAAAAGTATATATTTATGCAGATTTGTTGTATGTTTTTTCTTTTGTTGGAATCCAGGTCATTAAAAATATGTCATACCGCATTATTTTAAAAGTTTTATTTTCATTCATATATATATTATGCGGTATTATAAATGGGTATTAATAAAATTTTACAAAAAATCATTAAAAAAAATATATGTAAGAGTTTCTCAAGTAATATTTTTATTACCAAAATATAATTTTCTGTTTAATTTTGCTTTTTATTCAGATATATAATTTTCCTTCTCATTGTAAGATTGGTGTTATAGTTGTAATTCTCAATTTTTTTTTTAATTTGTTATCTTATTGATATTTAATGTTTTGTTTATTTGTGGTATAAGTAGTAAATGTTTGCAAATTTTATAACTGTCATAATTGTGCACCAATTACATGGATTGTCAAGATACACGACTTGATAAGTTACTGTCGCTATTTCAAAAAATTGTTACTTCACATGTTTAATTTTAACTGAAAGTAATGGTGAATTATGATACTTAGCTTTTATTAAAAGAACATTGAATTAGATCTTTTAAATAATTTTTATAAAATTTTTATGAATATTTATTCTATATTGTTCACATTTACCTCAAAAAGAAGGTAGTTGGTAATTCATATTCAATTTATATAAACAAAATAATTTTAACTTATAATTATTATGTTATGTCTAAAGACAAAAATTACAAAGACTTAGAAGAATATAACAAGGAAAATAAAAAGGTTGTTGGTAAAAGATCAGAAGGAGATAAAATATCAATGAAATAATTAATGGAGCACTTTCAATAAAAGAAAACATTTTATAGTTTTTTATCAATAATTTTATTCCGTTTAGTTCCTTTTAAAAACTTTGTTCTTTTCACCATACACAAAACTTGGTTTGATAATTGTAACTGAATGAATAACAAAAATTTTACAAGAGGAAGCTGGAAAATCTTATGCAAGAGAAAGTATATATCTTTTAAAATAGAAACATTGGGCTCGTTTCTATTTTTGCTCAAATTTAGTTTCTGATCTTAAAATAACAGATGTTGGTGATCTACATATGATATCCCTTCAAGAAAACTATTAAATAATTTGAAAGAAAGATATTGTGCATTTATATTCAAGGTGTATTTGAAATTCCTGAAAAGGTTTGTTGAAACAAACCTTTAGAGCTTTGTTAACCAGAATCAATAATGATCGAATACATAGTGAAAAAATTTAAAACATAAAAGATAGAAAGCATAAAGGAGAAAATATTATTTAAAGCCTGATTCAAATAAAAGGATAGCACTAGAAAAGTTGTTTTGAAGTTAATGGCCTCAAATAAATAATGGATTTTTAATGAAATGATTTGTATGCTTAAACTATAATCATTTCATTCTCAGCCACTGTTGAAAAAGAGATGAATAGTAGTGCACTTCTGCCTTTAGCATCAACAACTGTCAAGATATATGCTTACTTTTCTAGGATTCCTTTCTTGTGATATGTAAACACTGTCCATTGCTTAAGAAATTCAACTAGAAATCAATTTAGGCAGTGGATATTAAAATGCTTTAAATTGGCCTTCTGCTATTAAGTTGTATATTACACAAATTCAAAAAGAACTAGTCATTAAAGTAGTAATTCATAATGTTAGGATATCTTTTCTAGCAAAAAAAACCAGTTTTAATGGAAATATTCCAGAATTGAAATCAAGTTTTGCTTTGTTTATTATGTGATCACTTATCTGACTTATTGATAAATATTTATAAGGAAAAATTTTATTTAGAAGACAAGAAAAATATCTAAGTTAAAGCAATTAAACTTCAGCATAAATTTGTTTAGAAAAGTTTAAAAAATATTACGAGTCACAAGAGTATTGAAAATGTTATTCAAGTTAAAATTAGACTGTTTGTAATATTGTTATTAGAAAGAAAAAGAGAGTGAAGAAAGGACGAAAAAAAAAGAAGAAAAGAAAATGAAATTTTAAACTGTTTCATTAATAATGGTCAAAATATTGGATTGTTTTTATAACCCACAGAATTCAAATTAAGAATATTCCGAGTGTGTAAATTGATATTTATATTAAAAATGGGTAATTTTGAATCTGGGCTTATTCATCTAATACTGAAAAATGAAATCAATGGTAAAGTTACAACTAGAACTAGTTCTTTCAGCAAGATGGTTAGAAAGGGTGTTACATTCAGTAATTTTCTATTGACACAGACAAATTCTTAAACCCAATCATAACTTCTTGATTTTCTAACTACATATTTTATCTCAAAATCAAAGCCAAATGTGAGAATCTAAAATCGATACATTTTAGATTTTAAAGCTATTCATACTAAAACACAATCTATATTTCTTCTATTGATACAATAGCCCATTATAGGCCAGGGCCTGCTTCTGAAGCATCCACTCTAATCCCTTTTCACAAGGGCAATCCAATAGTCAATGTCTAGGATTTTAAAGTCTTCATCAACAATCTGCCCATATGCTAATTCTGGTTTCCACTAGTTTATAATCTCAAAGATTCCTAATGCCACAATGTTAGGATTCTTATAGATGTATTGGCCAACAAATTTTTACAAGACTACTTTTACATAATGTGCTTAACTATATCAACCTCCTTGTATATTCTATACAATTCATTGTTGTATCTGTGTTACCATATACCATCAACATAATCATCATTACTGACCTATAATCTTCCACAACTCTTTTTAAATATATATGCAATGTCATCAACACCCAGGTTAAGAACCACTGACTAAAGATCTAATAGTGATTTTTATTACTTTTTCTTTTCCCCAATTTGAATACTGAAAATTTCTTAATTAAGACATTAGTTAGCAGCAATGGAACATTGCTTAATTTTTATTCAAGTTGCACTAGTTATTCACATTTGAGACACAGCATATAAAGTATCAAACTAAATTTATGACATTCATTTTCAAGAAGATTGTTTACAGACATCTTAACCAATAGCATGTACATTGCATGCATACAGTTTTGCTCCCAACATAGGTTCATTTTAGCAGCTAATTTTAGATTTGAAAGTAGAGACATGTTACTGTTATTTATGTTTCATTTTCATAACAATATTATCACATACATTACTATGATCTCCAGGAGGGTGGGAATAAGATATAATACCCAGTCACCAAAATGTAATATATTCAGGTGTCATGTATGCATTGCCTTCCAATGCTTTTATGTTATCTCCTATCACATAAAACTTCAATTTACAACTGGCAAATCTATTCTATGATCTTTAGTTTTTGAAATATCAGCCAAACTTGAGTGATCAGAACACTCAGCATCATCCTTTTTACATTTACTTTTAAAATTAACAAATTTCTTTTCATCATTATATGAATTGAGTATTATGACAAAAAATTATCAAGCAATTATTTTAAAAGAAATATATTTTTAAAGTTGGTACTTTATCAAGACATGAAATTCAGATATTTCTCATAGCCTTGAAAATACAAAAGTAGCACTATATAAACTAAGAAACAGATTATAAAACTTTGACAAATATGTCATTTAAAAATATGATATTGGGAATAATAGCAATATCAATGTCATCCCAACAAATCTATTGAATGTATGTGGGTGATTTATATAAATAATTTTTATTTTATTTTTTTATGTATTTATTTGTGAAATATTAGTCTGGAGATTAAGGATAGCTGCATGGAATAAAGAGAAACTAATATCAGAATGTTTATTTCAGGCTAACTCAAAATAAAAAGCATCTTTCATTGCTAAACTTCTTGTATCACTTAAAACACAATTAACTACTTATGTCTACAAGCATATTGTATTTCATTTAAATGATATAATTCTTGGAAATATTACATTTAAGAAATCTGAAATCCTCACTTCAAAATGCACATGGATTTTATAGCTTTACTTCTCTTTTTAAAATTACTGCCTAAGTACAATAATTGAGTGTAGGGAATAAAATACTTACAGCATACACATACTCTTTCTGAATTCCCACAAGTGGAACTTTCAAATATCAAAAATTTGATAATTTAAAGTTTTTGCCATTTGCAGCAAACATTATGTCTATCCTTATAAGAATTTCACTTATCCTGATACATTGTTATTAGAAAATAGATTAGAACACATTTGAAAACAATTCAAGCAATAATGTACAACTTTAGAAAAGAAATTTTTAAACATTTTACACATATCATTAGATTTCTTTTTCGCTAATCCATATGTGATACTTCTTTTTATAAAGCGGTTAGTTCTGTAATGCACATACTTGCATATGTTAAACCGCAGAACTTCACGCTCCAAGCTTAAAACGGAGCCTCATTTATAAGTATTTTTTTATAACTTGTTTATTTTGATGCTTGTTTATTTTGATATGAAAAATATCTAATGCAATTTAATTTTTAAGAAGGAAAATATTTCTCAAAGGGGTAAATCTCTGAAATTTACAAACACATTTTACTTTAAATTTAAACTAAATAATCATAGAGTAAATCAGATACCAACTAAATTGACTCTAAACCAGATATGAAATTTAAATTGGTAAAATAAGTACATTTAACTAGTAAGATACACAAGATGTATGCATAAAATTGAAAATATAGAAACAAAAATCTGTTATACACAATTTACCTTAACAAAAGTGTTTACTGCCATTATAGCCATATCTGGCTGGCTCTTTGCATAGTTCATCAAATATAAGTATACCAGCTTTTTCAGTTCCAAGTTGTCAGTTTGCATACAGTTAACGACATCAGGGAAGAGAGCACTGAAATTTAATAAATTCACAATTTACATTATGAAGAATCCCAGTAATATATATTTATATTTCAAATTCTTAAATCATTATTTTCAAATTAATGACAAAATATAAAAAATTTAAAACAAACCTGACATCTTTCCCAACAGTCATAGAAGCAATTACTTTCTTAACAGCTTCCCTCTTTTTCTCTTTTTTATCACTATTTAATTCACTTTTAAGTTCAAAGATCTCACCTAATTTATTATAAAAGAGACTTAAAGTTATTGACATAGTTTACAATTTCATTAAAACTTTGGATATATTAAAACAACTTGTACATTGGATACTAATAAAAAAGTAAATTTATTTTTATCAGAAGAGATTTTCAAAAATCAGTCAGAAATTTAAAAATAAATACTATAATTATGAGTTTGAAGCAATTAAAGTTGTTAACAAATGTTGTAAAAGAAAAATCAAACATCAGAAAATAAATCAAAATGTTAAACAAAAAATAATACAATATCAAAATTTTTTGTGAAAAATTCATAAGATTACCTTTTTTAGTGGTTGTAAAGTACTTTGCATCAGTCATGACTACTTTTTAAATTAAAGACACACAACTAAAAATAGAAATAAATTAAGATGTAGATTTTGATATGTTTTGCATGAGAAAACTTGATAACAGAATAAAATATTCTTGTATAAGAAAGGTTTACGTTTAAGAAAAATTATCAAGATATATATATATATACACACACACACAGACGAGCTTAAGAAATATTCTCCGCTTAAAATTTTAAAGAAACTTAGTGTTTACACAAAATATAATTTTAAATTAAAGGTATAGAGCAGTAATAGACCTAAATAAAACACTTCAATTTTCGCTCATTTTTATTTTCACACAATACAACACACTAACAAGCAAATGCATAAAAGAAAACTAAAATATATAGAAAAAACATAGAAAAGATTGCCGTCTCCAGACAATAAACATTACAGTTAACATCCTAGGGCCCCAAGACAACATCAATATATGAAAGATGAAAATTAAAATATAATACTATTGATTATAATTCAAAATACACAATTCCTTTTACTGAAATTATAAAACTTAAAATAAATAATAAAATTAAATTTTTATTTATAGGACGTTTGACCTATTTATGTATTGGTTTTTTAGTTCACCTAATGCAAGTTCATAACTCTTATCATACCATTATGACCTTTGTAAGTGTTAAATCTCTGGCCATTTTCCACTTAAGAGGTGGTAAATTATCTTCTTTTATAATCCCTACATCATTCTCCCATATGTTTTCTATCAGAGTTATCCACCTGTTGCACTGTCAACTGTGTTAGGTAGTCCTTAGTCCACGATTATGAAAATGACTGGGAAATTTGAGTGACTAACTTAAGGCAATGGCCAATTGGAATTTTCTGGTTTGCAACATCAGGAGTGGGAATGCTTTTTAATTCTGAACCAATCAGAAAATATCCTAGTATGAGGACTAAAAATTCATTGGGGTTTTCAGAAACTGCAACTAAAGGTCAGGAATTAAGCACTGCTTCTATTTCCATCAAATAACGTGTCTCATGTGATATTTCAATGACTTGACAGATGCCTCCCAAAGGCCTCTAAAATGAGGAGCAGATGGAACACTCATAGCCCATTTAATAGTTTCATTACTTAGATAGCTACCTATCATTTCCATTGCCACAATTTTTAAGTAATTTTTTGCACCAATATAACTGTTACCACAACCACTGAATATTACCAATGGTTTTCCACACAGTGACAAAGCTTTTTAATGTTATTTTAATGCATGCATTGGCACTTTAATCACTAGCAAGTTCAAAATTAATAGCTTTTGTTAAAAAGCACACGAAAATGTAGACATAGATTTTCGAAGGTTTCACTTTTCTACCATGGCAATGATAAATTAAGAATGGTCCACAAAAGTCAGTGCCACATATTAGGAATGATCTGCCTGGATTCACTCTGGATGAATAAATCTACAGTCATTTATTTTGAAAATTCACAATGAAATCACACACAAGTAACACATTTTCTATATTCTTTGTGAATAGCAGATTTTGCTCTTATAATCCAATAATTTTATTTTATAGCAGGGTTTGTTAATTGTAAACCTCTATGCAAATACTTTAGATGATAAAAATTCACCAATAATTGCATAAAAAACAGGATTTTTGACAAAATAATTGGAAATTTTAGCTCCTAAAGACAAGTTGGCATTTCTCAAACGACTGCCTTCTCTAAGTAATTGACAATTGTCTAAAAAAGGAATTAATGAATTTAAGAAACTATTCAACACTTTTTCCAAAAAATTTGATATTTTTGTGCTATAATTAACATGATGTACATGTTTTATTATGACATCATAGCTTTTTTTAATTTAGTTGTTTTTACATATAATGTTGAAATTCTACTCCTCTTAACATTTTTATTAAATCTCAGGCACCATGCAACAGTTTTTTATAACTTACTCTAACTTGAAACCTTTTTCCAATGTTAAGCAGTCAACTTTAATTTAACAACAAAACTTATCACCAGTGACCCTTTTTTCTCTTTTAATACCTCTATACTTTCTTCAGCTGCAGAAGTTTTTAAAATCTGCATATTCTTATTATTCATTTGCAATCACTTCAGATCTAACCACCATTTCTCATTCAGAACCAAGTTTTCAGCCGTAGATCCCCTAGTCAACATATCTGCCGGATTATCTTCAGATGGATAATACCAATCACTAGGACTAAATAAACTCTGAATTTCTATAACTCTACTGGCTGCAAACTGTTTCCATCTCTTCACACAACCTTTAACCCAATACAATGCAATAGTTAAATTACTCCCCAAGAATATTCCATTTTATCCTTAAATATATTCCCAACATAATATTCAATACTAGCATCTATTACAATACTCATTAATTCTAGATGCAACAAAGTCAATTTCTTTAAAGGTGTTACTCTACTCTTTGACAAAATGAATTATTATAACTTCCACTGTATTATCTATCACAATACCTAAAACTACGGCTTCATATGTACTTAATGATGCATCACAAAACACATGCACTTATACCTGCTCATTTTTACAATCTAACAAACAAAATATCAGAATAGTTACATTACATAACTTCAATTTATTTACATCAATAATCTGAATTTTCTTGCAAATTATCTGGTAATTCTTCATCCCAATCGTAGCCTGATTCCCAAATTTTCAATAATAACTTAACAAGAACAAATGGTGATATTAAACCAATAAGATCAAAAATCATATCTGCTCTTTGTAAAATACACTGTTTACTATTTTGTAACCTTTCTAATAACCCTTTAACTTCCAATGACAATACATGTTTCTCTGGGCACTAATTCAAACTTAAAACTTAACTGTTGAATACCTGCTTTCTTTCCAACTCTAAATCCATTCCCTAGCCACAATTTCTCTCTCTGCAATTAGATCTCAATTTCCTCAAATTAAATCCACAACTCTTTAAAATTGTACCAGGATCTAATGACAACTCAAAGGACTCACTCACATTATTTCCTCTAAAATATTAGTCATCCACATATATTTTATTAAGATCTAAATCCAAAGAAATTTTAAATATTTCCTACCTCTCTCAAAAATTCTGATCATTAAAAAGGCTTTCTCTATATCCGCATTAAATGTTATTTTATGTTTTTGAAAATTCTAAATCACATCAATAATATTTAGATATTTAGACCAGTTTCAAGACATTTGTTCAAAGATAATTTTTTAGATTTTGAGCTACGATTAAACATTATTTGAATTTTTTATTATTTTCTTCTTTTCTGATAACTCTGCTCTGTGTGACATAAAATATTCATGTTGGTCCATTTTATATTCTTCTATAAATACATTTTTTGATTGATCATTTAATATTTCGCAGTACTCATAAGCTACCCAGTTTTGTGAAAAACCCTTTTTTAACTCTTCAAATCTTATCTGCCAAGACAAAATTTTCTAGTTCATCACAACTAAGTTTCCACAATAAATTGGTTTTATATTCCCCATTCACAAATTTTAAATTACTTTCAAATTGGTCTATTAATTCTTCTACAATATTTAACTCTTCTTTTATTTAAATTCCTGAAGTTTCAATTTCCCCCAAAAACTAAATATCAAAAACAGTACAAATTAGTTGAGATTTTTTTTTACATTATATTTAATATGCTTTCCCTGCAAAGCATATCTTAAAATAGTTGGAACACACGTAATAGTTTCATTTATTTTAGAAAAGAATCTGCTTGTATAACTTGCCAGAACATGTCAGCTCCCAAAAGAATTTAACAATTATATCACTTGCACAACAATTCGCTAAAAATAATCCACACGAACTTGCATCTCAATACTCAGAATTGGAACCTCTAAACTTGTAATACCAGAAACTAGCACTTCAATGGGACTAAATGTATTAGGATTAAATCTATTGATTTTGCAACTGGATATATTTTCACAACAGGTTTTACTGAACCAAAAGAATAAACAGATAATCTTTTTTCTCTGATCGGTTTTTATTTCAATCAATCTGCAATGTTTTTTGTAAAACAACTTCCTTCTAAACCATTAACGCATAAAATCCTTGCTACTCTTTTTTAAATTTATTACAATCATGAATATTGCCATCATATGCAGAGTAAGTTGGCAACAAAACTACTAGCAAATATGGCCTTGAAATGGTAGAATTGCATTGAGTGGATTGTGTCGAGGCTGTCACCCATTGTGTGCCGCTTGGTTCAGACTAAAATTTAATTCCAAACTGATTTTTTAACTATGGGAACTTTATTTTCTCTGTTAAAATAAATCATATGATTATGTGGTTTTGAACAAATCAAATAGTATTTGAAGCTACAAATTTTTACATCACAATTTTTAGAAAAACATTTGTAAAAGATTATTTTGCTTTATAACTATAACTCAATCCTTTATAGACAATTTTTTGAAATTTGGACAAGAACATAAAGTATAATTCTCTTCAAAATTACACAAAAAGCATTTTTGATTTTTCTACATCTGAAAGATAAATGTTTGAATTAAAATTCCAATATCTATTTTCAGGTTTTACTTAAAAATTAAAATGTTTCACAAATAATCCCAGTTTTTGCTTTCTCTTTGAAGTTAAATATATATTGATTGATATTGATTCTGTCACCTAATTTCTGAGATTCAAACAGTATTTGAAGACTCGCCATGTTTCACAGCAATATAGGCCTTTACTGATGACCAAGCACACAAAAAAATTTTTCTGCCACAATGAATTCAAATGATTTAAAATTATGCACATTCCTCAACTAACATTAGTAAAAATTTGCATTTAACCTAGACACAAAATGCGCATTCTCAAAAGGCATTTTTTGAGTAGATCGAAAATTATCCAAACAACTTGAGGTGTTGGTTGGAACTTGCATAAAATAGATTTAAGTTTGTCATAATTATTAAGATCCTAAATAGAACATTAATTATTAACATTTTCACCTAAAATATTTAAGGAAATTTTAGCTTTTAGATCTTCCAGGAATTTTTATGTTCTAAAAGCTTTTTCAATGGATTGAAAAATATTAAATGACTCAGCTTTATTTGGTATTGAAATCAAAATTTTTCCACTTTTTATTAAATGTTCAAAATTTGAAGCGTCTAAATCTGAGTTTTCACTTAGAGGTAGCTGATATCAAGAAAGATAACTCCAATGGCACTTGAAGCTGCAACAATTTTATTTTTTCTAATTCTAATTTAACTTTCTGATTTTTCTCGTTCACTTATTCTTTTATCTTCAAGAATATTATCGATTACTTTATTTACAAATTCTGTATCACTTTTATAAATGTCCAAATTTTCAATTAATGTTTTTAATTCAATTAATTTAGCACCATGCTGAACTTTAATCCTAACTCTTCAGCTATGCATATTAATGCATTTTTTTAATCCCTTATGTTAATCATTGTGAAAAACTTAATATCGCAGAAAGCACAAAAATTATGTTAAAAATATCACTTTAAATTTATCACAAAAATGAGCAGCATATTTAATTCAAATTAATTCACTAGCTAAAAATACCTTATTGAACATCAATCTAGAAATTAAACACATATCATTGATTATAATATCAAAATTTCTTTCGTTTTACTTGAAAACTATTTCACAAAAAAATTAGGCCAAAATGCTTACCACAAACACTTCTCAAAAGCAGAATAAATACACAACAGACTTCTACAATTCTCAAATATTGAAATTTAATGCAAATAACCAAATGGCCATAAGAAATAAAAATAGATGACAAAAATCAACACTCTAGGAATAACTTTCAAACTCAGTCATGGAAAAAAAATTTCTATGATTATATAAAGTTATTTCAATATATTTATAACATAATTTTCCATTCTAATTATAGTAATTTTTTAGTGGCTATTACCATTCCATCACACCCAAAACAAGAAAATGCTGAAACATACTTCGAAAGATAAGTTTATTGCCTTTAAAAAAAAATAAGACAATATTATAAGAAATTATAGAGTAAGAATCGAAGAATTTAGTGTCTAAGAAACTGGGGGGAAAAGATCTTTATTTTTTAAAAAGCAAAAATTATTTCTGAACATGTTAACATATTCAAGATTATTAGCAATTAGAGTAAAATTTTACATAAACCATTTTATTAACTCCTAGCATGCTCTTCAGTTTTTTCTTCAAAAATAATTTTAAATAAATACGCCATTCTGACCATAGCATATTTTCCAAGTAATTTAATCTAAAAATATTAAACGTGTCAAAATTTTTAAACAAAAAATTCAAACCTAAAATTTTTTCAATATGAGTTAGAAGAACTTGCTCAAAAGAAAAAAATTATAACCAATCCTTGATCATAAAAATGTTAATGGCAATCATTAAAAGTCATTGTTTTAAAAATAAATGTTACATTAATATGACTTCTCATTTTGCTATTTTGTTTCCTTAAATATTTATAAAAATTTAAGACATTATTTGACATTATCATACTGACCCTCAATTATGATTATCAAGTCATTTCCAACACCAGTATTTTTCATAGATATGTTTCAATTTTTTTTTTTTTTTTTTCCAAATTACATTTAAAAATATATTAAGTTAAATGAAAGTTTTAAAAATGTTACTTCAATAATACTTAAAGTTCGCTAGGAAAAACTAAATACAGATACAAAATCTAAAGAATGATTTATAGAAAATAAATGCCAAGCCTTTAAAATCTTTTTTTTTTTTTTAATTACGTCCTTATGTTGGTTCTTTCAAGCATAACAAGTCTTGCAGTCCAATAAAGAAAAGAAGTATCTCCAGGAGTGGAGAGCGTCTTAAAATGTGAACAACGGGTTTCCTGGAGGGCAGAACATTTCCAAAGATGCTCGCCATCCAGGTCAACATGTTCCCTACAAAAAATGCAGTTGGGTGAGTCCACAAGCCTTATGTGATATAGATGTTTCTGGAGAAAATCATGCCCAGTAAGTAACCTGAAGTAGGAGACCCCTATAGATCTAGGTAGATCTCTGGGGTCATTCTCTTGCAGCCTTTAAAATCTATTTCATACGAATTCTTGGAAATTTGGTAACTAAAAAACAAATCTGCAAACTTCAAAAGATACTTTTATTAAATCCTTACTCATATCTCAAAGAGCTTTCATTCAGAATAGGTAAATCTTACACTTGTTAGTTGATTTATGATTATTTATATTTAGAACACATTTTAATAAGAATAAAAAAGAATTCTAAGCACTATTATCCCAAGATTGTACACAAAATATTTTAGTGGTAGATCTTATATCCTTAAGGTGGCAGTTAGCTGAATTTTACAAGTTAAATTAGATTGAATTATTAAGTTAATACTGGTCACAAAAAATTTTTTGATAATACCTTCAAAAATTTGATAATGTATTGAAAAAAAAAATTTTACACTAAAATATAAGATTTATCTCTACAATTTAAAACTAGCCATATGTATCATATTTCCATGCAACTAACCATTTTTTATATTTGAACTCAAATATGTCAAAAAAAAAAAAAAGAAAAATCTTTAGAGAAAAATATAAAAAACCCGTTATAAATACAAGATAAAAAGTGAAATTCCTTGTAAAAAATCAAAACAAGCGATACTGAAATACATCAACACCATTTTACATCTTGGTTTTACTTTTAATCGCAGAAGTTACTAAAACATTTAAGAAAGATTGACCTTTAGTCAAGTCATAAATTAGATTCTTTTTTAAAAAAAACTTACTATTTTGTTTAAGAATAAAGCTATGTATCATTTCATTACACATACTTTTATCAGTTGCTACTGATTTATTATTTTCAAATATGTATTCAGCAACTGGGTGATTTAATTATTACTATTTCATTTGTTTATTCAATTCACTGAAATTTCCAGAAGAAAAAAATTTGGTTAAGATTAAAACTGCCTCGTGTAACTCAAGAAAAATATGACTTATAAATGTTTTGTTTAAGCAGAGGATCGGTTAACGAAGAATTAGAATACCAAGCTTAGTCTTGTAACACATATTGTGTTTGTTAACAAATCACATATTGCATAACATTTTTATGCAATCTATCATTAAATGCATTGTTAAGCAGTTTGTCAGAAAATACTGGCATTTAAATATGTATTTCACCAATAAGTGATAATTATTTATTTTATAAAATATAAATAAAATGTTTACTTTTTAACAGTTTCTAAAAGTGTAAGCCTTTTCAAAAAATACATGGTGCAAATCGAACACTTTCAACACGAATTTAAGATTTTTCTTTCCAGTTACAACAATTACTGTATAGGTGGTAGAATGAAAAAGTACCAAAATATCATTTTAAAACATTGATAGCAGTGAATCATTCTAATATTGACAATTCTTTGTATACTAAACAGGATTACAAAAACTTCACAGAAGAATCAAGTACAAAAATAAGCTTAATATCAAATCAAAAGTAAAACAGAAAAGATAACTAACAAGACTTTTCTAAAAGTGCATATCAATATAAAGTAAAATAAACCAAAATGTTTCAATCAAAATGCATGATTTGCTCAATACATAAAAAATATTACATAGGCAAAAATTAATGGCATATTTGGATTCAGCGCATCGAATTCATATAAAATCACCTCCAAAATCTTTGGCACCAAAACTACTGTTGACCAGTGTAATTAATCAAATATTAACAAAGACAGTATGCGCTCATGATTATATACTGCGATTTTATTAAGTAAGCAATGACTCTTGTCTCTCTCTACATAATTCTAACTCACAGGAAACTATCATAAAAAGTTCTAGGAAATTGTTTTCTGCTAACCTGCTTTAAGGTCTCTAGATAGGGTCATTTGTCAATCAATGACTATTTCTGTACACAAAAACTAATTATAGCAACATTTACAGTAAAAAGTGGCCAATTTCTGTCCAAAAAATAAATAAATCTAGTGAAACTTCCACATCTTATTTAAAAGCATAAATTTTTAATCATAACTGAGTATGTGGTTAGAACATTTCAAATTCAACAATATTTTAAAATAAAAACTATAATTCATGGTCAAATTAAAGCTTATTTAAAACCTTTAACAGTTACAATTATCAATAAGATTGTGCTGTAAGAAATAGTTCTACAGAAACAATTTATGTTTAACTAAAAATATGCAAAATTTTGATTAAATCATACAGCGATACAAATCAAATATTTATTTTTTTCCATAAAAATCTTATCGCAATAAATACGAAGGAATTTTATACAAGAATCTTAATATTTAAATATAAAAAAAATTTAGAAATATTTCATAATTATATAAATGTAAACATTTAATAAGAGATTTAATTCTAAGAAAATATTAATACTTAGAAATTATGAATGATTCAGAAATAGCATACATCAGAAGTTTAAATGATAAATTAATCAAAATATCGACACAACCGGTATTTAAAGTTATACAAATGAAGGATACTATTATTATTTACATGCACATGTTAAAAATATGAAAATTAATTTATTTTAGATAAATAATGCATAAAAACACGTGAAATTATTCGGTAATATTTAAAATAACCTTTTATCCGAAAGGAAAACTAACGCATATATGTAGAGCCGAAACAAGCGACCTATAAATGCCACTAATTCCTTTTGAGAAGAATTAAATATCTAGAATTATAAATTTCAAAGACAAAAATATAATTTGAAACTAAAATAATGTGGTTGAATCTTCACATCGTTCCCGATTTACTCACATAACAGACAAATTCCAAATGCTGAGATGTCACAGACAACAGACGAAATCCCGAAATCCTTTAGTTTACGCCTTCCTAGAAATAAAAGTTGTAGTCATATCTTGAGGTATTTAAATTATATTTTTGGAAATGAAATGTGTATGCTTTATTTGTTCTGAATTTTATTAAAAAAAAAAAGTTTCCATTAATTTTAATCAAATTTTTCATCAATTTTGTTAGTTAACTTTTTGTTTAATTTAATGTTTCAGATAAGGGAGAGGAAATTTATTCTATCTTTTAACAGTTATTAAGTTGGATTTAAAAAATTAGAAATACTTAATTGTTTTGAGAAATTCATATTATATAATTAATAGTATTTTTATCTGATGAAAATAAAATTAATGCAATAATATTGTGGAAGAATTTTTTTGTTACTTTTAATAGTAAGAGTTCTCTCTCATGTAAACATTATAATATTAAAAAAAAAATTGCATCACCAGATTTAAAATTATATCCTTAATTTTTTACTAAAAAAATATTTTGCTGAAAGATTCAAAGAAATGCATTTTCAGAGCTCTTTATCCGTAGAAAAGTCACGAATCAATTTAGGAGGCAATATTAAACCCATCACACACTTTTGCTCGGACATAATGGATTTTTATACCAGCTTAAGGAATACGTAAAATCATTTCGTGGCAAGAATTTTGAACACGAAATGATTTCACAGATAACCAAATTATGACAAAGCTGTTTACTATTATAAAGTAATCAGCGTGTTGAGTTTTTCGTTTCACAACACGATCCAACACAGATGGAAACACGCATTCGTTTTCTGATTCGTCTCTTTATTATTACTAGCGACATGTGCATTATTCGCAAGGCCGGTAGCAAGCGAGAAAGAATTAAAAAGGCAATCTGTTTCTGGCGAAACGCCGACGAAGAAAGGATGCCAGAAAACCTCACAAAATAGGCTTTCCGAGCGATACTTAATGTATTCCAAAAGGTTTGAAATATCTGAGAAGGCTTCGGTGACAAAGCAAATTATTTACCTTTTTCTTCATAAATTTGTTGTTTTACAGTTAAGATCCTGAGTTCGTACCTTAATAAGATTCTTATTGATTTAAAATATCTATTATGTTAGTCTATGTTCGTGTGCTTTTTAACATTTCCTCTACGTCACATCATTTTGAGACGGCTTTGTAAATCCGGCTTTGTAAATCCGACTGCTTTCACACACACAAATGACATTCTTCGTGCGACAACAAACAAGGGAAAGTTCGTCAGCAAATATCTTAAGTTTATTGTGTAAATCGACACTACTGAAATAATCAGGCCTGAGTTCTTCGACGAGAAAGAGCTATGACGTCACTAAAGCTATGACGTCACCTATTTCGCTTGACTAGAAAGAAGGAATTTTTACATTTTTAACGACAAACCTGTTAAAATGCGTACAACGTGTTGCTTATTTTGTGATTTTTAATATCTATTTATTTAGCTTATTTGATTTTTATATTGATTTCTATATTTTCTATTGATTTTACGTTTCTGGACTGCATATTTTCCTAAAAAATTGGTGAATAATGCTTCTAGGTGTGCGTTCCTTATTGCTAACGAAATTACGACAGAAGTAATGCTACTGTCATGTATTTAAATTACTAACGGATAAAGGAATTCTAAAAAAAATGGATTTTTATCATACCTAGAAAGGATTTTGAATAAATGAAGTCATCAAGGGTGAGATTCATATATTTAATCATCATTCTTATTTAGATTGCATGAGTTTACACGTATCATATTAAAAATAACTGAATGTTAAAATTAAGTGTTTCAAGAATATTTTAAAGTTTAAAAGAAAGAATAGTATAATATTGTTTTTTTATAAATTTATTTTATAAGTGAAAAAAAAATTGTAAAAATGAAAAAAGGGAAATGTAAAAAATCAGTTTTGTAATAATTAAATGTGCAATCCCTTTGTACATATGTCGAATCTATGAATATTAATACACATTTAAATAAAATTAATGTAGAATCAGCTGTTATTACTATAACATTTATTTTTTAATGAAAACCTTATTGCTAAATTATGTAGTTATAATTTAATTCATAGTTTTGTGCTAATTGTCTAATAAAAATGCAATTAAATTTTTTAAATTTACAAATTGAATGTAGGAAACGATTTTAATTTGTAAATTTGAAACACTTACAGTTCTATTTAATTTATTAACAAAAGTATTCTTCATTTATATAATAAAAAAATTTATGAAGATAAAAATTAAATATTGATTGAACCATGTGATGAATTTAAAGCTTTCAAATTTATGAATCACTATGAATGTTTTAATTTTCCAGAAAATAAAATACATTCTGGTAAACAAATTTTGAATAAATATATTTCTTCTAGTTTTTATATGCATGGTTTTAATTTAGCACTTTAATTTTTTATAAAGGAAAAATATATGAAAAATAAGATAATTTTTATCTTTGTTTAGAAATGAAATCGTTTTTTAAAAATGTTATTTGCTTTATAAATTTTTCAAGCAAAATTTATATTGTGCACAAGAATTAAATAATAAAAGTTAACAATTTTATTTACTTCTTGTGCCCAAAGCTCTTATCAGCCAGATTTTAAAAATTGTGATATGGAACTGATAAGATTTAAAAATTAACACTTACTTGAAACACGGAATTTAGGCACATTTATTGCAATATATTTAAGTTTACAAATATAAAAAGAAAATCCTTATTTTAAACAATAACATCAAAACATCAAATTCTAATGTGTCTTTAATTCTAATATTTTCATGAAATTGTTTATAGTTATAATATGTTTTCTTTTAAAAAATCTAATAAATTGAGAAGAAAAAATTAGTAAACTTTTATATAATCTTATTCAATATTATTATTATAAAAATACTGCTTCATACTTTATATATATATATATCAGGAGTGATCAAGCTCCTTGTATGTCCTAGCAATTTTTCAAAGTTTTCAAAATTTGAAATTTTTCTAGAGCCGCAATGGGATACGCAATTAAAATGTATGCAAGAAAAGTATGAAAAATGTTTTACAGAAATTATATTTATTGCAATTATTTAAGTGAATGTATAAAATATGTTTAGTGAATTTAGAAATTAAAATCTAGACAGTAAAGTAAAATAAAAACATTCATTTTACTTTATTTATCTTTATTCATAAAAAAGACATAAAAAGGAATAAATATTATCATAAAAAACAAAGGAATATAATATGAAGTTTTTTAATTCATAAACATTTTTGATGTTATTATGTGCAGTATCCAATAAATGAAGACTACTACAGCATTCTCGATGAAGTTTATCATCACAGTTTGCCTGAAAAGAAGCAAATCCATAAATTATACATACATACACATATACATAATATATATATATATATATATATATATATATATATATATATATATATATATATATATATATATATATATATATATATATATATATATATATATATATATATATATATATAATTGCTCGACATTGAACAGGAAACACAAAAAAGGAGTGACCAGAAAAATATGCAAATTTAATAAGATATAAAGTAAGAAAACGGTACAATGGGCAATGTTCATGCCAATATTTTTGCTTGTAATCGTTGAAAGTTTGTTCTTCTAGCAAAAGACGTTTGTAAATGCAGAGAATACCAGAGCTTTGTCGACGGAGTCAGTTGCAGTATACAAACGAATCTACGAGAGGCAGGGTAATGGGACTGCGAAAGGCAGATTGGTCCTTACGGCAGATCGCAGCTGACATATATCTAGATTCACCCACATTATATTGGCTGTGATGAAGATGGATGGAACAAGGAACTGGGAAAGTTTTGCGAAGTACCGGTGCAATGATATCAGCACGCGTGAATAGATGGTTCTGACGGCAAGCGGTGGTGGCCCCACAAAACATGTCTACGGAAATTCTTCAACATGTATGTGAAAAGCAGCCTTATGCTCAAGATGGAAGTATTCAGGCTATCTTTTACAATAGGTACAACCATTTGTGTTTGTCGTTGAAACCATTTGTCGTAATTGTTTGCTAGTGGCCTATGTTCATGGAATCAGCTAAGAAGACTGCCATATACCCCATAACATAGAAAACGACATCTGGAATGAGGCCGAATTAGAATGATGTGAATGACGGAATAGCACAGGTTGTCTTCTCAGATGAGTCACGCTTCTCTTTCTTCAGTTATTGTCGACGCGTTTGAGTGTGGCGTCCAAATAGAGATTGGTCCAATCCTGCAACAATTTTGGAATGCTCACCCTGTTACAAAGCTGCATCATGGTTTGGGGTGCCACTACGTACAACCCCAGGTAACCTCTAGTTCGTATTCACGGCACTAGAAAACCTAACGTAACGGGGATTATGTGCTGCGGCCGGTGACACTCCTTTATAATTAGGGTACTCAATGCCCTTTATCTGCAGGATAACGCCTGATTGCACATTGATTTAATCAGTCAACATGCCCTGCAAGGTGTATAGCTGCATTCGCCACCATGCTTGCTAGATCTTTCACTAATCGAACAGATTTGGAATTGGGATTGGCCGCCATTAGCAGATCTTGACACCGCCTCCTTCAGAAGACGCACTTTGGTAAATGTTTGACAGGGAATGAAGAGCTATTCCTCAGGAAACCGTCCGTAGTCTTATTGATTCGGTGTCTAGACGTGTTGCATCATGTATCGCCGTCTACGATGGTCCTACAACCTACTGATTCGATCCTGTGTGTGCATATATATATATAGGAAGCAAAATTAACATGCATTTGTAATTAGGTATGAACATGGACAATTTTCAGTGGTGTTGACCACAATGGTAGAAATGGATGGCTTTTCAGCAATGGTGAAGGACAATAGTCAAAATTATGTCACTACACCCCAAAATCTTACAAAACCAACAAATATAAAAATTAAAGATAACGAATAATTAATAAACAAATGAATACTCAAGCAAACACATAACATATAACAAAGATGAGGAAATTTTTTTTTTGTCGCTATTAAAACCAATGTCTGAAATTCCATGTCCATCCTAAATCACACGAAATTAGTGAATTACAATTTTAATTTGTATTGAAAGGCAATAAATAATATTGTTATGAATATTCACGAAAGAAATATGGAAAACCAGTTCTTAGTGTAATTTCTGTTTAATGCTTGACTAAATGAAAATGCAGTTTAATACATTTATGTATGCTATCCTATTAAGTAAATTCTTCTTTTCTATATAAATTAGAGGAATATTAATATGCATTATTATGTATAATTTGATTTTATTTCCTTTCACACAGGCAATCCATTTCTGTTTGTATCTACCGATTCTATAGATTGATTGTTTCCTAATCGTAGAAATGATTGATTATCTATAAAAGAAAAATTTTACTCTCGGTTGTCATAATTTCTTTCACGATTTCAAATGCAGTTTATTTTTTCGCTTTCTTTTTGCGATATATTGCTTATAAATATTGTTTGTAAATAGTAAGTAGTTTGTAGAGTTGATATCACCCATGATTGATGCGTGACGTTGCTGGACTTAGTTACGAAGTTATGATTCATATTAAGAATGTCTATCAGAAGTGCTTTTTTAAATTTCAACCAAAACATAATATATAAATTACAAACTTATATTACTAGCTTAAATTGTTTGTTTTGTCACAGATGGCGTATAATATATTGTGCCAATTTCTGAGTTTGATTATTTTTTTGGTGGATTTACTTGTTTATATGGCAATCTGATTTTTATTACATCATGGAGAGGGAAAATAATATGAGTTATATAGAAAATTCTAGTTTGGCAAACGTATTTACGTCATTTAGAGGAAATTTAGAACATTTTGTTTCATTTTCGTATTTTAGTTAACATTCTTATATTTTCTTTTTTTAAATCTTAATATTTCAAATATATACATTTATGCTTTTCATTTGTCAGATTTAAATTTATTGCTTAGATATGTAAACTTCTTTCAAGAATTTATTGCGTCGCAATTATGTCCTCTTGGCAACACCACTAAATTTTCAAATAAATTTAGAAATTAGCATGATAGATTATACAGTAGTTGTGACCTCGTTTTTATAAACACAGAAGTGTAGTACATTTGTTTTGCAATTTTTCGAAATCAGTAAATCAAATAAAACTCAATATTCGAACAAAATGATCAACATTAAAAATAAACATCTAGAGGAATCTGATTCTATGCATATCATTCTTTTGTTAAGCAATTTACATAGAACATACTCAGAGAATATCATTAATAACAATTTAAAATAAACCTTAATCCCTCATGAATAATATTAAAAACAAGTTAAATAAACTTGTTTTTTTATTTAGTATGTTTTTGATAAAATAACATAAAATAACAAGTTTAAAAGTTCTGTAATATTTGGAAAAACATGTAATAATAAATTGTATTTATGTTTTTACACACATAAGAAAGATTGAAAAACTGAATTCCCTTTTTATATAATAGAACTTTCTTTTCTTTTTTTTTTCTTTTTTTTCTATATATATACATAACTATATTATTTTGTTTCTGAATCCATATAATAGCACAAGTATTGCCTAAATATTTATGTAAAAAATTAAAAATTTGCATTTAGTTTACTTACAAGAAAATCGCCTACGTTTCTCAAGTTGTTTTTTTTTGTGTGTGTGTGTGTTTGGATCACTGATAGAAGGGCGATGAGAGAGGTATGTACTTAGACATCTCTTCTAAGCTCACTTCCCGCAAATCCATATTCATCATCTGTAATGAATAACATTTGCGATTTACCAACGCATCACCATAAATATAATCTAATTTATGCATGTAATTTTAAGAATGGATACGCATTTTACTGACAAAATTCAAATCATAATTCTAAGCTTATTCTTTATAATCACATTTAGTAAACTGCTTAAAGTAAATGTTAAATTTGTATTTAATGTTTAGAAATATTCTTAAATTAATATGCTTCAAAGTTTTTCTTCATATTCATAAAATAACATATGGTATGGATGATTGAAATCAATATTTTCTATTTATTCCATGCTTAAATAAATGTTACTAATATTATGTGGCAGAAACCTTAATTAATTTTAAATGTCTCCTTAGGCAAACAAAATCGATATAATTTGTATGCGTAACAAATTTTATCTGTAGTAGCTATAGGATGATAATTATTAATGAGATACCCTTCAACAAAATGTCATGCACATTGTCTATGTTCCCGACTTCAGTTTTCTCTTTTCATAAAATTATTGCAGTTATAATTATCAAAGCTTTTTCATAAAGAGTGGTCCTGTATAAGAGAATTCTTGCACTCAGCACATGATGCCACAAATAACGATTAATTGACGAAACAAACCCTTCAACTTCCAAACCCAAGAACTTCCTTGGCTATCGGACTTAATAGACAAGAACAAACGGCTATCAGAAGTGTCCATCTTAGTAACATGAAATTCGTCGAGGGTACGAAGAAATTCGAAATTTGCTCCAATTGCTTAAAGGAACAGGCCTCTCCTGAACATATTCTTCAATGCCTTGGTCTCTCCGGGAGAGATCTGATGGGAATCCACTTATGGTACTGGACTTTTTAAAGGTGTACGCGCTCATTGACTTGGTCTAGCACTCTGAATTCTGGGGGCATGCAACAACAACAAGAGGTTAGAAAGGTAGAGAGAGGATTCATCACAAGGATTTATTTTTTATTTCCGTTTCCCTATTTTCAAATTTTCCCCCTTTTTTCCCCGAACAAACTAGCTTTCATAGTTCCACTACTATATAGTGCTGTTATTATGTTCCCCTGTCTTAAAATTAGATTTGCACGACATCATCAAATAAGTGTTTTACAAGCCAGCAAAATCTCCCTTTACTTTGGGATTATGCCTCATTCAAATTTCGTGAATTACAAAATTTCAAAAATCATTTTTGATTTTAAAAAAATTTTAAATTTGAAAAATGGAAATCAAATTTATACTAAATTTTAAGCAAATTAAAGTTTAAATTTATAATTTTCAGTGTGAATGGAACTTTTATAAGCGTCAAAACTTTAATTAATTACTCAAAAAAATTTTGACTATAAATTTATCAAAATATTTATGTTTCCAGAATAATCTGACTTTTGATCGAATATGAAACAATTCGATTTTTACTTTGAAACAAGAATTTCTTAAAATAATTTAGCTTACTCTTTTATCACTCGAGTGCAATTGCTCAGAAAGTCTGATGAAATTATATCTACAGCAAATTCAAACGTCATAGTGGTGAAAAAGCTTAAATTTTTCATGACGATCTCCAAAAATCGATACAGAGGTAATAATCTGAAAAAGAATATTTATAATTTTTTGAAATTAAAAAAATTAGATAGAAAAAATATTTAAGTATAACATCAATTTAGAAAAATATATATATATACGAAATTTATGCATTTCTTTATTGATTGAAACAGTAAAATCTTATTTAATCGTTCTTTCTATCGTTATAAAAGAAATAAGAAATCAGTAGTTAAGATTTAAAGTTTACATTTTTATAAAAAAAATAGATATTTGTGGCTAACTTTGAAATTTCAGTGTTACGACTTTTTGATTAACATAATGTTTTCAACAAATACTATAAAGAATATTAATATAAAATAATAATAAAAAGTACAAAAAATGAGTCAAAGAAATGATGTTAATATGCTTCAAAAATTAAAATGAATATACTTTTAAAAGTAAATATTATTAATAACATTCTTATAATTGTTGATATATAATCAAGCACAGGTGATACAATCAAAAATAATATATTCAATTAGTATGAATATGCATTTTTTATTTATTTCCTTTATGCTAAATATCACGGATAAAATATTTTTTATTAAATGACGGAATTACTTAATCACAATTACCTGATTTTAGTACGACCACTTTATTCTACTGAACTAAACTTTTTCAAGCTAATTTGTAAATCCTTCTTATATCTGAATATATTTTCACGCAAATTTTATTTTCTTTTATTGCAATTTTTTAAGTACAAATGATGCTAGGTAATTTTATATTATTCCAGAATTGTCTAGTGGCGGTGGTAGCCTAGTGATTAGGACATCGGTTTTCCGTCCGGAAGGGCGGTTTTCGATTCCCCAATGCCGTCAAAGACCCCCCAAGTATATGCGATATACGTGATTATTAAACTTGTGAAATTGAAATTTGATCGCTGAGCAGTTACCATGGGTGTAATATATTGAAGAAAATTTCCTTCCCTTTCAGATCAATGTCAAAATTGAGATAGTGTATCCTCTGGTGGTGCCATCTATCTGAGAAGTTTAGCACAAAATCGTAGTTTCACCTTCATGGTGTTGTGGTTAAACGAAAGTCGCACCTTACTGACTTACATTCCCATAGCCAGCGGCATAGCGAGTTTGGCTTGTTCAAGTGTCATGAGTAACAACTACAGCAGAACTGTCTCAACAAAAATCTTTGGTAAAAATATTATTAAAATTTTTTTCAAAAGCAATAAAATTTTATAGTACAAACATATCTTTATAGTTTTTGGAGAAAGTAACAGTAGAAATTTTTGAAGGCTGAAATTTATTTCCTTGATTATTTATCAAAATGCATGACTTTATTCAGCATACTATTCATACACAACAATCATCTCCTAGTACTTATTTGAATTTGCAACATATGCTTTAATCACGTGTTTTATGCAGTTCTATTACGGAATTAACAGCATTTACTTAAGAAATTTCTTAGACTCCTATTTCTTCTCAAAAATAATTTTTATTTGATTTATTTTCTTACTTTAAATTGTGAAACTAGAGTTAAAATATCTAAAATATTAATTTTTATTTTTGAAAAAGAGTGTTTATTTGTGAAGAAGCCTTTATGACCCTACTTGAATAGTAAAAATTATACTGAATTCTAAATTTTTGTTGAAGATATCAAATTAATTAAAAGTTTATTTATCAATGTATATTTTTGCTAGTTTAAAATATTTCACATTTTAATTTATTCAAAATGGCAAAAATGTCACTATATTTTTTCATTAAATTATATTATAATTAAATCAACGGCTACAGTTATAATTCATTCAATTATTTAACACTTGAGAAGTTGTAATTGCCTTCTTCTATTATAATTGCATTAAATTAAGATGTATTATTTCAATATCAGTTTTGTTTTCTCATACTTAAGCTATCCTTATAAAAATTTTATTAAAATAAAATACGCAAATTCATTAATATTATTAGAATAATTGTGATATCACCTAAAATCAAATAATTAGTAAATTTTGATGAAATAAATATTTTGGACTAAGAAATCATGTTTCTTTCAACAACATTTTTCAATATTCATGAAAATTTTAATATCCCACTAGCTTTTCGTAAATTTGAATGCTAGAACTAGATTTCTTAATAAATGAATATATGATTAAAAATTCAGTGTACTTAAAGGCTTTTTTTATGTAAAAAAATTTAATTGCTAAGTAAACCTTTCATTGGATATAAAAGGTCATTATTTTAATTTTGTGAAACAATAAGAATATTTGAATAATAAAAAAAGGAGAACAAAAAAGCATAAAATGTTTGCTTTTAGCATTCTGTTATTAAAATTAATACCAAAATATATTTATATTATTTTTGTGCCCAAAAAGTAAATATATTTAAAATTTATATAATTTACTTAATGTTAAAAATTGCTTATGTCTTAAAAACTCTGTTATTAAAGTTAACGTCAAAAATTGCTTATATTATTTTTTATTAACTCTCAAAAAGTGCTTATACTATTTATTCAACATCACTAAGTGCTTATGCTACACGAAATTACTCTGATTACATTATTTTAAGTTTCTTTTTTGCAAGGGCATCCTGTTAAAAGGAATTGATGTCTTTTGGTGATGATTTGAAAAGCAATTTTAAAGTCAATAAAGAAGCGTTTCTCAATAGGCCAATACTATCTGAGAACTAAAGCAGTTTGGATAAAAAATTTCATACTTTTTATACGAAATTATAAATGTAATTGATTGAAAAAAGAAATTAATTATTTTGTAAAATCAATGAAAAAGTTATTAAATTTTGTGTAAGAGTGTTAAACTTCATTTTAAATAATAAATTGTGAACTCAATAATATGTTAATAATTACAATAATAAACTGTAACTGTACATTAATTTGCTTCCTTTGAAATAAGCATGCCATCAAGAAAGGCAGCTGGGGTGTAGTGCTCGTAAATAATTTACAACCAGTACAAAACCCTATTATATATCAGTGTCATTGATGCTGTTTGAAAAGATTTGGAAAGGATGTGTTGATAAGCCACAGGTAATAAACATCAGCAATAGTCACTGATTGTTATTCTCCAGTCCCTGCAGTTCACAACTAATGAAGACGCAGATCTGAAAAGTAAAACATGTCTTGCAAAAATAAATTAGCAGAAACCATTTTCTGTTATTTTTCGGTACTTGTAAAAACAATAAACTTTATAAACTAAATTTTCAAAAAGTTAATGTTAGAACCTGGAAATATTGTGCTATCAAGACATCAGGGCATCACCGAGAATTTCTTTAAAAAAAAGTTTTATCCTCCCAGTAAAGGCAAAAGTAATCGCCCCGTCTCAGTCACTGCCCGTGACAAATGGTGCTTAACTTTATTGATCTTAACGGGAGCCACAGGAGCTCACTTTTAAACAACAGGACATGAATGTTGAATTTTTATCATCTGCACGTACATCTGTCGGAGCAGGTGCTAGGTAGTTTTACTGATTCCCTCCTTTGTGACAACTAAATATGCCCCACTCCACTATCTATGAAAAGTTAATTTGAAAGGCTAATTATGCTGTAAATATTGAAATAGCTTACATTAGACTGTTTATTTTATGTTGACAAATTTAAATTTCGTGAAGAGAATCTTACACAATAATCTTGCAGAAAATCTTGTACAAATGAGATTCGACTTCATAGCTAAATTTTGAGCTACTCATCACGCTTTGTTTTCAAGTTATTTTAAATGAAATTTAAATATTAAGTATTTCTAAATGACTATAGTTATATTTATATACTAATTGCCTAAAGTTATTATGTAAAGGAAGTAAATATTGCAATTGATTTAATACCCAAATATATGTGTATGTTTATACAGTTATGAAAAGTAGATCACAGCTTGGAAAATTACAATCATCGAAATTTATGAAAATGATAGGATCAAAGTTAAAAAATTCTTTCAATATTCAGAGACTGGATGTGTTATTTAGAGAGAGAGAGAATACTAAATTTCGTAAAAATTATGTTTATGAAGATTTAGTTTACTTTTGTTGAAACAAATGAGCGAAACACTTTACTATAGTGTAATTGATTTGCATTTTATTATTATTATTATATATTTGTATTATTATATATTTTTATTTGTAAAATGTAATGTAATTGACAATTTTGAGATCAAAATTTCATGATATAATCCTAAAACTGAAGTTTATTTTTACAGTTTTAGTTCACTAGTATAATTACACTAAAACATTTTTTCTACGTACAGAAAAATGGTAAACTATAAGAAATAGGAATATCCTTAGGTAACAAAGAAGTAGTACTATAAATTATATTATATTTCCTTAATAAATTACATATCTTCGACATTTTATTATATATATATATATATATATATATATATATATATATATATATATATATATATTTATATATATATATATATATATATAATATTTTAATTTTAACTAATTGTGTAAATAATGAAAATAATATTATGTTTTATTGATTATTAAAGTTTCTCTATCACCATAAACAACTCAGAACAAAACCCTTTCCTACCTAAAATTATATATATATATATATATATATATATATATATATATATATATATATATATATATATATATATATATATATATATATATATATATATATATGTAAGAAAATAATACGTTTACGAACTAAAATGTTTATATTCATAGGAATTTTGTAAATAAGGAAGTTATTTAATCATCAAATAAAAAGTTTGGAAACTCAAAATTAAAATAAAATTGATCATAACTCATCAACTAAGATACTCATTAAACAGTTTTTCATGATTTTTTTACCAGCATAATCCTCAAATTCATTGCAATTTGTGTATAAAAATCATTTATCTTAATTGCTCCGATGGAGAGTAAAATTGAAAATCTCCATATTATGAAATGCTAATTTTAAGCATTTTCAAATTATAAATATATAATTACATTTGTATGAGATTTTGTACGAAAATGAGCTGATATAAAACGGTCAAACAAATCAGTTAAAAAGATATCATGTGCATGTTAAAAAATGGTGAAACTGAAAAATAATGAATGAATTAACTTGATAAATTTTTTATTCAAGTATTTTTGTCTAAAGAGATAAATTTTTTTGTAGTAATTATAATGTATACTGAATATCTCATCTAAAGATTTACAAAATACCAGATGTTGAATAAACGTAGATCGGAATCATGTAGAAATCCCGGATTAGAAATCCATCCTTAACACATTAAAGAATGTTAAAATCTCCGTTGACAACAGCAAGGACTTTATTGCATGCATAATTTTAGATTTAGAGAAATTTAAGACTTATTGAGATGTTTGAAAATGTCTGAGCTTTGATAAAGTGAGGATGGGAGACATGTATCCCTTATCTAGTCAGTTCGAGCAATTCTTTTGATACAAATATCTTAATTGTTGAAGAAAACATATACAAGATATGTTCCCCAGTGCTCCACAGTATTATGTGAATTTTGAGGAATCTTGAGGAGTGATTCTATCACCCAGAAAGAATCATGCTATTACGTTTTAAGATTGGTAAATCTTTTGTTAAATCTTGTAAACATTGACAATTTCTAATACCGAAGAATGTCCCTAAGAATTATTCTTGTCAACATCTCCTTTTATAAGACATGTGACTTTTGTTAATTACTTGCTGTGAGATAAAAAAAAAAGTTCCTAATATCAACAACAATAAAGAAACTAATTTCAGACTTATAATTATCAAAAGTTAAATTGGGGAGGTTTTTAGAAACAACATGATAGTAGTTTGCAATTGGTACTGATGTACTCTCTAATGTCATACATTTTAGCCACTTAGCCTCAATAGTATTCCCTAAAAAAAAGAAATTAAGAGCACATTTTCCCTATCTAATGGGGGAATCAAGATCAGACATCAATTGGATTGTATTAGTATCAGCCAGTTATGGTGTGCAAAAAATTAGAATTGGAATTAATTATAGAGAATTAATCTTGTGTAGTGTTTGTTAAATTGTTAAATTTATTAAAATAAAATGTTAAAAGAGACAATAGGACTTGTTGTTTTGTGTATAAGAAATCATGCAATTACAATTTTGATGCGACACATATTATATAAGAATATATAATTCTTAACATATAGAAAAAGTGCAATTAATTTGTATCTGCTTTTCATATTATGCATTACAGTAAATAATAAACGACTATAATGTACTAAAAAGAAATTTTATCAGCAAGTTCAAATAATGGACAAGGAATATAGGAAAATCTTAACTTTAATGGTTATATAAAATGAAAAGAGGTCTAGTTATCAAAATTAAGGGAATTTATATTACTAGTTTATCTGGTAGGAAACGCGCCTTATTCACAAAAAGTAAGCCACCCTGGGTTATTACAAACCAATGGTAAGAGAGAGGAGATGATAAAACATGTTAAGGTTCAAAAGTAATTCTTAGTTAATTCTTTCTGAAATTGCAGCATACTATATACTTACTAAAATACCTTCCTAAATAGATTTCAGTAGTTTATTTCAATTAAAATTTTCTTATGTTATATAACAGAATTTTGAAACGGTTGATTGCAATGAACTGGATCTACTTGATACAATTAACAAAACTTTCAAATCTAGCTTGAATCGAAGCTCAATATAAGCGCAAATAAGAGCAGTAAAGAAACTTAGAAATAATTGAAGATTAAGTAAATGAGCTTTCAAAATTAGCTTAACTCTGTTTCAATTCGACAAAACAGTTCAATAGCCAAATATTTAAATTTAATTTGTAAAAACTCAAACAAAATTTCCATAAGATGATTTGCGGAACACGATTAATTTTCTCAACGCTCTACAGTCACTTTTGCTCAAGAGGGCTAATGCACACGTTATAAGTACACTACCTTTTTCGAATTTGGGTATAATCAAATTTGAGAAATAAAATATATTTGTTATCATCTACATTTAAGCACTATATATTTGCTGGCCACGTTCTAGATCGATTGAATATTTCTTGAGTTACTTCGGAAACATTCATTGCTACATTTAAAGTATTTGTGAAATAAAAATGCATCGAGAAAAACGCTACACGATAAACTTACCCTGATTAGCTACATTTACTTCTGGCATTTGTACTTTTCGTGGACACACACACACATCCTACTATCTCTCTACCACTAGAAAACTCCTTCGATAAAGAATCTGATTAGTGGAGATTGCTATAGTAATGAGAACTATTCCTGTTTGTAGAAATTAAGTGTGTTATGAATTAGAGGTATAAGGTCATACCGCTAGTTATTCTCAAAGAGTACATTAAAGCAAACCTGGTGGGGTTTTTTCTGGCTCTTTCTGCCGAAAACAATAAGTGACTTGTTTCTAGGGCAGCAGATAAATTGGTGAGAACAATTCTTGCTGTAGACAGACAGTATATCTGTATCTCAACAAAGTCATATGGACATCACTGCAACATCACAGTGACTGCTCCTTTATAAAGGGTTAAACAAGTGTATCTATTCTGCTCAGACTGAAAATAATCTCCCAAGTATAGTTCAATTTTATATTTGTAGATATATATTTCATTGTATATCTAGAAATATATACAATCGAATTATATATTTCAAGATTTATTTTATTATAATGTAAGTAAAATGTGTTATATAATTCACGTTATAACTTCAATATTAAATTTTACATTCAGCATCTTCTCATAATACTATATAGATAAATATCTTACATCAATGCATTCAAAAATCTAGGTGCAGGAAAGGGTAATCTGTAAATAGTTTCTTCAATGTATTTTTCTCTGTTGGCATTTGAATAAGCTGTTGAAGTGTAAACTAAAACCTAAAAATTAGAAATTAGACTGTCATGAGTACACATAACTTTTAAGTATGTAATACGACATAACTGTACCTTGAAAATTCAGAGATAAACATCTATCTTACATCGAAATTTCGTAGTTTCCTGCAAAAATGTATGACATTGTTTGTTCCAATGCCATTTTGGGTTGATGTAAAACCTAAAAATCCTAATTCATTAGCTTTATATAAAGCAAAGTTCCTTAAAACAATTTGTTTTGTCCATACTATTTTGAAAAATATAAAGTTAATTTTTACTCTTTGTTTTCCCATTTTCATAAAACAAAAATTATAAATTAATTTGAAATTTAAGAAACTATGGTGTATATGTATAAATTGTTTTGAAGATTTAAATTACCTTTAACAAAAAGCTCAGATTAGAGAAGTGCAGGCATTTTTGTGTTCAAAATATCACATTTTAATAAATCCTAATTAAAAAGTAAAAAAGTTTTAGTGAAGACAAATTTTATAAATCAGTTTTTAAAAGGAATTCTAATTTCAATAACTGAAAACTCTAAGCTCTTTTTTAATTTAATTTACAATATTTAAGTTCAAGAGTTAAGATTTTAATAATCAAAATGTTAACAATGTGCTCAAAAAATGTACTCAAAAAAATTTTTTTAATCAAAAAACTATGGAATTACGAAAATTGCGATTGCTCTATAAATGTTCATTAAAAGTGCATTTTTTAAGCATGTATTTAAGCCATTTAATAAACCAAATTAAAATAATATCTCCTTCTTTTGGCCAAATACTTTTTGCTTTGGTTTTAAGAAAAATGCGAAAACCTGATACTGTTTATAACTTGAAAAGTATTAGTATTCATGTAATACTGGAATTACGTATAGGATTGTGATACGATACCGTTGTATACTATATGATTTTAGAATGAAACATATGGTATGGAATTGCATTGTTGACGCGTCGGAAAGTCAAATAAACAGTTATTTATTGTAGTTGCCTAATTATTTTGAATTATCGTCAAACGACGAGATAGACACTTGAAATTATACTCTCCAATTTTTATTCCCAAAGCTTAGTTTTCATTCTCATCTCCAAAGTTATTTGATAAATTTACACTTATTTATTTTTATGAATATTCAAATTTTTCTAGTGCTACATTAAGTATATTAATATGATAAATAAACGTAACAATTAATTTCATCTTTTTGTGCTTATGAAATTTATAAATTTTTATTTCTTGACACATTAATATATAAATATTCCTATTCTATCAACAAATAAAAAGTAATAAATGTAAATTAAACTCATCAAATTGAATTCTAGACTAATGAATCTCTTATCTGATGTTCTTGAGAAAGCTCACGGTAGCTGCACAGTGGAACACGAGGGATACATTCTGAACAAGTTCGAGATCTTTCTCACTTATTCCCAATATTGGCTCTGTTAATTCTCCTGCAACGACATGAACTTTGCCCACAACATTTGGATTCTCATCCAGAAGTTTGGAAATAATCTGATAAATTATAAAAGGAAATAGTAATTTTAAATAAGTAATTTATAAAAATATAAATTTTTTAATCACATATTTCTAACATTACAACTTCAATTACTGTAAGTCTTATGGTTCTAAAATTGTATATGGTTTGTACTGAAATGTCTGGCAATGCGCGTTTCAATATTTTTACTCAAAAGTTCTAAAGATCAGAATTAAGTAAGAGACTAAATGATTCACTTATCACATTCAATTGTGAATACACTCAGTTACGAGCAAATCAACTGGTTTGCTGGAGCTTAGCATATAAGTTACAAACCGTCAACAATATATACTGCAATGAACATGATATACTGCAATACATATAATAATCATAGCCTGAAGATACGACTTCAGTTTCTCTAAATAAGTAAGAGTCAAATAATTATGACAAAAAGTATTTGAAACTTCAACATCTCTGAAAATAATAACTCACTTTAATGGCTAAAATTTAAGCTATACTGAAAGACAAAAAGAAGCATTAGAAAAATTCCCATTTAGAAGAAGTATATTTATGAATGATTTCTTTCTACCTAATTACATATTTCCTTATATAAAATCATTATCAACATGTTTTCCATTAGTGTCACATAATTGTATTTTTAATGAAACATGCATAAATTCTATTCTCATAATTTTTAAATTTTGCTTATCAGTATTATATTTATCTTCAATGTATTTATATATTTGCTAAGTTTTTTGAATAAATATTTGACTAAGCAAATTTATTATTACATTTAAGTTTCGGTGAATAAAAATTTAAACAAAGGTAAACAACGACAATATATGGTAGTTTTTATTTTTCAACAGAAATACGGAACCAAATGATTTGATTTTAAAAGATAGGCTGTGCTTTGAGCATATCCATTCAATATTCAAAACGATCGTATTTGAAATGTTTGATTCAACCCCCCCCCCCAATATTATTTGCACAAAGATGGATTTTAAATAATATTATTAAGTTAAACGAATTTTATTAATATATTTATTTAAAAGGTTTTGCCATTGTTTTATTTAAAGAGAAATAATTATAATTCTTTCATTCACACACACACACACACACACAGAATGAAAGAAGCAAATCATTCGTATAAATTTGGATTTTGCTAGTTTCAATATTTTCCTGATTACATCTATCGAATTATTAGTCCTACTATAATTGCGTGGATCAACATAATAACTTTTTTTGATTCTATTCAAAGACTTCAAATGCTAATGTCATTATATAAAACTTTGCTTACTATTAACGAAAAACTGTCATCATTTAGCTGTAGAATAACAAACAAAGAAATGTTTTGTCAAAGTTTTACCCCAGTGAACAATCTTATTTTAGAAAAAAAAGGTGTTTCGTAGTCTTATTTCATAGCATTAGTTAGAACATAAAAGGATAAGAATATGTTGTTGTCACTTATGACATTTGGACAAGCCAAGCTGGTTTTGCGAGTTTAAGTCAGCAGGGGAGGCATCTTTCGCTTAACCAGAATGGGAAGGTGAAAGTGCAACTTTGCTCAAAATTCCTTATATAGATGGCACAACCAGAGGATCCACTCCTTCAATTTGGACAATGATCTGAAGGGGGAAGAAATTTTCTCAAGACCATTACACTCATGATAAGTCCATTGCGTCGGATGACATTCTAATGATGGAATACCAGCGAGTCACCGACGATGGTCCGGTCGAGAGCTGGGACATAGGGGAATAGTATAGAATTTGACTGTTCGTAAAGGTGAGGTAGCACGAGTCTTCCACGAGAAAAAAATGTGTGCCAATATTAGTGAGGGGGTGCCAGCGAGACTTCTCGCCTCATCAAGGTATAGCTCTGTGGCTCATCTACCAAGGGAAGTGGCGGTTGTTGAACGGTAGATTTCAATTAAAAAATCTTCGAGTTGCAAGGTATCAGAATTAGTTGTAGAAGCCTCACCTTCTGATGCTAAGCCTCGCAAACTTGATCCCCTCTTGTCCCCTTCTGTTCAACGACCGAACACATAACTTTCTATTCACCGGGTTTAACGAGCACATAAATCGCGTGTACTCGGTGAGTGTTTGGCGGCATTGTCAGGGTATCGCCCTTCTGTCCGGAAGGGAGATGCCCTTGCCACTAGGCTACCAGGGCTCTAAGAAAGTGTAAAACAAATTATAAACTCTAATTATTCTCAAAATGTAATTAATAAAAAGTAAATAAAATTATTGAAGCTTTATTTTAAAATGCAAATGAGTAAAAACAAAACAAGGAAATTATAAAAGTTTCTTTTTAAGGTTTGCTTTAGAAATTCCTTCTAACTTACCTTAAAAGTATAAAGAAATAAAAACTTACCCGTTTCTGGAAACTAAGTTCTTTCTGGGACTGAGGCAATGCCTTTCTTTTCTCTTAACAATATATAGATACTTTGAATCTCAGGAAAACATATCAGAAGAATTTCTAGTAAAAGCTTATCATAGAACAGAAATATTTTAAATTTGCTTTAAAATTTTACTCATGTAAAGTAATTTGAACTATAATTAATATTCAACATTCTAGTTCAAATAATTTTTTATGAGTTAACATAATTAATATTAATAAATTATATTTTCATAACATAATTAATATTAATAAATAACATTTTCATGATAGCGAATGTCAAATTTCCCAAAACCCTAAATATAAAATACTTTCAAATTTGTAAATATATTAGTAATTTTTTTTAAATTTATGATTTTGTTTTATTTATTTTTTTGTTCTCATTTAATACAATTAGTTTCAGGAAATAATAAATTTAAGTATTTTTAATTAAGGCATAATGAATTTAATTATGACATTTATATCCCTCAAATATTTCTCAATTTTCTTAACTCTAGCTAACTCTCTGGCAAGATATCCCATGTGGACCAAGTCTTGTATTTACCATCTCTGTTTTCCTGACCAAGAGAATCTGAGGGGCGAAAAATATGTCCCGAAGTGGTCAGTGAAATACCCAGTGTGTAGTTTTCAAGCAGGCTTGGTACTCAGTTTATGGATTCACTGAAGAAATGAAAGGCTGAGTCAACCTTGTGGGCAAGGTCGGCATATATATATATATATATATATATATATATATATATATATATATATATATATATATATGCATTGGGTTGGGTTTCCCCTAAATTTCTTAGTTTACAAATTAATATATAACTGCTCTTTTTTGGAATTATGTTCTTTAGGCTCTTTTTCCCCATAAGTGTATGAAAAATTTTGTTAAAAAAAACAAATTAATTTTTATAAGTAAAAGTTAAAATGGATAAAATTTACAGAATTTAATCACATATAAGTGTATTTTTTGTATTAAATTATTCAGAAGGAATATTCATGTTTATCTACCCGCTCTTATAACAATGTCTATCCATTTGCTTGTTTATGTTTAAAAAAAAAAGTCTGCAAACATAAAATATAAAAAATTATTTTATGTTTGCAGACTTTGAATATTTTTTTAAATTGTTATTTGATGAGGATTTTAGGATGATAGTTTTGATGGAATACTCACCGATCCTAAATAACCTGCCGCTCTAGTTATAAAAATAGACTTGCCTTCGTAAAAATCTCGAATTCGGTTTCATGTTTTTACACCCTTAGTTTCTGCAGCCATCAACATAAATTGGCAAAACGGAAACAGAAAATCATTAAATATAATTCTTGTTTTGCATGAGATTCACAAAACATTAACCCTTTCATGTTTACGTTAAAAAAGTACAATTTTCCTTTAAAAGGAACATTGCTCTCGAAGGAAGGATAATCGTTAATAATAGTCGTGTAATTAAATGTTAATTATAATTATGTAAAGGGAAATTTGGAATGAAATAAACACAATTTGCAATTCGAAATTATTTTCTGCATCAAAAGAGGACGTTAAAGACACCGGATTATTTTAATGGAGTCAATTTTTCCTTTTTTTAAAATTAATATTTAAATTGACTTGTCTACCTATAACTGTTATTTTTATTTAGAAATTCCTACTCTCTCATAAATATTCAATAAAGGTTAATTTTAGTTACTTGAATGTTTTAAGATGCTTTGGAATACTACATTATGGTCACACTTAATAAATGAAGTAAATTAATATTATTTCAAATACGTTTAGAATTATTGTATTATTGAGAAAGAATTGATTATCTTAAAAATTGGAACGCTGTTTTCAAATTCTTATAAATGTAAATACAAGGTATAGAGAAAATATTTGAAACATTTGTATGTTGAATAATTTATGAAATAAAGATGATAAATTTAAATAAATGACATTAATGATGAGATAGATCTAAAAAGTTATATTACCTTTGAAAATGATTTTCTATATGAGCGTTGTTCATCGTACGAAAAATATCTAGATAGTCTTTAATTTGTGCAATCATGTCAGCACAAAGGCTATATCAATGTCAAAATTGAGGGAGTGGATCCTCTGATGTCATCTGTGGGAGGAGTTTAGAGTATAGTCGTACTTTCACTTTGATGGTGCTCTGAATAAACGAAAAACGTACCCTAATGACTTAAATTCCCAAAGCCAACGACATTGCAAGCTTGGCGTGTCTAAGTGTCATAAGTAGCAGCGACAACACAGAGGCTATTGCGGCTGTGTTGATCAATAATCAATACCTTCCTTTATGAATGATGTTTTTTTATAAAAAGTCAGACCACTGTCATTATATCAGGTGATCTGTATAGCCAATGAATTGAGCCACCTAGTCTAATCCATCTTTCTGGGAAATAGTCAATCAAAGAATTACAAGAGATAGTACTCTAAGTCCTTTTTCTTCATTTTGATAAAATTAAGCATCCCATCAAAACAAAATACTATAAATTGTAAACAAAAACATGATGTAAACAAAATACTATATTCTTATCTTTGTTAAAACCAAAAGAGAGAAACAAACAATTTATAACACGATACTTACAAAAAAAATCAGTAAAACATCTTAATAACACGGGGAAATGATACCTTCAACAAAAATGATGTTCACACAAATCGCAAAAGAAATTTTTTTAAGAACGTTCACCATTTATGAAATTGTATTTGCTCTATGTTTACCCACCATAAGATTTTAATATATTTATTATTTTAGGAATTATCAAACATCAAAATGCGTCCAGCATTTTATCCATAAATCACTGTATACACATACTTATCTACAGTATTATTAGTATGTTCAAATTTATCGAATTCCTCTGCAAGAGAGCAGAAGATTTTAATAATTCATGAGTTGTTGCTTGATCAAACATGTATTTTGTTTTAAGACTCAAATTAAGTTGAACTTTGATTCATTATTCAAAGTTAATGATTCTCAACAATTCGGTTTTGTTTTAACAAACTTTTTTTTATCTAATTCAGAGCACTCTAGTCTTTATTAACTTTTTAGCCTCTTGCAGGGTTTTTTCTTCAATGGTCGGGTTATATCGGGATGTATTGTCCCTTTATACCTACGGAATCTGCCAGAAACAGCAACCTCTTTCACGCCGAGGCGTTGTCCCGGGTGCACCACAAGGGGTGGGCCACCATCGCACCGTCACACATGCCATAGGGACCCGTTTATAGGGTAGGGACCATTCATACCTTCTTCACACACAAAGAATGGACAAAGAAAGGATAGAGAGAGAAAGACAGTACATTCATGCCTGAACCGGGATTCGAACCCAGGACCTCCCTATCCGTAGTCAGGCACGCTGACTACTTGGCAAGTTGACCGGAAGCCTCTTGTAGATTATATCCACAATTTTTAGGACTTTTTATGAATTCCTCTTATGCATCTGAGAATTGTACAAAGAATAGAGGAAGTATTCGTTTAACGGTTAAGCTAGAAATATACTTTTGTATTTCAAATATTTTTTTCTCATTTATTTACGAAGTTTCTTTGATGATATCACATTATTATTATTTATATGATTCGAATTGAGAATATTTGTTAATTTAGTAACAGTTATTTGCCATAGTTGCATTTTTAAACATATATAAATAGTTTTTATGTAAATGATGTTTTCACTCTTTCGTTATTTTTTAATTTATAAAATTATAAGCTACCCTGTCCCTTTGATGTTAAATATTAGATTTAATTTGGGGAAGAGAGTGCCATTGTTAAATTAACATTATCTAGGTATCATAATTAAATGTAGAATTTCGAGTACTTTAAAATATTTAAACTCATTTACATAGCTCGTTAAGGGATTTACAATTTTACTTTTATTTCATTCGTCTATTTAAATTTTTAATATGAGTACTAATCTTTCAGCTTTCCTATTAGTTTTCCTCATCATCTGAAGTAATTATGTTTAAAATTGCTTAAACGTCATTATACGGAGCTTTAAATCGTTAAATAATTAGTTTATTTTGGTTTCAAGATTTTGGTATTAATTGTTTTGTTTTGCTTTTCACATTTTGCATCGTTTTCCCCTCCAGACAATATTTTGATTTATAGCCAAGTATATATATGTATTTCTTTAGAAATACATACATATATATATATATATATATATATATATATATATATATATATATATATATATCTATATATATATATATATATATATATATATATTTCTAAAGAAAATATTAAATCTTTGCAATTATATTTTCTTATTCTTCTTTAAATGATAATCTCTAACTTTAAAAATTTTAAATATAATTTTATTTCAGTTAACTTTTTTAATTTTTGAAAGATTTGTTATTAAAATACCGCAAATGATAAAATTAATAAGAAATTCACCCAAATTAATATTCTATCCAGAACTTCAGAATGAAACTATGCATTTTGCCAAATTAAATCATAATTTTTTCACAAATCTATATATTTTTCTTTTCATTAAAACCTTTATAGCACTTGTTTAATTTAACATATATATATAATTTCTATAGAAATATTTTTAACCAAACACACACAACAAGCTTCCATTTAAATTTTATATCGCCCATTCTTTAATTTTCTTTAGTTATGTTTAATAATTGTGTAATAAAGAGTTATTGCTAAGTCCATTGAAACTGACCCCCTAAGAAAAGGTATTTGATGGAAGAAAAGTTCAATATGATATTTCAACAGTAATTTAAAAAATTAGACGGAAACGAAAATTAAATCTCTTTGAAATAATATTCATAAAAAGTATAAATCGCCTATATAGTTTTTGATCAAATTTACTTTTTTACTTTGATATATTCTCTACTGGAGACGTTTTTTTTTACATCAGATTAAATTTTGTGCCATTCATTGGCGATAATTTTGTTTTGCTTCGGTAGAAATAATTCTTTCATTAATAAAGATGTTTCTGTGGTGTTCAATGGTGTTGGAGTCTGTAAATTGCAATGGATGATCTAAGATTTTATATTATTTTTGGGCTTTATGTCTATACAATATTTACACCCCCATTTGTTTGATAACCATACTGTTGGTTAAAAGAAATTTCCTTTTAAAATTACATTCAAAATTCTTTGTTAATTAAAAACCTGTTAAGCATTTATTTCTCAGTATCTTCCTTAACTATACAGATTCAGGTAAACTCTATATATTTTTTGCAGACAAATGTGGTTGAACCATGATTTTTAATTTCTCTTAAGGTTTTCTTATCTTTTTGAATGCTTTGTCTTTCAGCTCTTCCTTGTATCTTGTGTCGAAACCTCTATATATACTTGTTTCTGTAATTTGTACGTCATCCACGTAATTTGATGTACTGCTATAAATTGAAATAAAACAATAAATACACGTTAGAGGATTCATGAGAGTAATTCGTAATCTTAAGGAAGATACTCTTAGAATTATTCTAAACGGAAAAAACGAGAATAAATTTACCTCTTAAAATATATATATAAATATAGTTAGCTGGAAATGGTAGAACGAAAATTACTTTTCTAAGAATAAACAGTGCCATTTTGCCCTGAAAATTATTTATTTGAATATTCTCAATAAGAGAGTAAAATACTAGCGCATTTATAAAATTATACATCAGAACATAACACATTAAATTCGGGAACATAGAATTTCATTGACTTACTTCAGAGTCACTGGAATTCATTCTATTCAGAATTTTTTGCTCTTGTTATCTTTTGATGTTAATTAAATTCTTGTTGCCATTAGAAGCAAAATATTTAATTTAGATCCTTTTTCTTTGATTTTGCAACTGGTAGCAGAATTGTTAGCACTCTTGGCTTCGGTTTAACAATTTCTGAGTTCAAATCCTACATTGAGCTTGATTATTTGTAATGGTTTGGAATCCTCTTTAAACCAATGTTCCGGGTCTACTTAGCCCTGCGTGCAAAAAATAACCAGTGATTGGCAAACAAAATGAATCAAATCTCCTTTGATTTCATAGGAGTAGAAATCAGAAGCTATATCTTGTCTACAATGGGCAGAAAGTGAAGAATTATATTAAAGGGCATGATTTCGATGAGCAATAACTTTAGATCCAGCAACGTTATTGAAATAAATACTATTTATGTAAATATGCGTTTTGGGCGTCTTCTTTCTTTCAAAGGAACGATTGAGGTTATACGAAGTTTAATATCAATAAATTTGAATACTTATACATTAATAAACTTACAAATATTTTGATAAATTTAGTATAACAAATTGGTAAGAAAAATTCATTTTAAGTTTTAGAATATATTGAACTGTTATAATTAGCACACACACAGATTTTATGTTTTAGATTTACATTTTACATATCAGAATTAATTTACAAAATTCATTTTACAATATACATATAAGTAAATTTAAAAATTGCCTATGGGTTATACGCAAATTATATATATATATATAAATTTATACACACACACACATATCTATATACATTACTGGCCATTAAAATTGCTACACCAGGAAGAAATGCAGATAATAAAATGATATTTATTGGACAAATATATTATACTAGAAACACAGCAAGTGATTAAATTTTCTGGATAGATCCTGAGAAATCAGTACCCAGAACAACTACCTCTGGCAGTAATAACAGCAGTTATACGCCTGGGCATTGAGTCAAATAGATATTGGATTGCATGTACAGGTACAGATGCCCTTGCAGCTTCAACATGATGCCACAGTTCATCAACCGTAGCGACTGGCGTTTGGTGACGAGCCCGTCGCTTGGCAACCATTGACCAGACGTTTCCTATTGGTGAAAGATCTGGAGAACGTGCTGACCAGGGCAACAGCTGAACATGTTCCGTATCAAGGAAGGTACGTACAATACCGGCAACATGCGATCGGACATTATCCAGCTGAAACATAGGGTTTCGCAGGGCTCGATTAAAGGGTAGAGCCACAGGTCGTAACACACCAGAAATGTAACGTGCACTGTTCAAAGCACCGTCAATGCGAACAAGAGGTGACCGAGACGTGTATCCAATGGCACCCTATACCATCACGCCAGGTGATGGGCCAGTATGACGATGACGAATGCACGCTGCCAGTGTGCGTTCACCACGATGCCGCCAAACATGGATGCGACCATCATGATGCTGTACACAGAATCTGGATTCATCTGAAAAGATGACGTCTCGCCATTCGTGCGCCCAGGTTCGTCGTTGATCACACCACTGAAGGCGCTCTTGTCTATGACGCAGCGTCAAGGGAAGCAGCAGCCATGGTCTCCGAGCTGAGAATCCATGCTGCTGCAAACGTCGTCGAACTGTTCGTGCAGACACTTGTTGTCTTCCAAACGACCCCCGTTTCTTGACTCACAGCTCGTAACGTGGTTGCACGATCCATTACGGCCATGCGGATAATTTGCCTGTCTTCTCGGCTTCTAGTGATAGGTGGCTGTTGAGATCCCGCATGGCGTTCCGTATTACCGTCCTGAACCCATCGATTCCATATATTCTGCTAACAGTCATTGGATCTCGACCGACGCGAGCAGCAATACTGCGATAAGATAAACCGCAATCCCGTTACGCTACAATTCGACCTTTATCAAAGTCAGAAACGTGCTGGTACGTATTTCTCCTTTTTACACGAGGCATCACAACAATTTTACACCAGGCAACAACGTTCAAATGCAATTTGTGTATGAGGAACCGGCTGAACAATTTCCTCATTTAAACATAATGTAGGTGTCGCTACTGGCGCCTGCTTTGCCTGAATGCGCTGAAAAGCTAATCATTTGCATATCACAGCACCTTCTTCCTTTGATATAAATTTCACGTCTGTAGCATGTCGCCTTCTTGGTGTAGCAATTTTAATGGCTAGTAGTGTATATATAATATTATATATATATATATATAATTAATAGTATATTTTTATAAAATTAATCAAAAACGTAAGTTTTGAATATATTGCTAAACATAAATATTATATCTATTCTTGTATCTTTCAATTTTCGTCTATGATACTTCTAATCTTGCTTTATATTTATATATATATATATATATTCTTCGACCAAGGCCAGAAATATGATAAAGTCAAATTGATAGAAGAAAATTTCTTATGGATTATCTTAATTGTATGTAAATTTAAAACTGAGCATTTGTAATCTCAGCTGTCCAGCTGACAACTGAGTAGTTTGCAGTCTTATCTTCATCTCAGTATTTTTTAGATTCATCCATCTCGAGTGCGGACATTTTTTGCGATACAAACTCAGTTTTTGATCCTTTTCTGATAAGTTGTTAATCTATATCTGATAAGTTGTAAATCCATATCTGATAAGACTATTAGGCTTCTTGTGCAAAGTGTGACTATTTAGTGAAACCAAACTCAGTTTTCGAGCTATGTAAAAGAAGATTAGGAATATTACTACTATTTGCTACTACTAAAAAATATACAGGCAGTAAAAATAAACCTATGCACTTTTACGAAGAATCTAATAAAATGATATTTTTCTAAAATAGCTTATTTTTACTTTGATGCTTAAAGTAAGCGGAAGAAGCCTACTATCATTATTTATTAAACAGCGTAGACTATAATATGTTACTTAACAAGGCTTGCAAATATTATGAGCTTGATAATTGTTTTAAGATTTTTATCTTAAAAATGCAATTTTTCCTAAATTTTTAAACTATGAATTTTACACCTCACAAGTTCTAGAGCTATGCACTGTTTTCTTTTAAAACAAACTATGATTCTTTTTTTGTTTTAAGACAATTTGTTATAATCCAGTGTCTTGATAGAAGTTTGCATCAAAAAGCATTAAATTTCGCTAAGCGTTAAACATTCCTACGTTTTGTCTATCAAATATGTGGAAACTTTAAGATTACATCGAAACTTGTATTATATCTCATTTTCCATCATTCAGGGTAAAAAATTTATAAGAGAAGATAAGCGACTTAAGAAATAACTTAAGACAATCAATAATAAAAAAAATTGATCGCCACAACATATGGATCAATCAAAAAAATAAATAAATAAATTTGCTATATCATTAGTATCTTATGTAATATATAAAGTCTCATGGATTTCATCATTAGAATCATAATCAGGTTTAAAAAATTTATCTATTGGTTATTGTAGTTTTCTTGAGCCAGTAGGCTGGCATTATGAGGTGCGCTGCCCTACTTTTCCAACTGAACCATATTTCGGTGTAGAGCCCGACTTCCTCAGTACGCACATGTCATAGGTACCCGTTTATAGGGTTGGCAACCACTCATTCAATATAAGGACAAAGACAGGACAGATAGAGAATGTACATCCATGCCTCAACTGGGATTCGAACCTAGGACCTCCCTATCCACAGTTAGGAACGCTGTCCGCTATTGGTAAAAAGTAAAAAAATGCACTAATTTCATTCGTAAGAAATTGCATCTTCTTAAAGTTTTCCTTGAAAATTAGATTAATTTAATATATTTGTACATAAGAAATGTGGAAAATTTTTCAAATATCATTTTGATTTTTAAAAAAATACATAAACATTTCTTGAAAACATACAGCTGAATGTTCACAGTTTTAGTATATTTATCTTATTTATAATGAGCCTTAACTTAAAATATAAAACATATATTTTATGTTAAGGCTCAGTATATTATAGTTTATAATATAAAATATATAGCATATACCTCAATAAAACATAAAAACAAAATATTTTCATGAATTATCAGTAATAAAAAATATTTAGGTTAATTTACTATAATTTTGCTAGCGGCTTTTTCTTACAAATTGAATTAATTTATAATTTTTTAAAAAATGAAATATAATCAATAGGATACTTGCAGAAGACAACTTAAATTAATTTTTGTCAATATCAGTTTTAAAAGAAATATTTTTTTATCTTTGGCATTATTTTATATAATAATATTTAAATGACGATATAAGCAGTTACAATAATTACACCACACATATGTGAAATTGACTGTCGGCTTGGGGTGTTCAGTGTTACGAAAGGTGCTCACACTGAAAAATTGTAAGCTAGTACATATCACGGTTAGAAATACTCTTCTTTTTTATGACTTAAAGTTTAATTTAGGTAATAAATACTACACATTATTACAGTATGATTTGTAGTACTTCATTCCCCTACATCCTTGATATTCATTTAGAAGAAACACCCTGTTTACTCGTTCAAAATTTAGTGATGGTTCTTCTGGATTTTGATTTGAAAGATTATCTTCAATTTCTATATAAATCCTACATAGTCAGATTTACTGCTTTATATCACCAGAAATAATTCTGTTATAATATATTTGATTTAAATTATTTGAGACCTTTTCTGAGTGCGTATGGCTCATTTTTATAATTGTGAAAGTGAAGTGTTCCTTTTAAAATTATATTATCTTTTGATACATACTTTGAATTACGTGTTATCTGATGAAAAACTTTGTTTCATCTCAGACAGTATTGAATAGTTTTCCTTTTCAATAGAAATTGCTTTAAATATTATGAAGTTAGGTTGATATAGTCTGGAAATATATAATATCATCATGTACGATATTTCGTTGTTTATTAATAATACTTTACAGAGAAAATTTTATGTTTTTTTTATGTTTTAAATTTTTATATTCATATTTTTATATACCTTTATTTAAATTTTTATGTCATAAATTTTTTATGTTTTTTTATGATTTCATTCATTTAGAGGTATTGTATATCTAAGTAACTATAATGTCATTTTACAACATTGATGGAACATCCTATAAAGTAAAGAATTTATCCTCATACATTCTCTACCATCGACGTGGAAATCTCTAAATTGCAAATTTAGGATATTGGAGTAATGTTTTATGATCCCGTTAATTGTAATTTTGTTTAGTAACTATTAGAAATTCAGTTGTAATAACTATTATTTTCTCCATTCAATCAATTATTAAAGATAAAATTCCAACTATAGAATTGCATCACATTCTACTGATATGAGAAACTTTTCGAAGAATTGCACATCAAATATTTTTCACTAAAATAATACTTCTTTCATTTAATGAAGACAAATTTGCAATTATTAGACCTATGAAGTTTCATGTTTTTTTAGCAGATATCTTAAAGTATCTACTTTAACAGATCTTTGAAGATATGATAAATTTATAAAATTTTTATAACATTTTCTAGTATTAGTTAGCCGAATGATGTCTGATTGGTTAGCGTTCCTGACTCCTGAGCTGTGGGTCCCGGGTTCGAAACCCTGTTCGGACATGGATGTCACTTTCTTTCTCTGTTCTCTCTGTTTCTCTGTCCTTCTGTGATAAAGTATGAATGTGACCCACCCTATAAACGGGTTTGTGGTGGTATGGTGCGGGCAATGCTACTCGCCTCTGTCAATTAGTTCACAGGTGCCCGCTGAGTAACGACAAATGAGTAGAAGTTTCTGGCCTTGTTGTGGCATAGAGTTCGTCACCCAAGAGCCCACCGTTGGAAAAAAATATTGTTAGATAATAATTGGATTTATATGGCGCAATAAGTATCATACAACAGTTCGTCAACATACAGCTTCTCGACATTTTCTGTCTGTATACATGAATTATTGCATCTATTTTCTTCATACACATATTTTGGGACTTTATTTTCCCACATTATATTATTTAAATATGAAATTTTATTTCTGTGTGAAAATGACGTTTTGAATTATTCGCATGAAAATTTTCTGTAAATATTTTAAACATTTGATTAACTGATCAAGATAATAGGGAAGAGTTTTAAAATAAACTATACCAAACCATTTAAGTATGTTCATGCACCTAAAAATCTAAAATTCTTTAAATTTTTAAATATTTGATTTAAATTCTGAAAAATAAATAATTTAATTAATTTTTTTTTAATGTGGACATTGCTTAAATTATCTCGCTTTCGTTCTCAACTCAATCAAAGTACGTAAGATTTTAATTGACCTAGATTGCAAAAAAATGATAGCGGTTTGGTGACTAATATTTCATTTATTTTTGAGAATAGGTATTTTGCCCCCGTACAAAGCTTTACACTACGAAATTAAATTTTCTTTTACCCGCGAAAGCCATATGCGCTCTGCAGATTATCCACGATATATAAATTCAAAAAGAACTTCAATCTTAAGTAGTGAGTATTTAATGAAAATAATAAGAAACTTATCGGAAGCATAAATTTATAATAAGAATGTAAATAATATTAATAATTTTTAAGTAATAAAAACATTTTCATGTTAGCTATTATGTATAAAATTGCTCAAATCAATGCGTGTGTTGATTTGTTCCTTTACTTGTTCCTTTACTTATCAAAAATATTGGTTTTGAATTTTTACGAAACCTCAAGAAATAAGCTAAATGGAATATTTTTTGTATTTTTCATCTAGCGCAGCAAGCAATTGTTTTCGGGGTCATCAACTTTGTTGTAAGCGTTAATTGTATTCACTTGAATGGTTTTAATTTTATTTCTCTCATTAACCCTGGGTAAATTGGATTTCAAATGTCAAACAATGTGTTCTTTCAAATAATGGTCTAAGAACATTTGGAACTATATGTGAAATTTTTGTATTTATGAGATTTTTAAATCTAATGGCAAATTTGATAAAACGTTGTGTAGAAAAAAATTAAGAATCCTTGTTTTGGCCTAAGCAACGAAGAGCCATTGGATTGTCGTTGCACTTTACTATTTTGACAAATGTTAGATTCGTGCACCAATAGTTTGAAATTTTTTTGTATTTTTCCTTCGATATATTTATCAACCCAACATTTTTCAAATCTGTTGAAGATTTGAGATTATCAAAAATCCAGGCATTACATGAAAAAAAAATTATTTTTGTTGATTATTGTCATTAATATGAATATAAATATATTTTTCTATTAATTATATTTTCATAACATTTTTATTCTTCAGCAATGCCAGTGTGCTGAAAAACCATTTTTATCATTGTGTTTTTTTTCGCTTACAATTTTATAATGTTATTTTATTATATCATCTCGACTTTCTTGAAACGTCTGCAATGTAAGAATATAATATTAACACAGAGTTCACACACAGGAAAATTTAATGTTAATCAAGTTTTCATGTGTTTGAACAATCTCTGTGTGAGAATTTTTATCTTATTGCTTTCCCGAAACATTCGGTTCGTAAATATTTATATGATTTGTTACAGAAATGTCTCAAGTTCTTGAAAGTTTGTTAAATTCATCAGATTTTATTTCAGTGCTGTATTTTTATTATGTCATCTTTTTTCTAAAGTCAGTGCTTATGTACCTTCTTCAAATTCTAAATCAAAAATTATTAAAATTTTTCTTAACTTAAATCTCCTTTAAAACCCTTAAAGAAATTTTTTGCTAAAAAAATAAGTCATCACATTCAGGAGACCACATGTTTTCTTAATATTTCAAGTCTATCTAAATTTAGAATGTTAGACAAGGTAATAAGAAAACAAACAATTTGTTGTGTTTAATAATAGTTTTAGATTTCACACACAGATATTTTTTTAAAAAAAATTAAATTATCTTTATGCGAAAGTTTAACTGTAGAAAAAGAACAAACAATAAATTACAATATTTATATTCAATCAGTGATATCTTTTATTTGTGTATGATTTTCATATCCTTGCTTGCAAATTTTATGGTAAAAAACGTATTTTAATGAATGAAAACATTTAAAATTTAATAAAAATTGAATTCAGGTCTCTTCACGATCTAAAATATCCTCACTTATAATTTATTTCAAAATAAATTCTGTAAATTAATCATTACTTAGCAAGTAATTTCCAATAAGTCTGTAATTATTTTGATTCATGAAGTTTTTATGTTTATTCTTATCCCAAATTAACATAAAGAATTTTTATGAAGAATAAGTGTCTAATAATTTTTGAAAAAGTGTATTTTTAACGAACAAATATTCGTATTTTCTCATTATTGAGACACGACGCTTAATTTTTTTATATTAATCCTAAACTACTTTAAAATCTACTATATAATAGTATATAATAAAGCTACATGGTATGCAAAAAGCTAATATTAATTTTTTATGTTTATAATCAACAAATTTAAGAATTGAAAGTTCCATCTAAAATATATATATATATTTCTTATACATAGAGAAAATATATATTTTTCTACATAGGGAGAAATAATTTAAATCTATGTTTTGAATTCAAAAGCAGGACACATTTTACAAAAATATTGCGTGAAATTTCAGCATGATATACCTATTTAAAATTAACAGTTTGGTTATTAAAACATTTTTCATTTTGTACAAATATACTTTCTTTGTAAATATTCCTGAACTAATGTGCTAAAAAATATTTTTTCTACGATAAAAACTAAATACAATATTTTTCAATTTTTAATAATTTTTTTATTCCATTATTAATAATATTTTTTTACTTTTTTTCTAAATTCTAAATGTATACTGTAAATATGATAATGCTAAACATATTAATAAGTGCAAATGATTTATTTATTAAGTGCTCATCTTATAATTCTAACAGTCAACTGAGCTATTACGGCAAAGCTCTACGCGTTATAAGTAATTTCTTTTTCTCTCAACAATTTTCATCTACGTTAATGGCAGATATCATTGCACAGCAATTAACATCACATATTATCATATGTATAGAAATTTATTACCCTAGGAAAATAATTATGAATATAGAAATTTCTTGAATTAAACATCACAGACATAGAGTTTAACACTTGAAAAAATGTAAATAATATGAATTCTAACGTAGTAAAAATAAGCTTAATTATTTTTATATGTTTTTGTCACTTTTAAAATAACCACTATTAAAAACAATCTGATGTTTGTAAATATATTTTTGAATAAATATAATTCATAATATCGAATCATAAACATGTACGTTAAATGTTTTATAATTCCCAGGTAAATAAAATTTAATATAAAAACAAAACTATAATACCAAAATAGTTAGTTTTATTATGCAATTATCTTTTTTAATAAAAATGATTTTCATTCTTACATATATATAACTAATTTTCTATTCATGATAATTAAATTATTATACATACTTGTACCTTACAGAAATGTATTCGACAGTTAAGAACAAATGAAATATTTATTATCATCGAAATGTCTAATTTAACCACTTATTATATATTAGTTTTCTTCCTTTCAGTTGACGTAGATTTTTTTATTTAATATAAAATGATTTATTTGCGTAGTGGTGTTTATTGCGAAAAGCAACTCAATAGTATTGGAAAACTTTCACATATTTTGTTAAAATAAAAAAACAACAGTTATTTTATTTATTCATTTTCCATGAAATGGTCTCAGACAAAAACTCTGTATGAAATCAATGTAACATTTTAAAAGAAAAATCCTTCATTTTAATCAGTTACAAAATTTCGAAAGCTTGACGAAAATATGTGATATCAGTCTTACCATATAACAAAAATTGTCTCCCACGGTGAGTACAATTAAAGCATAATATATTAAGAAAAGGTTGTTGAACTTAAATCTTTTGATCATGAATTTGAAAGCGTGAGAGCAATATTATATCAAAACAATGTGTGTGTGTCCGCCATGTTTATTAATCTTATTACGATAATTGTGTGTTTTAAAACCTTAATCTATTTTCTATTGTTTTCCTTCTGAAAATGTTGATTATAAGATGGTTATATTAATATTTCACTGATGAAATTACACGAAATTCAAATATCTAAAACAATACAACAGCTTAACACAATATTATTTTTACTGTAAGACGTTTCTAAGAATATCTATTTCCGGAATAGTTTTTAGAAAAATAGCCCCAGAATAGGAAAAATCTTCAGCACTTTTTTTTTATCATTAAAAGAATACTCGTAATTGATAACATATCCAAAAATATCATATTGTCTGGTCAAAAATTCTAAAACAATCATATTAAATCAAATAATAAATTTAATGAAAAATTTAAATAAACATAAATATACATTTTCGAAAAATTTGAAATAGAATTGATTTGGACAAATCTAATTTTGTGCTTTATGCTAATCTATTTTATCAGTATACAAACGTGAAATAACAAAAATAATATTAAAACTAATTTTTAAAAGTTAGAAATGTACTTTTGCCTTTTATCACAATTCAAAATGAAATTAATTTTGTTCTTCTAAATTTTTTTCTCAACCAGTTCTTGCAAGACTACATTAAATTATTTTCTTCTGCATAATATATCCATATGTCACAATAATATTATAATTTTGGTAATGAAGTTTTTGTTAAAAATGTTAAATATTCTTATTTTGAATTAGTTCTTAAATCACATGATGTAGTTTACTGTCAATTTATGATCAGTACAGCTTTGAGTGCTTTATCAATCAGTATTTGAAGGTAATAGTTTCAGAAATTTTTATTTCTAAGTTGATTAATTTTTTTTGGATCAGTTCTCATCTTAATATATAATATAAAAATATTGAGGGTCTTCAAACTATTGTAATGAAATGTATTGTTATTATACTAGCATACTTTTTCTACCTAGGCTTGTGTTGGGATCTACCAGTTAGGTGAAAACTTTCAGAGGGGAGTCTTCGTTAGAAGCAGAAGATCCCCAATACTTGGCTTGTCATCACCAAAAATATCATTTCACTTGAAGGATACTGCAACCATGATTTATTAAACGTGCCCCAGACATTTTTAATAAATAAGATAGATAGTCTGTCAAATTGGTTTCGAACTCACTACTTTGATAAGGACCCCATAAACAATCAAACCACCGCTACTTTCTTAACAACATTTAACACCCAAAGAAATTTTTGATTAAATATGCGAATAAATAAGATTTATTGTAAAATGAATAAATAACAATAGCTCTTTAGCCCAACAAAACAGGAGTATTCATTTTTTAAGTGTCTTTATTTTATATTTTCAAAAGATAAATCCAGCGGCTCCAGAATCAAATTTAGTATCCAGAGTCATCTAATATCTATATTCAGTATCAAATTTAATTTTTATTTCATTTCCATAAGTTCAATATTTTTATTTCATCAAGTACATTCTCTTTCTGAAATAAATTCAAATGATTCTAATTGTTTTAAAGAATATTTGTACCTAATTTGTCAGGAATTATATCGTATGTTTGATTTCAAAATTAGTTTTCTTAGTTTTAAATTAAAAAATGTAACTTAGAGAATAACTTCATAAGAATTGAAGGTATAAAATAACATATAAAGACAAAAAATAAATAAATAAAGACTAAAAGACAGAAGATGAAAGCGGGATAAAACTTTATACTTAACTTTTTAGTACGAAATTCATTTTGAATCACCGTTCCTTCCCGAACTGTAACTTACAATGATAGCTAAAATATTAGTCAAGTGTATGTAATCATCAAATAAATAGAAAAAAAGCAATTTAAACATTTGATTATTTAACTGCAGTGTAAGCAATTAAAAATATTTTAATTTAAAATGTTGAATACAGTCATACTTTACATTAAATTTTTAACAAATTCCTTTACAAAAAAAATCTAGATAAAAAAAACAGCATTAGAGGTATAGCTTAAATAAATAATCTCTAATAATTTTTCATTTATCTAGATTGTTTCGTAAATGCATTTTGCTTATATTAATGCAAAGTATGATTGTTTTCAATATTTGCTCCCTATTCTGTCATAATTTACATAGAAGTTAGCATTTTTTACAATTATTATAAAGTGCTTAAAACTTACTTTAAAACATTGCTAATTTTTAAATGAATTTCTTTTTAAATTTAACATCAAAGTAAATTTGTTAAACTTTACAAAACATTTTTAAGAAATAGGTAAATAAAATACTTATAATCTAAGTAACTACGTGATTTATTTTTTAAAGAGGTTAATTAAAAATACGAAATATTAAATTATAAATTTTATCAGAAATATTTATATTTTCTAATTTATAAATTTATCAGCTAATACTTAAATGACAAGTAAACATGTTAGAATATTTGACATGCGTAAATATAACATATTGTTCGTTTTGTTGTTCAAACTAATAGCAGCAAACAGTTTTTCGATTACTTCAGTGATTCTCAGCCTGTTGCAGAGCATATCCAAGAGAAAATGTTATTTAAAAAAATGATTAAGTGACTGAAGGGAAAGAACACACACACACACAAAACAAAATACATTTCAACATATTTAATAATTAATTTATTAAATTAAAACAACATACTAAATTTAAAACTAATTTAATAATCATTAGTGACTTCCTTGGGCCTGTCTTTCAGAGCAAAGTTTTTCGAAGGAGGGTTTAATATTAGAAATAGACACTCTCAGTTCCTTTTCTATATTTAGCTGAGATTTATATTTTGTCTTTAAAGAAGCCACCACAGAAAATCCAGTTTCACAAAGGTTAGATGTTGAAAATGGTAGTAGAATGCGAAATGCCCTTGTTTTTAGTGCAGAAAACTCATCAGCCACTCTTGCCCAAAATTCAAAGAGTGATTTATTACACAATTGTCTTTTGGTTTCACCGCTTGCCGTGAGGTCTATGAAGGTTGCTTCCTCTTAAATTGAGAGTCCTTGGAGAATATTTTGAAATGGATCCCTCACCCACTTGTAACTTGATATCAGTTTGTCGTCAGCAAGAAAGTACTTTTTAAAATTCTTTGCTAGCATTGCTAAATGATTTTCAATGGCTACAAAAACAACTTTCACATGTTGTTCTTCAACCTTGTAAGTTTTAATACAATCATTCAAATTTGTAAATATTGTTCAGTTTTCTTGCTTTAAATTTCTGCTCCACAATTCCAATTTCCTACAAACAGCATTAACTTTATCACTCGAATCCAATATATGTGTATTTGCTCCTTGCAGTTGAAGATTCAAGTTATTTAATTTCTCGAATATGTCAACCATGTAGCTCAATTTCTTCACAAAATAACTATCGCGAAAATTCTCAGCTTCTGGTCTGTTTTCTTCAAGGAAAACGGCGATTTCTTCTCATAATTTATAAACAGTTACAAAAATTTCCCTCGTGATAACCATCTTGCCTCGCAATAAAAAAGTGACGCTGAATGTACTGCACCCATGTCTTTACAAAGTGTGGAAAAGATTCTTGATTTAGGGGTCTCATTTTTATATAATTTACTCCGGTTGCAACCGTAGTTAGAACAATATTCAAACCAGAATTCTTTTTTTTTTTGGAAGCCAAAGCTTCTCTGCGGATCATGCAATGCAACCAGACGCACTGTGGCGATTTTTGTTTCACAAGTGCTTGAATACCTTGGAATCTTCCGGACATAGAACGAGCACCATCGGTGCATATTCTGAAGCAATTTTTCCATTCTATGTTTACCTCGTTCATAAAATCATTTAAGATAGCAAATAATGCGAATGGTGATGCTTTGATTTCTATTGGTTTGCAGAAAAGTAATACTACTACTGACAAATCAACACAAAATCTAACATAGACAATAAAATGATCATCTTTATTACTATCTGTTGCCTCATCAAATTGTATTGAAAACAATTTGTCACTCAACTTCGATAAAAGCTGACACTTTACATCTTCAGCTATATCAGCAATTCGAAGGGAAACAGTATCATTTGAAATAGGTATAGACTGCAACTGTTTTGGAAAATTATCTCCAAACATAATTTCTGCAATCTCAATTGCGGCTGGCAAAATAAGCTCTTCGCCAATTTTGTGAGGCTTTTTACATCGAGCTATTTTATATGAAACTTCGTAAGAGGCAATCATAACTTTTTCATTCACAGACAATTTTTTTAAACAATGATTTTTGCTTTTCATATGATTTTAATTTTAATTCGAAGAATTTTCTGGGTTTGTTTTCCAACTCACTATGAAGCATTTCCAAATATCTTTTAAGTTTATTAGGTTTCATGCTACTGCCGCCAAAATTTTTGAGCAAATGATTCACAGGGGCCTTCTTCATTTACTTCAGTACTAGTGAACCCAAAATTTAAGTATTCTTGATTTTATTTTCAGAAACACGCTCGTCTGTGTACTTGTTGATGCTTGTCTGTTGTCTAATGCTCGCATACGCCCGCTTAAAAATTTATCCATGATTCTGCATAAGTCTGCTGCCGTGTATATTTAATACGTCGAATTGCAATTACACGAAAATGCATACAACATACACATTCAGAATAGATTCAATAGCAATAGAAGGATCAACTTGAATGAGATTGTCTAGAATTGAAATTGACACGTCCTAGAACTTTCTCCTTTTCTCTATGAGAAATGATTTGTTCACACCTGCGCACGCTCCTAACTTAACTTTTATGCTGAAGAGACAAATTCTAGAAAAATCGAAACTTCTTGCAAAACCGTGAGAATGCCCGACATGGCGGGATGCAAGAGCAATAAAAAGGCATAGGATTCTTGTTTTTTTCAATGCTGAGGATCGGTGTTGCAAAATGTCAATAAATTTTCGTATTCTTGGTAATTTGTAAAGTTTAAAATTAAGGTTGTAGTGTAGGTTTAGCGTCAAAATACATTATTATTGTATACATTTTATTGTTGGTGAGGAGGGGGACGCGATGAAAAATAAGATTGAAAATTGGGCCGTGAATATTAAAAGGTTGAGAAACACTGGATTACTTTAAGTGCAACATACGCTTTTAATGTAATATGCATCTTGCCCTCACAGCATGTAACTCAGGTGCTCTCAAGTAAGATAATAAATATTAATAACATAATTCCTTAGTTCCATAATAACAACTTAATTCACATTCCATTGTAAATTTTCCATTATTTATGAAATGAAATGATTAAATTTTATTACAATAGATTAATATAGGTGTGTTTATTTCTCTCCACACTAATTAATAGTTAATTGCATAGGAAATTTTAAATTAATTGCTTCCTGTCTGAAAAAACAAACACATTAAGTAATTGTTCAGACGTCAAACCAAAAAAGGTGGAAAAAAAACAAGACAAATATGATTCTTGTAATTTCTTTTTTCAATTTTTGTTCTGCAAATTTGAGGTTGTTTCATTAAAATTGATCATTTAAGTTTCCTTTTTTTTTAATTGACAAAACTGCAAACGGAAGAAATAGTATTTTAATCAAAACGGGTGTGAGATAGATTTTATTTGATTGCAGTTTCGCAAAATTCTCTTATGATACCTCATAAAAACGCTAGAAAATTGTGCAATGTTAACGTGAAATTGAAACATTCACATTCAGCCACTAACTGTAAATTTTAAGAAATTCAAATCAAAAGCCATTTTCAGAATTTTGGGCGATTAAAAAGTTTTCTCAAGAATACTATTTTCAAGTAAATATTATCCACATACAAAGCATGGTAATTTTCTGCTAAAGTTTTTTAAAATCTCAGTTTTCTAGGTTTTAATCGTATTATTGGGACTGATTGCAAATTGATCTAATGAAGAATCTATCTCAGTGACGGATCTCAATTACTACTCAAAACACATTCATACATCTTAACATTGGTTTTTTCAGTTCTTATTCCAGATTCAATGACATTTTTCTGTAGCCTTTAAAAGTTTTCGTCTTCTTAACAGTTACGTTAACTACAGTAATACCCATCTCATCATATGCTCTTTCACAAACTAAACTTCGTTGTGTACAAGTTCATTTTTAAATGTTTTAAGATAGCTTTTAAGCTTCTAGTTTTAATGACAGATGCTTAAAAACTCATTTTATGAATTATAGACTTTTGAACATGGTTAATTACTTTTAAACGCTTACTCAATTGAAGAAATTTCAAGAAAGTGGGAAATCACGCAATGCCGGCAACAGATCTTTCGGCTTCAATAGTTTCCGAAGATATCAGAGGTCTTTTAAGCACCAAAAAATCAAAAAACTGATCCAAAATACTCAAAGCTCCATAAGCTTAAAAAGTTTATATTGGTCACGCGGCATCTTTTTTCTGAAATACTTTAAAAATAACTTCGATGTATAATAGAAAGGTCATCCATGAGTACATAGAAATTTAAAAAAAATCATTCAAATCTTTAGATCCATATAATAAAACTCATTCCAGATATTCCAAACAATTTCAGAGAGTGATTTGTACAAGTTCAACAAATACTTCAAGATTAAATTAACAAATCCTTGCTAAACCTTTTAAATGGGCATCGATCATTATAAAATCACTAGCTTATTTATGTCCACTGCACATTTTTATATCTAAATTATCCCCTTTAATAACATTTAAAATAATTTTCATTTTATCGTTATTTGTTCCGATTTACTTCATAAACACAAAGAAATGAGTCTTTGATTTCCAATTTTTTTTTTGTTTTTCATATGAATGACTCTAATTATTTGATTCATTCACATGTTACTACTTCCTGATAAAAAAAAGCACTTTGCGCTTTTAAATGTCAAGGTAATATCTGTAACAGAACTTCTCAATAATACTATAAGGTCGTCACGTGATATAGAAGATAAAGGGTGTATTCATAAATTACTCAACTGAGAATGAACGTACTTTTCCATCTTGATTGAGTACTATCTTACTTTAGGATAGTATTTTGAAAGAATTTCATTCATAATATATTTTTTACGAGAAAAGAAAATTGTTGATCAATCAATGCATGTTGTTTTCTACTAATATAGCTTTTCTTTGTTATTTAAATGAAAGAAACGGAAGAACATTTTTAGAAAAATCATATATATATTTTCAAAAAGATTTTTTTTTTTAGTATCTAACTTTACTTCAGCAGCTGTTTCACTATCGTGATCAACTGTTCTATTAGAATTTATACATGCTTTTCAAATTTTCCATTTTTTAAAACAAGCCATGTATTGTTCTAAGTTTTTCATAAATGTGAATTTTTTAACAAAATTTCTAATAAATTTGAAAAAGTTTTATGAATTTATATAAATTATTCAAACTTCCTTCAGTGTCTGAGACAAAAATGAGCAATACTAAAAGATTAGTATTGCTCATTTTTGTCTCTAATCCACTAAAAGACAACAATTTCACTTTTAATCGAATATATCATTCAAGCATCTTAAATGTTTCACTTTTATTTCCTTAACATATATTTAGCTAATATAACGTCAACTATTGGCTAGCTTGTTTTACCTTATCATTTTGTCAAAACAAAGAATTAGTTCATATTTATTTTGAAACTCTATTATTAGAATTTTAATTAACTCACCTATACTTAAGATTATTTGTAGATGAGAAAGATCAAATAAGCATAATCTCAAAATATTAATACAGTTATTTTCTTATCCATTGGAGTTTTTTATTTCTTTTCTTTTTTATTTGATGGAATATTTTTCCAGTAATTTTCTTCCCCTTCATTATCACACTCCCTGATGCTTATTACTGACCGTGAAAGCCAAGAAATGATTAATCGACGATGGTTTCTGATTTAATTATTTTTCTTAACCTCTCAAAGCGATTTTTTTTTATAAAAATACTTTTCGTCTCACAGAAACCAGTGAAACAATTAAGAAACATAAATAGTATCATGAACTGGTTGGTTAAAGTTTCTCTAAGGATTCCTGTTACGTTACATTTTGTTATTAAAATCAACACTTCGTAAGAAACTTCCAGTATTTCTGATTGTCTCCTTTCAAGCCTTCGCATTGCTTTAAAAACTGATTTGTATCCTAAGTTTATTTTCAAAAGAACTATAAAGGCTTGTATATTTTTGTATTGGTTGTGGTTTATCTCAAAATACCTCTTTAAGATTGATTTTTTCATGCTTTTGTTTGTCAGATTCTCTAACCATATGACTCAACTAGAAAAGGCCCGTTTTTATCCCCAATCTATCAGAATCCAAATTTAAGGTATTCTTCACTGTACTAGCTAGTTTTCTTTTCTCTTTTCTTAACAAGTTATTTCAGAATTGAATTTGATTCATCGTCAATTTCATTATTTATTGTTAACTTATTTATATTATAATTATTGCTTTCTTTCTACGTAGTAGTTCCAGATTTAAACCCAAAATTAATGACAGAACAAAAAAAATCACCAGAAAAATAATCACGCAACAAAAATAAATACTAAACAAATATTTTTTTGCAAGAAAATAATGATAAAGCTAAAAAAAAATACAGGCGCTTCGAGAAACCACAAATTATAAACGAAGTAAGCTATCACGGTAACAAAATGGTTAACCACACAAAACTGTCTTGACTTGACTCTTGAGAAAATAGAACTAGGTACAAGTAAACACAGTGCTTTGGAGATCTCCTTCATACTCTTGTGCAACATATACCCCCCTCAAACTTTTTCACCTACCCTTGTGGATACGCGTACCATTCTTTGGGAAACAGTGCTTAAACTATTAAGTCCACAAATCATTATAAATTATGCACAACATAAATATTTTAAAAATAGTTAAATTGAGATAAAAAAATTATTTTATATTAAAAAAGGGAGTAGATCAATTTATTTAGAAATAAAATCAGAAAAATAAAAGCTATATATCCTTATTTACACAATACTTACAAATATGGAACAAAGTAAGATACTTTTAATGTAAAAGTGAATCATTTTTAATTAAACTCTTTACGTATATTGTAAGCAAAATGTACTTATGAATACAGCAAAATGTACTTCAATAAGGTAAATTTACTTACAATCTTGTGAAGCTCAAAGTTATATCTCCTCTGCAACAAAAAATTTTACGTATGTTACCAAATTACGTAAAACATAAATTGTTGATCATTTTAAACGTATTTTTTTCCTAAACAGATATTAATTTCTTTCTACTATTTGCTAAGAAAGAAAAACCATTCCTGAAAGATTAGTCAGGGTCGTCATTTTAACGAAATTGGGATGAATTAAAATTCTACATAATTTATTATGTAGTCTAATTTCTGTATACGTGTCTTTTTTTTTTTCCTATTTTTTATGAAAAAGTAATGAAATCATGTTCTATCTTCACATATAATATTATTTTTATTGTGTATCTTTACATTGTCTGTACTTTATATAATCTTTTTTAACAATGTCTAACTCATTAAAGGTAATATACTAAGAAAAATAAATAATGTAAAATTTCACTTAAGTGAAACAATATATAAAATGAATAATTTGTTAGTTACAGACTCTAATCTTTACTATATATACATCCAGCAGAATATACAGTCGCTTTGGTTTAAATCATTCTACATTTGAGTCAGTAAATTCAATAGCTCACTTATCACATATTTAGCTAGTTTAAATTTTACCCCCGAGAGGTTAGTATTTGGATTTTTGATGTCTCACTAATTTTGAAAAGATATAAAAGCATCAAATTAATGAAACGTAAGCAAAAAATGGAATATAAATTGGATTTTTTTGTATACAGCATTTTAAAAACAAATAAAGAAGAAAAAGACCAATACTGATTAAAATTTTGATTTAATCGTAAAAACATTAAATTCTATTGCTTGAAAGAAAAAGTGAATATATTATGAAACACATTTTACATTTTATATAGAATTGGAAACTAAAACAAAACTTGCTTCATATATTTTTGTTTATTGTAAATTATTTACAAACTTTGTAATCAAAATTTCGAAAAGAAACAGTTTTCAGCTTAAGTTTGTCATATACTAAAATATTCATGCAAGTTTCACTTCTCTCTCTCTCTCTCTCTCTCTCTCTCTCTATATATATATATATATATATATATATATATATATATATATATATATATATATATATATATATATATATATATATATATATATATATATATATATATATATATATATATATATATATATATATATATATATATATATATACATACATATTTGTATATATATATATATATATATATATATATATATATATATATATTATATATATATAATATATATATATATATATATATGTAAAAGAGGATTTACCTCATTTCCTCTAAGTTCTTGTGATTACTATAATTATGTCTTATAATTATTAAACCATTAGTGAAATAGACAATAACAGTCTGAGGCTTTTATGAAATATTTTAAATGATTACTATAATTATGTTTCATAATTATTAAACTTTTAGAGATATGAAAGAAATAATAAATTTTTTCCAGATCATTTGCTCTCAATAATGCATATCATCTTTGCTCTTAGGTGCAAAATTAAAGTCAACTACATGTAAAAATTGATTGCTTCGAAACATTAATATTTACATCAAATATGTAATTACATGTTCTTCAATATTTCATTTCTTCACATATTTTATTTTTAATTTTCTCAACTTTTATTTTCCTTATAACCTTTATTATAATTAAATTTTTCAGTATATTTATAATACTGCAAATATCACTTTAAAAATAATGTTTATTAATAGACACAAAATACTTTTAAAAAATATTACGCAAAAAAATCTAACTTTCAATATGAAAATATCTTTTAAAATATTTTCATCAACTTTCTTTCAATATATTTCATGTATGCCTTCAAATTAATTTTATCACAAATTTCCCTTTCGCCCAAGTTGTTTGCTTATACTATATTAAGAATTGCAACAAAATGACTTCTTTTTCTGTAATATTTCTTAATTTTACACATTATTAGTTATAAAAATAGATGAAATAAAAATTGTTTTATAGCCGCTATTCAATGTTCGAAATTGTAAAATTTTGTATGCGTTAGTATACATATCAACGCGTAATACACATATCTACATATATTTTTAGCCTTTAAAATTGCATCATTAGGAAGAAATGACCTTATGAACGTCAAAATCATGTGAAAGAAGGATAGTTTAAAAAATGCAAATGATTAGCTAAAATACACATTCGAACGGTACAGAAGAAACAAATGGCAGCTGAAAAATAGCATGATGAAAATTGTAAAATAGATTTCTCACTCAAAAATTGCTTTGTAAGATCGCAATTACCTCAGAATATCGACTTATATCTCTAACAAAAAGAAGAAACGCTTACCAGTAAGTGCACTTATTCATTGGATCAAAGAACGTTGCTATTCGAGTGTGCAGATCATCGTTCAGTGATTATCACTCGTAATCACTGAAATCCAACTAGTGTCGTGTGATTATGGAACCGATGGCTTGTTGAGGTTCATATTGGTGAATCACATAAAGATTCTCATCCTACTTTCATGACTGACGTCCTTGAGAATATGTGGTTGTAAAGCACAGAACCGTTAAATCACATCCCATACTATTCATTAGGAAAAGGAATTGTTTGCAGCATGTGCAGTATTACACTGGTACAGTGTAATGGCATTTGATGCACCACAAACTCTTAGCAAGCAGACCATTAATTCGGTTCCCCATATAATACATCATAATTGCTGTGTCAACATTCTTCCCTGTACCCAGAAAAGAGTAGGATTCTACCAGTTAAATGGAAGCAGACTGGTGGAAGTATTCACAATTTAGAAGCAGGAACAAGCAGAATACTCGAGTACTTGTCCTGTCACCCCGAGAGACATTATCTCACTTAGCAGACATTGCGAGTATGATCTATTTCATGTGCCTCAATCACGTGCTTATTAACGTTCACAACGAATATTCGGTTAAGCAGAGATTCGAATTCATTACCTTCCAATAATCAGAAAGGTGCTTAAACCAACCAGGCCATCATAATGAAGCATTGTAATAGAGGGCGACAATTGTGTACTCAAAGGCAAAGCTGACTACAAGAATGGAAAACTAACATACTTTGACTTTTCAGTGCCGGTTTTGCACGCACCATTCTGATGGCCGTATACGTCTCTGAAGGCTCCAAGAGTGCTCCTGCCCTGGATCTTTACAATATATTTAAAGACGTTTTGCATCTGATGTGCTGACATGGGCAGTCTCTGCGAAAAAGCTGATTTAATCTGTAATTCGGATTAATAGTAATTTTAAACACGATTGGTGTATTTCTAGCATTTCAAAGCCGGTGATTTTGCTGTACATTTGAATACTATCAACACTATCTTTCAGCAAGATAATTTTAAAACACAGTTGCCTTTTTCTCATTATAGGTATTCCATTGTTATCCTTGCAACAGAAACGTTGCAGTGTTTGAAACCTTTTCACCGATTAAAAACTTCTGTTCATGAGTTTTTCAGAATCTGGTTTATCATATCTTACCTAATATTATGGTTCATGAAGTGTGATATAGATTTAAAACAAATTAAAGAGTTAATCATTTCTGTCATCAAAGAATAATTCGAATCCCTGTCTAAATTATTAAGGGAAGTTTTAGTTGCCAGGGGAGGCAAGTTGTTTGGTTGGTTCCATATCTATGGAAAAAATATAGATCACCATAAGTGTGCAGAAGACAGCTGCCTATCTCTTTGATGTTTTCGGAGTATAGACTCTTTTCAGTATTCAAGGAATGGAATTCCCTGAGCGGAGCCACAGATCTTAAAATGGCAGGGAAGTCCAAAATGCGTTTTGGTGTTAGTGTAATATTATCGCAATTAATTTAAAGACAGTAGGTTCTATTGCCATCTCTCTGGATCTTCATATCTCGATAGTGACCGGTTCTAAGGAGAGTGCAGTTTTAGTGAGATTTCTGTTTGCGTTTATTTCATAAATGTGTGTATATTTTTAATGATTTCTTCTCTTAGACAATATCTTGCAACTGTATTCACATTGTCAAGTGTGACTTTGAAGTTATTTCCATTGATGAGGTTTTCCCTTTCTTTAGCAAGTTAATCTGCCTTTTCTCATAGGGATGCCAACGTTTGTGGGCATCCACTGCAGAATACATATTTTGATTAATTTTTGATTTTTTTCAATTGATTTTGAATATTATGGGTTAACCTTGATTGACCATTGCTTAATCCTTCTAAGGCAGCTTTGAAGTCACAAAAGATGACTAGCGTATTGGCTTTGTCAGTGTTGTTGAATAAGATGTATTTATGCTGAGACATTAGTAAATTCGTGGACTGGGTTATTCTCCGACATTGTATTGATAGTCTGCATACCCTTTTCAAAGATATCTAATGTTATTTACTTTTGGAATCATGTATTGATAGTCTGCATACCCTTTTCAAAGATATCTAATGTTATTTACTTTTGGAATCATGGAGCGATGAGATTGGTATTGACAGTAGTATTCCAGGGTGAGAATTTGGAGACCGTGGGCTCTTCCAGAAACTAAAGGGTGCTGAGCTCGAGAAAGATCTCTCATCTTATATTGGAATCAAATTGTAAAGTGGGTGATCTTTTTAGTCTGGTTTTCTTGGACCAATTTTCATAGGAAAGCTAAGTGTTCTCATTGATTTCCCACTCCTCTAAGCGTATGACTCCTCAGATAAGATTCCTGAAATGTGTGACATTCTTGTTAACTGTCTTAAACTTAATCTTTTTGTCTTCATGCCATATTATTAATGTAAAATAAATACCTTTTGTTTATTTGCTTTTCTGCATAATGTTCAAATATTAATGACCAACAGATAAATATACATACTTAACTGTGCAGGCGACTCCGTAGCGTAAGCACGTGTCCCGATTCATGGAGCTCCAGGAATCCAATGATAAAATCTAGTCACCTCCAGTCACTCACGGTATAAAAAGGTGCTTCGTTTTGCTGATCTGAATAGAAAAAAGTGTGAATTTAGTAAAACTTAGATAGGTATAGATGTTGTTAAATAGGTATATATGATCTACATCTATATGAAAGAATACTAAAATATTTGTCAATCTTGAAATAAATGGATTTATAATTTTAATAAATGTGGTAGGTTTATGATCCTAAGATAGTAATGGCTCTTCATTAATCTTAATACGTAACTTAAAAACTCATGGTAACATCTCGGTTTAAAACATCAAAATTTTGAAATTTTTCAAATCGAAGGGTAATGATAGCTTTAATGTTTAATTCTTTAAAAAAAAAAAAAGAAACTTATAAACGGCATACTGAATTTGAAACAAAAAAATTTTTGCTGAAAAAGGAAAAGGAAAACAATATTGCTAACCTGTCAAATATTTTTCATTCAAAAAGAATCCAAACGGTTTAGCAAGGATATTTTATGTATAAGCCCTTAAATATTAAAGAACTATTCTGAGTCTGTGAGAAAAGAGAGCATATATTTTCGAAACGTCTAGGCGTCTCTGCTGCTGTAAAGTAAAGTAAACACCAGCAGAAGTCCCTATACCTAATCTCTGCTGCTGTATCAACCAAAGAAATATTTTAAAAAAAGAAATAAGGGAATAAATATCCATTCTACACAGAAAGAATTCATTAAATTTAGAAAAGTAGCGGATGTTATGAACGGGATACTGAAAAAAGAGAAATCATGGATTTGCAATACTAATTAGAACTATATTATTCGATTTTATTATTTGAAATTTAAACGACTTTTCAACAACCAATCAAGTTTCAGATATAATATTCAAAAAATAAAATAAAAGAGGAAAAGAAAGAAGAAATAAGGAATATAAGATCACTTCACAAAAATAGAATTATGTTAGAAAGTCATCTGGAGTGATTGTTAAGATTTGTTGCACCTTTTATGAAGCATTAGTTCCAGCAGCAGGTAAGTACTAAATAATTTTACCCATTATATTGGACTAATTATTGAATTTTCTTAAAATTTAAAATAGCATATTAAAGTTATTTTTATTTGTATATATATGAAATATGTAAATATTATATTAATATTTACATATTTCTCAACATTCAACTTAATTTATATTAATGGATTTAATTTTCTAGAAAATAACAAGTCTTTTGTGTCTTTTGCACTTAATCAATTAATATAAATGAAAGAGCTAGCTATTTAATTAATGATGCACCATTAATTATGGTTATAAGCTATGTAATTAATGATATATTATTAATTATAGTTATAAGTTATATAATTAATGATGCCAACAAATTTAATAAACATTACTTCATTTGCATATATTGTAGTTTTTGGTGTCCAAAATTAATATATTCTTATTTTATTTTTAAAAAAATTTTATTTAACTCAATTTTTTTTAAAAAAACTGAATATCACCAATAATTAAAAAATGCAATTTTTAAATAAATTCAGAATTAATAAATTATTAGAAAACAATAAAATATGATTAAAACTACTAATTGAAGTTCATCTTTAATATTTAACTCAAAATTTAGCAAAAACTGTAATATCTATATATAATCTTGCCAATTAAAGATTATTACACTGAATTGCGGAAAACAAATTCCTGTAATATAAATGAAGAGAAATTAATAATAAATATTTATTTAGTTAAGAAAACTGTTAGCATTTTTTCAGTATTTCTTCAATTTTCGTATTAAATATTACAATATTTTGCATTTTATAAATATTTTCTAAAAAAAAAAAAAAAAAAAAATTGCAGCAAATTTTTTTGAAAAAAATTACTAAAAATGTTCAATAAACTGTTTTTAAAAAACTGATTGTTTTTTATTAATATTAAAATTTAATATTAAAAAATACATAATAAAATTCAAAATAAAATAGAATTATTTGTCTTTTTCGATAAATATTTAAGTTTTATACAGAAAACCTTATTAAAGATAAGCGCTTAAATTTGTTTTTTGGATTACTTTCATTTATTTCGTAACACAGTCGGGAAATAGTCTTAAATAATGAAAACAAAATTATCAACGAAGATCAATTAAAGTTTCGGCTATATATGTAACTTCTTTAAACTATTAATATAATTTTAACTTTCTTTCTTTCTTTAGCAAGATGTTTAATCAAATTAAAATTTTTATACAAGCCCAAAATATTCCAGATTTAGTTGATTAGGCATTTTATAATGGGTTTTTTTTTTATTTTGCATATATAATCTTAATGTTGAAAAAAATGAAACGTATTGTTTTTGAATTCAGAAATCAAAATGAAGGTGAGGAAGAACTTTAGAGATGCTTATAATAATCACTTTGCCTTTAAACAATATAAATTTAACCATTTAATTATATAAATAAAGAATTATTATGTTCAAGAACCATTCAAATCCCATTTATGTTATTGTAAGATAACATTTTAAAATCTGTAGCTTAAATATTGGCCAAATATTTTTGTAACAAAATATTTACACAATTATATATAATTATATGTATACATGTAATATATATAAATATATTGCTACAAAAGCATTTTGTACTTTATACATATTTAAATGCTACAGAAACATTTTGCTGTAACTACGAAAGTTCGTATGGATAAATAATTTGGTGAATCATTCAAATATTCACATTTTACCATGTTACTAATAATCATAAAAGAATGCAATGCATATATTAATTCAAGCACATTAGAATGATCAATGGAAAATTTCTTCATAAGATGCACCCAATGAAAGGTGTATATCACATTAAAGAAGGAATTGTGTATTAATGATGTGTCCGATTTCTTAATATGAAAATGTATGAAATATGAAATTTTTTGAAAAATAAATGTTAAATCATTTCGTGGTTAAGTGATTTTAAATCTCCTTTCAACAACTAGTCGATTGTTACGAACATATTTTTTTTCTGTTTTACTTCAAACATTTTTTTCAAACTATACTGTTCAAAACAATTAAGAGATATTGATTTCATTGTTTGATTTGTTTATTGTTTGGTTGATTCATAAATTAAAGACGTAGTCGGCTATATGAGATAAAAATGGCATTTTTCTTGCAGAAAAATTACGTTTTATGGAGCATTTGAATAAAACAAGCGCAATTTTTGTATACTATAAAAACAAATAAAAAAATATATTTTTCAAGACAGAAAGCAATGCTAAGCATATTTGAGGCATCGAGTTAGTGAAGATACTAATGAAAGGCTAGGACACTCTGTTCCACATCTTCCGAAGGGTTCTTTCCTGTTCTTGAAGAGTCTGTACGGGGGTGGGTAAATGTCCAGCAACTCGTTTGCCTAGAATGTCCCAAGCAAGGTCTATGGGGTCCATGTCCAGAGAATATACTGGATATTCTGTTCACAAGATTTTTTTCTTTCAAGATGAAATCATTCATCAAGTTATCATGGTGTGGCCTGCAATTGTCGTCCATTAACACTGAAATCACCTTCAAATACTGCAACATAAGGATCTGAGGATCTTATTCCTATATCGGTGACAGTTCAGAGCTTTATTTCGAATGATATGGAGACTGATGCGTCCATCAATGGAAATGCCAGTATAAACCTTTATTCCTCCATAACCAAATCTTACACTTTTGTGAAAGAAAAAGAACTATTTATAGTGCCACGTTAATTCCAGATGAAATTAAGCATATTACCAAGGTAAAAAGATAGCGTCGAGAAGAATTACATACATCGGTGAGCAAACAGCCCTACCGAGTGAAGGCGGTTTCCAATTGCCTTCACTCGGTAGGTATCGAATTGTATCGAAATTGTGGTACCAGTTGCTGAGTGAAAGTATTTTTAAAGAAGAATACTATTTATATTTCGATGTCTCCGAGTCGTTTGTGTTAAATAATGGTCTAAAAGCCATTATTGGGGTCTTAAGACCAGGTCTTTGTTACACGTCTGTGACGTTACTTTGAATTTCGTCCTGCATTTTCAGTCCCAAAAAAATGATTCCAGATCCTGAATTTCCTCAAGCTTCTGATTTGGTTAAATTACTTCGTTGAGATATCATACTCAACGAAACAATGAGCTTACTGAATGCTTTTCACTATTTTCCTTTTTATTTTGTACTAATTAGAAACCAAATCCCAAACGCTGCTATTCTAGCGTCGTCTTCGAAATCAAACACAAATTTTGCATACTACGAAGTTTGAAACGAAGAAAAATTTGCGTTTGTGATGTTCATCTTCGATTTTATGCAAAAAATTTTACTATACCGTTATTTTATAAAAGAATTACAATATCCTTTAATTATTTTGAGCAATACATAAAGATAACATAGTTGAAAAGTAATGTTTCTACCAAAATTATCTTAATAATTTATATTGATATATAGTTAATAATGTAAAATACTGTAATATACTAATAAATATTTACATTTCTGCTTATTACAAAAAATTTTACTTTGATACATGAAAATTAAACATTTTCCTTCTGTTTTGGTAACAAGACTTTCCCAGATCTTAGCCCAATTTTGTGGTTTAAACTTAGTTTCAATTAATTATCTCTTAAAATTTAAATATTATCAAATGAAAAAATATATGAAATAATCTGCTATAGTAATAAGAGTTTCCAAAGTAACTAACAAATTATAATTACAAATAGCTAGCTTCTAATTATGAAATGTCCTTGATTATTTTTCCAAATTTCCTTCACGGAAATATAAAGGACTAAATGAATTATTTTTAACTATTTTAGAAAATTAAAATTTGCTTTAATTAATTCATATTTATCCACATTTATTACGTTAATATTGTTCTGTTATTTAAATAATTTGTATCTGAAATTTAAAATAAATGCTTTTTGTTATAAAATTTAAACTATAATCAAATAAAAATTGTTTTCCTACAAATTCCAGCATAATATAAGGATTATTTATTATTGAAAATAAGTTAATTATCTGTGTCTAAAGTAACATGCACCTTATATACATGCATTTATATGTATATATATATATATGTGTGTGTGTGTGTGTGTGCGTGCGTGAGTGCGTGCGTTTATAGACATATAAAATTATTAATTCGATAATAATTTTAAATTATGAAAGACACATGATTCTAAACATGTGTTTCTTTCATCACATTTTACATTTATACTCATTTTGAGAGTGATTATAGATCACAAATAGACTTCAAAGCAGCATAAAAAAAACTTTACAGGGAATTTAAATTAGCTTTAGTTAGGATTTAAATTGACTGTGAAAGTTTAATCCAATAACAAAATTAAAACATATGATTTAGATTTGCCTGAAATTAACATCTTGTTACGAATTTCATTCTATTTCAGGAAATCATTCTAAATTTAACACCAGACAAAAATTCCGTAAATACACAAAATAAGGACTATTTATATATGTTACAGCTACAGTTCGAAAATCGTTAATGGGCAGATTGCCAAACTAATCCACGGATTGCATTATTTATCCAATAAAAGGTTGATTCAAGAATGTTCCATTCTTAAGCTAGGTAATGTTCTCGCTAATGACTTCCTTATCATAAAGCTTGAAAGCGCATTTCTGAAAAAGTGATTCTATTCGCTAATTTGTTGACTGTTTGGTAATATTAGATTATATATATATAACACATCAGAAAAGGCATTTTGTAAAAAAGTTGTAACCATTATTACCATTAAATAATATTACCATTTTGTAAAACCAATTTTGTAAGTTGTAATAATATTTTAAATCGTTTGGTCTTTTGTTTCAGTATTTTTTACTGAACAATCAATGATTATATATTGATTGTTAGATTATAGAGTAGCTTATATTTTAACTTGATGATATTATATTAATTAGAGTGTAAAGAAACATCACTAATTTTTCAGTCTTATTTTTTGTTTTAATGAGAGTTTGATACAATAATCAGATAATTTAGGTAATTTGGGAAATGATGCAATTTTTCGCCTCTTAATGGATTACCCTCTTAAATCAACACAATATATAGTTACTCTGAAGTATAAGTGATTCCCACACTTTGGCGGCAACATATAAAAAATATATAAAATTTGTCTTTTGTTGGATAGCTTCATGTAGAATAATTATCTTAAAATAAAAGAAATGCAAATTAAACACAATAATATAATTTAGTAAGGTACTTTTCAAAAATACTGATTATAACTCTGTGTATTTTATTATTATGACCGATCTCCTATTTGAGAACGCCCTAATTTTGTAAGAATGTTCTTCGGCAAAACAACATGACAATAATTGTTTATTCCACTTTTATCAAGTTTTTCTTTCCTTGAAGGAAACCGAAATATATAATATACACAAACCGAAATATATAAATACACACCTGTGAAAAAAACCGAAATATATCAGAATGTTGTCTATCTTCTAACTTACTAAAAGCGTGTTTCAGAATTTCTAATTTTCGTGATTACTTTTAGAAGGGGATGGCTGAAGAAACTGAGGAGCAAAACAGTTACGGTCGAATTCAAGATTTCTATGATGGAAAATCAATTTTTATTACCGGAGCAGCCGGATTTTTGGGATCGGTACGTGTTTTATTTTCCTCCAACGAATTCTGAAAATTCCTACTGCGTTAAATATAATAATATGTATTTACTTTCAAAGTATTTTTAAACTATGAAAAAAAAAAATTTAATCTTTAATAATTTAAAATAGTGACATCTTTTATTTCATCAATATATGTCTCATTTTATCGTATTTTTTATGTAAGGAAATATTATCAATATAGATAATGTGTGAATATATTGATAAATATATATATATATATATATATATATATATATATATATTTCAAGAAAGATTTTGCGTACATGTTTAAGCAAATTCTTGCTTAAATTTCAAATGCTAGAACGTACTCAATTATGTAATATAGTTACAGTTAATTTATATATATATATTGTTTACCGTAACTGCTTACAATGTTACTAAGCTACTGTTTACAATGATGGTTTACATTTTTTCTATTAAATTAAGTTACTTTATTTGTTTACAAAAATCTTACCATATTTAATATAAAAACTACGAAAATTAAAATTTAAAAAATACAAGGTTTTGTATCATTTTGTGATAAAATTTGTTAAAAATATTTGTAAAATAAAATAAGTTACCTATAATAACATAAAAAATTTGTTGTTTAACTTATTATGGTAACTTTATAGAGTAAACATGTTATAGCAATATCAATATACCTGTTGGAGTAATTTTAAATAAATTAATTTGAGCCTTTTCCTTTTAATTTTCTTTAATGATAGCATTAAAAATATATTAAGAAAAATTACAAATTTGTACAACTAAAAAGTATTTTCACAAAATTAAAATAAATTTTAAATTTCTGTCCAGTTTAGAGCATTCGAAAATTTATAATTTCTACAGAATATTCGAAATTTAAATATTTCATTAAAAAAATTAAATTTCAGTAACAATATTTACTATTAATATACGTTATTACCCTTTTTGCTACTCACAAAAATCTTCTTTTTAAGAAATTAATAAATTCTACTGTTGTATTCTACCATTCATATTTTTATTACACAATGTTAGCATTTCATTAGCGAAATCGTCGTAGTAAAAAAAAAATTGTATTATGAAGCGAGACAATTTATAATGATCGTCGAGGCCAAATATCGAACTCATGTTACCATGTGCAAAACAATCAAAGATAAACTACGCTAAAACTAAACTCCGTGGCACGACAGCCCATGTGTGCCAAGGCTTACAGTATTCATGACTGAGTGCCCTGGGGTCCTAGGTAGAGATGGGACCTTGCTACTTTTCCTGTACTTAGTACGTACTGAGTGCAGTTACTATTAAAGCAACAAGTATTTTTCCCATTACATTTTTTACTTGTTACGATTTCTTTTGCACTGCCATCTATCGGATGAAAATATAATTACAAGGTTTTTAAAATTTTATAAATAAATTGAACAAAAACTAAATTAATAATTAATTAAAACTAAATAAGTTGATCAATAATATTTTATATTAGTCCATAAAATCAGTTAATGTAATTCATGTTAACTTAAATTATTATCATTTATAAATAAGCATTCACTTAAATATTAATAAAAAAAGATCTATAAAAGGTAATTCTATTATTATTTATCCAACATTTCAGTAATTGCAAGTTTTTGTTTTTCCTGTAATGCTTTAATTTTTTGTATGAGGCAAGGAAATATAAGTTATTTTTCCACGAACCATTTTTTTTTTTTTTTTTTTTTTTTTTTTTTGTAAAAAAATTTTCTAAACGTAGTCGTATTAACGTAGTCATATTTCTAAATGTAGTCGCATTTTCTAAATTTTCTTAAGCGTATTTCATTCAATATAAAAATCACGACATTTTGTTATTTAAATTTCTTTTCAGAATTTATATCTGTTCTCAGTAAATTTTCCAATTACTTAATAGTAAGTTTCAAAGACTATCAACGTTAATTAAAATATAAAATTAGATGAGGTAATATAATTTCAATTTTTCAACCTAATCAGCTTGAATTTTTTATTAGAATTTAGTGATACTTTCCAATTATATAAATGAATTTCTATAATTAATTGGTAAATATTTTGCAAAGAATTGTAAAGTGGAAGAGAGGCTTATTTAAATACAAAGAGGTTTTATTTTAAGTTTGCTTACAAAAATACAGCAATTAATCAAAAAAAATCAACTTAAATTAAATTTCCTTTATTTTTCCATAATTAAACTTCAACGAGACAAACATAGTAAAATTTTTTTATGTATAATGGATAGAAATTTTTATTATAAAAAATGTTTATTTGTTAACATTTTTATGTAGTAGATATACCCATTTTTTTAAATAAAAATAATATCTAAATAAGTAAAATAAAAATTGCCTTAACTCATATATCCTGTTTCAGTTTCCTGAAACATTATCAATTTATGGTTAAATAAAGTAGCTTTACAATTAAAACTGTATTAATAATGTTTAAGTAAACATAATCATTTTATATTAGATATAGTTGCATAAAATTTCAATAACTATCAAAAAAATATAAAACAGTTTTACCAACAATCTAAATGTACATTTAGACATTATAACGTCATAATGTTTTCAGGTTAAATATTGCGAAATAATATTTAATACAAAATGGAGGAACAGAAATACATATATTTTACTAACATCAATCCATAATTTAAGAAATAAACATGACGGTAACACACGATGGTATAAATAAAGATTAGGTAAAAATTAACTTAATTAAACCTTTTTTTTCATGTCGAAACTTTGAACTAAAATGAATAAACTAACTTTATTAGGTTTAAATCAACATTCTCATTATATACATGAATAAAAATTAATCGTATGGTAAAAAATATAAAAGAATATTTTTTCTAAATGTTTAAATTCTATATATTTACAGTAAAATATAGTGAAACTAAAACATGTGTGTGGTTGAATAAAAAATAAACATATTTATACGGAATTATAATAAAAAATATACATAGTAAAAATAACAATGAAAGTATGTAAGCAGATTTAATTTAAATATTTTTTAATTTAAGAAATCTGACCTAATTTAAGGTTTAAATAAATATTAAATATGTTATGTATGTTCATAAAATAAAATTAAATTTTTAAAAGAGAGAAATAACAACAAAAATAAACGTTAGTAAAAATTGCTAAATACATAACAAGAATATCATGCTTTTCTTATATTTTAAGAAACGTGATATATTTGAAAAAGAATGATATTTAATCATTAAATAGATGTGCCACGATTATTGGTTTTCTCAACTCATTTATTTTATTAATCGAAACGAAAAAATGTACATACGTATTTTATTTTACAATATAAATTTATGTCTCCCTCTCCAGCCCAAAGAGATCTTTCAATTCCCAAGTATCCTTCTATTTTCTAGTTAAACCGTTTTTCCCTGTCTCCCACCCGGCTTCCCTACCATAAGAAGCTACTACAATCTCATAATTCATCCGTCTGTATCGATAACATTGTTACTTGTACTCGCTGTCATTAGCTCTTCTATACTCTTTACTTTCAGTCAAGTACACTGTAACTACACTGATTACTTTGAAACAGTCGCGTGCGCACGTACTCGCTGATTACTTTGTAACAGGCACGTACCAACACCCCTAGATACAAGGCCTGCTGGCTGATTTTGTGACGTCACTGTAGTAGTTGAGTCGAAAAACGAAACCAGCTTGCAACGGATACATTCAGTGATAGTGTGAAGCGAACTTTGTAAAATATATTTTAACTCTGAGAATCTTTATTAAAGATTCTTCATATATCATGTCTAAATTTTGTTTCATGTATTAGATTTTAATTAAAAGAAATGTGTTATTTATAGATAAATGTATATATATAACTTATGTTTTCTAACATAAATTTTTCATATCAATACTACTATTATTAGCTATCTATTATACTACATCATTTAATTGTAATATGTGCAACCCGTTAGAGTAAAAAATGTACCCTTTTAACGATTTATAATAACTTTTAAACATTCTAAAATTTAGGAAACTATTTTAGTTCTTGTTTTATAGAAATGAGGAATATGATAGATAAAATGGTTTCAATAATTTTTATTATACATGTATAATCAACTTTTCAATATAATATTCCCCAAGAACAAATTATATAATTTTGGTTTTAATATATAATATATTAAGAAGTTTTAAATATAATACTTGCACTAGAGTGTAATAATACAAAATAATTTAATTAAATTTATTTGAAAAGTTGTGAAAAACCATGAAATAGAAAAATGAAAACAACACAGGTGAAGAAAATACTTTTATTAATCAATATATACACATCAAAAAATAGAAAAGCAATTAAATTTTTTTTAAAAACTTTATTGAAGCTGTGGACAAAAATTTATTTATTAACATGCTGATAATATACAAACACAAAGTATCAATATTCTCTTTTAAAAAGTAATAAAAGATCTTTCAGTTTTGGTATATGAAAGAAAATAAACATTATAAAAATTGCAATACTAATTACATATGGAAAAAATATAAATTTTAAAACTAAATAATAAATTGCTACACATTTATATTTTGTATGGTAATTTATATGAAAAAATAATCATATACATTAATTGAAAGCTTTACCTCACCTGATAAAAATCTTCATTGATATTTAAAGCCATTTATTCAATAATATTGGTGTAAAGTAATTCTTATATTAATTATAAGGTTATTTGAATTTAAGTTTTGGTTGAAGAAAATGAAATTGCCAAAACTAATCAAAAAATGAATCAAAACTTAAGGGTGATAATGCCAGATTTTTTAAAGCATTTATACATTTATTTACATATATCATATATTATACATATAGCATAGATTTATTAAAGCATTAGCATACCATCATTATACTAGTTGTGTTATATTTTTTATAAATAATATATAATATGAACATATAACCACAAACATTGCCTTGCTAGGATTTTAACCCCAACGCAGAGGGGTGATATATATAATTCCAAATTTTCTTTTATTATTACAGAATATAAAACTTGTGGTATATCATCATCAGAAAACATAAGAAAAATAATCTTATTACTTACTTTACCAAGGTTAATCCACTGTTCTGGCATTTGATGAATTGATAGGATGTTTATCAGTTCCGACAAATTACCAAAATTGTGTTCCTCATCATACTTTTTAGCAGAAAGCTTACTTACTTCATATGCCTGAGCAAGCACTTTTACTTCCAATTTTTTTCTTTTCGCAGAAGGACTTTCTCGCTCAGGCACATTCCTACTGTAGTATGAGGGACAATTTGGAAAAATTGTGGGAACTGCAGTTGGTACTAACCTTGGTCTCAAAAAAGAGCTGATGATGGTTTTGCCAGTTTTAAAGTCAAAAACACTCTCCTCTCTAATGATATCTGAAGCCTTAAAATGAACTTCACAAACCTAAAAATTTAAATAAATATATATATTGCAAACATCATATTTATCTTCATTTAACATTTCAGTTCAATGTTAGCAGTTAGACTTACCCTAGAGTTATTAGTTATTTTTAAATTCTTTCTTGGAATGGCTTGAGCCCATTTTTCTCAGAGCACCAGATCCTGGGGAAACTTAAAAACAGATTTCTTGTTTTCAGGAGTGTAGTTTCCACAGCAATTTGGAACACAGCAAGAATAGGGCATATATAAGTAAAAAAATATATATAAATAAATAAAATTATTAGTTTTTAAGTGAATATTATTATACTTTATTAATGCATTAGAATTAGGAATTAATTTATACTTCAAGCTTATACATTTTTCATAAAATATATTTTTACAGTTTCTAAGTAAAGTAATGAGTTAGATAATTGAGGTTTACAAACACACAAGTTAATGAACAATAAAAATAAATCCTCAAGAATAATTTTAAATGTAGGACTTAATACTAATATTTATATTTAATAAAATGAAGTTTATATTATGCTCAGTTATTCATTGGATCGTAAAGTAAAAATTAAAATCTAAAGATAATCTAAATGATTTAGCTTTAAATTAAATATTTTTTAATCATTATTTACGGATTATTATTAAATTTAAATATATTAGTTCATCACAAACAATTTAAAGTTTACATGCTATTTGTATAGTATCATTATTACATTTATATTAACTGATCGTAGGCCATCACGACCGGATCATACAGAATACAAAATTATGCATGTCAAAAAATACAGTTAAATAGTAGGAATTTTTAAGTGATAACAATTTTCCACATAAATGATCAGTTAATTAGCACAATCAACATTCATTTTAAAATATATATAAGTAATGAGAATGATCAACTTACTTTTATTTATTGGATTAATCCTATTATCAACACAAAAAGCACAGTACAACAGGCTGTTTTCCTAGTAGAGTAATGGCGATCGCCGGTTTTCTCTTCACCACCGCTCACCTACTAGAGTGACGTCACGACCCTTTTTCTTTTCAGCCAGCAGGCCTTGTATCTAGGGGGTGTTGGTGTTGCACGTACTCGCTGATTACTTTGTAACAGGCACGTACTCGCTGATTACTTTGTAACAGGCACGTACTCGCTGATTACTTTGTAACAGGCACGTACTCGCTGATTACTTTGTAACAGGCACGTACTCGCTGATTACTTTGTAACAGGCACGTACTCGCTGATTACTTTGTAACAGGCACGTACTCGCTGATTACTTTGTAACAGGCACGTACTCGCTGATTACTTTGTAACAGGCACGTACTCGCTGATTACTTTGTAACAGTCACGTACTCGCTGATTACTTTGTAACAGGCACGTTCTCACGTACTCGCTGATTATTTTGTAACAGGTACGCACTCACGTACTAGATCTGTCTTTGAAACTGGTCAAGTACATTGTACCTGCATCTGACTGAGGACACTTCAACTCGCGCTTACTTTGTTACCGGAAGTACTGAGTATTTGGGGAAAAAGTACTGAGTACAGGTTGTTATATTCAAATACTGATTACAGAATACTAGTTACAGGTATTTTTTCCCTTCCCTAGTCCTAGGGTGCGCAGCATATGTCCCAGTTAGGAGGTCAGCCTAACGTGAGACCCTCAGTGTTTAGCTCTCGAGAATGTTTGGTTCTCAATTTATAGACCCACTGAAGGGATAAAACGCCGAGTTGACATTACAAAGCTCGAAGATCGAACCTCGGACATGTACCTTAGGAGCGTGAAACGCTGCCACTAAGCCACCGGATTTCCAAAGATAAGTGGTAAATAAGATCTCAAAAAATTGTCTTTAGTTGCACTTATAATTGTTACTGTAAAGCAAATGTTTACTATTTAATCGAGATTATGATGATACTATAATAACAATTTCCAATGGGTTTTCTTTTACTTCTAGTAGATATGTTATCTATTATATATATTCTATAAAATTTATTAAGCAAATTTTATCACTTCTATTAGTTATATTATGTAATTTTGTATTATCTATAAATTCTAATATCTAAATCAAAAGGGAATATTGATTTGTTAATCTTATTTCATTGGGAAAGAAGATAATATGTTACATTATATTGCTAAGCGATTTTCTCATTTAATAACTTGTATTTACTAAAATACACCTTTTTCTCCAAATGCAAACAAATGGAAACTAGTGTTACTCAAGTGTAGTCCTAATACTGTTTAAAATATTTATAACATATCTTACTGCTAATTTAGAAAGTATTTCTATGATATCAGAAATGTTTTGTTTGAAATGATCTTGCGATGCAGGCTAATGAATCAAAGTATTTGCTCAGTCCTGTCACATTAAAGTGATCACCAAATACTTTCGATGTAGAAGTTAAACAACCAATCACAGAAAATAAATGTCAGCATAGTACAGCTGAGCATACAGAAAGGATGTGTGAGGGCTCCGGAGAATATTACAATCGTTGGGGCAATGCAGAAACAGGGAAATTTTGAAAAAAAGGCATGAGTCAATGATGAGTCCAAAAGGGCATCATCATTAACTTTTGGGCCAAGGATGGAAATATCTCCTAAAGGGCTTAAGTTCGTGGACTGTTCGTGAGCCAGCGTGGTAAAAATATATCGTGCATGCAAAATGGGACTGTTCAAAATCAGCGCTGGGGCAAATGTGGTACATCTTGGGACATAGATGATAGAGGTGAAAGACGAATGCGGAGATGCAATTGTACAAATAGATGAGCATCGTCGATCAACTGACTACCCAGATGAACCAAAGGGTTACCAATGGTGTCTGTCAAACTACTATTCAGAGAATCAATTGCATTTGGACCTCAAATGCAGACTCCTAGTTCATGCACAAATTGACAGCGGTTTATATGAGACGAAGGCTGAAATTTGCACGCTAGTACAGCGACTGCTCGTCCACTGTGTGGCGACAGATGGCGTTTGTCAATGAGTAGCTTTTTATACTCCATTAGATAAATGAATTATCCATTAGATGAGACCTCTGAAAGCAAACACCCTGCAACACTTTCCGGAACGGTCCAGGCTGGAGGCGGAACCATTATAGTCTGAGGAATGTTTTCCAAGCATTCTCTGTGTTCAACCATCATTATTTGAAGGCACGGGGGATAAATACAAATACGTATCTGTTGTTGCGTACCAAGTCTATCCCTGTATCAGCATTGTTTTTACTCAGGGTGAGGGCACATACCACCAGAACAATGAAAGGTGTCATACCTCTGGCAGTGTACGCACCTGGTTCGAAGAGAACCAGGATGAGTTTAGTGTTCTTGCCTATCAGTAAACTGACCTGAAATAGACCCAATCAAAATTCTGTGGGACTATCTTTATCCGATTGCTCATGGCATGAATTTTCAACCGGATAATCTAGCACAACTGGACACTGCATTGGATTCGGCATTAGTCACCAATAAAGTGAATACTTTTAAGAACCTAATTAACTTTTTCCTTGTTATGTCTCGCAGCAATCCATACTGTGAAAGGAAGATTATTAGGGTTTTTGACATGTGGTGTCATTAATGTGATTGAACTGTATAAAATAGGCTTATAAAGCAATACTAAATTGAGTCTTGGGAATACTTTCTGATGCTCTGAAAATGTCTTAGATATCAAACACTGATGAACTATCTATAGTTTTATGCATTGAACAAATGTTCTTATGGACCTAACCCTCAACTTGAAAGGGTTTTGCCACAAAAACCGAAAATACAAAATACTTGAGGTATGTTCTGGAAAATAATGCTGAAATAAAGTTTTCATGTTAATCATGTAATGAAAAAAGCTACATAAAATTTTTACTGTCTGTAAATTGGGTTTCAACTGATACATTTTAAATATTACCTATATGCTTTATATTTAACCTGTGTCACACTATTGAAACAATTTTAGTTTATGCTGCACTCACAGTAACACTTAGAAACTTGAAATTTTCAATAGGAAATTCTTCATACTATAAGAATTGTTATAACTACTCCTGGTTTGGCATTGTAATTTCTTCCGAAATCCATTAACAAGGCACATCATTAAAAGGGGCTCCTTCTATCATAATACAGAATTCATTATCAGTATATATGGTCATTAAATTACAGAGATGTATCGGTGAACCTGGAGATATAGAGGTTTGTAAAAGACATATAAATGACTAATATACAGGTGGAAGACATTAAAATACTCTCCATAGCTTTACTAACCACTAAAATTAAATAACCAAGAAACTAATAATTGCATGTCTACGTTAACACATTCATGTTTTATGATGAAGATGGACTAGATGACGGGGTACCTTGGGAATTTCCTCCTTTCTACAACCTTTAAGAGAACATAATAATCATTTTAACGCTGAAATTCAAGCTATTCACGTTATATGCGCTGTTATTTGCTCATTATCTTCTCAAGAAGCTGCTATCCTTTCTAAATCTCTTTATGCTTATATAGCATAATAAGAATCAAATATTAGATATTATAACCATATTTTAAAATGCGTTGATATTTCATTTTAATATCAATCTCTAGCCAAGGAATTGTAGCTCATAGTGGAATTCCTGGAAATAGGACCGTTGATTTCTTGGCTAAGAAAGGAACAAAAGACTTTCAAAATTCCTCACATTCCATTCAGTAAAATTCCTGTTTAAATTATGTGCATTCGGGACCAAACATAAGACATTACTCTATTTTGTCAGCAAGTCAATTCTTGGAAGAACTTATTAATAAGAACTTGGAAGATACTAAATTGAATCATGGCTTCCTCAGAAGAGCAACTGTCAGTCTTTTTCGACTGGTCAACAAACATCATTGTTTGTCAGATTATCTACACGGACTGAAAATTTGTGATTCTCCTTTTTGTCCTCGATGTAGACAACTTCAAAGATTTGATGTTTTTCACTTAGATTCTTTATGGACACACATATTTTTAGATCATTAAAATTTTAGAAAGTCCAATTATCTAATTCCATCATTTTAAATTGTCCAGCATTTAAAATTGATAAAATTACTTTTCTTTGAGATAGAAAATATTTCTTACAACTTGTGATTGATTGTATCGCAGATTATCTTAAACATAACTCAAAATGTAATTACACTTAAGGATTTAATGAAAATTTGGAAAATAATTTCTGCAATATCACCTATATGAATAAAGTTTTTAGAAATAAGCTGTTGAAAAGAGTTCGAGATTCAATATTTAATACCTTTTCTGCCATGTGCATCACATTTTATTAAAATGCACAAATTTCTTTTAATGAAAAATTGCTTTTAAAAGTTCCTCATAAATATTAAATGTGTTGAATAATTGACATTTCCTCAGAAATTTTGAAATATGTTGAAATTATTAATATTTCTTTAGAAATTTGGAAATATGTTGAAATAATTGACATTTTTCTTCGTAAATTTTGAAATATGTTGAAATATTTAACATTTCCTCATAAATTTTGAAATCTGATGAAATTAACATTTCCTTATAAATTTTGAACCCTGATGAAATTAACATTTCCTCATAAATTTTGAAATTTGTTGAAATAATTAACATTTCTTCATAAATTTTGAAATATGTTGAAAGAATTAACATTTCCACAGAAATTTTGAAATCTGTTGAAATAATTAACATTTTTTCATAAATTTTGAAATATGCTGAAATAATTAACTTTTCCTCATAAATTTTAAAATTTGTTCACATGATGAAAAGCGTTGATGTTTTAGTTTTTTAGCCTTAATGCTTTTATCTAACAAGAGGGAAATTGTATGCTTAATTGTTTTGAAATAACTTATTGATTAATTTCCAACAGTAATGCAAAGTTGACTAATTCCATCATTATAGGAGATAAGCATTTCACTCATTTTCAATTAATATTTTTCTTATATATAATGATCTATTCAAGTGCATTAATCAACTGTCCATTTCATTTAGCAATCGACAGTTTATTTATAGGGAATTTGCAACTAATATCGAAGCTTTTAAAGAATCCTTTTAAAATGCACTAAAATTTCATTACTCTTTCTTTATCCGCTATAGCTAAACATGGTTTATTATCGAAACTCATACATTACTTATTTATCTAATAATTAACTTACGTAGCGATAAGAAAAATATTACATGATAAGTGGGATAGTTTCTCATGGTTTACCAATCGAAATACTTACTTATAATTTCGTGATATTAAAATATATGTATATAGAATTTATTTTGCATGTTTACTTTCTTTGAACTCTGCAAATGATTCTTCATTTAGTTTCATTACTCTTTATTACATGTATTAACTAATTTGGCTTTATTGATAATGAAATTTTACTAAGGATTTTCCTAAAATTTCATTGTTATTTATTATAATTGCTGCTATATCAAAAAGAGCTCAATTCCCGTTTTCAGTATGACTTCCAGCAGCTATATCTGCCCCTACTCCATTTTCAGCCCTTGCTCATTCATCTACCTTTGCTACTGCAGGAATTTAATATTATAATCTGAATCACCAACTTCAATCACCCTAGTTGCTCATTTCATTTGATAATCATTTCTAGAATAACTGCTCTATATGCTAGAATATCAGCTCACTGAGAAAATGATATAAAAAATTAATTGCTTTATCTAATCTTAGTCAAATAGCTATAATAATATTTGCTATTTCCCTAAACGTATTTTCAATTTCCTTTAACAGTTATTTGATACGAAATATTTCAACCATTTTAGATCTAACAATTATTCGAGTGATATTAAAGTATATATAGATTTTATTTTGCATGTGTTTTTTTTTTTTTTTTTTTTTTTTTTTTTTTTTTTGGAAATAAAACATTTTATGATTTTTAGAAAATATATTGACTTTATTGAAGATATAGAGATTTAGTTGAAGAATTAATTATTTTCACCCATAATATAACTTGAGCTTGACAATTTCTTTCACCGGACTGAATAAAAAAATGTTGATTTAATTACTTTTTACACAATTTATCAATAAGTATTTAGATACTTGAGATAAAAGAAATAAACACAATTTATTTATGATTTTTAGATTTTTAGAATTATTTATTTAAATTCAATAGTTGGTAGAGCCTTATCGTTGAGCAATTACAGCCTAAGCCCACCGCAGCATGCTTTCCACGAGTGTTTAGATAATGGGCAGAGATATTTTTTTCACTCAGCTTGGAAAAAACGTGTAGTTTTATCACCGATTTTGAGCTGTTGCTTCTACATTTAGATTGATAAGTCAACTCATCCCACATGTGTTGTATAGGATTTAAGTCTAGACTCTAGGCTTACTAATACAATCAGTTCCGCCCGCTGTCAGCATACCAATCCACTGTAAACATCACAATATGACAAGCGTCTGGAAGTAACAATAATCGAATCTACGAAATTGTTCATTAGATTGGCAAATTATTGTCTAAAATCTGAAATAGAGGTACTCTTTAAGCCAAAATTTAATTGTAATCAAAGATTCCAGTCCATACAATGAGAAATATTCACAGACTATATGTCCACCCTCACCAAATTTTACTATACCTACACCGTATTTTGGCTAAATGCGCATACTCCAAACCCAGAATGTAATCACACACCCAATCACAGCCCACGGCAAATGATGCTTCACTTTGCTTATAATAATGGGAAGAGGCTTATTCATAAGAACAGTAGAATAAAACCCGCCCAACTTGCCTATTGGTCAGCATGCCTGACTGCGGATAGGGAGGTCCTGGGTTCGAATCTCGATTCGGGCATGGATGTGCTTTTTCTATCTTTGTCCTTTCCTTGTATAAAGAGGTTGTGATTGGTTGTCTACCCTATAAACGGGTACCTATGTCATGTGTGTACTGACATAGGTACCCGTTTATATATATATGTTATATGGTTCAGTTGGAAAAGAGGAGTAGCTTACCCCATTTATACCCCATAATGCCAGCATAGCTGCCACACGACTACAACAACAGTAGAATAAAAATAATATTGTGACTATAGAGAATCGCCATATTATTATTATTCTACTGTCTTTATAAATAAGCCACTAATTACATAAAATCTTGAAAATTTTCTTTTTCTAAAAAATAAAGTTTGCAATATTTAGAATTTTTTTAGTTTATAAATGTGCTCTGTTTCAGCAAAAACTATAAGAGCCTTATAGTTTTTGCTGAAATATTTATCAATATTTAGTTTCCTATAAACGTAGAATAGAAATTTGATTGTATTTATAAATAAAGTATTTAAAACAGTTTTTCTTATAATATTTTTTTCTACATTTAGATTTTATTAGAAATTTTTTTAAGATGTTTTCCTGGAATTCAATCTATCTATTTACTATTACGAGAAAAGAAAGGGGTTGATCCACACACCCGAAAAAATTTAATATTCCAAAAGAAGGTAAATTTTCATTTGCTTGTATATTTAAGGCAAATCAGAAACAAATTTTTATTAAACCAAAAAGAAGTTTTTATTCAATTTTTTATTTTAACTCTTTTGCACTTTACAACTTATATTTCAACTAATTTTAGATTTTTCATTAGTTACTATTTCTCATTATACATTTTATAATTTGTCATACATTCTTCTATTTTTCAGTTAAGAATACATATGTTTACAATTACAAATGTAAAAGAAAAGCATGACGTGCATGATATATTGTATACGTTTAGAATTTTGCTTTAAAAATTTAATTTAAGAAAATAATTTTAGTATGAAATAAATTAAAATACATAAAGAATATAATATTTTAATTTGATAGACATTAAGAAAGCAGTATATTTTATAATAATGGTTTTTAAAACACATAAACTTAAATATATCATCAGGATCGGAGTTAATGCATGTTTACTTATAAATTGTTATGATCCCCGTAATAAATCTCCAAAAAATGCAAACCGTCATCAAAAGAAATAGCCAAAGAACTGAAGCTATTTAATTGCACAATTCTGTCTAAATCATGACATTTTTATGAGTATTTTTAATTCTGGTGCTCATTAACTATAATACTCTAGTAAATGCAATAACCGAATTAAGTTAATCCCACATAAGATGCGAACAATAAACATATTCTATGTTTAAATGAAGTAAGTGATGAAATGAAGGTTGTGTTCCAACAAGGATGATTGTCAAAATTACAAAGTACGTTTATATATTTAATATACGATTGTATACAAAAAAATGTTTTATATACAAAAACCTCTTTTATTCGTTATATAACTATTAAGTAGTTTGACACATTAATAAAAAAATGTGCTTAACACATTACAAAAATTTTGTTTATTAATAAGATTATGACGAGAAAAATTTTCAAAATATTATGAAAACGTTTAGCTCCCTTTGATAAAATGTTATTTTTGATTATGTTTATTTATTTTAAAATGTGATAAGCAAGTGTCTTATTTATTTATCTTAATTAGAGTCAAAATAAAGTTTTTACATGATTCCCACAAATATAATATTGCTAAAATTTTATCTCGTAGAACTGAAAACAATTAAATTTCAAACAAATTTTTTATCAAGGCAAAAATTTTTATTCAATCAATATTGTGTAAAAATATTGAGCAAGCATGTATTTCAAATGAAAAAAATATATATATATATATATAAGAATACTTAAGATTTTTACTCTAAAAATAATTACTTAAGAAAAATATTATTTCTCCGTTAATAAGACGCAAATATAATTTACATACTTTGAAGACAAATAATTTGCAATTAAATGTTAAAAACCATAAAAAAAAAGTAAATATATATATATTATTTTTTACTAATTTAAGTAAAAGAAATTGATTACAATATTTTTATCACAATTTTATATAAAAAAAATTGACATATTAAATAAAAGATGATAAATTTATCTCTGCAAGAAATTAATTTATATTTTTTCTAAACATATATAAAGGCAATAACTTTTGTCATTTAGATTCATTTCATAAATATCTCAAATAAGCCTGTGGCTATTTTTATTTGCAAGAAGCCTGTGGAGAACATGTTTTCGGTTTTAGTTATGTCCCCAAATATAAATGTTTTGATTACATTCTAGTATTTATTTAACCCTATTTTCTGCTACGAATAACCCTTTTCCATTTTTTTCAATGTAAAGAACAGTCACATTGCACGACGCGAATCGCAACACCTGGTATATGGCTTCCATATTAGAGATGTAGTTTTTCCAATCTGAGTATTCAATCAAACAAATCAGTTGAATCTACCTTAATTAATCATGTTTTAGTTGTATTAATTTAAAGAATCATTTGGACCCAAGCAAATGTGAGTTGCCATAAATCACATACAAAAAAAAATTAATATTTAAATTTTGTGATTATATATATTGTGATTAATATTATTTAAATTCCCAAAGTTAAACATTTGTATTATATAGCTTTTGATTATAAAAAGTGTAATATTTAATGTTATGGTAAAAATAATATGTTTATTAGAAGTGTATACACATTACAATTATCTTACTTGCTTAACTTTTGTTTGATTAGATTTTTTCCAGACTGTTGGAAGAGAATCCAAATATTGTCGATAAAGTACACGTCATACCAGGAGAGTTGACAGAATCTAATTTGGGAATAAGTGAAATAGATCTTCTTAAACTTGTTGAGAATGTCTCCATCGTCTTTCACTGTGCCGCGACTGTGAGTTTTCTCAAAAACGCCAGGTAAAATAACTATTATTCCAAAATTTGCCTCGCTTTTTTTTTCTGAAGAAACAATGCATTTATAAACCCATCAAGAAATAAAACTGTAAATTCAACTTCTCAGCGGAAGCTAGAAAAAATTAACATTGTTCCACTTGTTACACATAAATATATTAAATATTATATTACTATATTTAATGTAATAAAAGCTATTCTAATTAAGTGTGCAAATTTTAAAGAATTATACATTCATGAAGACATACGTGCTTTCTTAATTCACCGTAATAAAGTTTAGAAAGTAGAGTACACAATCTAAAGTATCGATACATTTACCACTTTTTTCTAAGTCTTTTTAATAAAAGTATCCTTAAGTAATCACAATATAATAACATTTCACGTTTTGATCGAAAAAGTAAAATATTAAAGAATTTTAGAGCACATTACAGAAAAAATTTTAATAATTTAAATTTTAAGTCATGTAATCAAACATCACTATTCAAAACTTTAGTTATTTAATGCCTTAGATATTGAAATTTTAACTCCTGACAAAATTTTATTTAAAAAAGTTTGTATTATTTTAAGCATAAAGTTCTATGTGAGGGGTAATCAAATGAAAACCACAAATAAAGATTTAAAAGAAGAACTAGAGCTTGATTTTGTTTTTAGGAAAGTATTTTTTTAAGCAAGCCCCACTGTCTCTTTTTATTATCATGCATTAATGCGTTTATCTCACTGGAAGATGAGACTATCAATAGTAATCTTATAGAAAGGGAACTTGTCTAAACTTGCATTTCTTTATCCAAGTGAAAACAATGCTCACAAATGCCTCTTTTAGGTCACGAAAAATGTGAAAGCCCCAAGAGAAAAGATATAGTTTGTATAGGAAATGCTTAAGAGTTTCCCATTCAAAACATTCACTAGATTCACAGTATAGAATAGAGAGTTATCGTGAGAAAATTTTATTCTTGCCAACCACAGACAGAAGGGTATGGATTTCAGACAGAAGAGTATTAGAACTTGCAGCTTGAATTGAAAGTCTTACAATGCAGAAGAAAGTTTGAATGCAGTCGAAAGGCATACATTGCAAATCTATAACAATGAATCTCACGTGTTCCACCACACTCAACCATCAAGAAATATATTTACCTTAATTTCCAATGCTCAACAAACATTATTTTGAATTTCTTCAGAGAATTGCAAGAGCACATAGAAGTAACCTTAGGTATCTGTGCATTTTCTCTGAGTATTCCTGTTACTCAACAGATGGCATATCAATATGTAACAATCGATATTGTCATTTGTTGCCAAAGTTAGGTTTCATAGTGGTATTTGTATTTCATTTCGCTGCATATATAATTCATTGATCTGTAATTCTGTGTTTTTTGGGGAACAGCTCCTACTCACACATTTAAAACATTCTTCACAAAATATTTGAGTGTACTTTTAGAAAAAATAACAAACAAAATACATAAACATCAATAAAAAATAATTTTGTCATTAACTTTTTAAAAATTTGTTATATATATATATATATATATATATATATATATATATATATATATATATATATATATATATATATATATATATATTATATTGAAAAAACATTAGGCAGATTACTACCTAAATGTTAATGCAATTCCCAAGAATCTAGGAAATATTAATTTTGTTATTTTGGCTGGTCAGTCTGAAAATAAATTTCTCACAATCCTTTACCAATTTATATTGAAACAGAATGGAATCCAAGGCATGAAGAGCTGTGTGGATTTGAAAGAAAATCCATATATTTTGAGTATCCTCAAGTAAGACGTTCATAGATGTGGACTCTGATAACGAATACCTCTGTTGAAAGACGTTTACCAGTATTTATTTCTAATGAGTAAAACAGCCTAGTTTTTCACAATAAACACCAGCGCTATTGGTTTTGGAGCTATCAGCACCACACAATTACAACTAATTCAAGCCCAGAAATCCTTTTTACTGAACCATTTTACTTTTCATTCCTGATTCAATATACAGTTTCCATTAAAACTCGAAATGCTGGATTATTTTCCGGAATTTGAATTTACAAGAGAATGGAATTACTGAGTTGAATATAGTAGATATTTATGTATTGCTTTAGAGACTGAATTGTCTCCTTGAATATCAATTTGCAGCTGCTTAACAAATTTTCTCTTAGTATTTCTCAACATTTTTCTTTTGACATTAAGAAGAAATTTTTTCAGGCGTGATGCTGCCGAGTTTCATCTTCACTAAGTTTACTAGTACTACTAGCCACCCATTTGTATTCTAAAACTTCCTGAGAGTCGAACAGTCTCTTTTAAACTTGTTCCTTTGCGGCGTTGTTGTAATAAATTTCCTAAAACATCCTCGTCTTGTTTACTTAATTCTTTACAAACAGATTCCATAATAACATAATTGAGAGATGAAAAAACGTCCCTGAGTTTTTATCCACATCACAGACAGAAACAAAATATTTAGGGGTGTGCTGGTGCCCCACAGGGATCATTAAAACACATATATATTTCCTCTGAATCCTTTATCCAAAGTTATGCAAATCCTGGCCGTATATTGGATGAACCAAAACTCCATTAAGCGATCTCAACCTTGGTGTCTCAAGGAGACACCAAGGTTGACAAGGAGACACAAGTCCTTGAGAAACACACACACACACACACACACACACATATATATATATATATATATATATATATATATATATATATATATATATATATATATATATATTTCATTTTACTTTATAATATATTTTGCTAACTAAAATAAATGCATTAATGCATTTCTGGCTAAAGCGAGCTAAAATAAGCCAACTTTTTTAGATTCACGGCAATGCAAAATGCTGTTGGGACGAATAATATCATAAAGTTATGCAGGAAACTAAAAAATTTAGAAGTAAGATGCAAAATATGTCTCTCTTTGAATTTTCAACTTACATTTATATTAAATTGCAGATTTAAAAGTTATGTGTGTATTTTCCCCATAGTTTCTAATTTTTAACTTTTAGGTTTTAGTTTATACTTCAACAGCTTTTTCAAATTGCAATCGTAAAGTCATCGAAGAAATGATTTACAGACTGCCGTTCCCAGCATTAAGATTTTTGGATACATTACAGTAAGACATAAAGTTAATTTTTTTTAATATAAAAACATTTAAAAATTTTAATTAATAAATTAAGCATTGCTTAATTTTTTTATCGATTTTATATTATGAAACAAAAATGATTGGAAATAATAAAATCATGCAAAAAAAAATAATAAATTATTTCAAAGCATGTCTAAATATTATTTGTTCTAATTTTTGTAATATGATATTTATTATCTTCAAAAATAATGAAATCCCTATATATATAACAATTATAATTTTCTTTATAATTGAATTTACATAGATATATTTACATAACGCTACTTTTTTCAATTATATCAGATTATATTTTAATAAAATTTAACATCTATGGCCTTCATTTACAGCTAGATTTTGGAAAATTTAAATTTGACTTTAATTACTGATATCATATAACATTAAGACATTTCTTATAAGTATTCCTTTCTGGTTGGTATTGGTCTCTGCTGAAAGTATTTGTGAATAATCCTTTCCATTCTTCCAATGACATAAAGAATAGTTTGTTGTGTCCTAATACTGCTTTCTAATATCTCAATCTTGATCGTCTCTTTTATTACATTTAATTTCAGCTTTGGATTCGTTAAAACAAAAATGCTGTACAGTATGCAGCATATTAAAAATATGGTGTTGAAACAATTCATAAGTATTTTATTTAATAAGCTATATTTAGGGAATCTTTTAATTTATTGTAATTAGACTTATTTTCATCGATGCATTTAAAACCATATTTAAAGTTTCAAATGAGCCGATTATTAAGTCCAGATTTTAATCAAATATTCACCAACTAAATGCACCTACTATTTTGTAGGTGATAAATACTAAATCGAAAGATACCACTAACGTCTTTTTTTTTTTTTTTTTTTTTAAATTGCTTTTAGTTTAAGCATCAATTGACTCATGAAAAAATCATTTAAGAATTAACGTTAAAATGTTTTCTGTTAAATGTAATTCGATACAATTGATTAACATGCATATATTTTAGTACACCTTATAAAATATCAGAAAAAAACTTTTTTTCTCCAATACGTTTCTTAATTTATTATTGGATTTATCATTAAAATTAAATTGAAAAAAATATTTAAGCATTCTTTAGGTTTTATGAAAAACTCTTAAGCATTTTTATTGCCATTTCTAACGATATATCTTGTTAACCAAATACTTTTTTTTAAATTTATATTTGATTACGAATTCTATTTTTCATTCTTGAAGAAATTATTTTCATATTGTGTTCATATGTAATCTTCAGAAATTAGTTCCTTTATCTAATAATCTGGCAAATTAATTTTGAACATTGTATTAAATTAAGCATCTATTTTCTTAAGATATTCAAATTATATAATTTCTATTATGTTTTTCCAATTAACTATGAATGCTTATTTCATATGATTTTAATCCTCTCGAGTGACCATTAAAATTTAAGCAACAGAAAGAAGAAGTACTAATAAGAAAATACATGTATATATGTATGTATATATGTCCATTATATATATATATATATATACATATATATATATATATATATATATATATATATATATATATATATATATATATACATATATATATATATATATATATATAAAAGCACTTTAAAATCATAAATCATAAACCCTGAGAAATTAGTACCCAGAATCAGTACCTTAACACCAATATAAGTATTTGTAAAGCTATGCATTGAGTCAAATAGAAATAGGAGGATATTTATTGGCAAATTACTTCTACAACTTCAAGATACTGTCATAGTTCACAGATCGTAGATGACTGGAATATGACAAGATGTCAACCACTTGGCAGCCATTAATTATATGTTTTCTGATGGAGAGAGATTTATAGAACATACCCATCAGTTTAATAGCCAATTATTTTCTGTATTCAGAAAGATACGTGCAATACCGGCAACAAGAGGTTATTTCATTATCCTCCTAAGACTCAGCGTTACAGCAATTTCTTTCAACCATAAGCCTTAAAATAGCAGAAATATAACAACCTCTGTTTAAACTGAAAGCAATGCGAAGAAGAGTTGACTGATATGAGTATAAAATAACATGCCCTATCGTCATTGAAGATAATAAGCCAGTACATATATATCAAGAGAAGACAAGTTCGAAGATTATCCTGAACCAGGTTTATAGAATACACCAAATTTCATTTTTGAATAGAATCTCAACACTTTTCAAGAATATTATAAGCCATCGCAATTTAGAGCAGTCGCTCCTGTAATTCATTGATAAACTTAAAATTTTTACCGAGGTGAGACTCGTTAAAAACCTATAGAATGTAAAATTTTAGTAGAATGTATCAGAATTCAATAATGTATTATTTAAAAAATTAAATTTTGAATAAATAATTATTATTCATATTAAATAAATAATAAAAAATAGTACATGAAAAAATAATGAAATTAATAAATAAAGTATCTGCAAAATAATATAATATCAGTTCCATCTGATATGAAATTAAATTTAAAAGAATCTGGAAAAGTCAATTAATATTTAATTTTATTTATTTATTATGAAATGGCAATTCAATAAAAAAAATAGGATATTGTTAAACATATAAAATTAAATAAAATGAACTGAGTAGCTCAAGCACTTTGAAAGCATGATGGTAACACAATAAAAAAGGTTCTGCACTTTAAACATACTGAAATTAGAAAGCATCGAAAACCACGGTTAAGATGAGTTAATTCGATGGACTCCATTGGAGGGTTAATTCGATGGACAATTAATAAGATGCATTGAATGTCAAAGATTTTTCAGAAGTCATGATGGATAAATCTTCAGAGGAAGACGTATGCTCACATTGGGCATTCTGGCCAATTATGATGATGATGATGAATGACAGTTCATGTCTTACGTTCAAATATCATGTTATTTTATCAGTTAATGGTAATAGTTTCATGTTGTAGGCTTCATTTCTGAAGAGCTTATACATCTATGTCTTGAGCTGTGCTTAAAGTACTACAGTAAAGAAACTTCTTTAATAGCTGCACAAATTATTATTTTCCATTTAATATATAAATTTAAAAAAACCGTTATTTTTGGGTTCACTATACCACTGAATACCGATACAATTATGATGATAATGTTAACAGAATCAAGATTCTTCTGCAAACACAGCGTTATACTATTACCATGTCAAAGTCCTAAATTAATCACATTACTGATTGTTTTCCTCTGTGATGTACCGTCAAGGGTAAACGATACCATGGTCACTGTGTTAAAATTTCATACTGCTGTATCGTCGAATTTTCATGTAGATACTTGTTTTCCAAACAGCAATTTTTCTTGACATATAATCCGTGCAATTGTGCAATCCATTAAGACCACGAGGATAACACATGCCTATCTTCATTTTTGTTATGATATTAGGCTCTTGAGATAGTGAGATCGGTAACTCATCGATTCTACTTTCCGCAAACACTCATGGTATCTCAATCTTCGTGAGTAGGATACTATGATAAGGTAAGTCGAAATAGTTGGGTAAGCAACAATTCTATCTTTGATTTCATACTATCACGACAGCTTTTCACCAGATAACAACATAGTGCAATTAGTGTATGATAAACTTGCTGTACAATTTTTTTCATTTAGAAACACATTTTAAGTGCCATGACATCATACTATTTCACAAGAATGCACTTAAAAGCTAATCATTTACTTTTAAAACACCATCATCTTCCTGTCGCCTCAATTTCAGTAACTAAAAATGTGTAATGTGCAGCATGTCCCTTACTTGTAACAGTTTTATTTTCCAGAAACTTATTATAAATCAAATGCAAACAAGCAGTATTAGAAATCGTATGTTTAAACTACATCAATTAATTATCCATAAATTACTCTCAGATATTTCAAATAAAAAATTCATTTTTATCTATATTCTCTCTCTTACTTTGTAGAAGTTATATTTTATTACATAAACTTGAAGTAACTATAAAATAATTTTAAGTCTGTATGAAATATTAAGAATACGATTTAAATTGCTGGAATAAATTTTAAGCGATGGTATGAGTGCCTATTATTTCGATGCATAGTAAAAGTACATTAGTTTATCATAATTTTTATTTGATAAAATAAGTTTTACTTTTTATATATTGTATTGCAAAAACCATTAAATATACGTAAAGAATCAGAGGAGCAATATTTGATACGTTGAACACATAACTTAATCTATGAGTTTAATCACTCACTGAGAGATTTTCTTTCTTTAAAACTTTCTTACATATTAATCACAAATACAATTTCCCAATGTGATCTTATAAACTTTTTCAGGAAATAATTGAATATACCGCTTTTTGATTTCAATACTATTTTATTTTGAATAATAGAATAGAAAGTATCAGATAATATGTTAATTTCTTGAAAGGAAGAAAAAATATAATATTTGTGATAGGAAAATTCCATATTACTTAAAAAAGTGAAACAATAATAAAGATATACTATTTAATTTCTCTTTATATTGTATACCACAAAATTTAGATACAGCAACTTAGTTTAGAATTTATGAAATATTAAAGAGTTTCATTTTCAGAAATGGTAAAGAAGGCGAATTTGAGGAACTTGTATCGACGTGTAAACCTGATTGGCCCAACTCTTACTGTTTCAGTAAATGTTTAACAGAAAATTTAATTCTTGATACAGCCGGAGACTTACCCATAGCAATTGTTCGTCCGTCCATAATCTGTCCTACTTGGAAAGAACCAATACCGGTAATCCATTACAATGTTTGAAATTATACATTACCCGACATTGAAAATGCAACACTAAGAAATAGTGCCTAGAAAATTTTGCAAATTTCAGGGTAGACGCACCTTACCGAGTTATACAAATGATGTGAAATGCTCAGCTCTCCAGCACACAAGATATAAGGTGAGAAACCAGGAGAGTGGGCAATATCCGCGCCGTTATTTCCTCTTGGAAAATAATTGTTAAAAGTTTGTTCTTGTCACAATGGCAGAAAATGCCAGGTCATCGTCGACGGAGTCAGTTTCAGCAGACAGATGATTTTAAGAGGGTCATGGTAATCGGACTGAACAAGGAAGGTAGATCCTTATGGCAAATCGCAGCTGAAAGACACCTCAAAGCGTCAGCTGTGTAGAAGATGGTTGAAAAAAGAAACTGTAGAGCGTTTGCGGGTTGCCAGTGCAGCCAGAGCGACGTCAGGACGCGTAGATTAACGCGTCCGACGGGAGGATGTGGATGCCAAGCAAGTCACGTCTACCGAAATTCTGTAGCACATGCAATACACCCTGGATACTCCCATATGAAGCAGAACTATTTGTCCTCGTTTGTAGTTGGTTGGCCACTAATGGCGTGATCTCATGGCGTCCGTTAAAAAGATTGCCATTGACTTCGCTGTATAGACGCCAACGTCTGGAATGGTGTCGGATTGCAGCGATGTGGACGACGGAGTACCACAGGATCGTCTTCTCAGATGAGTCACGCTTCTGTTTCTTTGGTGATAGCCGCTGTGTACGAATGTGGTTTCGACGTAGAGACAATTCCAATCCTGTAGCAATTGTGGAATACCCCACTGCTTGACAACGTGGCATCATGGTTTGGAGCGTCATTGCGTACAATTCCAGGTCATATTTAGTGCGTATTTTCGGCACTATAAAAACCCAATGACAGATGGATGATAAGCTGCATCCAGATATACTTTCCTATCTTTAGGAGATGCCAATGCCCTTTATCAGCAGGATAACACCCAACCGCACACTCCTCACATCAGCCAACATGCTGTGCAAGGTGTACAGATGCCTTTCTAGCCACCATACTCTCCAGAGCTCTCAACAATCAAACATGTTTGTCATACGATTGAACGCCATTTGCAGACCCTGTCACTGCCTCCTTCAGAAGAAGCACTTTGACAAATGTTTGACAAAGAAAGAGAGCTATTACTAAAGATGCCGTCCACACCCTCATTGATTTTGTACCTACACGTGTTGTTTCATGTATGGTTGTCCATGTTCGTCCTACAATCTACTGGCCTGACCCTGTTCTCGCTCTTGATTATGTATATCATTTCGAAACACATATTAATTACTAGATGAAGAAAAGAAGATTATTCATTGCTGTCTTTCTCTGTTTGCGAAGTTTTGTCGCTTTCTGGCAAGTCTTTCTTACTGTTGCATTTTCAATGTCGGGAAGTGAACATTCGTTTTAATGTTTGCATAATTTTCTGCCTGAAAATATCTTACATGTCATATAAGTGTTTAATTAGGAATAACATTGTATCTTATTTTTTGCAGATATTATATTTTATGTTTTGATAAAACAATTATGAATTTATCATTAGGAATAAAATCTGAATTTAGATTGAAAATTACTACATAAGAGAGACAATTGAATTCACTAGTTTATCAAACCATGGAGAAGAATCAAAATTTGGAACTTTAGAGTTCTTTTAAACCATAAAAGCCCTATCCTATAAACGGGTCCTTGTTATAGGGTAGGGCTTTTATGGTTTAAATGGTTGTTTCTTTCGTTCGAGTTGAGACCATGATTACGCCAATTTATTGCAATTCTCATTAGCTTAAAATATTCATGACGTCAGATAATGTTTCATCTACGTCACATTGTATTGAGACAGTGTCGTAAATCCGACTTGTCCACGAATTTGCTGCCTGCCTTCAAATCACATTCTCCGAGAAGATTTGGAAGCGGCAAACAAGGCAAAATTCTACATTTAATATCTAAGTGCCGCCAGCGATTAGAAAAAATCCATTAACAATTTTTGCCAGTAATAAGGAAGTATTTTTTTATTTATAATTTTTTTTTCGCTTGTTAAAGCTCTCAAAATCATAAAAATTACCTGTTATTCTAAATAATTAGTTATCAAATCTTTGGCGATATTGCTTCCAAAATTACCTGTTATTCTAAATAATTAGTTATCAAATCTTTGGCGATATTGCTTCCAAAATTAAACACATTGGAAATAGAACAGAAGAAAAAGTATAATGGAACAGATAAGACAAAGCATTCACCTTATGGTTAGTTTAAAAATCGGAAAAGATGATTTATTTATTTTTTTTTTATTCCTATACTTCAAATTTTCAACTAAAAATCAAATGAATTTTATTATAAAACTACTAAAAAACATCTTACATCCAATATTTACTTAAAATTTAATTTTAATAAATGTCTTTTGAATTATTGTTTTCTAAGTTGTGTGTAGCTTAATTTACATACAATTGACCAATAAAGAAAATATATTCTATGTGATGTAAGCACATAATCACAATGTTTTCGTCATAAAATCGCGACTCTTTTGCAAAAGTTGAGAATAACTTTATAACTAGATTACTAATCTATTTTAGTTATACAAAATTTGAAGAAAAAAAAAACATTTTGGTTTAAAATTTTAAAAGATTTGTCAATACTTCCTTCTTCAATAATCGAAATATGGCCTTACTTTTCTTATTAATAGTAAAACTTATAAATTTTAGAATAAAAAATTTTTATATCAACTAGTTTTATTAACAAAATTATTTAACAAAAATATTTTGTGCCACCGTAAGAGTTCTGAAAACAACATACTCATATTGGCATATTAATATCATATTGTAATTCCCTATTATACTTCCCTTAAATTCAAATGTTGTCTTGTATTTATTTTTATTACTCTTAAAAATAGAATTTAAAACTTTCATTGAGATCAAAATTTCTAGGAACTCGAGAAAACTAAGATTTGTCTGAAATATGATATATTTTATTCATTTTCCTGTACAAATTTGATGACAAAATTTAAGGATTATTTTTCTTCTGTAGATAAATTCATCCATTCAAGTTGAGATGCAAATACACAGATGTGACTTATCATGAAAGAATTACGAATAATCTATATTCTTTACATGGATATATTGAGAAACTTCTTCGTATTCCTAGATCAGTTTGTTGAATTCTATGTCGTAGTTGAATTCTGTCGTATATACCTGCTTCACTGAGTTCAATTTAAATTATTTTATACCTGGTTCAATGAATGTATAGATTAGATTTATCACGTGCTTATTTAGTTTTGATTTTACTATGGAAAAAATTTATAGCTAAGTTTCGGGGATCCAGTTCAGTTACAAACTGAAAAAAACAAAAATTATAAATTAGTCCAATGGAAAAAAAGTGAAATATATATAAGATATTTTTGCATACTACATACCAAATAAGACAAATCTCAAAATATTTTAGAAGTCATTTCTGACTAAAATTTTTGTTTAAACATGCAATCCCATTTGTATTGTTAAATATATAAAAGTACAAATATTATAAAACATATTATAAATTCAAATCTAGTTAAGAACTAAGAAGACAAACATCAAGCTAATGCAATGAAAATAAAATCAAAACTATTATATATTTTTGTACATACAGCATCGAAATATACAAAATCCCAATTAGTTAAGAAACCTCTTTGGATCGAAATTTTTGTTTCAACGAAAATCCGATGAAGTTCTGCCTTTTAACACATAAGAATGTACACATTACGAAATAATTTAATTAATTAGTTCGTGTAAATTCTGTTTTGCGTCATAAAATGTCGTTTCATGTATACATTTGCTAAACACACACATAAATCAAATGAGGAGTAAGAATTCTTAGAAACTTTCTTTAGTTACTAAGACATTAAATGACTCTTTATACGTATTTCAACTTATTCCTGATCGATGACTTATAGGATATCACAAAAAAGTACTTTTTTAGAAAGTAAAAAATGTATCTTTTTCCAAGAAAAATATTGAATGTAGGGATCTAAAAAGAAAGATGTGTTCCAATGCCATGCTAAGTTATTCGATTTCTATAGTTTCAGAATTTCTATAGTCATATTTTAAAAATTAAGTTATATTAGTATATAAGAATATAATATAAATTACTTACACCTTAAGAATTTTTTTTAAAAAAAGTTTAAATAGTTTTTTTTTTTTTTTCCAATGGCAGATTTTAGACAGTTACAACTGCAACATAGTCTATTAATCTATTGTTCCCTGATACCCAAGGAACCAGCCAGAAACAGCGACTTCTTAGGCGCCGAGGCGTTGCCCCGGGTGCACCACAGGGGGTGGGCCACCTTCGCACCCTCACACATGCCATAGGGACCCGTTTATAGGGTAGGCATCATTCATACTTCATTCACACACACAAAGAAAGGACAAAGACAGGATAGAGAGAGAGAGAAAGTACATCCATGCCTAAACCGGGATTCGAACCCAGGATTTTCCTATCCGTAGTCAAGCCCGCTGACCAATAGACAAGTTGGTCGGCAAAGTTGAAATAGTAGTTAAATATATTTTAAATTTATTATCAACGCATCATTAACAAAATTTCGGAAGAAAACTTTGTTTTTATTTTAAGTGAGCCTAAGAGCAATATCCTATAATCGATTTCCTCTTTCCTTCTTTATAATTATTAATTCAATCCCGGACAATATTTTGGCTGACAAATAGATTAAGAATTTCATTTATATCGATTTGTATGCAAAAATTAATCAAAAGAGATATTGGTGGTGGTCTAAGTTGAAACTTTTAAGAAATAAATGGAATCAGGTACAGAAACAAACTGTTAGAAATACAGCATTGGAATATTTTATCAAAATTTTAATCTAGATCAAACCATTGCCATACTTACTACAATTATCGGTTAGGTATTTTGGAGTTTTAAATTTTTTTCTTTTATGAATGACAGTGGATCTTACTCGAGAATCATTCTGTGGAAGTGGCATTACAAATAATTTTATAGCTTGTTCAATTACATATCAAGCCATTTTAGAACCTGTCATTTTTATGCTTGATACATAATTAGCGACTCAAGCATAAAAAAATGTCAAACGATGAAAGAAAAATAATAATATGAACAACATCTATAGACATGTACACATTGAGTTATTAATTTATTAGTCAAAATCACTTTAGAAAATCTGTCATAGACTACAAAGAATCCAATAATCGACCAGAAAGATCAATAGTATGATTGATTTATTAGTAGATTATTACTCGGTATTAATCCCCAAAAACTAATATTAAAAAAAGAAAATTAATTGTTACTGCTAGTTTAGAAGTGATCAAAGTGATAAAGGTAAAACGAGAAAAACAGAGTCACTCACATTTATACTGATATCATCTATAATTCATAAATATGCAAGATTTTTTAGGAATCATTCTTAAGGGTATGCATTTAAGAATAAATATTTAAAAACAAGTCTCTTTAATCAATACCAGAATAGGTTCTAAAATTTATCAAGTGCGGTAAAGTCTTAAATGAAATCGTTTTTGATCAATATGGTTATAGTCTATTTAAAACAATCTTTTTCCTGGTGACAAATCCGTCATTTTACTTTTCTAATGAATATTATATGTTTATAAGCAGAAAATATCAATAGTTGTATTATATGCATTTTTCCGAGGAGTACTTCGTTATTACAACTGTTGGACTTTCTGGAAAGTGTACGCTACAAGATGGACAGCATTTCCTAGTAATGGTAGAGACTAAATACTATCATCTTCGGCTTTGTTGTTAGTATCACTTTTCAGCATACTGCTTGACTGTCATAATAATGTATTCGAGTTTGATTGTCTTCAAGAAGACCTTAAGACAGGTACAGTTCGAAAACGTTAGAATATGATCTGAAAGCAATTTAGTTATTTCGGAATACTTAGGGTTAAGCCAGTTGTTGTAAATTTTGTGGTACAAACTTTTCTAGCGGGATATTATCTAATTAAAAAACTTTATGGTCTCATTATATCTTTTTATCGCTGCAAAGAATAATTTTCCATATAATGAAGAAGAAACGCTTGATCCAATTTAATAGAACGATGTTTAGTTTCAATGTTTTCGTCTTCTATTTTACTTAAACGCAATACAAAAATGTCGAATTTAATAATTGAGCTCAGTTCCTTTTATAAAAGCATTTCACTCTAATATCATATATTGCTATTTATTGATGATAAAGAAGCGAAAATGATATTCTTATCAATCTTGTTACCTAATGATGATTGGAAATTCTTGACTCAATCTACAAAAATACATCTTAAAATATATTGCAAATTTGACACAGGTGCCGTGAAATCCATGCACCAAATTCTGAGATTGGTGATTTTTTTGGCGGATTTTCTTATGTATCTAGCAACTTCGTTTTTGTTATGTCATACATATGGAGACCTATAAGAATTATGCAGAAAATTCTATTTTGGTAATCCTAGTATTTACGTCATCGTGCACGTCACGATACGTCATCTTGTCATTATTTTTTCATCGCCAAAAATTCAGAATTTGGAATCATAGATTAAACGGCACCGGTGCCGCAATATTTTATCAACAGACAATTTGGGAAGTTTTAGTATGGCATTAGTAGAAATAATTAATTAAAGATATCCATTTGTAAGCTAATGTGTAGCTGTAATACTAAGTTGTTCGGATTACTATTTTTCCAAATTCTTAAATACTAAGACACATTTTAAAAAATTTAGATGTATATGTATTATGTATACATTGGAAGAATCACCGTCAATGATGCATTCAAAAGATAATATTTAAGTCTTTCACTGGTATAATAATTAAGTATTGGGGAGAAATCAATTTAAATATTTAAAACAATTATTTAAAAATCAAATTAATTAATCAAATTTCATAGAGCAAACGCTGTATTCTGTAAAGAACTAATTATCCTAAAGAAATATGTATAATTTCTATCTTAAATAAAAGCATGGTTTACTATAGTTTTTCTACGCGTTTTATAAAAAATAACTTCCTGTAAGAGTTAATCTTTTTTTCTTATGTCTTCAACATTTAGTGTATGAAAACAAAACTTTGACGGAAAAAAATGAGAAAATAAATCCATTCACGGTTGAACACACTTTATTATATATTAAATATTTGGAATTTAATCGCAGATTTAAATTTGAGGAAATAAGGAATAAATACTATTGATTATTAAATCTAAATACACGTATTGGTGCTACATTTCAAAATGTGTAATATTAGGTCTACTGGAAAGTTGTGTCCGTTGATCGATGTGATGCTGTTAAAACCACGTTAGACCAAAACCTTTTTCTGACAACGTCTAAGATCGCAGAAAGCTTAATTCAGCTCAACAAATTATTTCGGACCACATTTAGAAGCTAGGATTGGTTTGAGAATATTAAAAATGAGCGCCACATGAATTATGTCAGAAGAATTTTGATGTCGTGTCTGCTTGTTCAGAACAAAATTGAGCCCTTCTTCAACCGGATGATAACTGGGAATGGGAAGTGGATTACCTACGAAAATATAATAAGAAAAACAAATGTATATTGTGCGGAAAACTTAGCCCTTAGAGCTCGAAAACAAATTTGACTCTGAATAAGAGAATGTTGTATATATGGTGGGACATTTGAGGATCAGTACATTATAAGCATTAAAAAATAAACGAAAAGCTCGATCCAGAAAAGAAACTGGATAATGCAGCCAAAAAAAAGATACCAGCATTCCAAAGATGAGCTGTAAAAGAAAGAGGCCAATAAAATATTGCAGAACTAGGCTGAGAAATTCTGTCCCATGCACCATATTCGCCGGACTTATCACCCTCCAACTAACACATGCTTCTGTCCTTGAAGAATTTTTTGAAGGGTAAAAAATTAAAAAATGAAGAAGATATCAATTTCGCTTCGCATGAGAAACTGAAACATTATTCAAAAATGGGATATACAAATTGCCTTCACCCTACCAAGAAGGCATAAATAACTATGGCAATTATGTCATTTAATTAAGTTTATAGACATTAGGAAAAACTTGTATTATTCCAAAAATACACAGAGCTTTCCGGTAGACTGTTATATTACAACTTTCACGCAATAATATACATATTTTTTAATCGTGCATGAATTATATTTTCAAAGACTGGTTCACATTTCTCAATAAATTTATAATAATAAAAATAATTTTATTGAACATCCATGAGAAATTTTTAAATTATTATACTTATTTAGGTATTTTTAGTTGAAAGTACTATAAAGAATATGTTTAATCATAAAAAGCATGATCATATGATAAATTAAATATTAATGTATTTTTTATATATAGGGTTATATTGAAGAGGGAACAGGCTTAGTAGATCTTTCAACAGCAGTAAGTGATTTTTCGCCTTCAAATATTTTACGGAAAATAATTATTCACATTATGCAATAAACTAATTTTATTTAATTTATTCTTCTTGTAAATGTACTACGCATGATGTTCGTATATTACTTATTTGATATTTCTCTATATTTATAGTATAATTTTTTCTATAAAATTTTTATCCCAAAATGCTGATAGAATAAATGGATGATTTTTTTTAAATTTGCTGAATAATAAATTGAGAAAAATATATTTTCGTTTATTGATTCCATTTTAATTTATTTAAATTCCTGCTCTCATATAAATTTTGTACATCACACCAAATTTTTACCATCGAGGAAGCTAGACTCATACTGTTTTAATAGTTTAAATGATTATGTGGTAATACAATATTTATCTATGCCCGCATTCATATTGTGAATCTTAAATCTAGAAAAGTAATAGGAATAATTGTGTAAATCAAAGTGGGATAAATTTATATAAATTCAATAGCTTTGAAACTTAAAAAAAAATTCTAGCTCCCGTTCCGAACGTCACCCCATAAATTTAAACTGAATAATAATTAACTTAACCATTAATTTTAAATTGAGTTTTTTTAATCAAAATATGAGTTATGCAATTAATAAAATATCTCAATATATGTAATATGACTGAAAAGATGATTTATTTGAATATATTATTCGAATAAATATATATCATATTTTAAATTTATTTACTATTAATATTACTTATTCATACAAATTAATAAATTCTAAAATGATTTAGTACGATAGTAAAATGAAAACGAAATTTTTTAAAGTTAACAATAGCATAAGAAAATTCCTTGATACTCACACACAAAATTCTTTTCTACATTATTAAAAAATTTGTATTTATTTTTAATCTATTTGTAAATTATTATAAAATTATAATTATTTAATACTCACAACAAATTTTTGTTAAACATTAATAGTTTTTTATATATTAACAGCCATTTTGAACAGACAAATAGTTAGTTTTAATAACGTGTTTAAAATGTAAAGAGGTTTCCAAGAAAACGTACGTCTTAGTTTATAAAAATAAATAAATAAATAAAAAATTTAAAAAAAACTGAAAATTCACCAGAATTTGCCATTTGATTCGATTTTACAAGTCTAAAATTTTGGAATACAGATAGAGTTAATTCATATTCAGAATTAAAAAATTTTAAATTTAATATTAATTAAATCAAAAATACAAATATTTTTATATAAGCAATTTTAATTTTCAAAGAACTTAAAATTCATTATTTATCCTCATTATTAATTTCTTGGTTTTTAAAGTCTTAATAAATATTAATAATTTAGTAACGTTAAAAAAATTTTTTTAAGAAACATTTCTTTTTTATTAGGTAGGAAAAGGTTTCGTTCGAGTCATTTATGGAAATCCAAATGCGAAATTTGATATGATTCCATGCGATATAGTTGCAAAAGCTCATATAACTGCAGCTTGGAGTGTAGCCACCAAAAGGTAAAACATTATCGGATTTTTCATATCGATTTATTATCATCGATAAATTTAATTTCTATTAATTTAAGCAACAATTTTATGAATTCTGATCATCAATAATTGCCAAATAGGTGATAGTTTAACCAATTGTTAAATAGTCAAAACATTAGTGATTAGATAATAAACACACTTAACAAAGTGTTAGTGTGTTTTATTAAAATCCTAGTTAGTTAAAGTTAGTACTAACTAGAAGTTAGTAATATTGACCTTTAGATACTTATTTAATGTTTCTCAATTATCAAACAGTAATTCCCTTCATTAAGGAACGTATAATGAATAATACAAATTCGGTGAGATTATTTTTTTTAATAACGTTGAGCACACTGGGTAACTAACTCTTCCATACAGCAAGGACGGAATTTTCAACTCGTTTGTCGTTTATCCAGTGGGCACCTGTGAACCAAGTCACGAAGACGAGTAGCATTACCCATGCCATATCAACACAAACCCATTTATAAGGTGGGCCACATTCATACATCAATCTTACAAGAAAGGACAGTGAAACACAGAGAATAAGTAGCATCCATAACTGAACCAGGATTCGAACCCGGAATCCAAAGCTCAGGAATCAGGATCGCTAACCACTCAGCCATCGGTCGGCGCAGTGAAGCAATTGATTAGGATATTTTAGCACTTCTCTTCGACATAACTCTAAGGAAATCTGTTTCTAATGGATACCAATGAAGTTGTCATTTGAAATGCATGAAAAATTTGATAATGGGGAAAAGATTTATTCCCTTCGTTCTTGTTCCTTACCTGCTAGCCCTCCTCAAATTCTTAATAGTTTAGGCACTTTTTGACAGCTGCTGAATGAGCAAAATGTTTTTAAGTCCTCATTAAACGGAGTTTCTTGGTCTTGGTGCAAGTTTTCCTATACCAAGGGTATAGGTAACAGAAATTATGAAAAAACGTGAAATATAAGATAAACAAGAAGTTCTTTGGGTTTTCGCGATGACATTGAATGAAATGAGAATAAGTATGCAAATGAGAATCATACAGTGGCAAAGAGAAATGGACGTGTCGAAGGAGCTTGTTCCATGTTGTTTATTTTACGATTTCAAACTGGGTTTATTAACTGGTGCATCAAGTCACAGAATATGCCAAGCGTTTGGGGATAGTACTGTAAATGAATGTATGGCAAAACATTGGTTTCACAAATTGAGGTCAGGAGATGTTTCCTTCTGTAATGAAACTGGAAATGAGTGATCACAAGGTTTGGATGACGAAGCTCTACACGCAGCCATTGAGGACAGTAATCAAACGTGTGGTGAGTTTGCCAGATAATTTAATGTTTCTTATGAAATCGCTAGATTTGCTGAGCAAGTGGATTCCTTACACGTTGTTGGAAGTCCATAAGCAACAACGAGTGACAGCCTGTTTATCGTTGCATTACTACCGTATCGAATTCATTTTCAATCGAGTACCGACCAGTGACGAAAAGTTGGTCCTGTATGACACTCCTAAATGCTGCAAACATTGATTGTTAACGCAGGATACTGTCCTGCACAGCACAAGACTTCCTATGCACCTATGCAAGATTATGCTTTGTGCCTGGCGAACTAGTCGTCAAGTGGTTAGTTAAGAGTTGCTACCAACAGACCAAATGGTACTATAGACATGTACTTGCAGTAACTGGAAGTTGTGCTATAGGCATTGCAACTGGTTAATCGTAAGGGTGTATTTTTTTTGTAAATTAAAGAAAAGCTACATGTCGCGCATGTGGCCAGGAATACCATACAAGACTTGGTTGGGAGACTTTATGCCCTCCTCTTTACTTACCTTGCAAAATTAGATTAGCATTAATTCCATTCGAACACCCATTTTCATGGAAAATCCTTTTCCAATAGAGTAGGTTTGCACCAAGTACTCATGGATGTCTTCGCGTCCCTCAAGTTTTACCAAAAGGAGATTGTTCAAATGGAGACGTTTGTAGAAGGTTGCGGATGCCGATAGTTATTACTTTGAAGAGTAACAACAGACTTAACTTTTTGCAGGTCATGTTATTTTGAGTCATTAAGAACATCAAAAACTTTCTTGTGTTTTACCACCCTGGAATACTTTATAAAATATAATTTATCCAAAGATATAGTTTACAAAATGAATATATCGTCTTTGATAATTTTATTGTATTCATTTCTTTATAGCTGTAAAATTCTCTATGTTATTTCTCCTGATGTATCCACATTTCTGGAAATGTTTTTATATAACTTTATTTGAACTGCAGTGCACTGATTTATTCTAGGCACGTGGATAAGACAAATTCACATCATATCTTCTTTAATACTTAAGTCACAATTCTTATGACTCTTTAAAAAGCTTTATATAACTCATTTGAACCATTTATATCAATCGAAATTCTTAAATAAAATCAGTTTTTCACATAAATCTTGAAGAATACTATCCATATTTATACGCGAACTTCTTTTTAACTTTCAATTGCATTTCAAACGATTTTAAAATAAAGTTTAAAAAAAATTATACCAAAGTTTAGAAATGATTTCGATTTCTATTCATGCAAAATTGTATCCCCCATTGAATTTAAGACTTGGAAGTTGTAATTTTTCAAAGTGAATCCACAAATATACTTTTGCCTGATGTTTATGGGAAAAAAAATTTCGCTACATAAAGAAATTTTCATTTTTATAAGATACCTTGTTCTAAGGAGAATTCTTCTTCTGAATTTAATGAACGTATACGATTCACAAATATAAAATAAACTAAATGTAACATAAAAATAATAGAAAATACTTGTTTTGAAAACTACCTTTTGCTTAAACTAAGTTATATTTTTAATTTTAGATCTCCGTCTCCATTTGTAGTCAACTGCTGTGGTTCTAATGCCTTTAAAGTAACGTTCGGAGAATACTGCAAGAATTTAATGGATATGGTATCAAAGAACACCTTACCAAAATCATTTCAAAATCCATCAATGATTATAGTAAATAGTAAGACATTGTACTGGATTTATTCGATTTATGAGCATTTCATTCCAGCTGTGTTCATAGATGCCATGCTTTACCTGAAAGGAAGCAAATTCAGGTAAAGAGAATATTTTTGATATCATGTCATACATTAAATTCTAAACTTCAATTCGTGGAACTTCAAAACAAAATTTTAGTCTTAAAGTTCTGCAAATGATTTTACATTATGTTTGTTGTCTGATTCAATAGGTCCATAGCATGAGGCTTACTAATTTTAATATCAAAGATCCGAACTCCATTTATCCGATTCAATTGGGACTACACCCCATTTGAATAATCAAATATTCAGATATTATTTTTTGGAAAAAATGGTCTGTTTTAATTAATCATTATACGTTGAAAATGAGAGAAAAAACTACAAATTTTTAAAGAAAAAGATTTATTGATCAATTAAATGATAATGCAACACTTTTACATGTTAAGGTATTTACAAGTACTATACATAAATACAGTATAGCGCTGTAAATTAATGTCATTGTTTGCTGAATATCTAGGTCAAAGTAAACTGTTTCACTGCCTTCATACGTATATTTGCAGCCAAGCCGAGCATACGCTTGTTAGTACGAATTTTCACGTGGTCACACTCGGGCTGAAGTTCTATCCACTTTAAAACAGTTACAAAGTGGCAAATGCTTCATTTGGTGATCTTCTCTTGCTGCTTCAACTTGGTCATTAATGTCATCTTCTTAATCAACACTTTTAATAAGTTTACAATCATTTGCAATTTGAAATCTAGAGTCTCACTTATAATTCATTCTCGTATATCTTCAGCGTTAATTTTCTTAAGCAGAAATTTTCACACAAAAGAATGTTTTGAATTCCTCAAGTAACATATCATTTTCATTTCCTCCCGCTCTTACCTCTCCTTTTCCTAACCTTTCTTCCTCTTTCCGTCTCTTTTTCGGTCTAATTTATTTCGATGAAAATCTGAAAGCGATTCCGATAAACGGAATTCAGACAATCAAAGTTTTATTGTAATGATTATTTAAACGAAAATGTATATAGTATCATATATTTGTGTGTATATAAAATTTATTATTGAGTAAAAATACTATAATTCTTAAAAGTATATTTAATATTTAAAAATTATAGTATTGATCAGAAATATAACAATTTAAAAACATCAAATATAATAAATTACTAATTACCAATTAATAGATTATCACATAGAATATCAAGAAAAATAGAAGCACCTAAATTTTCTATCAAAGTTACATTAAAATCATAAAAGCTTTATTGATATTGTTGAAAAAGACTTAAATGACTTTTAAAATCTTAAAAATATTAATTATATGTTGTTACTTAAATTTTTTTTAAAAAATTTTACACCTATTTCAAATATATTCCAGAATTTGCATCGATTTTTTCAGTTAAGTTTTATTTTCCCCATAAATCACAGGAAAATCAAACACAAAAAGTAAACGAAAGACCGAAGTCATTTCCCTAGAAGCTCTTCTCGCACGCCAATAAGTTGAGTTATACATCTTAAATATTAAAAAAAAAAAGAACGGATTTTGAGTTAACAAAAGCAATTCACTTTTCTCTGTAAAACAGATGCCATATAATCCAGGATGCTAAGTTCTGAATTTTTTGGCGATGAAGAAATGTTGCTGAGATGACGTATTGTGACGTATGCGATGACGTAAATAATAAGGTTGCCAAAATAGAATTTTCTATATATTTCTTATAGGTTTCCATCACTGTGACATAATAAAGATAAGGCTGCCACATGCATAAGAAAATCCGTCAAAAAATCACCAAACTCAGAATTTGGTATTCTGGATTATACGGCATCCATGCCTTCTGTAAGATAAGTGGTGAATATTGTAATAGCAGGAAACTTATAAAATCTTTATATGTTTCGTTTTATTTCTCAATTTAAAACAATAAAAATTTTAATTTTTTGTATATTTTAGAGAATAAATTTAAGAAAATTAAAGAAAAATCTAAAAATTTTTCTTTTTATATCGTATTAGAAGTGAATGTAATATTTGGAAAAAATAAGTTTGATTATTAACCATAAAATTTAAAAGTAGGTTCCGAACTTTTCTTCTAAGAACTAAAGTGATTAAATTTAATTTTCTAAGTAATTTCAAAATTATTAATTTTTTTTCATTTCTTTTATAAAAATCTGAATAAATATTTTAAACATCTTATCCTAATAGTGTTAAAGGTAGAGTTTATACAATTGCAATTTGTAACTGCCAATCATCAAAAAAGTTATATAAATTCCCCATTTTATCAAAATATTGCAAAGGCGACATTATTTAGATGTAATGAAAAATTTAAAGTAAGATAAAATCTGTTTCTACGTTTTTAAATTTTCATCCGAACAATAATTTTAAGTATATTACAAAGATGATCAAAGAAATAATTTCACTATGTTTACAGTGTAGCATTAGCCCATTACACATCATCAGTTCTAACTTTCATTAAATACATGGAAGAATATCAGCAAAGACAAGTTTTTAAAAATAACATAAATGAATTTTTATGTATTTTAAAAATGTTAATAGACAGATATCAATGGTTTTAACAATGGATAATTTTTTTTAGTTAATAAATAAAATATTATGATCCATATTTTAAAGCTTTGAAAATATGGTAGGGCAAACATGTTTCAAAAATCAATTCTTTTTAATTGGTCGGATATAAAAATGTTTTTAGAATAGTTTTTGCATTTTCTTATTTTTTTCTTTTTGAATTGATACATATTTAAATGTGTAATTAAAGTTTTGAATAAAGTATTGCATCTATGACACTCTAGAATTTCAAAATTTACTAATTTTGAAATGCAATAATTTTTAAGTATCCCCCTTTTCCTTTCTTTTTATAATATAAACCTTGTTTCTTTTAATTAATTTTTCATTTTATAAGCATGACCTCAATTACTGTACATACAATTTTTTACACTGATTGTATATTAAATTTTCAATGCTAAAAAACACAACAGATAAATATAAAAGTTCATTAATACATAACTGTAAAAAATCTTGAATTTATTATTAATTTATTTTCATGAATTTTTATAATATAACAATAATAATTTATAAAAGTAATCTGTGTAATGTATTAAAATAATTATTCTGCATATTATAAAAAATTAGCTGTTACACCATAATATATGACAAAACTTTTCACAATGCATTTTTTATATTTTTCGATCATAATGAGTTTGAAAAAAAATTTCAGATTAGTGCCTTTATATAAATTTTTGGGAGTCATTATGGACCGTCTGAGTTTCTTCACCACTATGATGTTTGATTTTAATGTGGAAAATTTCACTAAGCTTACTGACCAATTACATTCAAGTGATAAAGAAGTGAGTCAGATTCTGTTTTATATAAAAAAAAAAATGGAAAATACTTTGATTAACATTATAAGAAACTTAAGATTACTTTTATGACAAAATTATTTTTATATAATTAGTCGAAAACACATTTATGAAGTCACTAATTTATAAACTAAAATTTAAAAACAGGAAACAAATAAAGAAAGATTTTTTAGAATTGACAAATACGAAATTAAAAAATATCTTTACGTAACTCATAAAAGTTGCATTAGCGCAAGAAAAATATTAAATATAAATCTGCTTAACTTTCTTTCCTTTTAAATACCTTTTTAAATTTTTTCTTAATTTGAAAATTTGAGTGATAATAAAAATGCTTATGTACATTCTCAAATATTAATTGAAACAAAAATCTGTGATACGACAGTACATGTGAGCCAAGGCCTACATATCCCACACAGCTCCTGACTGAAAGGCCCTGGGATGCAAAGCATATATCCCGGTCACTCTAATTCGATACCCCCAGTGTTTAGTCCCCAAACATGCTTGGTACTCAGTTTATCGATCCATTAAAGCGATAAAAGGTGAATCGATCCTTCCCAACTCGAGGATCGAATCTCATATCTATCTAATATTGATTGGTTAACTTTTATTAACACGATTAATGATTTTAATCTTTTGCTTTATTAGTGTAACCGGAAAGTCTACCACTTTTAACGTGAAAAGCTAGTACTACTGGTAGTTGACACTATCTCTACAAACACTTTACACATATTACATTCTGATACCTATCTTATAATGAATTTGTATGCAGTGCGAACGGGGTAAATAAAGGTGACTGGGGCATGTTAAATATGTCGTGATTACAATGTCCTCCAAAAATGAAGCCTGAGAACGTGGTAAGCTAAGCATTGGCGGTTTCCTGTTTAATCCTTGCTTCAAAATCACGGAGACTGCAGTCGATTGATTCTATGTAACTGGTAGATACCAACTCAGAGCTAGGTACAGGAAAGCATGCTGATGTAACAACAAACCGTTTCTAACCCTAAGCCACTCTCAATTTTGAAAACTGTTGCACAGAGAATGATGATTACTTGAATTTGCAAGTGTTAATGACAAATAAAAAACATGATTAAACACAATAAAGTTTGCTGTTTATTTAGCATCATATTATGTTCGTGTTTATTTAAATATTATAGAATGCTCATGACTTTTGAATGATGATAGGCAAGTATTTCAAACCCGTTAAGCCCTTCAAAATAGTATTTCATCAGAAAAATCTTGAACTCTTCTGTGATACAAACAAAATAAGTATGCCGCACTCGCAATTATGCGAAGAGACCACACAGCTTTAAACATCCTACAGTCAACACAAATTAGAAAAATATTTTATCCATCACATGTAACCAAATTTTTATATTCCTTTGATAATTGCAAAATAATGCAGATTAGATTTTTTAAAAATTATTTTCTGCATTAAGTAACTTCCTACTTGGCATTTCATACTTTATGGCCATAATTGGTGTTCGTGCAAGTTTATATTTTTTTAATCGTTCTCTTGATCTCTTTCAGTAATGTATACAAGCAAATTTAAGTCTCAAAAACCTTTCATTGTAAAGCAAAGACAATTTAAAAGAAAAATGAGTTTCCAAACTTTCTCAGACATTGTATAAACTAAATGAATGAATGAAAATTATAGATGGCATATTTCTTTTTTCATTAACTAAAGACAATTGTATTTATAATATATAGCTGATGAACATGGATCTGCATGAGGTATGCTTTACAAAAATTAGTTATGATTTACCAAGGTCATCCCCTTTCTTTGAGTGGACAAGAGACAGCATGTCTCCGGCAAAACGCAAGCGCACAATATATTTGTAAGTAAATTACAATATACTTTGAGTGAACTTACAAACTATTCAAATTCATTTTTAGAAACTTGTATATACAAAATAGCTATTTATATTTTAAAAAAAATCTTAGTTATGACGAAAAGGAATTTCAGCAGTGAAATTTTTAACTTTGAAAATACGAATACAATTTAATAAAAATATAATACAAACATAAAATTAGTGCAATATGTTATATATAAGCAAATATTATATTCTATTTCTATCAAATTTTGAAATTGCTTCTAAACATAGATTTTTTTTATCATCAATTACAAATGAACTCATTAAATCTCAATAAATACTAAATGAGTAAAAAATCTACGCTTCTTATACTGAATATAATGTGTATAGATAAAAAAGAATAAATTATGTTGTTTAGCATATAAGTATTGTATATCAATAAGAAAATCTTAAATCAGCTTTATTTCATTAAAAAACCGTATAAAAATAGAGTTGAAAAAAAATAGACATATACAATGTAAAATAAATATTTGTTTAAAATATTATGAGTAACGAAATTAAAATAATTAATATATTCTTATCAAGATACAATCTGGTTTTATCTATTTTCATCAGATCTGAAAGTTTATTAGAATTTCATATTTAAATTAAAAAATATTTTCCTGTTATTAATTCAATTTTTACAGATATATCTGAATTCCTAACAAATGTATCTTAATTAATAGAATCTAATCATACAAGATAAGTTTTTTTGTTCTCTTAATCTAATTTTATTTAAATATCGCAGGTGTTAATCACTTAAATTTATAAGAATTATAACATTCACATATTGCTTTAGTTAACTAATTTTAACAAGTATTATGAAATAAATTTTCAAAAATTTTTCCTCCGTTTGATTGTCAGGTCTCCTTATCATTTGAGCATGAATCAAAATTATACATAAAGACATAATAATTCAGAATTATAGTCATATGAGAAGCCAGTATTTGAGCTGACGTATTTCTCACCCAGAATACTTCAAATCAGAGAAAACATGCAATGGTTGTCGCCAAGATCTTGTTCTGAACCCGCTATAGACACGAGAGTGATGGCCTTCTACAGCAGGGTCAACAGATGAAAATTTTTCAAATTATGAGCTAGTCTTACTGCATATAAATTAAATACAGAGAAACAGACCGACAAATGTAATTACGATATATATATATATATGATATTGCATTTTCAGAGGAGTCAAACTTATCATGCAGCACATTATAATAGTATTATCAAATCCTGAAAAGAAATTATTTTTTTAAGACGAATACATTTCTCTACAAATCTTATCATACACTGCCGAACAATTGCTAAGGACAGATAACACTAAATGAAAGGAAGCAAAATGTGGAAAATTAGTTTAAGTTCGGGATATAGTAAGAAGTATGCGTATGCACATTTTTTTTCCACGTCTGTTCATCACGTGATAGCGTTCATAAGAGCTTTAAAGGTTTTGACGCGTGTGGAGAGTTGTTGTTTCAAGTCAAAGTTTTACTGGAAAGATTTAATAGATGAACTTGAAATTTTTGGAATGTCTTCCCGACATCACTTAGATGATTTTATGCGTGGCCAAATTATTGGAAAGATCAAAGAAGGGCGAAAAATAACAGATGTTGCCAGGAAGTTCGACATCGCTCACAGCGTTGTTTCACGGCTTTGGAAGTCATTTAAAACTACTTGGAATGTGTAGTAAACGGCACGGGTGAGGTTACGTTAGAAGTACGACGCCTGCGGAAGACAGATATATCGTCCTATCAGCAAAAAGGAACTGGCAAACCACTGCTCAGCAGGTGGCAAATCAGTTTGTTGCTGCCTCAGGAAAGCAGATCTTCCGAAAAACTGTTGCCAGACGTTTGAGGGGAGGAGGACTATACGCCCGCAGACCTGTTGTGTGTGTCCCATTGACCAGACAACACCGTACTGCCCGTTTGCAATGGTGTCGTCAGCATCGCTCGCAACTGGATTGAACAGGACTGGGCATGCATACTATTCTCAGATGAGAGTAGGTTCAGACTGTCATCGGATTGTAGACGCCAACTGATCTGGCGCGAGAGTGGTAATGCTTATCGTCTACAAAATATCCAGGAAAGGGACCGATAACCGACATGCAGTGTAATGGAGTGGGCCGGCATCATGATCAATGGCCGCACGCCTCTACACGTTGTTGCGAATGGGACTATGACGGGCCAACGATACATTAATGAAGTTCTACTTCTTCATGTTCATCTTTTCCGTGGTGCTGTCGGTGATAAATTTGTTTTTATGGACGACAACGCAACATGTCATTGAACACTCGCTGTTCAGGACTGTCTGGACAACAAGGGTATTCAACGCCTTGTATGGCCATCACGTTCTCCAGATCTAATCCCCAATGAAAATGTGTAGGATGCTTTGGGGAGACAAGTTGCTGGTCGAAACTATCCTCCGACAAACAATAACACCCTCATCCGTGCACACACAGAGGAATGGGATAAATTGCCTCAACAGCTGCTGGATAATGTTGTGCAAAGTATGATACGACGTGATGAATGTTGCATCACACGCCACGCAGGACATACCGTACTGATACCTTTCTTCAAGGTGCTTGCTGACTTTTGGATGCATTGTTCCATTTTTCTGTATGCAGTATATCAACTGAACATTTTTTTCAGGTGTTTCACAGCTTTCGTACTTTCCAGAACAATAAATATTCTTTATTCTAATGTGACATGAGGCCTAGTAAGCTAAAATACGGTGTGGCAACTGTATTTTAGCCTACTAGGCCTCATGTCTCGCTTAATGTTATGCAACATTGCAATTTGTGATCTGCCCTTAGCAATTGTCCAGTAGTGTATAATTTCAACGAAATAGCGCAGACTTTTACTTTTAAAGATAGACTTTATATCTTGAACATTATAATAGTTTTTTAACTTTTTCCATTCATGAACCTTTAAATAATACACAAATTTTCAATGCTAAGCATATCTTCTACTCATGCTAAAAACATTTTTTTTCCAATGGTCGGGGTATATCGGGATGTATTGTCCCCTTATACCCAAGGAACCGGGCAGAAACAGCGACCTCTTTGCCGCCGAGTCGTTGCCCCGGGTGCACCCCAGGGGGTGGGCCACCATCGCACCCTCACACATGCCATAGGGATCCATTTGTAGGGTAGGCACCATTCATACCTCATTAACACACAAGGAAAGGACAAAGACAGGATAGAGAGAAAGTAAATTCATGCCTGAACCGAGATTCTAACCCAAGACCTCCCTATCCGTAGTCAGGCACGCTGATCAGTGGACAAATTGGCCAACAGCTTAAAAAAATATATATATAGCACTGTTATATGTTAATTTTTCATCACATCTAAAATTTTAAGTTTTCAGCTATTTTATTATATAAAATCTTACTATTTTGTAAAAGTTCTGTTATGATGTTCTTGCATTTCAAAGTTATCAACTTTTTTTGGTTAAAAATAATAAATTTTTATAATTACTGTATATAATCCGCGGATCATGTGTTAAAAAAGTTCCGAATTTCGTTGTTCGTATTACACACCACCCCGGATAATCTGACAAAAAAAATATTTTTCATCAGAAAAGTTTTGAAAGAAATGTTGTGTTTCATAGAATAAATAAGTTTGGCGCCAATACTCAGTAGACTTATTTGAACTATAATTAGCTTTGTCCAATTGCATTCAAGAACGAATTCAGTTCTGAACAGTTATTAAAGTTGCAATTCATTAACGTAATTTCGCATTGTCTGATCTGAACTGTTTCGCTCTGAAAACATTCAAATTCATATATTGTCATAGGGAAGTGAAAATTATTAAGTTACAGAGTAAATTTTAAATTATAGGGAAGGCAAATGAAAATAATGTCGACAAACGTGTAATGTAAGGTGAAAAACAAAGCAGGCACGGTACAAAAAAAAGTATTCCACGCGCAGTTAGAAAATAATCCATTTCTTTCACTTAATTATTAACGAAACAAATATAGTTTATCTTTAAAATATTTCTAACCTAATTTTAAAAGTTATTAAAATTTAAAAATCGAAAAGTTTTACTAGTATCTTTTCGGACATTAGTCGATATCATGCTTTCATCTCAATAATAAGCAAAGTTATTACACTTTGCTTTGAGATGTGTATTCAAACAGATCTTAATCATTGTTTTTTCCATTCTCTATAGAATTTATTATGCATTTAATTATAGTGAATATTTTTATTTTATTTGGCACTAAATTATCAGCAGTATAAATTTTCGACTATTCATCTGAAAAATTGCCGCGGATTATACGTCTCAGTGGTTTATGCGATGCTTTTATTTCGTTTGCTCGAATAAAAGGGCTTGCGGATAATACGCCACAACGCGCGAATTATATACAGAAAAAAAAATACTATACATTTAAAATGAACTGTCCTGAATATGAAGTATTCATTCTTCCCATAAAATAAAAACGTTAAATGTCTGATTAAACATACCTAAATGTTTGTTATTATTAATTATATAAGTAGTCTCTTTTATGATAACTAGTGCATTCAGTTAAATATAGTATGTAAATTTCACTTTATTTTCAGTTATATATATATATATATAAATATATATATATATATATTATATACCAATGTATATGAAATAATATTTTTTTCTTTTCAGACAAACTATGATGATAAATTTGATCAAACGTGCAATATTATTCTTCATTTGTTGGATATTGTACATCATAATAACAAGAATATTTATATATAAGTAATGAACAACTTAGTTACATGATAATGAAGAGATCTTAACACAATTTTCAAAACGTGCTTATTTCAGATCCAAAATACTTAAAGATCACAGTTTTTTTTTTTTTTTTTTTTTTTAATCATTTATTTCAAGCTTTCATTATTTATCCAATTAAATTCAAATTTTAATGACTTTCCACAATAAACTGTAAAATATTATTTAATCTTAGAGAATTATCAAAAGATTAACATTTTATTTGTTAAGTTACTTTCTATAAAAATTTTTTGAAATATAATAATATTTGATAAATGTTTTTCTAAGCTTTCTCAATATTAACTCTTGAATTACCATGAATTTTTATTTATTCAAAATAGAAATTAAATATTGTCATTAAATCTTTATAGGGAAACAATCTATAAAACTTTTTTTTTAAAAAAAATATTATTTAACTTAAATAAAATAAAGAAAACTATTGTTGGTATTTAAATTATATATTTATAAATTCATATGCATATGTATAAATTTAATAATAAATTATACTTTTAAATTCCATTTGCCTTGTTTATAAATTCTATTTCATTTAAGAAAAAAATTTTATTCCTATATAAAAGATAAGAGTTTTTTATTAAAATGAACTCAATCAAATGTTTTTCACAACATAAATAAATCTTGATACGATTCAAATTATGTATTTTTTTTTTTTAGAAAATTACTTCTTCAAATGCAGTGTAATTTATAATATACATTGTACATTATCAACATTTCTTGTATTACATATAACATATTTAAATACAGACCGAAAAATCAAAAAAATGTTTAATTGAAAAACATTTTTGCAAGAAATATTTACATAAAACTTTTTTAAGCTTTACTTATATAAATTGCTGATTAAATTTTTTTAGTTTACAAAAGATATGCAAAGTAGCAATCTTCATAATAGCTACAAAATTTTCTTCCTATTATACCAAAATAACACAACTGAAATAATTTATTTCTTTATATATACATTACAAGTAACGTAACACATACGTAAGCATTTCACATTCATGTGAAGTTACATTATGAATAATACCCTATTCGAGAGATATTGAGTCTGATAGTCAGAGTAAGTTAATAAAAATTATTGAGCTGATATATGAGCATACATTTTTGTTGTTAAAAATAAAATAATTATGATTACAAAACAGTGAAGTAAATTATTCTCAAGACACAGAAATTTGATTTTACCAAGTAATCTATAACAAATTAGTTTTAAATGGACTATATATAAAAGGCACATATAGAATATTTCCCATTTATCACTCACAAAAATTTTAAACAAAAAGTACAAAAGTTTTGAGAAATGCATTGGATGAAAGACAATTTGTATCAACACTGAAATTAAAAAGTTTAAAAATTTGGCACACATCCAATTAAATATAATTGAAAATTTATTTTTCAAACTTTTTTAAAATTTATCAACATCGTTATTATTCTATAAAACATATGTCAATTATTGCAATATTACAGACACTTTCCTGACTGTATTATCATTTATTCTAAGAGACTGATGGTTGTGTAAATCACATTAAAGAATTAAACTACATAAATTGTAAATTCTTATTTTCAGAGTAAATATTGTTTTAATCATAATATTCCATATGTAATTAAACATTAAAATTTATTTTTGTTTCAATATAGATGACACACACAAATTCAAATAAAAACAATGATTTAACTCTCAAATCAATATTATAGGAAAAGAAACTTTTTAAAAACATACTAATTTGAATCTCAAATACATGTTTAATATACTGTAAGGCATATGGTATCTAACATTAATCCCAACACATAAAGGCACAACCAGTATGATATACCTTATAGTATATCAGTAACTTTTTTTTTCTATAAAATAAAGTTACCTATTCAAATAGCTTATTATACCACATTTCTGTCAAAATTATTTAGTTACAGTATTATTTTCCTTCAATATTTATTACAAATTTCTGCATATAATACAAATGCATTGAAAGTAAATTAATTTAGTTAGTCTCTTATAACAATGTGTAAAATGCATTAATAACTAAAACATGTAAGCAAAAAGCAATTACAGCATTTTTTAAACTGACAAATATATATTTTTTATTCTTTAGAACAAATTTCTAAATATATATTATTTTTAATGATTTTAATTAAAGAACATTTGTTTTATTTATCATCAATTTTTCAAAACATTTAAATAAAAAATTCATTCATTTAAATGAACAAACTTAAAAATTTTTCTTATGTTAAAATATGCAACATTGTTAAATAGCAAATAAGCATATTTATACTGTCTCTAAATTGCTTTTTTAAAAGTTCAGTTTTTTTTCAGTTAATTTTAGAAAACTAAAATTAAGTTCATTTGAATGGCAAGATAATTTTTTTTTGTTAATTATTTTTTGAGGAAATTTCTCTCAATATAAATTATAATGCCACGATTAACATTTATATCAAAAATATATTTTTGTTAGTATAATGGGAAAAACATCATTTTCTCTTTTTCAGTCAGAAAATGCACCTACTATATATTTTTCAATTATTAATGTATCTTTTAACTATTATGTATTAGCTTTTAAATGTAGAAAGAAATATTGTACAGTGAATTCAACTTACATATGTTTATAAAATACTTACAATGTTTATAAAATATTTGCATCAAATTATGAAGATTATAAATAAAACGGTAACAAAAAACATATAATAACTTAACGCTATTAAGCAATTTGCTATTTTTACAATAACAATAAATCTCCCAAGTTATTTTTCAACTTTTGATGTCTTAATACATTTATAAAACAAAAAACACACCAATTAAGAAACCTCAAAAAATTATACTAAAATTTCACATAAAAATATAAAAGCTAATGATTTGCAGTATTTATTTATTTTATTAGCAAAACGTTTTAAAGTTAATTAATTCAACTAATAAAACATTATGCAATAAAATTTAGAGATACAGAAAATCTATTAATAAAACTGTTAAATATCAGCATTGTTTTCATTATCCTATATCATAACTTTAATATGAAAAATATATTTTCAGAACAGAAATAAAAAAAATTCAAGATTTAAAGTCATATTTTTAAAATATCATGGAGAAAATTATAATTTTTCACATGAAAATTAATATTAAACTATACAAATTTATAACTTTTTAAAAACAACTGAATGCCAAAAAATTAATCTTTAAATGTGTGCTTGTGATTATTTAAATAAGTTATTCCCTAACATTTTTGAATAACTTCACTACAAAATTCTTTTTAATTTAACATGAAACAATGAAATTTTTTAATGAAAAGGTGATTAAAAAATTTTACTTTTAGATTTTAATTTATTTTACAAAGTATATACAGCAGAATTAAAAAATAAAACAAGATTAATGAAACAAACTCATAAAATGTTAAAACAAAAAAAAAAAAAAAAAAAAAAAAAAATTTGTAATCTACATAAAATAAATTTCAAAATAAATATTCTTAACATTTAACAAAGATATTCGTTTTAAACTCTTTGCTTACATTTGTATTTAATTAAAGAATGCAAATCTGAAGTATTCAATATATATAACAATCCAATTACACAAGTCTACAGATAATTTATCTACCAAATAATATAACAGGATCAAACAACATAAAACTGTAACCACTGGTATTAGTTGAATATATATTAATATATTTAACAGTAGAATAAAAAAAATTCCTTTTGGAAAATACAAATACATAAACATTTATTTTCAGAAACTAATAACATTTAAAATCGGCACAAATAACAAAAATGATCTTTTAATTTTGTAACAATGATAACATATTATCTTCTATGAGCAATAAAATACATAAGTAATCTTGCATATTTGTACAACATTTGTATATATTATCTGAGTATTTGCATAATTCTTTAATCTAGCAATTATCTTGAGATGAAAGAATACAGGACTTAAACAAGAAAAGCTACACACTAAGAAATATCCCTTGCGTTCAAAGTTTTATTTAATTAACATTATTACAAATTAACATTGTTCAATATAAATGACCAAGGAAATCCAAATAAAACGGTCTTTTAACTTATATTTTAATATAATACTTTCAATATTTGTAATAAATAATTTGTAATATACAAAATCAAATATTTAATACCCATTTATCATGCAAAAGGATTGAATTTTATTTGATTTAAATAAAAAAATGTTTTTACTAGAAATTTGTAAATATTAATAATTAAAAAAATTTATAAATGTAATAAATATAGTACTTGATAGTATGCATTAAAATGAGCCAGTAAAACTTAATGCTTTGGCACATTTAATAATACAATGGCAAAATTAAAATCAATTTGATATATTTTAATTCAAATCAAGCACTAAAATCTTTTTTTTTTTTTCTTGAATAGGTTTATCAACAGTTTATAAAAAAAATACAGCATGAATAAGGAAAAACTAGGTTAAAACTGTATTTTATAAACTAAAATAATTATATATAATTATTATTAAAGCAACAAAAACTAATAAGGAATTCTCCTTTTATTGCAAACAGATATATAGATTAGTTCAATCATACTTGAAAAGTTAAATTTAATGAAATAAATATTGACTTAAATACCATTAACACACATAGTCTTAATAATAAATTAATATTGTGTTTTGTACATAAATTTTTACTTATTTTCAAGTTAAGCTTTTAATTCCAAAATGATATTATTTTAGAAATAAAAAAATACTAAAATACTTTTCTAAATATTCCATTTTAAATTGTAAGTTTTCAAATTAATCAGTTGATTTTTCTTGTGTATAGCCAATGTGAGAGAAGTGCATACATGTTTGTGCTGAAACAACTTTTTTATGATGTAAAAATTGAATATTTTTATAATTGAATATCTCAAAAGTGTTTAATATTAATTACCAAGTTGCTTTTCTTAAAGTAACTATACAATGGTGACAACTATACACACAATTTTTTTCTTTTGAAGTATTCTCACATCTGTAGTCCCTACATCAGCACAGACTATACTCAAGAAATTACAATAACTTGTAGGAATTAAGTATATCTAACTTCTATTTTGAATGCAATGTACATTTCAATTGTTTAATACTCATCAATAATGACCACTATTTAAATTAAAATGACAAACTGACTTGTCACTTATAATTACATATTAACAGTGATTTGAAAACGAGTAAAATAATTAAGAAAAAATAATGTAAAATCATAAAAAATAATTCTAATAGACATAATAAATGAAATATAAGTTAATTTGAAAATAAGCATATTAACCATTTAAAATAAAAACCAATTTCTATAATTTAAAAGTAAGCCAAATATATATATATATATATAAATTTAAAAACTTAATATTTTTTTCAATATATCTAGATTTTAAAGTTATAAGAGGTATGTATTTTAAAAATTAAAAACACTAATGTATCAGCAAAATAATTGTAATCTATTCTCAACTTAAAATATGATAAATAATTTAATGGTTTATGAATAAATATTAAATGAAACAATGTTAAAATAAAGGAAATCAAATAGTAAAATAACATCTATTATTTACAATATAAACATTATATTTATTTACAATGAGAAAAGGAAATGAATATCATGTTCTTTTGGTCAAAAGTAACATTGTTTTGTTCCAAAAATATGAAAATACTGCCGTAATTATGATTTTTTAATGTGATTTTTTATGTAATAAATTAAAAAGCAAGAGAAAAAAAACACACCTTTACAAAAACTGAGAGCTTGAATTTACAATTAATCACATGAAGAAATTTTAAGAGTTCTTTAAGTAGAGTCAGTTTACAGCAGCAAGCTTTAGTGCTTCATTGTAAAAATTCTTCATTTCAGTACGAGGTCTATTCTCAAAAAGAGCTGCTCGATTCTGCATTTCTCCTTTCTTGACCCAATGGCAATATACTCTAAATGCACAACCATCGATAACCTATGCAACAAATGAAAAATGACACAATTCATTATTAACAAACTTTTTAATCATAAAAGATAAACTTAAAAACTGAAGCACAAATAATCTTATGGGCCTCAAATTTAAAATAAATTATGTTGAAATAATCATTATAATCTACTTTATTATACACATATATGTAGATTTGACAGACATTATAAAAACATATATATATTCATTACTTCCAGTATGTTAATATATATATATATATATATATATATATATATATATATATATATATTAAATCAATTTCACACAAGGGAATTTCTAATAGTGTAATAAATATTAAGAAAATGAAAAGAGTTAAAGAATTAGGAAAAAAATTCAATATTTAAAAATTTTTTAAAGTGTCAAATATTATTCTGATAAATACAAGATATTTATTTAACAATATGCAGTTTCAATAATAAAAATAAACAATTGATTAGATTGCACACTTTAAATCTCAAATGACAAAATACAATTTTGACACTTAAAAGATACTATCTTTCATTGATAATCACAAAAGCAATAAGATTTGGTCAATATGGATTTTTCTACCTTTCTTAGCGTTTTCATTCGATATGGATCACCCTTAGCAATGTCAATTGAAAGAGGTTCAGGTGTATATTTTAGCCTTTTCAGACGTATCACAGCTCTTACGCATAATATTCCAAACTGCAAAGAGAAGATATATTATAATTTAGACTACTAATAAAAATTAGAGTTATTGTAAAAATCTAATTAAATAGACACAAAAAACTATTGGTGATAACATAAATTCTTAAAAAAACAAATTATGAAAATTATTTCATTGTGATATAAATTAAATATATCTGCATACAATCTAAAAATAATGCAAGCACAAAATTTAAATCATGTTCAATTAATCTGATCTTGCAAAGCTTCTCTTGCAATTTTCCATTCTTTTATTCCTTTAATAATAAGTAGTAGAAAACCCTGCATACCTCTTATGCAGTATTACTTGAACATAAAACAGTGAAAAAAATTTTTTATATATATATATATTTTATTCCGCTTTATTAACATAAACATCTAGATTAAGTTCATAAATCTCTGCAGGTTTTTAAATAATGAATAATTGTAGCAAGACTGGATAATAGCTAACTTGTATGGCAATCAATAGAAGCTAAAATGTGAGAAGATCCTATTGCAATTCAGACAAGTGTTAAATTTTAAGATCTGCCACATATTCACAGCAAAATCTAACAAGAACCACTTCAACTAACTTATTGCTTGCAAATAACCAGCAACAGGACAGTTTCCGTCATACACTAAGACATGACTTGCTTTTAAGAGGAACTAATATCTTGTTTGACATATGAAGCAGTTTCTGATAAAGAGAAACAACCATCCTGAGAAGAAGCTTTAGGGTGACCTCAGAAGCCAGACCATCTGCAATCTCGTTTCCATAAACAATCAGATGGTAAGAAACCCAATGGATGGTTGGTTGGTTGGTTTTTATGACGCAAGGTCCAGATAAGGACAAGCTGCGCCAATCACAAGATATTAAACCTCAGTTTTCTTTTCATCCATTAAAAGTATAAAATAGAAATATAGTTAAAATGTACATAAAATGTATAAAATAGCAATATAGTTAAAATGTACATAAAAAGTATAAAATAGCAATATAGTTAAAATATATATTAAAAGTATGTAAACATACAATATACATATGTATAAGATTAAAAACTTGTATTTAAATAAAATATTTCTAAATCAGATAAAATTCATAAATCCTATGTCTTTTAAAACGCACATAAATTGCGATGGGGTGGTTCCCCAAGCAGATCTTCTGATGTTAAAATATTACTATTAAAATATTTAAAACGCTGATGGTTAAAATCTGGGCACACAATTAAAATGTGATATACGTTAAATGGTTCATCACACTTTTCACACCACGGTTGGAGATCACTTAAGATCAAATGTTTGTGGGTGAAACGCGTGTGACCAATTCAAAGGCAAGTCAGTCTGACATCTGCGCTTCGTGGAGATAAAACAGATAATGGAATGATGTATGAAAATATGGAATGGAGTTTGTTGCTGACTTGCAGGTCCCAGGATTCCTGCCAAAGAGAATATATGAAATGTTTGATTCCTTTTCTCATGTCCATTGATGGTATTGAAGGCAAAATGGAAGTAGCTGCAGATTTAGCGGCAGCATCAGCTTTCTCATTGCCATCTATAACTATGTGGCTTGTTACCCAACAAAACAGTATCTCAAATCCCTTGTTAGTAACAGTATCAATTAATTTGAATATCTTAGACACAACTGGATGGCAATTATAGTTATTCCTCAAAGCTTCTAATACACTCATACTGTCAGTGTACACACAGAATTTACGTTCATTTTTAGTTTGTAGCAGCTGAAGTGCTCGGTATATAGCCGTAGCCTCAGCGGTGAAGATGGAGCAGGATTTGTGAAGGCTATAACTGTAGGAGGTATCATCAAGATAAACTCCACAGCCAACTGATCCTGGACATTTGGATCCATCCGTAAATACTGGAGTATACATAGTTTACTGACAGCGATGGAATGAATAAAACTGTTGAAGAATAGCAGTACTTGTGTCTGATTTTTTATTTTTACCAAAGGGATTTAACACAATAATGTGTGGATTATACCAAGGTGAATGTGCGTAAAGGTCGGTAGACTCGATTCGGACATCACATAGGTCAGAAAGCAAAATAATAGATTTCATACGACAGAGAAAAGGTTGAATGCTTGATGGTCTAGCATTATATACTCTCTTAAGAGCAGCACTTGGAATCGTGGAACGTAAGGGATGATGAGGAGTGGATATGATTTTAGAATATTAATTAAGAGACAGCTGCATCGGCCGCTGGTCTAATGGTAATTGTTGGCAAATTACATATAGACTCTGGACGGGTGATGTACGAAATGCTCCACAGCAAATCCTTAAAGCAGAGTGGTGGACGGTATCCAATCTACGTAAAATGGAAGATCTAGCCGATCCATAAGCAACACAACCATAGTCAATACGAGATAAAATGATTGATTGGTAAATTCGGAGCAATGAAGTGCGATCTGCACCCCAAAATGTATTAGACAACACCTTGAGGATATTGAGCAATCGCTGGCAGTTCTTCCGCAGATATAAAGTATGCGGAAGGAAAGTTAACTTCTTATCGAAAATTACCCCGAGGAATTTTATCTCGTTGACCACAGGAATAGGTCTATTACTTATGTGAAGCACAGGATCGGGATGAAGACTAGTTTTCCTACAGAAATGGACACAGTGACTCTTACTAGGAGATACACTAAGACCATTTCGTTCACACCAATTAGTTAGATTGTTTACAGCTGTTTGCAATTGTCTCTCAATTATATTCATGTTTGAACCCTGATATGAAATTTGTAAGTCATCAACATATAAATTCCTATGAACTGAAGATGGTAACTGATGAAGTATGTTATTGATGAAAAGGTTAAAAAGGGTTACGCTTAAACGCTACCTTGAGGGACACCCTCAGCTTGAGTAAAAGTATTGGAAATTGTACTTCCATTACGTACTTTAAATAGCCGAGTAGCTAGAAAATTCTGTATAAATATTGGAAGATTACCCTTAAATCCAAGATTATGCATATTGCGGAGAATGCCAAAACACCACGTACGATCGTATGCTTTCTCAATATCGAAGAAAATTGCAACAAGATGGTTTCTCCTCACAAAAGCATTTCGAATTTGGGATTCCAGATCTACTATGTTGTCAATAGTGGATCGTCCTCTTCGAAATCCGCTTTGTTGAAGGGGTATGCAATTATTCTTCTCTAAGATGTAAAAGAGTCTAGCATTGACCATACGTTCAAACGTTTTGCACAAGCAACTCGTGAGAGCTATTGGACGATAGCTCAGAGGGTCAGATGAATCTTTGCCAGGTTTCAATATTGGAATCACTATCGCTTCTCTCCATGACGTAGGATAAGCATGCTCAATCCAGATTCTATTAAACAGTAAAAGTATGTTTAATAAAGAATCATGATTTAAATGACGGAGCATTTGATACGAGATTCCATCTGGACCTGGGCTAGTGTCGTTTGCTTTAGATAAAGCAGTCTTCAATTCTGACAATTCAAAATCACAATTATATGGTAGATTATGTCGATCATGAAATCTTAGATGTGTCCGCTCAGCGATTCGTTTAATCCTTAGAAAAGTAGGACCATACGAATCAGAGCTGGAAACACTAGCAAAGGTTTCACCGATAACATTAGCAATATCTACTGCTGAGGAGTGTATTGCAGCTCCGGTTTTTAATACAGGAATGGAATAATCCTGATAAATACCATTGGCTGCTTTAACTTTCCGCCATAATTGTTTACTTGTTGTCGATGAATTGATTGGCGACGTGAGCGAATCCAAGATTCTCTTTGACTCTGACTTCTAACTCTTCGAGCTTGAGCTTTGGCTTTTTTAAATGCAATCAGATTCTCCGTAGTAGAGTATCTTCGAAATATATTCCATTGCTTCCTTTGTTTCTTATAAGAGAGTTGGCATGTTTCATTCCACCAAGGTTTCCTGTGTTTATGTGGAATGATGGAATTTTTAGGGATAGCAACATCCGCAGCTCTGATTATTGTGTCGGTGACATATTTAACGACATCATCTATCATATCTGTCTTAACTCTTGTCTCACTGATCACAACCAATTGCGTGAAAAGTGACCAATCGGCTCGACTGTACACATAATCAGGTGGGTTGTGACACACACTATTATTTCCAACCTGAGACACGATTAGAGGGAAATGATCACTGTTGTAAAGGTCATTTCCAACTTCAAAATTCAGCAATGGCAAGAGTGATGGAGAACATATAGCTAAGTCCAGAGAGTGAAATGTCCGTGTAGGTTGGTGAAAATAAGTTTTCTCGTCGGTATTCAGCAGACAAAGGTAATTGTCAGATATGAACTGCTCTATCTGACGACCGTGAGAATTCGTATCTTCACTACCCCACAGAGTATTATGTCCATTAAAATCACCTAGAAGCACAAATGGAGCTGGGAGTAGGTCAATTAAATCATCTAGTTCCTCCGAATTTACGACGTCATGTGGTGGTAAATACAGGTTGCAAACAGTGATCAGACAAGTTACGTGAATTTTCACTGCTACAGCTTGTAATGTAGTTCTTAGTTGATGTGCTGTACTTGCATATAAGTTTGATGTGAATATGCAAACTCCTCCAGATACAGACGCATCACCACCATTATCCTTTCTGAAGCATTGAAACCCACACAGTTTGGTGCAAACAGTGGGCTTCAGGAATGTTTCCTGGAGAGCCACACATGCGGGGTTGTAGCGAGAGATAACAGATTTGACGTCGTAAATTCGAGAACGAAAACCTCGACAATTCCATGAAACAAAGGAAGTCATTAATGGCAGGATGATTATTCACCAGCGGTGCTCATTGCTGTCTCAGATGAATCCTCCAAACTATCAGCATCTGAGGGATACAGTTTGACGGTATCTTCATCCAATGTGAGTCTGGCTTCTCTTTCTTTCAAGGAAGATTTACGAGCACCTTCCTTAGCCAGTTTTAATTTTTTTGCTTGCGATGATCTTGATTTAGCAAATGATAGTTTAGGTATAATGTTTGAGGACTTTGTTGATTTTGGCTTAGAAGATTGTTTTGTAGAAGGCTCTGAAATGGTATCGGTTTGGGTGCAGCAAGATTTTGTTATTTTTTTAGTAGCACTAGCATAGCTGAGACCGGGCTGTGGTGTACGTGAGGCGACAATTCGTCGAGCCTCCAGATACGACACATTATTTTTGATTTTTACGGAAGTAATTTCTTTTTCCAACTGCCTTGCTGGGCAAGATCGTGAATAGGCAGGATGGTCGCCTTTACAGTTGACACAAACCTCCTTAGCATTGCAGGTAACACTATCGTGGCCAACGTCAGCACAACGGGCACACGTAAGTTTACCTCTGCAAGCTATTTTTGAATGGCCAAAGCGTTGGCATTGAAAGCAGCGAAGCGGATTTGGTATGTAGGGTCGTACAGAGCATCTCATATAGGCAACTTTAATGTGTTGTGGCAAGTCAGGAGTTGAAAATGTTAAAATCAGATGTTTCGTATTGATTGTTATACCATCTCGATTAAGGGTTATACGTTTTACAGCACATACTTTTTGGGATTTTAAGTTTTCTAAAATTTCGTCAGTAGATGTATATATGAGATCTGCTGCAGAAATTACTCCCTTAGAAAAGTTCAATGTTGTATGAGGTTGAACGACAACATACACATTACCAATTCTTTTAAGCGTTTGTATCAGTATTGTTTGTTTTTCATTAGCAATCTCAACCAAAATATCTCCAGATCTTAGCCTTCTTATATTTTTCACTTCGCCAAGGTGAGAGGAAATACTTTTCTCAATGAGAAAAGGTGACACAAATTGAAATGAGCCTCCTTCTGTTCGTTTAACAATAAAATATTTTGCATTTATAAGTGACAACTGTTGCTCCAAAGGGAGAGAAGAATTAATTGTGTTATTCATGTAGAATATCATAATATTCAGGGACTAGACGGCACCACCCACCACAGAGCCCTACGAGGGGATACAGGTTAACCGTACCAGTGCTAGTCAGTCCCTATACGCTCACGGCACATCCCTGAAGTGGACTCCACCCTTAACGAGTCACCCAGTAGATGTACCGATCGCTTGATCCATAAAGCCGATTGGTGTGCTGAGGACCACAACACACCTCCCGTTTACCTGAAGCAGAGGCCAAAGCAATGTGTTGGTCTCAGGAGGCCTCAATTACCAGGATCCTCCTTTTCAGGGACACGGGTCTCCACGCACGGCAAACACGTGGGTGATTTAGTCCTCAAGAGTAGCTAGTAGCAACAGAGCGGCGAAAGCTACTCAAGGGGAGCCCTCAACCTCTTATGAGGCAACCACATTGAGGGAGAAAAGGAAGAAAAAGCAGAAGAGTAGAGGAGAGAAGAAAATAAAGAAGAGGAAAGATCACTAGGGTACCTCGGGGTTGTGACACCCGTGTTTACCTAAAGAAGGTAAACCCCCTGAGGGGGAAACCCAATGGAAAGAGATTTCATCATCAGCACATAAGCAATTTAAATTTAGACAGTAATTGTCATTCTGTCATTTCTACCATTCAAACAAATGCTGAATAGAGCTTCACTGCTATTACTCAGAATCCAGATATCAGTATCAACAATCTGAAATACAAATTTCAAAAGCTCTTCAACAGCAATAATTCTGCCTGAAAAACTGAGCAATAGGCAGGATTTTTTCTTTTTCCTTTTTCGATGAAGAGATTGCTATCTGAGACAGTGCAATCACTAATGCTGGCACCAGTATTGATCTGTAATTCATCTTTTTGGTTTTTAGGAATAGTCTCTAAAGTAATATCTTGCTAGTGCACGAGAATAATTCAGTCTTAAACAAGACAAATTCAGAGAACAATGCAGCAACATCTATGTAACAGGCTAGCGAAATATCCTACTTCATTAAGTGGCCATCTTTTGTTTAATGAATGAGTAGATGGATTTTCTCTTTAAAGTCAATGATTGTTATCCCAATTGCGAACATAACTGATGGTTTTGTACTGACCTCTTTAACTAATTAGCTTGAGATTAAAGTATTTGGCCATGGAAAAATGTATCAAAGAAAAAGACATGGCTGACAAAAGTATATCGCCAAGATATCTGCCTCATATAATCTGAGGGATTTCAAATCAACTTCATAAAATATAATATCCCTTAGGCAACTATTACAAAGACCACTAATGACTAGCAACAGAAAAAGTTGCACCATTTTTAATTAATCATTGTTGCTAAAAAATCTGTGAATTCCTCAATAAGTTTGATTTATATGATATCACAAAACTGGAAGAAACTCCAAATACAGAATTTTCTTGTATAATTAGTTTTCCTACCACACAGGAAAAAACACTACCTTACATCTAAATAGTCAAGAAATGATGATGTCAGGTATGGTGGCAATCATAAAATTATTTATAAATAAGATAAAATATTTAAAATATTCATTGTAAAATACAACATAATATTATTTCTGTTTTTATCAATGTTAGTGATAACAAAAGAACAAGAAAATAAAAGAAATATTTCATAAAATTTCAGCACAAAAATTTTTAAAATATTTGAGGAATTCAGGATACAATTCATAGAAATAGAAAAGCAGTGAATCAAGAAATCGATTCTATACATAATACCTTTTGGTATCTCAATTGAGAAACAAAAACTTGACTTACAACTTGAGCTGTTCTCAAGCTAACACATTTTTTAGACCTCAGAAAAAGGGTTTCATAGTTCTTATACTGATTTTGAAAAAAGATATTCAAACTTTACACAGGTGCAACTGAAAATGACTTTACTGTTTGGATGAATATAAATATGTGAAAAATGTTTTCCCTATAAAAAAATTCATTGAAAATCAACACAGAAAATAATATACTTTCTTCTTAGATGCACTTTTCACAATTAGCAAAATTAAATTGGAGGTACATATTTGTTTATGAATTGTTCTGAATGATCTCAATATTTTCACAAGATTGTAATTTTAGAGATTTATTTTTCTCAAATATAATTAATTTCAATTTTCTCCATTTATATTTTCTACACCTTCTCAGACTCTCATAATCTGACACAACTGAATGCACTTTTTTAACTGAAATTAAACTGGCAAGTGAATGATTAATACTATGGCCTTCAAATCAGGAAATTGATTATTTTATCACTTCAGGAATGAGTGCTTATACTGGTTCACATCTATTTTAAACTGTTGGCTTGGGTACAATAAGCATTCAATTACAAAAAATTACTGTAAAGTAACAACAAATCTTTTTACATGCAATTACTTTCAATCTAATATAATTTATTTTTAATTTTATATATTCTTGGTTCAGTTTTAAAACACACAGTTAAAATAAAACAATTTTTTATTCAAAGTAATTTATGTATATTAGTTAATATATGTATTTGTTAAATTTTGTACAATTGCTGTCCTACTAATAGAATTATATATTTTAATCAATTTCAGTTTCACTTAATTTTAGCTCAATTTTAAGTCCTGAAATAACATTTTAAGAAAATAAAAAAATTATTTTTTGAAATTAACCTATGCATATCAAAGGATATAAATATCTGCTGGTACTAGTATATATATAATATATATATATATATATATATATATATATATAAAATAGATAAGTATATATATAATTAATATTTTATGAAATTAATAATCAAATATTAGATGGAGAATAAATACATTTAAAATACTAAATGGAAAACAATACAAAACATAGTAAACAGTTGGAAATTTTTTTTAAAGAAATAGAGATCAATACATTGAAAATGTGAAATATGGTAAATATTTGCAAAATAATTTCAAAGAAAACTATAAAATGGAATGAGGTTCCAACATGGCCAGCTTTGTCAGGGGGTGATGACCACATTGGCTTTTTTGCACTGGCCCTAGACATAATCTTAAAGAAGCCAGTATACCCCAAAGCCACACCAAAAGTTCAAACCAAAATATCAAGCCAGAATAAAAGAAGTAAAATTTAATCTTTTTAGATTAAGATATAAGCCAAAATATATTTCATTTATAATAATCAAATATAGTAATCAAATTAAAACCATATACAAATCCATACCCAAATTTGCAAGAACTACATCAAATACTATATGTTTACACTTAGTTCATAATTTATGAAACTTATTGGGCTTACATATATTATTTGGTGTGGTTCTTGCAGATTTGTACATGTATTTGGATATGGATTCGTATATGGTTTTAATTTGATTATTATAAATTAAATGTATTTTGGCTTGTATATTTTAGATTAAATTTTACTTCTTTTATTCTGGCTTGATGTTTTGGTTTGAACTTTTGGTGTGGCTTTGGGATGTACTGGCTTTTTTAAGACTGTCTTGGACCAGTGCAGATGCTAATTTGTAATGTGGTCAACACCCCTTGACAAAGCTGGTCATGTTGGTACTTGGTTCCATTTTATATATATATATATATATATATATATATATATATATATATATATATTAATTTTTCCAAATTTTTACAATATTTCATATTTTTAATGTATTGATCTCTATTTCTTTAAAAAAAATTTTCAAACTATTTACTACATTTCATATTTTAAATGTATTATTTTCCATTTAGTATTTTCAATGTATTATTCTCCACTTGGTATTTTCAATGTATTTTAATTGTATTATTCTCCATCTAATATTTGATTATTAATTTTATAAAATATAATATTATTTATATTTTAGTAATTCTATTTTAGCTCCTTTTGCACTGAGTGTATTACTAAGCATAAATGTCTTGATATATTCATGTACTTTTCAGTTCCATATCTAATCTTGCATTATATATATATATATATATATATATATATATATATATATACATATACATACATACATATATATATTATATACATATATATATATAAATATACATATATATATATTATATATATATATATGTATATATATATATATAAGATAGATCAGATAACGATAGAGATTGATAGAAAATTTAACAAATGATAAAAGTGAAATACACAATCATGTCTAAAGTTCTCAATGCAAACCTTTTACTAGTTGGAGATTCCTAATTTATTTAAAGAATGACTGGAGAATGTCAATTTAAAAAGCAATCACAGTTTATGCATATCAGAAATTCTCTAGTTTGATCTAAAGGTCCAAAAACCTTATGGATATTTGAAATTTTATAATAAAAATGAGTATTACTGATACATTCTTCTCTTGCTATATTTTTATTAGAAATTATCATACTTTTCAATATGACTGCAAACATTATCTAGTAATGGTAATTGATAACTGTTTTGGTCACAGCTTCCAGTGCTAAATTTGACAAACATGCTATAATAAAACATGTAAAATTATAAATGATCTTTAACAACACATTATGTATATGCATGACTGTAGATACTAAATAGCTTTTAATCCACATTAAACACTGAATCTGTATTCATATTCTAAAATTTAAATTACAACTGAGTATAAATTTTAGATATATTAAAAAAATAATAATAACAAAAATATTCAGAGACAATACTACACTACACCAAAGATAATTAATAATAAATAAGTTAACACTAATGCTTTAATGTTTGTATGAATACTCAAAAAATAAGTCCCAAAACATTCAATGAGTTTTGCAGAAGTCATACAAAATATTTTTAGAAGTTACATCATTTACATTTACATGATAAATAATATTATTCTACAAATTTTTTATCAAATGAATGCAATTATGTATATATGTTATAATTTTTTTAAATGGTAAATATTTATAAAATGAAAGTGAATAATTTTTTGATAAGATTAATAATTATTTCAAAAAGATTAAATAAATCTAAAATGGCAATTGGAATGAGATTTACTTAATATAAATATTCATGTTTCTCTATGTGCATTAGTACTTTTACATGGTGTTTAGTCAATATGTGTTTATAGTAACATTTATATATTTTTTAGAATGTTTAAATTAGTTTGCTTCTTTTAACTAATGTGCTTCAAAATGTTAACTTAATGTGTATTCTGAAATGCATACTTATTCGCTGCAAATGATATTACTAATGCAACACTGTGATGACAAAAAAGAGAAAAAATACAAATATTACTGAACAAATTCATGTCTCAAACTCCAAATTCGTCTTATATTATATTCTTGCTTATATCTAATGGGAACATCAAATTACTTACATATCTTTTCAATGAAATTTCAATAAAAAATTTTAATTCTATGGAAAATAAAAGTTTTTCGAGAACTATTCACAGTAGTACACACAAAATTCAACTTCTCAGAGCTGTGGAAAAATCAAATTCTAGAAGCTGTATGAACTTCTATTTATGGAAATGAATATCAAAATTAGCATTTGTATATATATCAAATATCACATAAAAACTGCATAAATTATTCATACTTAACAATACACGTTTTGAAATTGTTTCTTTTATTTCTTTCAATAACAGTCTTATTTGTATTAATATTATTTGGAATATGATTTCAATTGAAAAATAAATAAACTACTTAAAAATATACATAAGTAAACTCAAAGCATAAAATTATGGCATTTGCCTCCAATTTATGTCAAATTATTCAAAATCCTTTACTTCATCATTGAATTAAAACTAATATTATTTGATATTAAAACTAATTTCACAAATTATTTTGCAAGTGAATATATTCACTTCGACACTTATAATAAAAAATGTCAGAAAACTTTGAAAAATTGATTAAAAATGAGATTATTTATATCATATTATTAATTTAACTAATCAATTAAAAGCAACAATAAATTATTTATTAAACTAGATTTAATAACAGAAAATTTTGTCATTAATATCTTCTAGTTATACATCTCTTTTCATTCTATTTAAATTAGCACAATTCAATATTTCAGGTACCCTTGAAACAATCTAATTTATAATTCCATCAATAAATTGTTTAAAATTTGATCAGTAACTATCAGTGATTATTAAATATCTGAAAAAAGAAACTTACTTGAAAAGTTTTCTTAGCATTAAAGACTCTTCCCTTAGTTGTCTGAAATATTATAAGTGTTAAAAATTATTTAACAAATAATAAAATATCTATAATAATCAAATGAATATTTCTTTTAATTTAGATAACCAGCTTAGTCAATTATTTCTCTACTTACATTATTTCTATTAAAAAATATGAACAGTTTATTTATAAAAACAATATGTAAATTTTATTATACTAAGCACATCAGATATAAGAAACTGTCATGATGGTTTTAAATAAATTTGATAATTTGAATTCAATCTTTTACTCAATATAACATTAACAAAAAAATTTCATAAACTGCAATTAAAGAAATAAAGTTGTAATAAAACATGTTTATTTGAAAATACTTACAACAATTTTGAAAAAGTCATGCATTAGAGCTTGAGAAGCAGTTATTCTTTTCTTTGGATCTAAAACTAACAGCTTTCTTATCTAGAAATGTATTGGAAATTATTCACATTGATAATGCTTATAAATATATAAACATTTAAAATTAGCCATTTTAAATTAATATTTTAATAAAAAATAACTGTCAGTTCATTTTTAAAGTAAAAAATTCCATAAATTTTATAAATAAAAAAATGCATCAAAGGTTAAAATGCATCTTTTAAGTATTTTTCTATAGAACTTTTCAAATTGTTATCAGTAATTCTAAAATTTTATAGAGTATTTAATATTTATTTGCATTCCAATAAAGGATTTAAAACACTTTGCATACGTGAGCGTTTTTAGAAAAGTGCTTCAGTAAAACTTTTCGTGTGTCAAAATTACAAATCTATCAGATATATATTTTCCTAATTTAATTAGTTAATTATTAACATATTTAATTTTTAATTAAAAATTAATTAAAATGTAGATTCAAAGAATTCACTTAAAGATTTATTAGTTAAAATTTTATCTTCAGTTGTATTAAATTCATAGAATCAAGATTACTTTCATAAAACACTACCACTGAATTTTAAAACAACTTACAAGGAAATATTTTGTATGCCACAAATAAAACTGAACTGCAATCTGTTGAAGCACTATTTCAATCACTTTATCATAAAAAATTAATTATCAGAGCAGAATTATGTTCCACTTTTACAATAACTTTTAAATACAATAAAGTTAATAATTAGAAACACTATTAATAAAACAAAAATTCTGGATTAAAAATTCAAAAACTCTATAAAACATTTCTTGATATAACAAATATTTTTCATATTTTATATACTGGAAGAATTTAATGCTATATATATATATATATAAAACAGTAACTTTTTTTTTTTTAAAAGCTTTTTCTAATAAACTCTTACTGAACTCGTGCTCATAACAAAATCCATCACTTAAAGATTTCACAATATGCAAATTTTCTAAATTATTATTAGATATAATGAGGTTCTAAATTCATTTTGAATCTTTTTCAAACTCTGCATGCTATGAAGTAGCATTAATAAAGATAACATAAATTTAGATATTCAATCATATTTGTCATTCTTATCTATACACTCTTAATTTCACCAATTTGATACCACAACAAATCAATATTTTCAATTTATAAATTGGATAAATCTTCAATTAAAGAATACTGATTTTCTAGCTCATCTAGGACTTACATTTTCAATTTTACTATCTTTGATTGGCAGTAAAATAGGAAACATTTGAACAAAGTACCTCACACTTGAAAATTTGGTCTCATCGAGTTTAGATACTTTTGCTAACTGCAAATGATGCAAAAGATCTTGTTTATTGAAAATTTGTTTAAAATGTAATCACAAAAAGTTGTGAAATATTTCCGAACATTAGAAAAAAATAGGTTTTTTCTTCATTAGATAATACTACTACAATATTAGATATACTATTTTCTATGACTAAAATAACAAAATTCCTTTTGATTTTTAAAAGAATGATAATCTACTGTATACAAAGGTATACTTCAAATTATGGATGACTTAATAAACTTAGTTAATAGTTCTTCCAGAAACCTATACTTGATGTTTTTAAGTTTATAAATTTGTGGTTGACTAGATTATGATAAAACAATACACTTTTTAAAAATATCTTTATGGTATAAAGCAAAAACAGAATATAAACTTTATTTATGGAAGGTGATAAGAACAAGAAAAGTTTCTCTTCACTAAATATATTTTGAAACTTCAATTTATTATCTTTATCAAAAGATTTCTTTAATAATATTATCTGACTCCATTTCAGGTCTTTTTCTTTTTTAAACTTGGCTTGATGCATTGTATATTAATCTCAGGATTTGTTACTCCTATTCTTGATAGGCTGAAAGATTTTCAGAATATATACACTTTTCCACTTTATAATTGTATTATGAAAATATTTTAAAAGAGGATTCCATTGATCATTGAGTCTTTGAAGATATTTTTGTAATAAGAGCTAACATGTGCAAACATGTTTAAGGATTTTCAATGAATCTTTATCACACAATTCTTGAAATTTTTTCAGACTTTCTTTTCTTTTTGAACTCTAATTTTTAAATAATAGTAAATGTCAATTATGACTTCATCAATTTTAATAGGTAAGCTTGCAGCACCTTCCTTAGAGGTAAGATTTATCAAATGGCAAGAGCAACCAATAGATATTAAATTTTTTGCGATGTCCTTAAATGGATTATCACACCTATTTTCTTCCCTGGCAACATTACTGCTGCATTATTAACACCAAATGCTGTACAATGTTTAAAAGGGATATTTAATCATTCAAATTTGTTCAAAAATGCTTATATTTTTCTCCTATTGCACCCCCATGTCAAACTTGGAAATGACAATAAGCAGCTATGAATGGATTTACAAATAGGATTGAAAATTTTTACAATGATTGGATACAATTTTGAATTAATGCCATTGCTCCCATCACATGCAGCAGAAAATGGTTAATTTTGTAGAAACTTAATAACATTTACTTTTTTGTTCAATGTTAATTCCTTTAAAATAGCAGAAGTTTGGGTTTGAGTATATCCATAATGCTTCACAATTTCACTTTTAGAAAATATTTTCCTAAAAAGGGGGCCAGCATTATCGGCGACACTGATTGGTATATTGTGCTCAATCAAGAATGAAGTAAAATATAATTCCACTGGAGTAATTCTTCTTGGGTATCATTTTTAAAATAAACTTCCATTTTAGATGTGCTTTCTGTATTTTTTGCTTCTTATGCATGTTTTGGGCATTTGACATGACAAGAACTATCAAAACAAACATAATATATTAAAATCACAATTGTGAACTATGCAGTGATCAAATTTAGCTTTTTAGATGATGCTTTATGATGTGGAAATTCTACACTGTAACTATTTTTAAAAGATTGAAAATAAGATTTATTGGGCTTACTATAAGGCATTTTTCACAAAATACCACCAACCACACAAGTCAGTCCTACAAGACACTGAAGACAGCCTCAGAGTTAACTTTGCCCATTAACAGCAGTTCTCCAATAACTATTTAAAATGAATAGTACCAAGTTTTGTTTCAGGACTAAAGGAGAACAAGATTGTGCTTTATGTCCTCGCTTTCTGTCCTTGTCTATAGTTTCTCAAGCTCATCCCTTTCCCTAATAGAAAAAGGGTTCATAATGTGTATTCTCTGATATTTTACTCCAGACATGGTTTAAAAGGAATACTGATTTCTGTTTTTCACTATGGTTAACAAGAAAAATCGCCACAATGTCATAGAACTTTCAAAAAAAGGTTTTCTTTTACAATTTTGTAGAGAATAAAAACGCATAAAATATTTCATGCTATCAGTAAAAGCATAAAACCTAGTGATCTTGCATAAAATTTATGCACTGTGTGTAAAACTTGGGAGGTTTGACTTGCATTCAATTGTGTATTTAAGTAAAAAATTATTCAACTGTATCAGAAATATTCATTTGATTTCAGAGATTTTCTTACTTTCTTTTTCAAAAAAGTATTAAAATGCTCCAAAAAAGTAAATTTAACATTTTTATGCACTTACTTTTAGCTATTTTTCAAGAAGAAATAAAACTTTACTTAAAGTTATATTAAAAAATTTACAATTAGAAATGTATATTACAATTTCCTCTACTAAATGATAAGAATTTAAATACTACAAGATGACATCAGAGTACTCTACAACCAGAATTATTTCAGCTAAGAAATAACTATGTTATACTTCTTTTAAAACTTGTAGTTAAGTTAACAAGAATGGTCAGTATAATAGGCTACATTAAAAAGTTTATTTTCCCCTTTTATCTTGGATATAGCTGTTTCCAGTAATTTGATTTCTTTAAGCCTAGATTAAACTCAAATATACCTACATAAACCAAAAATTCTCTAAGGTGATTAATAAATCAATTTAAATACAATGATAATTTAATTTTAAATAATGCATGCTTGCATCTACATCTAAAATTTAAAGAGAAAATGTTTATTATTTCATTTTTGATATATGCAGTCCCTTCCAATTATGTTTATCAAACTCTTCCCTTCCAATTATGTTTTATCAAACTCTTCCCTTCCAATTATGTTTTATCAAACTCTTCCCTTCCAATTATGTTTTATTATTTATATTTTGAATTTGATAGAAAGTTCTCAGAGAGACAACACACTGAATTTGTAACTGTGTCAGCATCCACTGTTGATATATCATGTTAGCTAATTTGAAAGTTGTAAATAAAGTATATATTAAAAATTTAATCTCCTTAATAAATGGAATTAATTTAAATTGAAATTGTCATCAATTGCCAGCCTTCTTGATAAACTACACTGGTTATACATATAGCACATGTAAGATAGTATTGGCCACCATCTTCAGTTCTTTTTTTCTTTATCAAATTTATTTTCAGTTATAACATATATAAAATTATTCCAATTATAACATATATAAAAATAATAGCATGGGTTAAAAATCATTTATTTCTTAAAATCCTTCAATCCTAAAAATGTCTCCCCCATAAAAATCTTGCTTCTGAAAGTGTTATTATATTATGTTTAATATCTTTGTACAAGTTATTGATGATTTTTTAACAGAAAAATGACGAAAAAACTGATGATGCAATTTTGCTTAAAACTATTACTAAATAACTTCATAATAGGCTTTTTAATGACAAAATGAAATACTGAAGAATTTAATATTTTCCAGATACATATTTTATCATATTCTGTAAAAAAATATTTATTTAAAATCTCAGTATTTGAATTCTAACTGAATTATAGAAATTTTGTAAAAATTTTAAAGACTTTAATTAGTAAGTTTGTTTAAAATTATAAATATATATAGAATAATAATTAAGAATTAATATGAAGAGATAAAGTCAAGAATTTACTTACTAAATCTTTTGGTAATTCTGTAATATCATCCCATTCTGGACTACAAAATTCATATTTTCCATCCATAATATTCCTTAACATGATCATTTGTTTCCTATGCCAGAATGGTGGAAAACCAACTAAACTGAAGAAAATATAAATGATTGGGTAAAAACATTTCTAAATGAAAACTGAAAAACACAAATATGAAAGGAATGTATCTAATTTACAATTTAAAATAAATAAAGAAAATATTTCTTACAGTGTATACATGATAACTCCACATGCCCAGCTGTAAAAAAAAAAAAAAAAAAGAAAAAAAAAAAAAGAAAGAAAGAAAATTAATATTTATTACAGACTTATGCACTTTTATGCAAAAATTGCAAATTTTATTTTTAAGTATAAATTTTTTAACATTATTTATGTTAACTGGATATAAAATACCTTGCAAGGTAATTAATTTTTTAAATCTTTTTTAACTGAAATATTTTTACAACATTTATAGCTATAGTTAATATATATATAAATAAAATACACAAAGCAATTACTATAATTAGTATGGAAAAAGAGTTGACTGATTTTTCATTCTTAAATAAGAGAAAATTTTTTCAAAGAAATAAAGAATAACATAAACATAGAATATTTTTAGAAACTATATATATCAAGAATAATTTTATGAAACTATCAAAATTTAGAGTTCTCAATTGTAAACTTGCAAGCACTATTAGGCCAGGCATTTATGCGTATCCATCATTGTGACTAAGATAAAAACATTTTATGTTTTTAATAAAATGTTAAGAAAAAATTTTCTCATTTTACAGGATGGCAAATCACAAAAAGAAGCATTTCTTACTAGTGCTGATTGTTCACTTGAAAGATTTTGCAACAAATTTAAAACCATATCAGCAATATAAGTTTTATAATTTTCAGATAACACTCTTATTACAAGGATACAAATTATTTCAAAGGATATACAAACTTAGTTAAATAGTGATTAGTTGTATATAATAGTGACTTGAGAGTGGTCCTCCTTACATTTTGAGAAGTCTACAAGAATATCAAAAACAGCACAATTAGCAATGATAGTGAGAATGGTATTTAGTGACTTTACCATACAAAGCTCACTAAAAAGATTGCCCATGAATAGATAAACAAGTGAGAATATGTCAAATACATTTATTACAAACACAAAGTCTATAAGTATGTCTTCATAAAAGCTTTTTGTGATAATCATAGATGAAGTATTATTAATTTTTGGTAATGTCAATAGAAAAAAAATTAATACTTTAAATACTCATGTCCTACTACAAGATAATCCATCAGACAGTTTTGGTGGAAGAATATTACCCTTTGGACATGTCCAATGGTAGGAACAGGAAAGTATGCTTGTGTAACAACCTTTTAGACGTGTATAACTATAGCAGTTTTTCAAATAGTCAACTTAATTTACACTGCTCCTTTGCAACATATGATTTTCAATGACTTATTAGAAAAATATAAAGATTCAGATATCATTCTGCATACAAACGTACATAGACTCTGTACAAAGAAGAGCTCTAACAGCATTTGCAACTACTTGAAGAAACAAAAAAATTATATTAATGGCAAAAATCATTTTTTTTAACTAATGGAATCCAATTGGCTAGCTAGGATTTGCCTAGGTATTAATTCATACAAGTTTTAAATAATGTTTAGAGAAAAAATATACTAGTCTTCATGGAGATATTGTGAAAGTTCTGGGAGAAATACTGGAGGTTTCATATCAAACACTAAAATGGAGCATAACAATTCAGTTATATTGAAATTGAGTGACTAACTCAAGATATAAGTTTAACTTCTTCCTCGTGTTATTCAAATAATGATTGGAGAAGTTAACTGTGTCAGTATGAATATTATCATCCTGGAAAATACTATCTCCTGCAAGAAATAAAGTCAACATCATAGAATGGACTTAAGCAACTAAAATTTCACAATACTTCTCTCCTATTATTCTTCCAGAGTTATGATTGGTCCAGCAGAAAACCATGACACTGTTGCCCATATCAAGACAGATCCACTTCCATGCTTGAAAGTTGGAAAGAGAAAATCATAATTATAAGCTTCTTTTTGTTTATTGGATTCAACAGTCAAGGCACAATTGCTAAAAGCATTTTGTATTAAGTTCCAAATCTAAAATGACCTAGCTCCATCCATTAGTTTCCCAATTTACTTATAAAGTCAAAGGTTTTTCATCAATGTGATGTTAAATTATTTAGAATCAAGAATATCTTAAGTAGGTAATCAAGTAAGAACACGGGCATCACACTTACATACAATAGGATGTAAGTGTGATGCCCGTGTTCCTCGCTCTTAAGACATTTTTTACATACAGGGTATTGTTGAAGTTCCATCACATGAAATCATTTTCTTTATTCAGTTTAGAGAGGATGTGATACAATTAATAGCTTCCTGCTCTACCTGAGTAATAGATGAGCTAAAATTTCGTTTTTACTTTTAATACCCAAGACATTTCTACACCTTCAGTTAATTTACTCAAGATTTCTTTATGATACAAAGACAAGACTTTTTCAGGTTTTACATGATTAAGTAATGATTTTAAATCTCAGGAAATAAGGTCCACCTAGCATTGGTGAAGTTACTGGGTAGTTGGTTGGTTGCTTGGGTTCTATGGGGCAAGATCGAAAAATGGACATGCAGCGCCAGAAGTTACAGGGTAAGGCAATATATTCCACCAGTTTGCTAGGCATACTAGAGGCTCCATTAGGACATAACAGCAATGCCACTCACTTTAGGCATGGATCGCATAACAACTAGGTTACAAGAAAGGGTTTGCAGCCTTTTATAAAGCTGTCCTTTCAAAAAAGGACTTAGACCATCCACCACCTGTTGCTGTGCCTAGTAGCCATTCAAGCCTCAGGATCATAAGCTTGTGCAAGTATTCTTCAAGCACAAGTTGTCCTGTTGTAGAAAAAAAGTGTAAAAGAATTCAAAATATCATTTTGTTTACTTCCACTAAACAATCAACCAGTCTACGTGAGTGTGATATAACTGTAGAGATATTTAGCATTAACATCTGTGACAAGTGACTTGGGAATAGCTGTTCTGCCATAAATGTTTTGTGCCTTCTAATCATAATTATTGACTCTGAAGAATTCTAGATGCTGATTGAGCTCACATTTGCAACAGTCTTTCAATCTTTAGACAATTTTTCAATAACCCTCAGTCTTTTCCACTAAGCTTCTCTTTCCATCATCTATTTTATTTTGCTGAGCTGGTCTTGCTTGCTTGAGCAGTAGTTTGCAGACAATATATCAATAGATATAGCAAAAGGTTGGGACATGTTGGTTCACAGTTGCTTCAGATAGATGTGCTCCTACATTTTGAGCTCTTTGAAAATCTATGAGTTCTGACTTTTTTGATTTTCATAATCATCCAAAACTTGAAGAATTTTTATACAGTTGCCACATATTACCAAAATGCACATATTTTCATCAACAAAAAAACTGATAACTGTTTTATAATACTTATGAAGCACATTCAGAAATGTTAATTTTATTTACAGCTGTTTTCATTAATTTGATAACCACCTATATCTACAATAATAGGGTATATAAACTTATTTAAACTAGTTTTGTGGATACCACATCTATAGAAGAAAACCTTTGGGATTCTTCCAAGTATCAAAAAATATAGATAACAGGGAAGTCGACCAGCCTTGAATTACTTCAAAACCAATTTTCAATAGTTTATTATCACCAGCTAATCACATTTATTTTATTAATCTTTTTACTTGTCAAATATCATAGACAGTTCAGTAAAGACAGTAAAATTGGAGGTGGAAATTTAATATCTTTAAAACCACATTGTCTAAAAATTCATCCAATCAGAAGAAAATTCCTGGAATAGAATGGTTGTCAATAACAAATTTCCTCTCTTAAAATTAGCATATTATAAAATATATCTCATCTCTTAATTCCATACACTTGTGTGAATCATTGTTTTTGACAATGAATATTACAAAGTGCATTTTGTAACTTACAATAAGAAAACTAAGATAATTGCTTAGAAGCGGAAATATCATTATATTGTCTTATTTACAAAAAATAACCAATGAAATGCAATGCCAAAAATCACACTGAATTTGGGATTTGACAAGTATAAAATATACTCAAACATGTTTTATACTTGTTAATCTTGTACGCTTCACATTTTATACAAGAATATTAATTTTGATTTACTATTCATCTTTGATTACATATTTATGTAGAAAAAGTGGTACACACCATTTGACCAGTATTCTAAAATATACTCTTCGGTACAAAAAGTTTGATGACCCTTTGATCTAAATCATTTAAGTAATATACAACATTGTTTAAAATTTTTGAAAAAATATATTTATGCTGTAAATATTGATATTTATTTTTTTTAAAAGTTGTGAAATCTTAACCTTTTCAATTTTTTGGAAGTTATTTTTAATTATTAACAATAAGGAGATGAGGAAGTGAGACTCCACACCTAAATATGGCTCAGTTGGAAAAATGGAGCAGTAGACCCCATATTGCCAACCTAGCTGGCATACAACAACAAGGAGTGATTAAAAACGTCAACAAAATATAAATTCAAAATTTTCAGACAACTTTAAAAACATAATATAATTAATTTAATATATTTATTAATCTAAGCAATTCTTGATTAAATTTTATTGAGAATACACTGACTACTCACATATCAATTTCTTTACCATATCCATCAGCATTTTCATACATGGAAGAACGTAGTAATTCTGGAGCTAAGTACCCAGGAGTTCCACAAAGTTCTAATATAGCAATAAAAATTGTAAGTCTCCATTCAAAATAAACAATAATTTTACATACAGATATATTAAATGCAGATAGATATAATAGAAGTGCAAATTTGTATTTATAAGTCTGAAATTTACATTGCTGGCCACTGGCTTGATTTAACTAACAAACACTAACTCAGGCTTATCATCTTGACTTTTCATATACTGCATCACACAATAATGGTAATTCTATTTGGATGCAATTTCTCTATTTACATTACTTAATATCTCTCAACAAGGGTTTTATAGACAATCAAAATTAAATTGAGAGTGTGTACTACAGATATCTAGTTTAAATATTAATGAGCTCTTGAGGCCATTTAAAGTAAATTATTCAGGTATCTCATTATTAGTATTATTTCAGGTATCATTATTATTGTTAAAGTAATATGAACTATTCATATATATTTGATTATTCATTGAAAAATTAAAGAAATTATTTAAATAAAAATATAACAGAAATGGTTGTACCATTTTCTGCAAATCAGCTGTAGCCATTTTTTAAGTTGATCCTTGAAGAATGAGTTCTGTAACATTTAGTTGCATATAATTTATCTGTAGCTCACTAGCAAAAAAAAAAAATTATAAGAACAGTATGACTTCACTACACCATGTTAAACTTTTACTCTTCTCATCACAAAATGACACGCAATTCTCTATACCCTTGAACATTCACTCCTTTATTATTACTAAACTGTTTTTACATTTTAAGCACGAAAATAAAACATAGGATGAACATAATTTTACTCATCTTTTGTAGAATTCATATTACACAACAGATACTGCAGAATTATCAATAAAAGAAAGAAATCAGCACATTCAATAAGCATTGACATTGACCAAAGAAGCATTTTAAGAATAAATGAGTACTTATTTAAGATTCCATTTTGTATTCAATAGAAAAATACTAATATTATTTATATAATATTAGTATCTTATAAACAAAATTAATAAAATTTTTTAGTTTATTTTTACAGGGATAAATTTTGGGAAAATTTTTAAACAAATTGAAAACAGACAATCTAGAGTTTATATTAAAAGAATATTAAAATAGTATTGTCATTTAAATAACATAAACCATTCCATTGATTTTAATATTTCCTTTTTCTTTCCTTAAAATCAAAAATTTTTTAGTACATAAATCTAAATTATTTTTTTTTTTTTTTTTTTTTTTTTTTTGAATTTCAAAAATTGCAACGAATTTTTGTTGCTAAGTTAAATTTCTATACATGAAATAAATTTTGGATTCATGCAGTTTCTAATTCAGCAGAAAGTATCAAATTTAACAAAAACTATTTTAACATTAAAAATATTTTTTGTGCAAAAAAAATTTATAAAGATAATGACTAACAATTTTACTTTAACAGAACATAAACATGCATAAACACAGTCCCACATTACCTCTATGAAAGTTTCAAACAATTATTGCTATACTTTTTATTCATTTGTTTCCAAAATAGTAATTAGAATACTATCAAACTTTTATAATTCATCAGATTTTATATATGATATTCAATAATTTAAGAATATAGTTCACTTTACAATTATAAAAAAAAAAATAAAAAAATATTATAACATTCATTCATTGACAAATGAAAATTATGGTGAAGTATAACTAACTGATCAAAAATTGTTTCCCTTTATTTTAAAAAATAATTAAATTTCATTATATTTACCAAACAAGAAGAAAAAAAAATCAAAAAAGTTTTTAATAATTTTATAGTTTTTACATTTTTTATCTTCACATAATTTTCAGACAATAAACAAAACATTATTCAATATTATAAGCATTAAAATTTATTATGTACTAACATGAAGTAACAAAAAGTCCAATTTTTAACATATTTTATTTCTATGAAAAATAATCAAATGAAAATTATTCATATTTTGGCATGTTTTAAAAAATATTTTAATAAAAAAACTAAAATGTTTTAATAAAAATGGTACAAAAATAATTAGTAACCATAAATATTAAAAATTCATAAAATAAAATTACATTACTATTATCTTTATCAAAACCATATTGTACCAAGCTTCGGTTTTCGTGTCGATTGAGAGTTGAACAGAATAGCCACTCAATGAACATAAGACTTTTACTCGTCAAAATTCCACTAGATATACCAGCTGTAACAATCACAATTATACAGCTACAATTCATCAGATACAATAAGTAACAGCTTCTCTAGACTAGCAGTCAATACTAATCGTCTTCACTCACTGACTGTCTTCATAAAAACTAACTAACTATGTCGGGCTGCATTATTTATACCTGACTTGGCGGGGAAATCTACTAATTTCGCCAAGGTTCTGGAAGCTTCTAGGCTACTTCAATAAATACTGGTCCTAGAGCTTAGGTGATGGATGTTTCCAGAAGTATCTATTTCTCGCCAAGTTGCTAATAATCTTACCAACTGTCACCAAGTTTTCTCGCCACAACATTGCCAAGTTACCTAATCATTAGGAAACCCGTTTTTAACATATAACACGTCTAAATACTGCAATTTTTGCCCAAAATGTGAGTATTTTTTATCTGTCTGAGATATTTTACACAACAAATACAATTATTTATAAATTTATAACATTGCCCCTCTCTCAAGGACTGCACGTCATGGACAGTACAATCACTTGATAGGCCAAATTTAATAAACGAATTTATATTTTAAGAGGATACATAATACATTACATACACAAACAATTAAAAATACAAATACAAAAAAATAGAAAATATTAAAATTATCTATGCTATTTACAAAGAGAATATGGTTTACTAATTTTTTTACATTTCAATAAGGAGCTAATCTATCATAATGTACTATCTTTGATTTTGAAGATGATTTCTTTACATGAACCATGACATCATTCGGTCTTTTTAGGAATGTGTAGGGACTTTCCCAGTTGGCTTGCAACTTTGGAGAAAGACCTTTAAGTCGAATCGGGTTCCACATCCAAACTTTGTCACCTGCCCGAAATTCATTTCCTGTCACTCTTGTGTCATTCCTTGTCTTCATTCTTTCGGTTGTCAAGTTGATTCGGTCTAGAGTGAAGTTAAGGACATCTTCAAGATGTGCCTGAAGGTCTCGAAGGTATTCCTCTGGCGATGAAGATGTATCCGTTGGATGAGCAAACTAAAAATCACAAGGGAGACGAAGTTCGCGACCAAAGAGCAATTGGGATGGAGTATATCCAGTAGTCTCATGGACAGCACTGAGATATGCGAGCAGAAACAGCGGTAGCTTCAAATCCCAATCTTGCTGATTTCTGGAAACCATAAGTGAGAGATTATTCAAGATGGTTAGGTTAAACTTTTCTACCATGCTGTCCGATTGCAGGTGTAATGGCGTGGTCTCCGTCTTGTCTATTCTGAGAATTCGACACATTCCTTTAAACACAGCAGAGGTGAAATTTGTCCCTTGATCTGAATGAATTTGTAAGGGAGCGCCGAATCTGGAAACCCATTGCTGCACTAGAACCTCGGTTACTGTAGTCGCTTCTTGATCGGGGATGGAAAACGCTTCAAGCCACTTAGTAATCCATGACAACTAAGATGCATTTGTTGCCATTTGAAAATCAAAGTAAAGGACCTAAAATGTCCAATGTTATCTGCTCAAAAGGTGCTCCTACATTGTACCACAGCAGCCTTCCTCGGCTACATTTCTTTGGTCCCTTATGTGCCGCACAGTCAACACAAGATTGGCACCATTTCTCTACATCTTGTCTAATGTTTTGCTCCAATAGAAGCATTCTCGAACTTTCTTTAGTGTCTTCATTACTCCATAGTGGCCACCAGTTGAGTTACTATGCAATTCTTTCAAAACATCTGAAATTCTTGATTCTGAAAGAACAAGCTGCCATTTGAAATTACATCCATCATCGGACTCCCATTTCCTGTATAACAAGCCATTTCTATATGGAGTGAGTCCCAAAGAGCCCAATATTGTTTAGTAGCAGGACTGTAGGTGGAGATGTCCTGCCAACTTGGTCTCATACTGAAAGATTCTTTTAATTCAAAAATTGGATTTATATCTGGGTCTTCTTTTTGGGCTTCACTAAGTCCTTCATCACTCCATGGGTCTGGTTTCAATAGCGGTGAAACTAATTTGGTGTACCAAAAGATTTACTAATTGATAGTTCTTCTCTACTCTAGAACAATAATGGCAGCTTCCATTACACGGTGTCCTTGATAAAGCGTCAACATTTCCATGAAGTGTTGCTTTGCGATGACGTATTTCAATGTCAAACTCCTGGATTTGTTGAATCCATATGGCTACCTGTCTTTCTGGATTTTTAAAATTTAAAAGCCAAGTTAAGGATGTGTGATCTGTTTGGAGCAAGAACTTTCTTCCATAGAGATAATGGTGGAAATGTTCTATGGCTTTAAGGATTGCCAGCAATTCCTTTCTGGTTGAACAAAAATTTCGCTCCAGTTTCAACAGACATTTACTCCAATAAGATATGACATTCTTTATCATCAATTTCCAGCGACAAAACAGATCCGATACTTTTGTTGCTGGCATCTGTGTCTAAAATGAATAATTTTCCAGGCTGGGGATATGCATGAACGGGCGAAGATGTCAACACCTCCTTCAGTTGTTTAAAAGCTTTCTTACATTCATCTGTCCATAGAAATCTCTGTTTAACTTCTGTCAACTCGTGAAGGGGTCTGGCAATACTTGAAAAACCCTTAACAAATTTCCTGTAAAATGTGCATAATTCCAAGAAAACTTAATTGGTGGACATCTTCTGGACAACTCCAGTCTTTAACTGCAGATATCTTTTGAGGATCTGTTCTTATACCTTCAGCAGAGATAATATGCCCAGCTAGCTTACTTCACGTCGAAATAAATTACATTTGCAAGGATTCAGCTTCAGGTAGGCCATTTTTAATTTTTCCAGCACCTTTCGGATGTTTCTTAGATGGTCTTCGAATGTGCGCTCTACAATGATGATATTGTACAAATATAACAAACAGGCTTCATAGGAAAGTCCTCGTAATGTGGTCTCCTTCAGGCGATCAAACGTTGCAGGTGCATTGCAAAGCCAAAATGGCATAATCTTGAACTCCCAAAGTCCATCTCCTGTGGTAAATGCAGTATTTTCCCGATCCTCATGATGTACCTCTACTTGCCAGTAACCACTCTTGAGATCCAAAGTCAAAAACCATTGATTTCCAGATAAAGCATCAAGTGTATCGTCAATCCTAGGAAGAGGGTAACTATCTTTTTTAGTGATGTTGTTTAACCGACAATAGTCAATGCAGAATCGGGTAGAATCATCTTTCTTCCTAACTAAAACTATAGGTGAAGCCCAAGGACTCTCTGATGTCTCAATAATGTCATTCTGCTGCATTTCCATCAAAAGATTATCCACCTCTTCCTGCTTAGCGAATGGTAGTCTTCTCGGATGTTGTTTAATGGGTGGATGATCTCCTACAGCATTTCTCTGTTTATCATCTAACTCTGCATTCTGAAAGAGTTCATTAATTAAAGTCAGATCAGAAGACTCAGATAGTGTGGCTTGACAATTTCTATTAATACAGGTCACTGGAGTACAAGTCGCCAGCACTTCTCCTCCTTTTATTAGTTTTGACTTATCGCTTAGATTAGCAACTCTTACTGGGATTACATTTCGTGAAAGGTCGATGAGTGAAGAAGCCACTAGTACTTGTTTAACGCTATTGTCAGAATCTGGATATTCAATCAATCCATAATGAAAATTATTATCTTCTGAAAGAGCTCTGGAAACTATTGTCTCAGTTTTTGGTGGTAATGTTGTTTCACTCTTTGCAGTTTTCTGATGGACTGCTTTAATACCTGAATATTTCGTCTTAAAAATCGCTATGTCTTCAGAACAAGAGTAGTTCATTATTTTTAAAATCTAACTTGAAATGGTTTTCTTCGAGGAAATCCAATCTGAGAATAAATTCATCATTTATATCAGCGACATATGCCATATGATGGTACACTGCATTACTAAATGCAATGTTTAGATTGACTTTATCATGTACTTTAATCTTACCACCAGTCACAGTTTGGAGGGTAATGCAGGGCAGCATCTAAATGAGTTTCTCACCAAGTTTGCAAGCCAAATCTGTCCTAATGATCGTTATGTTGGCTCCAGTATTGATTATCATTCTGCAGGGAATTTCGTTGACATGTCCTATAATGAAAAGTTGGTTGTTACCGCTAGTTACAGAAGAAATGTGAAACAATTTGAAATGGGGCTTCTGACTCTCTGGACATCTCTGCCCCACGAGATGGCCACATATTAGTTTCCCTGCTTTGGTGGAAGATCATTTCCACCATCTTTTGGTTTTGAGCAGTCTGGTCTACGGACGTGAGCAGTTTGGTCTACAGACGTGTTTGACTGCACTGCAAGTCCAATACTGAATTTTCGTGCTTCTGCCACCTTTACTCAGTTCTAAGCTACGGAGTTTTCGCCGCAGATCTTCAATTTGTTTCCTTACATCATAGTCTGTATCAGTAGCACAGACTGCTCTGATTAAGTGCCTGTCTTTACGCACAGCCTGCTGGGCAGCCTCTATCTTATGTGCATAGACTAGGGCAGATCTGATGTCTTTGACATCGATGAGTCTAAGTGTTTTCTGTATCTCCAGATTTCGTACATTATCGATGAAGTGATGGAGAGCCAGATCTTGACGTGTCTCAGCAGGGAAGTCCGAAAATGCTAGATGGGAAAGTCGCTGAATATCGGCAGCCAATTTTTATAGACTTTCACCCACTTTTTGATAACGGGACTTTAACTGCTATATTCTTTAGTGCACTTTTCTCCAAACTACAGCTCAAGCGCACTCGATAGGGCTTTGAAATGTGCCTCTGCTTTTCTGGAAACGTCTCAAGGATGACAGCCATCCTCTTAAAGAAACCGCCAGATGAATAGCTTGGGGTCAGGGATTCCCTCTATTAGCTTTCCCTACCATCATAAACTGGGTCTTGTATACTTGCCAGGATGATTTTCCATTGAATGTTGAGAGTTTAATCATGGCTGGGGAAAGCATAAATGCCACATTGGGTTCCTCATGTCAGTTTGACATTTGTTTCTTCAAGCTTTCAATCTCCTTGTTCATATTGTCTAATGCTTCAACATTTTCTTCGATCTCCAAAATTTTAGTTTCAAATGAAGTTACCTTATCTTCCATTGCATTCATCTTCTCCTGAATGATGTTGGAGAATTCTTCTTTAACACTTACAATGCCCTTCTTAAGTTCCTTTTTAAGCTCCTCCTGTCCAGATTTTATCTCTTTCATCATCTGGGTTTTAATCTCTTCTTATCCAGCTTTCATATCAGCCATCTGCTCCGCTAATGTTTCGAGAAGACTTTTCATTAAATCCATATCCATTTTTCTTGTGACACGCTGCATCATCTCTTCAACCCCGCTTCTAACACCAGTTGCACTGAGCTTCAGGGTTCATGTCGTTTGAGAGTTGAATAGAACAGCCACTCAATGAACACAAGACTTTTATTCGTCAAAATTCCACTAGATATACCAGCTGTGACAATTACAATTATACAGCTACAAGTCATCAGATACAATAAGTAACAGCTTCCAATCACAGGCCTCAAATGCCTCAGACAGAGAACAGCTTCTCTAGACTAGCAGTTACGACTAATTGTCTTCACTCACTGAATGTCTTCACAAAAATACTTTCTATGTCAGGCTGCAGTATTTATACCTGACTTAGCGGGGAAACCTACCAGTTTTGCCAAGGTTCTGGAAGCTTCTAGGCTATCTCGCTAAATATGGGTCCTAGAGCTTAGATGATGGATGTTTCCAGAAGTATTTATTTCTCGCCAAGTCACTAAATCATTAGTAAATCCACTTTTAACGTATAACACGTCTAATTATTGCAATTTTCGCCCATAATGTGAGTAGTTCCGATCTGTCTGAGATATTTTAAGACTAATACAATAATTATTTATAAATTTGTAACAATATTAACTCCAAAAAAAACAGAATTAGAAAAATATATTTGATGGGAAAGAGGATCAAGGAATATAAAACAAAAAGTATTTTATCATATTTACCATATAATCTTTCATCAGGTGACAGGACTTGAGCAAAGCCAAAGTCAGTAAGTTTAATATTAAAAGCATCATCTAACAAAATGTTCTCAGGCTGTAAATTAAAATATGCAAAATATTTATATAATAAATAACCTAGCATAATTATAATATTAATTTCAATACTTACTTTTAAATCCCTGTGAACAACATTTTTTGAATGAATAAATTCAACAGCTTCAAATAACTGCTTCATTACAGTTCTACAAGCAGAGAAAACTTTTAAATTAAAAAAAGACTAACTACAAACAAAATCTGCAACATAATAATCCTCATGCAAAATTTGGTTACAAATAGAATACACGAAATAAGGTATGTTCAATAAAATAAGCCACATTAAAAAACAAGACATTTCCCATAATTTGTAACATAAACTGCAAATTATTATACATACTTATGCTAATATTATACAAATTTATACATATTAATAAAATATTAGGTGTAAGTATGATATCCCCCAAGTGATTATTTGCCAAATCTAATGTCCTTTGTTTTGATTATAGTATTGTTAACTTGAGTTTTTGTTACTTTTCAGATTTTATTTGTTGCCAGATTTTGTTTTTCTCGTGTTTTACATCATTTTTACATCATATATATGGTTCTTTTCATTGGCCACAGCATTGGAAGTTTTTGTCTTACTTTCTATTTGAATTTTTTTTCGAAGTTTCAATTTGAAGCCGCTGTTTGATGTTGTGTTTCATTGTAAACAGTATTCAAACATTGTAAATTGTTCTTTTTTACAATTTATTTTTGTTTATTTATATCTTTTTCATTTTGTTTATTTATCATATATTTTAATAATATATATTTTTAATTTATTATTATATTTTTCTTTTACATTTTCAACATCGTAAAGTGTTCTTTTTTCCTAATTTCCTTTTGTTTATTTATTATCTTTTTCTTATACATTTTTGTTATTATGTTTTTAAATCAATGGAGTAAAATGTATTAAATATTAGTAGCAGTCAGGCATTGGAAAAATTTTTTTGCATTTTTTCTGCAAAATTTGATAACAGCCAATTTTTGCCCCTCAAAATAACTCTATAGTTTAAATTTAGTCACCATTATACTTTAACATAGTAACATTTTACAAAATTAGCTTTACTGAAATGTGAAAAGAACATAGACGGATTGGAGACAAACAAACAAAATGGCAAAATAAATATAATCCCTAATTTTAACCAATTGTATTGAATGTAATTTAACACAATTTATACCACGATTGCATCAAAGAGGAAATATCACTGAGCATATTTGACATGTGAGCTTAACATCATTAAATAAGTCCATTATTATTATTTACTTATCTCGTTTACCAGTTGTTTGGAAGAAAAGGCAAACCCAACAAATAAAAATTTTATTCATTTTCAAGTTAAACTTTTTAGATTTTTTTTCTATGAAAGGATTTAAAATTTTCTAAAATACATATTATTGGAACTTTGGGAAAATTCCCGCGTTAAAAACATGCACTTAACTTGGTGATGAAAAAAGTCATAATAGTCACAACTAGTAGGGGGATTTCCTATTAGTTCCAAATAGTAATAGCAGTAACATATCTTACTTTGTTTTCTTTTCTGATAAGGCAACAACATTGGTAAGATAATCAAAGAGCTCTCCATTTTTACATCTATAAAGAAATATTTTATTATTTGCCATATTTAAAATAATGAAATTCTAAAATTTTAATAAGTGAAATATACTTACAATTCAAAAACCAAGAAAATGAATGTTGAAGATTCAAATACATCATGAAGATCAACTGGAAAAGAACATTAAAGTATTTTTGTAACTTTCAAAAAATAAATACAGATAACTTATTAGAAAGATTAAATTCAATCACATTAATCATTTATGACTAATTATTTTAATAATTATAGCAAATCAAATAAACATTCAAAAAAGTAATCTATCATGAATTATCAGCAGTAATGAATTATTAAAATATTTAATTCAATAAATCAATTTTGAAACATAACTATTTTTACTCAACTTAGTAATTAAATTTTCCATTTATTGTTCAAAACTTCCAATAAGGAATATACAAATGTAAATTTTTCATTTAAATTTATTTATGTTAAAATTCTCTTTTCAACTTATTTTCATATTTCCCTTATCTTAATATTCACTGTGAAAAATTTACATGTAAATAGTTTCTGCTATTGTTGTTGTTGTTACTTATGACACTTGGACAAGCCTATGCGAATTTAAGTCAGTAGGGTGCATTTTTCATTTAGCTAGAGCACCATGAAGGTAAAATTATGACTTTATTGTAAACCCCCTTGATAGATGGCATTACCAGAGAATTCACTTCCTCAATTTTGACTTTGATCTGAAGAAAATTTTCTCCAGATCATAACACCCATGGCAACTGCTCAATGATTGACCACAGGTCTTTAGATTCCACAGATTTAATGAGCATATATGTCACCTGTACTTGGTTGGTCTTTGGTGGCATTGGAAATCGAAATCCGCCCATCTGAATGGAAAGCCGATCCTTTAACCATTAGACCACCACAGCCTTAATCTGCTATTTATAGGTTCATCTTTTTATCATGCTTGTTATAGTTTAAAATTTACTTATTTATAAAAATTTATATTATATAATTTTAAATTAATATTATAAAAATTTATTACAAATCAATTATTTATGAAATTATATTTAAAAATAGCAATATTATATTTTGCAATAAAATCATATTTATTAAAGTTCATCTAAAATCAAAAAGGAAAAGCAAAAGCAATATAACAGGAAATTTATAAAAATATGTCTCCAAATTTTTAATAAAATATATCATTGATGGATGTTAAGTCATTACAGCATTAGAAACATGAATTCATAAATAACAAAACATTGAATGTATGGGACAATTTTTAAAAACTTACTAATGTATGAATGACCAGCAACCAATTTTAAGACAGCAATTTCTCTAAGTGTTGCTTCTCGTAAACTTCCAGAGGAATCGTCAATATCAGCACTTATGTCGATAATTTTAGCAGCAAATTCTCTACCTGTATCTTTTTCAACACAACGTCTCACTGTACTACTTACTCCTCTGCAGAGAAAAAACAATTTTTATAAGAAGTGAGAATTTTAAAATCTGTTGATCCAAATAAATTTCATATTTACTATTTGACATTAATATTTGTACTATTTGATAATGCACACCTTAAAAGCTTGACACACAAAAAATTGTTCTCTTAATGAAACTCATTTTATTCAACATAATTTTTAAAAATCAAAATACATATCGATAATTGTTTTTAAAAACGTTACATGGTGAGAATATAGAAAGATGAGGGGATCAGAAGATGAAAAAATATATCTTTCTGTTTATGAGATTAAACATGATGACAATTTAAAAAAAAAAAAATTTGAAATGAAAAGTTAAGAAAAGAATGTTATTTTGCTGGAATGAATTAGATTACGGAATAATCAAGGAGCTTACAGATAGTTCAAATTAGTGTTAATTATATTTCCTATTTACTTGCAAATGGTACAATCAATACTTCAAAACGAAAATTTATTATTTTAAATTAACAGACATTGATATCTGATATAAGTATCCCTTCATTCCACATAGCTATTCTTAACACAGACAAAAATTTAATAGATGCAGAATATATTTTGTTTATATAAATAAAATTGTGATCAGTCTATTTGCTACTATTTCTATATAAAGGTTATTTTAATTTGGACTAGAAATGAGCAATCCTTTTGTGAACTAGCGAGTTGAGTGGATGATGATTAAGGGAAAAAATGAAAAAGAAAGAATTTGCAAGGTCACTTTTCTGCTCTCAGTTTGTCATTAATAATTTTGGTGGTGACTTTTGTAAAACCACATGCTGGCCCAATCACCCTATTGTTCATATTCACTTCATTCTTCACATTCAGTTCAAATTTTGACTTAAGTGCTTTTAATTCTAAACAGTTCTAGTTCAGTTACCAGCTCTCTTGACTTCCCCCACTATTTTATTCTTTTCTGACTTACACTTTCCATTCTGGATTTATCTAAAGTGTTAATAGCAGCTTCCACATTAAGGACAAAATCTAACAACACATTTTGAAAAAAAAATGACAAAGAAAAGAAAATGTCAATATTATCATCAAATAATAATAATTTCTTCTGGGTCAAATTTCAACAACAAAATGCATTTGAATGCTAAGCATCCAACTGTGGTTTTGAATTCCATATCAGAAGTCAATCCAGATTATCACTGATGATAGAAGAGCTCACTTAAAAAGAAATGCATGATATTCTGACAAATTTTAGTACTTTGGATATGACCACATCATCAACTTTAGCTTACTATTCAATTGCAGTTGTTATCAGGACATTATTTTATTATTCGCTTAACTTCAATTCAAGCAGCTCAACAACCTATAATGAGTAAGTATATGCGCTTCATTAATCCAATATCCATAAATTAAAGACAAATGATGGATCTACAATGGTTGTGAAAATAACTTGTCGGAAATATCAGTCTTTTTTTTAATGTGGAAGATATGGAATTAAAAAACAAACTAATTAACATATTTCCCTAATTACAATATTCCCAGGTAAAAAAACTTCATTCTCTTATACCAGTTGTTGCTAATGATCTATTTGAAAAATTTCAAGATGAGTTACCTGAAGCAAGAACAATTTGTCTCTACAGATAGATGGACAAGCCAAAATAATACCTCTTACAACTCATTTTATAAATTCAAATGCACAGTTGAAATTAATATTAAAGAGTGTTATAGTTTTGATGAAAATCATTGGGCAAAATATCAAAACCTGGATAGACTGTAAAAAAAAATGTTTATATAGATTATGAAATTATAACAATATGCAAGACTGCAAATATGAAATTAGCCCCATTCCTTTTAAATGTGCAATATTTACCTTGTTTAAAACACATTTTAAATTTGATTATTCAAAATAGCATAAAAATTTCAATTAAAGAAACAGCTGAAGTAATACAAGCTTATTAAAAAAAAAAAAAAAAAAGATTTAATGGTTGAAACATGTTGATTAAAATACAAGAGAATTTTAAAAAAGATAAATTAAAGTTAAAACAATGTGTTTCCATACATTGGAATTCAACATATGAAATGTTAACATGATTTTTTAACAGGGACCTGATAAATTTATTTGCAATTTTAGAAGTTAAAAATTTTAAGAGCAGATTCTGTTCAGGAAAAATTCCATTGATATTTTAAAAATGTTTGATGAAGTAACAACAGAGGTTTTTACAGATAAATGTTTCACTCTAAAATTATAATTCTGATTAAACAAATGATGAAAAAGATAAAGAATTACATTATTAAAAATGTAAACAATTTGGAACCAATTAAAAAATTAGGAAAGGAATAGTTGAAAAGTTTGTTAGAGCAGTTTGGATGGATTTCTATCAATGAACTTACCACACAGGCATCTTTACTAGATCCCAGGCTTAAAAAATCTAGTTTCCAAGATGAGGGGGCATTTAAGGAATGTATAGTGGAACAAACTATGAGCAGCAACTTTACAGGAAAAGGTTTAATAAGTTCCAATTGTTGTCTTTTTATCTATGTTTGCACATTGAAATAGAATTTGGTAGGAATTTGATTAATCTATTAATAAACTTTAAGAAATATCTGATTTCTAATTAGAGCTTCATATATTGAATTAGATATATATTTACAAAACCTCCCCTTCCAAATAAAGTTCTCTAATATGGTGGGAATCAGGAAAAATTATTCATCTTATATTGTATCAATAAATTTAAAAAAACAAAAATTGTCAATCTCTGCCACATTAGTGCTGGTGAATGTGTTTTTCAACAGCAGAATAAATATGCACTGTAAAAAAGATTTTCTTCTCAAAAATTAAGCCATTTATTATAAAATTCAAATTTAGAATAATAATTTTTAAAAATATTAATGAATAATTTTTAAATTAAATATAATTTTTTAGTAAATTTAAATAAATTTAATTTTTAAATTAAATAATTTAGTGCATATTCTATGCAAATTTTTAAATTAAATGTAATTTGTATAATTTTTAACTATAATATTGCAGCTATGTTATAGTTATATATAATAATATAAATCTATATTATATAAAATATTAATAATAGAATTATATATAACAATATAAATATAGTGTATGCTTATTTTTTCCAGCATTTAATAAACACTAATTAACTTCAGGTGTTTTCTATTTATAATTATCTACTTGTAATTGAATTCTTAGTTAAAAATTGAATTCAATTCAGTTTTTGAGGAATATTCTAAATTTTTCAATGAGAAATGAACAAATAAATGAGAAGTGAACCAGTTGAGCTGATTTTATTCAGTGAATGAGAAGTTTCAATCTCTCGCATCCCCAAAATGAATGAATTTGTCCATCTCTAATTTGAACCAATTGCTTAAAGTAAACCAAAACCAAAGACAGCCAAAATCATAAAAACAAATATGGAAATAAAAAACCAAGCAAAAACCAGTATAGTGAGACCTGGAGTATTGTATGTGAGAGTTACCTCCCCCACCCCCACTCAAGATACAGAACCAACTCCTCTGTTAGCTACTCCAGAATTACCTGGAGATTTTCCAGAAATTATCTACTTAATTAATGAAATTAAAGCTATTTTTAAAGGAATTCCAATTAAAAAACTAATAAAAGAACTCAAAGAAATTAAAGCTGTTTAAACTGACAAGCAATTAAACTGACCCAATATTTTCAAGACATAGAATAATTTAACATATATAAATATTCCTAATCAGTATACTAATATTCTATTACTATTACCTAATTAAATCAATATTTTATTAAACTTTCTATCAATATTTTATTTAAAATTTATACTTTGATTCAAGATTTTTCAAACAATTTAAACTTTTAACTAAGCTCCTCCCACTCAAATTTTCAACCAATAATATGCCAGTCAGTCACAGATATAGCTCACCAGATCATTTCCAGCTCCAGATGAGGGTGAGGTCCTACGGATCTAGGAACCTCATGAGCTCGGTGCAGTGAAATTATTCTTAAAGTAAATTACGAACCACTCCATATATCTGTTAAAATTTGGGAACTGAACTACTCAACTATTAAACAGAATTCTAGAAGACTAACTATTGAGTTAAAAGTTCAAAATTAAACTGAGAAGAAAATTAAGATATTTTTTTTATCAGCTAAATTATTCATTGTTCATCAAAGCAGTTTAAAAATTTTAAATCTTTTCGCAAGGTAGTTTTTCATAAAAAAAGTTTCATAAATAGCACATATAATTCAGAATTCTCACCTTTTTAGGTGATTTTTGATTAACTATAAAATAAATAGATTTCAGTACTATCATAAATAAAATATACCTTCCAAGAACCTCCTTGGGTTCATACTTTGCATAAAAGTCTCGGGCTACATTTTTATCAGGTAGTTCATCATCTTCTTTATGAGAGGAAACCATTATGACTTTAAATACAAATTATCCTAAAATAAATTTAAAAATTTTTAAACTTAAAATAAAGTGATTAATTTGTTTTCTTAAGCATATCTTTTTAATCAGAATTAAAGTTAAAAATCTAAAAAAAAAAAATTAATAAAAAAGAAAAAAGCAAAAATCAATAAAAAAAAATCATTGTAGAAAACATTTAAGGAAACAGAACTATTTTAATTAAAAAATGAATTTATAAAAAATAAACCTCAAAAACTTTTGAAAAATTAATCTACTCATAAATTACATTTCCTTATTACTATTTTATTTACTACATGGCAGCAGAAAAAGAGTATATTGCACTAATTTTCTCTAAATTATAAAAAACTGTAACCACAGTAAAATGTATGCTTAATGAACTGATAAAAATCAATTCTTTCTTTTGAAATCTAAAGTTGCTACAAGAAAATGAAAAATTTGATCATATTTTTGCCATTTATGAAACAACTTTAAAATGTATGATGATTTTAAAATAAAATACTAGTATAATGAAAAAATATATACATATATATATTTAATAATTGGAAACAAACACAGAATACACAAATATTATTTTATATAGTTCGTACATTTTTATATATTCTATGCACATATTTCACACATGAATACATGACTATAAGCAAATGCAAAGCATGATAATGTAATTCAGTAATACAAAAAAAAAATCAATAACCAAATATATTGAGTTTAATTTTTATTGATGGGATTCATTGTTACTAATTATATATATCAAAAAATTTGTTGCTAAATATAATCAACAAAAATATTGCAATACTAAAAAAATAAGTATAATATTTGAAGAGATACAAATATATTGGAACTATTAATGAACTACATTAACGATATATGAAAATAATACATTTTTGAACATCCTGAAAGTAATTTATTATTAGTTGTTATATAATTGTATATTTTCAAATGTGAGATTTGAAGAGAAGCAAATATATTAGAATATTAATGAATTTTAATATATTCAAATTAAAAATTGAAACAATAATGAGTTAAATTAAATTGTCAATTAAAGCATACATAATAAAAATTAACTATTTGCTGCATCAAAATCATCACAATCCTCCTTTTATCCTCACAATAAAAAATTGTAAATAATGCACACTATATATATATATATATAGTTTTTCTCTTATATATAAAGTCATATACAATTCTGAAATAAAGTATCAAATAATATTTTACTCACTGAAGCTTCCAATTAGAACATTTTCTAAGTAATTTTTCAATGCTGGAAAAAAATTGTAATGTTAAAATAATGCAAAAATGAAACCTTAACAGAAAACTTTAAATATTTTATAAAAAAATAATTTTGCTTTTCATATTTTTAAAAAACATAAAACCACAATAGAATTTAAAATTTTTAAAAATGCAAAAGCTGCAAATTCAAAACAGAAAAAGTTAAATTTATTTACAGTAAATAAATATAAGTTTTGTTGCACTTGCAAATTTATATCTACGCAAAATATCAATTGTGTAATAACAACCAGAATAAAAGTATTTAAAAAATATATAAGAAATACAAATAAGAAATGAAAATTGTATTAATTGAAACTTCTGTTTTCTTAAATTTACTTGGGCAGTTAAACATACATGTAGAATCCAAAATAAAAAACAAAACCTAGTAATATATAAAGTGTAACGATAACATTTAATACAAACAAACATGAGAATTTTCTTAAAAATTATATTTTTCTACAAGGAAATTTAACAACAAACAGTTGATTACGATTACATTGTAAATTTACAGGGATAAAATAAAAGGAATAAATACTGAAAAACCATTGTATTTTAATTAAAAAATATTTTGATTTAATAAAAACACAATTAAAACAATAGAACACATGTACCTGTATTATAAGACCCTGGCGTAGGTGACATTAAATTTAAAAATAAAAGGACACAATGATCTCCAGAATTGAGTCATTTACAAAATCCTTTACATCTATTTATAATGCTGTCATTGTTTCTATTTTATAACACATCAAAAATAGCAAGAAATCCTGCATGAAATTCCTAAGACATATCTGTGTTTCAAAATTTTGACTTTGAGCAGAAATAAAAATAAATTCGGAAAATGAAACAAATAGAATATGTGAGATATGTTTAAATGTTTATTCCTGCTTTTTATAATTTAGGATGCCTTTGAAATTTGGCTCTTTCTCTTTTTTATAATATTTTAATATTCATAATTTATACTTTCAGTTGCGTTTTCCTTTTTTCGTAGATGTTTATTTTCCTCAAATAAAAATGAACCACTCTAAATTCATTTTTATCACGTGTTTATTGCGACTTAAGAGACATCTTCCAGCATGTGACACTTTTATGCACTATTATACTTTAAAACATTGGAGTCTTTATAGATTGCCAATATTATAAACAAAATTTGACATCAATCATCACACCTGTTGAGTAGAGGAATGTGGAAAGCAGCTAGCTCTTCATCGAACAGTTGCCGGCTGATTGGAAACCAATTAATTCAATTACTTTTTTAGAAAAGTTTCTCATTAGAATTATAAGTTATATTTTAATATTTATTTATAGAAAAAAAAAATTTATTTCCTCTTCGGCTCAAGTTGAGCGAAGACTTATTGCCTTTTCGGAATAGAAGCTTCCACGGAACACAGAAGCCATAAGTCTGGCTTCCTCTAAAATTCAAGTATTGGATATTTTACAAAATGAAGATCTAAACAACATGGATTTAAACATGGCAGAAGAAAGCATTTACGGAGCTAATTTCCTTAGAACTGCAGAAAACGATATGAATTGTCTCTTAGCTGCAAAAGAAAATGGGGTAAACACATTTAACATATTCCTAAAAGCCAACAATGGAAGGTCAATTCCGAAAAATAAACCCCGGGAACTGAAAAACGAACTGATAATAAAGATAAAGAACTTCAGAAAGATCTCTAACAAGACAATAACAAGAGACGGTAGACTACTAATGACAACGCAAGACATGGAAACAGCTACAGAAATATTAAATATCAAAGAGTTACAAGGGGTACCGGTACACTACGAAATCCTATGGGAAAGCATCTCTACCAGGTTTCTACTATTTAATATTCCAACGGAAACTCCATTAAAAGAGATTGCAGAGAGCTGAGCGCTGAAAATAAAATCCAAATTTTAGAATTAAGAAGATTCAATAAGAGAAACCGTGAAGTATCTCCGGTTCTGGTATCTATTCTGGGAATAAAGATACCAAAAGAAATAAAACTGTTTTTTACCAACCACAGAGTGGAACTATTCGTAGACAGACCTCGCCAATGTGGTAAGTGTTTCAAATTCACTCATAATCCTAACAAATGCCCTTATGAAGTATTGTGCGTTCACTGTGGAGACAAAAAACATGGAGAAATATGCTTAAACCAAATGAGATGCTCAATTGTACGGGCTCACATAGAGCCGATTATAATGAGTGCCCAACTAGGGCAAAAGAAAAGAAATACTCAAATTTAAGGCAGAAAATAATTTGACACTAAGCTGAAACCAGAAGGCGATTCGCAAACAAAAACACTTCATACGCAAAGAAAGTTTCCATGCCTACAGCCAATCTAGACATAGAATCGATGCAAGGGATCTTTGATAAATTGGCCCTTAAACTGATAACCTCAATTGAAAAGATCATAGAAACACAATTAACTAAAATTTGTAATATGTTTAAAAAATCATTAGACTCCACAGTGAATAAAATTAATGAATCCGTCTTGACTAAAATGAATGAAACTATCTCTAAATTAACCACACCAATCTCTCCTGAAAGAGAAAGGAAGAAAAAATCAAAGATAATAAAAAATCCCAAATCCTCAAAACCAGACCAGATGGACTACCAACAATATGAAATAGAGAAAGAGATTGATCTTTCAGATTTCTCTGTTGGATGATTAGAGTACCTACTTTTTACTCATTTATTTATATTTTCATATTTGAAGGGATTTCAAATAAAAAAATTCTTATATCAGTTCTATATAAGTGCTATAAATCTTCAGTTTATAAACACTTTTTCAAAATGAAAATTGTACAGTGGAATGCGAGGCGTTACCAACAAAATAGACATATTTAAGTTAGAACCTTTCATATCCGCAGATGTATTAGTTATACAAGAAACTTTCCTGAGACCAAAAGATTTATTTAATATAAAAGAAAAAAATAATCTATAGAAAAGACAGAGAAAATAGAAGAGAGGCGGCCTAGCGATTGCAGTGACAGAATCATCATCATCAAAAGTAACCTACAAGAACATATATAGCAGCAGTGAAACAGAGATATTGATAGTGAAAATAACTAACAGGAACGAAACAATCAACATATTGAATATATATTCACCCAAAGGAAAAATTGAATATAATGAATATCGAGACATACAAAAATACATAACACACAAATGCCTAATTTTAGGAGACTTTAATATCAAACATGATTTATGGGGAGGGAAACTAGCACTCAAGAGGGACAAAAATTGACCGACTGGATAAACGAACACAATCTCTGCATACTGAATTTAACCAATCTGACACACATATTTCTCCTGCAGGTAAAGTTTCAATTATAGATCTATCATTTTGTACCTCTAACTTATATCCACAATGCCATATAACAATAGAAGAAGATTCATTTTTTCAGTGACCATTTTCCTATAGTCATAGACATTCTTACCCCAGATCAAACTCCAAAAGTGTATAAGATTCACAGATGGAAAGAAATCATCAATCAAATAAACGAAGAGTTGTGCAGTGAAAGCAACAGTTCGTATGACAATTTCCATAATATTGCAGTCAAAGCCATAGAAGAAAACAGCCATGAGCAGAAAATACCTGAAAAGCAGTACCCCCATGGTGGAATAATTTATGTAGTAAATTTTCATTTCTAAAAAAGTGTATCTAAAAAAGCAAGAATACCTTAAAAAACAAGAATTGGATATTGTACAAAAAAGTTTTCTGCAAAATTAAGACGCACCATAAAATCCTCTAAAACCAAATATTGGGATGACGTCTGCAAGAAGCAGCAAGACCTGTACCTACTTTTCGAATATTTAACTCTATGAATCGTCGATACAGAGATATCCAAAACTCTAACCTCTTAATAAATTTTAATAACCAAGAACTACATTCACCTAAATCTCAAAGTGAAGCTTTTGCAACACACTTCAATAACAAGATACACCATGAGCCAATACCAATAGACTACTCTGGACCAGAAAATATGATTTTAAATAAAAAGTTTACAATCAACGAGCTCAATTTAGCGATTAAGAAAACTAGAATATCCACACCAGGAGAAGACAAAATTTCTGCAAAAGTATTTAAATCCCTAAATGAAGATAACACACTAAAGATACTCAAAATCTTTAATGATATATTTGATCAATGCTCTATTTCTGACAGCTGGAAATCGTCTATTATAATACCAATTCCCAAACCAAACAAACCACAATCCATACTAAATTCATACAGACCTATATCTTTAACTTCTGTTCTGCTAAAATTTTTGAAAGAATGCTGTCCTATAGAATTACAAATTTCCTAATTACTAATGAAAAAGATAGAAGAACGTCATCTAGGGTTCATACCTCTTCCGAGACAGTCAAACTGCAATACAATTGTTTCACTATGATCTGCATCAGGCAAAGCTCAAAAGAAATTCATCATTGCAATATCATTGGATATAAAATCTGCATATGATTCCGTGTACATTGATGGATTAATATACAAATGCCTACAGCTGGGAATAACAGGAAAAACTGCCAAGTGGATTCATAACTTTCTACAAGATAGAAGGCTGAGGGTAAGATGGAGAAATACATCCTCGCAAATCGGTTCAGTCAACAAAAGGAGTACCACAAGGTAGTGTGTTATCTCCCATTTTATTTACAATCTTCATGTCAGATTTCCATGAAACAATCCCTAAAGGAGTTAAACATATAATATACGCAGATGACATACTTATTTACTGTACAGATGAAAATTGGAAAATAATCAAGAAAAAACTGCAAGATACTTTGTATAACATAGAAAAATGGAGCAGTTACTGAAACTACAGATAGCTTATCAAAAGTGTTCAGCAGTAAACTTGTCCAGGCGCAGAGAAAATCCTGACTGGTCAATACACAATACAATAATGAAAATTAAATGGAAAGACACTCTTAAGTTCTTAGGAATAATATTTACAAGAAATGGAAACTTCCGTTCGTTCGTAACATACTTAAAATATAAAGCAGCTAAAAGAATAAACATTTTAAAAGCACTCTCTAATAAAAATTATGGAGCAAGATCACATCATCTAATGCAGTTGGCAAAATCATCTATCTGCAGTATTCTACACCACACTAGCAATATTTTTAGCTTAACAAACCACTCAGTCATAAAACCTTTAGAAACAATACAAACGTCGGCATTAAGAATTGCATTAGGATTACCCAGATTCACTCCTAATATTCTCCTACGAAAGATTGCTAATACTGGCACAATAGAATCTGAATTTAGGAAAATATCAAGCAAATTTTGGTTAAAGCATATCTCATTGGAACAACAATCACCTCTCAAAAATATCATCCAAATCAGCTTCAATTCAGTTGGGAAAAGATATCACATACCCCTAATGAAAACAAGAGAGGAAGAAAACATTAAAATATCCCACTTCATTCAGTTTAAATACCCACAAATTCACTCTCCAAACAATTTCTCAATCCATGTAGACAAATACGATTTCCAAGATAAATCTCTCACCAATCAAGAAATTATTCAATTTTTCAATGATTTTGACAAAAGTCTACTAGACCAACCTAACAGAATAGCCACAGATGCATCTAAAAAGAAGACATAACCTCTATTGCTGGATGGTCTGAAAAAGGATCTTTTGGATGCATAATTAATAATATAAACTCGGTCTTTTCTGCGGAAGCTATGGCGATCTGTCAAGCTGTATAGATGAATTAATCATTTACGAAAGAAGAAATATAATATATACAGATAGTAAATCTGTCCTTATGGCACTGATGGAATGTAACCAAAAATCAGCAAGTATAATATTAAGATTAAAACACAAAATATGGCAAGCTTCAAAATTCTTCAAAGAACTTCAAATTATTTGGGTTCCAGCCCACAAAGATATTATAATAAATGAAAAAGCTGATAAACTAGCCAAAACGGTCACAAAAAGACAACGTATATATAGAGTGGATTACCATAGAAGACTTTTACTCGTACATCAAAAGCAACATTAAAAAACCCAAGATAAAATATTCAAGAACAGTAAATATTACCTGAGGGTTGGAGACATCCCGGAGTGGAGCTCGATGGGGAGATCTCTCGTCTCGCGCAAAGAGGATGTACTGCTCGCCAGAAGCCTTGCTGGCGTTCTGCTGACTCCAGCGCTGCTTTGCCGGTTCAATCTGACTGATTCAGACAGATGCAGCTCATGCTATGCAGTTGATAATGCTGAACATATAATCTTATATTGCCCTAGATATAACCAGGACCGCAAACAATTTTTGCATGATTTAAAAATACAAGTGCAAATAACAAATTACAAACAGTTGGTCGAAATCATCACATCGAACCCAAAAAATCTAAAAACATTTATTAAATTCCTTATGAGTATCAACAGTTTTTGAAATAGATGTTCCTAGAATAATAGAGACAAAAGCCGGAGCAGCTAAAAGTCTCAGAACAGCTACCAACCAACCAACCAACCAACCAATCACACCTGTTTATGTTTCCGGTTGTGTGTGACTAATCACGATTAATCAATTTACTAATTACATTCCATCGTGTTATGATTTGCTTTTATATCATTTGAAGAATATTTAATATAAACGAAATTACTAATGGCTAATTTATTATCTCAGTTAGGTGTGGGTGGTAATCCTTTTACCACTGCAGTTGGTCAGAGGATTGGTAATGGAACTAATTTATTTACTTGTTTTGTATTTACTATTTTCATGAATTGTTTAATCCATTTATTTATAATTCAATCTATTAATTTTGAGATGCTAAAGAAGATTTTACCTTATAAAATTTTATTCACTTGTGTCTTTTAAAATAATATTACTGTCATATACATTATTTCAGCTTAGCCAGCTACTTTAAATACTTCTAGTTTCGAAATCTTTTTTGATATTTAGAACCTGTATTTCTATATGTTGTAAATTGTAAGTTAGCAAAAATTTATTTTCTAAAAGTATTTATTATAGAAACATTTAGACTAATCGTATTTTGCTTGTGAAAAATTTATCATTTCTTCGTGTTTGACTCATCATGATTAATCTGTTAATATACATTCCATCGTGTTTATATTTGCAGTTGAATTTTTTTCACCTAATTTGAAAAGATTTGTTTTTATTGATGATTCTATACTATTATATCGTTAATTTATTGAAAAGTCATATTTATAATTGCATTATATAGTTTTATTTTCCGTATATATGTTGTAAAGATAATTTGTGATGTGTATGGATACAACTGCCATTGGTTCTGAGAGAAAGAATGAAATTCCTAATAAAAAACAATACTTTTTACAATGAAATACAGACAATTTGTGGTAATGACTTTATTATAAAAATAATTTAATATTTTACAACTTTTATGCACATAATTGCTGTGACTTTTTCTTGAAAGAAATCATTAACTTATCTGTGTCAATTATTGAATGACACTATGATTTAATGCTTGAAGATAAAATCAAAACTAGTAAGAAAACTTCATTTGTATTTTTGAATAGCAGTTTTCCATGTTCATTATGGATATTTTCCTGTTATTTTGACCAGTAAATCAAACTTGCTAATTCACTGGGATAAATGTAAATTATTTGAAAAATAGATAACATTACTAGCAAATATTAGAGGGTGCTCTTTGGTTTGTCACCAGGTTGAGCAATGTTTAATTTTGTACAATTTGCTTGATCATACACTTTTGTATTATTTGATATTTCAGGAAAATTTTCTCTCACATATCTATGTTCTATTCATTTCTCCCTTTCTTATAAACAGTATATGCTCATTTTTATAAACTTCTAGTTAATGAATACTCATCATTCTATGAACTGAACTGATTTCTAACATGGTCATATAGACATGCCCAGTGATATTTTTAAAATGTCCTAAGAATTATTAATAAATATTTTTTTTTTTTCAATTTTTTTTTTTTTTTTTTTTTTTTATATATATATATAATTGGAAAACTTAGATCAGTGTTTTTATTAAAAATTTTTAAATACTTTAATTTGTAGATTACTAATTGCTCTTCAAATTTAAGAAAAATTATGTTCCTCCAATTTTTGTTGAGTTTTTCTCACCTAATATAATTTTCATTTCATAGCTCGTACATCAAAATCAATAGCTTCAAATTCTGATACCATAAGGTGCTTTTGCAGAGTGTGATCGTGGCTTGGAATCCCCTTATAAAATTGGCATTTTAAAAGCAATATACTTGTCATTCTATGCTTGAAATAATATAGCATAAAAAACCATTTAGGGTCATTTTGATATGTAATACTTTACGTAAGAAAACCATCATGGCTGTATAAAAAAGTCGAAAACATCTACCAGATGACTTGAATGAAGATGAATTTTTCATCCATAAACTTCAATATAGAAACCTATTGCTATCTAAAATTTCATTTCTGTACTTGAATGAAGTTCAGCATTATGGATTCAGAATTAATCTATGCTAAGTATCATTTGATTAAATAATTTGAGAACTTAATGAATGAAAAATATTTTTGAGATAACTAACTAGAAGAAAATAATTTAATGCTACCATCATCTGTAAAATAAGCAGATGAAAGATAATAATATTGATATACCTCTTTTGAAAAAAAAATGTTAAAATACTTTTTTACTCTGAAAAAAATGGAAAATGTGTTTTTAAAAATGTAATTTTGAAACAGAAAGATTACTTTGACTGATTTTTCATTGTTAAAGTAAAAATAAGAATTGCTTTTAATTATGTATTTTATTTTGCATCTTTCTCTTTACATACATACTAGATTATTTTTTCAATATGATTTATATAATTTATAAATAGAGAACAGTTTTATAAATAAAAAGCATTTTAATGTTTGTACTTCAATTTTACATGCTTTTAATTTTTAATGCTATTTTATGGATCATTATAAGCTCATATATAGTTATATTACAGAAGCATTCACTGTAATATAACTATAGATGATATTAGTCATGGGATACATAATCTGAAATAGATAAAGGAACCTATCAATAGAACCATGTCACGTAAACCAAGATTAATAGAAAAATGAAATAAATTTCAGGAACAGTGTAAGAGATAAATACCATAGTATATTATATGGTATATTCATATGTAGTATCTTACACATCAGTGTTAAAGGTCACAGATTCAATTTCAGACATTAATGGAAAACAAAGGATAAGATATTACAAACATATTTGTTAGTATTACTGTCTAAGAATTTTAGTTTTCCTCATTTGCAATATAATTCAACCGATTGTATTGCAAAGGCGATAAACTAAATATCACATTTCAGATCGATTTTTCTTAGAAAAGAAAAATCCATCTGAAAGGCAAAGTTCCCCCCCCCCCCATGTCAGTCAGTGGCATTTATCTGCCAAAAGACTTCTGGCTGCCCAATAAAATTCAACCTTGGTAAAGTTGTCAGAATCAGAAGTAATAAAAGCAAGTGCAGTACAAGTTGTCAAATGATCAAAGTCCATAGTTTCACCCAACAAACAAATCGGGCAGGTATCATCAACAATTACACCCATATGGTGTAGATGTTTACACAAAAAGTCATGTCCAGTTGAAAGTCGAAAATTTGCAGTAAAAACTGCAAAAGGCAAATCCATCGAGACATGCAACTTTATAAGAGCGTTCCATTTTTTTTCGGCTGAAAGTGCTGCATAAATTTGTTTTAAGTGTTGGTTAATTTTCTCCCAAGCCTCAGAACTAACTGATTGGCAGTTAGTGGAAACAGGGGCTGAGGCATCTTAGAACCATTTTTAGCCAACACATCTACTCTTTCATTTCCAGGCACCCCACAGTGGCTAGGGATCCATTGAAAATCTGTCTCCCATCCATAGGCAATAGCATTGGAAACAAATCTCAGTCTCATCAACAAGTGAGCAGTCATTAAGTGTGTAAGAGGCAGCAACCAAGATTTCAGCTTGGGAGTCAATAAAAAATAACTACCTTGCCAAAGTTAGTATCAAGATCAATGAGATTTAGGATTGCTTTATTCATGGCGAAAATCTCTCCATCAAAGTTTGAGGCCTTTAGTCCAACAGCACAGGATTCTCCTCAAAATAGTCCTCACAGTGCGGTCAGGCACCAGTATTTCCATCACAGGCTGAACCATCAGTATAAATGTGGATCCATTCAGAACTATGATACTTTGTAGCTATAATTTCTAAGGAAATAGCTTTAAGAGCATCAGGAATTTCATCACATTTATTTACTGGTGTACCGATGGTAAGATTGTAGGTAGGAATTCTAATTGTAGGTAGAGAGGAGCCAAACTGTGGTGGGTAAGGTATAGTTGGCATGATGTCATAAAATGTATAGAGTTCATCAGCACGAGAGATAAATGATTTATGTGTTTTCAGTCTAGGGGTAGCGGGGAAGTATAGTCTCCAATGAAGTAAATTCAATCTTTTACGCCTGTCACGGGGTCTTAAGACCTGCAATTCTCTTCTGGAATTTAAGGGCTCAATACCAGTCTGAAGCTCCATGGCAGCGATTGGGGTGGAGCTAGAAGCACCAGTAATAATCCTAAGTGCCTTATTTTGCATCAAGTCAATAACATCTTGACAAGTTTTAGAGGCAGTGGCATCAGCTCCATATTCCAAAACAGGCCTGGCATAAGTTTTATAGGTGGTCAAAAGGGTATCAGTTGAGGAACCCCAAGTAATGCCAGATAATCTTTTTAGATTTTTTTTTTATATTGCCTCTAATAGCCATCTCATTATCATGTCTTCTCCACGAAAGCTTATTATCAAAAAAGATGCTGAGGTAGCGATAATTGTCCACTTGAGTTAAAGTTTGTATATTATAGGAAATATTGAACTGAGAGTGTTTGTTGACAGGGTAAAAAATTGGTACACCGTTTTTTCAGGGTTAACAGTTAAAAGATTTTCTTTGCACCAGTTCCCTAAAAACTTCAGAGCATCAACTATAGATTTATTTGGGTCAGAAATGTCACCTCCGGTAGTGTAAATAACCAAATCATCTGCAAGTGCCCGGAACCTCCATCAATCTAGTAATCACTCCATCAATCATGATGTTAAACATGGTACAACTAGTCACAGCTCCCTGTGGGAGCCCATTTTGGAGAAGGACATACTTAGTAAAAGAGGAATGATATTTTACTCTGCCCAAGCACTGAGAAATTAGTGATTTAAGCCAATTTAACATATTTCCCCTGACCCCGACCTTGATCATCTTCTCAATCAATTTCTTTCGCCATATCCTAACGTAGGCATTTTTAAAGTCTACATAAACAGCTAGTGTGAATTGTTTCCTATAAAACCATCTTTTATACATTGTGAAAAGAATGCCGCCTGTACCATAGTAATTCTCTTCCTTCAGAATGAAAGGCAAAGGTAAGAGATCTATGTTTATGTAGGCCATCCACTATGAAACTTCAAAAATTATATTTATATAAACTTTATTCAATATTTCATTAGAATAAGAAAAAATATTTAAATATATCCAATATTTTATCTAATTAGTTAAAAAAGGAACAATATTAATTTTATTTAAAAATTATTATTGCTTTTCTGCCTAAATGTTATTAATAAATTAAGCATAATTTAAAGTTGTAAATTTTATAATGTGAAACTTAATAAAGTGTTATATTGCAGTATTTTTAAAAAATCGTTTTTTCTGGATCTTCAAAAAATATTTTGAGTCATTGATGAGATCAGCTTAATAATGTTTAATTTTATATATATATATAATTTCTAATTTGCAATCAATTTATGAGATCAGTATTTTAAAAGTGGCTCTTGTTCACCATAATTATAGTTAACACCATGGAAGCTCAAACATTAAGATGATTTGATGATTATTTTGTAAATTTCTAGGTTTTATGTATGCAAGAATATATATATATAGAGAGAGAGAGAGAGAGAGATTATACTCATTTATTTTTTTACATATAGGGAAATGAGGTTTTGATCCTTTTAACATCATGTGAATCTTTCACAGCAATTTACAATCTAGCTAAAAATTCTGTCCTACCTTCTTTTGATACACTGATACAGCAACAACAGACATAAATATACTTGAATAAGAAAATCTTTCAATACTTCTGAATATATAATTTATGGAACAAAAACTGCATTCATTATGCAAAGCTTTTAGCTTCATTTAATTTTATGTTAATTTTTTTTATTGTGCTTGAATTTTATCAATATTTTTTCATTATACCACTTTTTTCAAAAATCTAGACTAGATAACACCATAAAAAATTTTAAGTATAGACATGTTACTTTAAATGTTTGAAAATCTTAGAAATTTTCAAAGCCGTAACTTTCAAATAACTAAAAAAAAAAAAAAAAAAAGTTGAACATTTACTGTCAAATAAAATTTTAAAGTAACATGATAAATAATAGTTTGGGAAATATGAATTGTAAAGTGATTTTAATTTTGGGTGAGTTTAAAGGATAAACTTATGATTAAAGTGAACTGATTCCTTAAATATTTTAATTTATATTGCTAAATCATTAGATAGTATTTCAGTTGTTAAAATTGTTGCAATTAATAAAGGAATTTTAAATACATCATTTGTAGAGATGTAGCTAGTTATAAAGACTGAAAACATGATCCCTTGGATTGGGTTGTATAAATTATTAAATTATGTAGTCGAAATTAATGGATAATTATATTGCTTTGTAAGTTTACTAATTGTAATTGTATGATTAATTTTAAAAATATGTAAATTTTATAATGCGTGAAATTTAAAATAAGAACTAGCATGATTTTAATTTTTTAATACTGATTTTAATTTTAAATAGAACAAGCGACTGATGGCTCATTGGCATCTGAAAATTGGGCTTTAAATATGGAAATATGTGATATTATTAATGAAACTGATGAAGGGTATGTATTATTTATACTGTTAAAATTTGGATTTCACATCAGCAATTAATATCTTAATAATATTCATTTAAAAATTTATCAGTATTGAGGTTAATTATTGAATTATCTTTGTCATTTGGAAGCTGGTAAGCTTAATGTCATCTCAGAAAGCAACAATCCCCAACTTAAATGTCTCAATTTCGGGCTACCTCCAATTTAATTAACTCAGTCTCAAAAAGTTTTTTTTTTCCAACTTTGACTTGATGTTTTTTTATATCATAAAGAAATTACAAAACAAATGTAAAATTACTGAAAAAATCAATCATGATATTCATGTTTTTATTAATAATTAATGCATATTTTATCGATGTTGCCTTTTAAGGAACTATTTTATAAATATTTCCTTTTAATTAATTGTAAAAATTCTTCTTGTATGGCATTATTTATTTATTGTACAGGAATTAAAAAGCTATATCATTAATGTGAACGATATTAAATTCAAATTACCATATTTTCCTATATATAATCAGCGGATTTTGTGTTAAAAAAAGTTCCAAATTTCGTTGTGCGCATTATTATACTCTGCCATGGATAATCTGACAAAAAATATATTTTTCTTAAGAAAAGCTTATAACAAAGTTTTGAAGAAAAAAATGTTTATGGTAATTAAAGTTGCAATTCATTAACGTCATTTCGCATTCTGTTTTGGCATGATCTGTTTTGCTCTGAAAACATTCAAATTAATATATTGTCAAAGGGAAGTGCAAATTATTAATTTACAGAGTAAATTTTAAATTGAAAGCTGTAGGGGAGGCGAATGAAAAAAATGTTGACAAATGTTTAATGTAAGGTGGAAAACAAAACCTGCATGGTACAAAAGCAAAAATTGTATTCCATGTGCAATAATCCATTGCTTTCATTTAACTAGTGATGGAACAAATATAGATTATTTAAAAAATATTTCTAAACCTCGTTTTAAAAGTTGTTAAAAATCTAAAAATAGATTAAGTTTTACTAGAATCGATTAAGAGTCACAGATAGCTAGTACATGCATCAAATGAAAGAGTCCATTTTTGCACAGTAATCTACTTGTTTGGCACTAACACCAATGATTTGGATTTATTTTTGTATTCTGATAAAATTTTAACAAACCTTATTTTTCACAGTTGTATCAAAACAATTAAGAGCGAAATTCATATTAAATTAAAAGAAATTTAAGAAATTCATTTTAAAAAGAAATATGTTTGTAAATTTTGTTAAATTCATTAAAAAATAGGAGCTACACAAAATTTAATACTTGTTGTATTTACCTGTGACTTACAGCAGAGCTTTATTAAATCTTTAAATTTATGCATTAATTAAACTTCAGAAATATGACCACAAGACTGAAAACCTCCCTCAGAAAATATTTGCTTACTATTGAACAATACATAAAGCTGCATTTAATTTGTTAAAGGATCAACTTTGAATTATAATACTAGCCTTTAAAAATAGCATATTTTGAAAAAGATATCAATTACCTAAAAAAATTAAAATGTCTAAATGTATTGCTGTTAATTCTATTACTATTATGACATGCATAATCAGGATGTAAGATCTGCTCTTTTTCTGAAATGTAAAAAAATTTATTTTACTTTTTAAATAATATAAATATTTCTATTGCATGTGATTAATATAATATGTGAATTAAAACTGACATTTTTAATAAGTTTGCTTTTTCTGTCTTACAGTTTCTAGCTTATGTTAATGAAATTATCAATTTTCTTTATTTTGGAAGTTGCAACATATATTTTTAATTTCATTAAATCTTTAATTCAAAATGTATTGCTTTTTATATAATTCAGTTTTAAATTGATTTTTAGCGTGTCATATTTTTATAAACAATATAAATAGTTTAGTATAAATATATAGTAGTATTCCACCTAGAAACAAATATTTTAGATCCCTCCTCCATGACCAACATATTTTACACAATATAATTAATTAATATAATTTATACAATATTATATCTTTCCTTTTATAATAAATAAAATTTATCATTGATTTTTAGTAAAAAGATTTTTAACTCTTCAAACTGTAAATCAGTTGGTAAAGCTAATCATTTTAAATTATGAAAAACAAAAAAGTCAAGAAATGTAGACAAATATTATTGTGTAAAAATACCTAATATTTATATTTAATATATCTGCTTGTATTTCTTGATTTTTCAAAAATTCAGTTTTCCAGTTCTGAACAATTACTATCACATATTTTATTGACACAAAAATATTTTTCTTGTTTAAGAATTTCATTTGTTCATTAATGTCATAAAATTGAATTTGTTTCATGTTTTAAAATCGGTTTATTTGGTATAATTGCAGTTTTAAAAATTGTAATGCATTCCTTATAAACTAATGGAGGAATAGTCAATATCTGCCCTTCAGATCACTAGTTAGTAGTTTTGATACCCACCTTCAGAATGGATGTTTGTACTAGTTCAAAACCTACTTAAACTAAAAGTCTCAGTTTTATTAGCACTTTTATGTAACAGGTGATCATAAAGCGACAATCAAACCAATTATTATATGTGTATTCCTTTTTATTGATATTCCTATTTCAAAGATGTGCTACATTTATATAGATGAGTTTTGAATGTATTTATTTAATAAAGATATGACTCAGAAGAATAAATATTAAGAGAAAATAAGCTCTCATGTTTATTTCATTTAATAATTATATAAAGCTATTAAATATTTTGATTTATCAAGATAAATTAATTCATGTTTCAAATTCCAATGATACCAAGATTATAAAATCAACTTTATAAAACTAATTAAAATGAATAGATTGGAAAAAATTATTTGTAAAATCAATGAATTATTTCAATTAAAGAATCAATATTTTTTTAGATGAAAAGAATAATCAAACTATGATTGAGTCATTAAATAATCATCAATTAATTTTATGAGTGAAATGCATACTTTTTTCCATTTATCTAAAGAAATTCTATGAAATTATAAAAGTTAATTTTTTTATTTCATTTCTTAATAATTTTTTTTAATTCTGTCTGAAATAGGTTTCACTTAGGAATTCTTAACTGTTTTTAAAATTCGCTTACAATTTAATTGTTTGAAAATTATATATATATATATGAAGCCCAGTGATTTAATGGTAGCATTTCATGTTCCAAAAGCATAGGTTTGATTCTCGGGCTGCCAAGGTAACTCAGCCTTTCATCACTTCAGTGGGTTGATAAACTGAGAACCAACCATGCTTGTGAACTAAACACTGCAGATATTGCATTAGACTAATCACTTAATCGTGACATAAGCTTCACACCCCAGGACTTCTTGATCAGGAAAACAGACATGGATACTGCAAGTCCTGGCCCACACGGACTGTTGTGCCACAGAGTTTAGCTTTTTATATATATATATAGGGATATCCTCAGTTCTACAATTCTTGCAAGATTTTGGCTTCCTTTACCAAAACAACGCCACTTTTTCTGATTTGTAATCTTCCTCTTCCAATTTTTGTTCTTCACCTTTTTCAGTTCCTCCTCTACTTTCCAGCCATATCCTTCATTTCTCTTTCATCACTTATTTCCTTATGTCCAAATTATTTTATTCTTTTTGCTTTTTCATATTTACTATATATTTTCCTTTATAGATCTTAATTCTTAAATACTCCTATCCTCCACATATCTCCATCCCTAATTGGTTTATATATTTTTCTTAAAATTTTTCTCAAAAATAATAAGCAATTTTAACGTTTAAAACATCAAATAATTTACATATAAATTTAATCACTTTTGTAGTTTCATATTTATAAATTATATATTTATTCTTTTTAGGCCTAAAGATGCTCTTCGAGCTATACGTAAAAGACTGCTGCAAAATGCTGGCAAAAATTATACTGTAGTCATGTATACTCTTACAGTATGTTAAATTATTACCAAGCATTTTAAAATTAATATATATGTATATTGAAAATATATATAAATGTATCTGCATGTAAATATCAATATTTAAATGAGCAAAATAATATGCCCTTCTGGGTGACCATAAAATTTAACTTAATGTAACAAATTAAATTATAATTAGGTTTATAATTAGATATTTAACATGTAGAATTTGCATAGATAAGAAATTTTCATATTATTACTGTGATCATAAATTCATGGAATTTAATATTTACTTAATAGTAATTAGAAATAGTTCATGTAAATTGTTCAAATATTCTTATCACTTTTATTGCAATTTACAATTCAATTAAATTCTATTTTTATTTAAATCAGGAAAATAATTTTGATTATTCTTATTCACATATGCACTTTCTCTTAAATGTATTTTTCTGCTTAAAAATGCTTGTCATATACCTGTCACCAGATCAATGGGAAATGTTATTTTCTTTTTAAAATTATTTTTTATTTCTGCAAAGAAAGGGAAAGAAAAACAATAATATTATCTTTCAAATTGGTCATTGACAAACGTTTTTACAACTTCTAATTTATGAACATTCATGTTTTTACAAGCTAGTGGTTAAGCCTATCATGATATCACAGACACAATGATAATTATTTTTAACCCCCATTTACAAACAAAAATTTTGAAAGATCTCTTTTGTGAATTTTATTTTTGACTTATAGTTTTGTTTAGTTTTTGTGTGAATATGCTGATATTTTTTTCAGTTTTATTATTTGACTTTCTTTTTTACATAATATCTGACAGCTTTACATAGCATTCCTATCACCGTGGAACAATAATTGAAGACACATAGATATCAGACATAAATGGAAATAAGCATTGTATGTTGAATTTGACTTCTTTGCATCTTGTATGTAAGAACATTGAAAAGGTGAAAAACTGTTTAAAATGTTTGAGTTCTGTTGTTCTGTAGTTTGCTTCATTTAACTATGAAGTTTTGTTTGTCAAAAGGAGTATTGAGCAGGTCCTATTGAGGAATTTCAGTTACATCACAGTTTAGGAATTAGACAAGAGCCATGGTAGCCTAGTGGTTTGGGCATTAGATATCCGTCCAGAAGGTTGAGGTTTGATTCTGAATGCCGCCAAAGACGAACCGAGTACATGGGATATATGTTCTAGTTAAATCCGTGGAATCAAAAGTCCTGTAGTTCGTCATTGAGCAGTTACCATGGGTGCAATGGACTGGGGAAAATTTTCTTCAGATCAAAGTCAAAATTGAGGAAGTGAATTCTCTAATAGTACCATCTATCAAAGGGATTTAGAGTAAAGTTGTATTTTCACCTTTGAGGTGCTCTGGTTAAATGAACGACTCACTCTACTGATTTAAATTTGCGTAGCCAAGGCATAGCGGGCTTGGTTTGCCCAAGTGTCATTAGTAACAACAACTGGAATTGCATGAAATATATTAAATAAGACAAAGTGTATAATTCCAAAGAACTGCCTCTCAACAATTTTAAAAAATAGGAAAAGGAAACAGTAATAGCAAAAGTGTTCTGTCAAAAATGTTTATAAACCTCCCACTGTGTATTGTGCTAACATTAAAGCTCTGGGGGCTAGAAGAATTTATGAAAATTGGCTGAGAGACTTAAATCTATGTTTTTTTATTGGAGAATCATAAAATTTTAATTGTGGATAACTATTCACATTGAAGCCCTGAATTTTGAATTGATTCATATGGAGCTTCTCCTGCCTAATCTTTCTATCTTACTGCCTATGGATAAGGTCATAATTAATATCTTCAAACCGAAATAATGTAGGATACTTTTAAAAAAAATTTCATGATCTTGGAGTTGAATCAACCTTATGAAATTGATCTTTAGAAGCAATAAATAAGTCAATCAATACTTGAAAGATGCTGAAAGAAACACATCATGAAAACATTTCAACATATATATATATATACATATATATATATAATTTTTTCTTTTTAATTTTTTCAAGATGCATTATTTATACATGAACACTGACAAATTAACTCTCTGCCTCCTAACATTTCCTTCAAAGATTTTTTAAATAAGGATTCAAATGCGATGTGTATGGAAGAAATATTAGATTATGAACATATTAAGAATGTAGTTAAAGAAAGCCAAAAGGAACTTTCAAATATAGAACAAGAAGAATATGTGTAAGGACCATTTGAAAAATTGTTAGCTGAATGGCTAAATTTAGATTTAGGATAGGGTAGTTCTAAAAGAACCTAGCACTTTAACCAAAGGTCTGTTGTAATATACCATACAAAAAAGACCCTTATTTAAAAAGACCAGTAGCTGAAGTAAAATTCAAAATATATTTAATAGAGATATTCTACAGCAACCAAAGCTCAATTAAATGCTGTCCCAGATGTTCAGATCTTTGTGTGGAAAAAGTTTTACATTCACATAAAATATGTAGTGAAATTTCTTCCATTTGTTGACGAGCCTTGTAAGTGGGATCACCCAGCACTCCCATTATTGTGAGATCTCTCTTAACCACTTAACAGCGTCTTTTTTCTGACAAATTGGGTAAAAAGTAAGCATATTTTTCAGATTTCTGTTAAAATCGATTATATAAACTCAAATCAAGAGTGAACACTATTGCAATTATTGATTTTATGAAGTAATTTTAATTCTTATTTAGAGCAAAAACAATTGAATTTTTACTTGAAGTTGACTTTTTCCTGATGAAATAAGAGAACTGGAAAGAACATTTTACGAGAATTGTATTCAGAAAAGAAAATGTACAAATGTATTTACATCTTATATCTTTTTAAAATTCAGTTTTTGTATGGTAAATTTTAAAACAAGGAGACAAGCAAAGTCCAACATCAATTGGGACAAAAATATCTTTTTTCCTTCCTCATCCTTTTTCCTGAATGATTTCTTTTCCAGTAACACACAAAGCACTGTCTCATCGGTCTCTTCTTCTTTTCACTGGGAGCAATCACTTCTAAAAAGTGTCTTTCAGTCATTCGTAAGGGATTGGGCTAAATTCTGGGTCGTCCTTTTTTATCGTTTACTGTCCCATGTCTTTCGATAAGACAATCTATTATATCAAGTCTAAAACTCAGATGCATGTACTTTCCTCCATGCTTCTGGTATAAAACAAAAGCATTCCACAACAATATATCCAAAAGGTGGAAGAATATTTTTTTTATAATTTTTCCTCTCTTCTCTTTGTGACTGTATAATTGGTGAGATGTTGATCCATTTTATCTACACCTCCCATGATATTATTATATTCCATCACTACTTTTTGTTTCTTCCTTGCCTCATCCTTGTGAGACGGTACTTCAATCATTACAGGATTGTGTATTGTAGATAATAGAGATACAGATTTCTTATCCAGATTTCTTATTCATCCATTTGATTAGGCAGACCTTTTCTCTCTGGTATGCACAGATTTCACCTTTTCTCAGTATTTTTGACTGCAATTCTTTTGGAACGTCTTTTCTGGTAAGTTTGAGGTTGCCATACATATCTATTTGATTGTTGAAAAGGATATCTGCCAGTTCTGGTGATTTGTAATAATTGCCTGTAGTTAGGCAATATCCTTTTTTCAATAGTGGTTGCATAAGAGTCATCACTACTTTAGAGGACTTGCAAAAATGCTGGTACTTATCATCAAAAAGTGTATCTTTCCCAGTTTATATAATAAGTTGATATATATAACCTGACTTTGATTCACATAAAATAAAACTTATAACAAACCCTGATGTTTTTAGAAGTATATATTGTTTCCAGTGTAATCTTCCCTTGTACAGCATCAAGCTCTCATCAATTGTAACATCTTTCAGGTTTTATAGTTTCTCAGTATTGAGTATTCAAATGCTTAAAAACAGGCCATAGTTTCTGTAATTTTGGACATTCATGTGTTTAAGCTTCATATTCAGCATCATCAGAAAAATATAAATACCGGTGAATAAGATGAAATCGTCGATTAGACATAATTTTTGAAAAAAAATGGAGTTGGTGTTGAATGTCTCTTACTCCAGCATTACTCCACATCAGGCTATTTTACTATTCCTTGTAAAATATTCAAAGCAAGGAATACCTGAATCTCGTTTTTCGATGTTAGTTCCCACTTTTTTTTCTCTATTTTTCCGTCGAATATTACTATTTCGAATAATCCGATCTGCATATTTATTTGTTTCAGATACTATAATTACAAGTAGATCATCATCAAAGAAAATATCAAGAAATTGTAGAGTTCCATTAATTAGATCAATATTCAAATGAACAGCTGAATTTGCAATGAAAGGTAATCACGGTGGAGGTGAAAGAGGATTACTAATATCTAGTTCGCAAAAGTCCCTAACTTTCTGTTTCCTCATCACTAGAGAAGTCCGAAAATGAACTTTCATCACTCCCAGAATCATTTATAGAAATTTCAGATTCACTATCTGATTCAATATCAGAGTTATCTTCTGTGATGAGCCGCTCATTATCACTCATTCTTCTTTAGTACAGCTTCAAATTTAAAAGAAATTCAATTTGCAGCATGCAATCTACTAAGCTAGTGAAAATAAAATTTGTGCCTATTCCCACATAAAAGAAATTTGTGGGAGCTAAGCAGTGCCAAAACATTTTGCAATCATACCTCTACTTCCTTTTCCCATGTAAAAAAAGAGCCATGCACTTTTGTAATGATACCTCTACTGAGCTACCAGAGCCATCTGTTAGAAACATTGTATACTAAAGAAAGAAAAAATTTGGGCAAATATTTACAATAACGTAAAAAAAAATCAGTCGCTCGAGCCGCGTTCGGGCAAAACTGGGAAGTGGTTAAGGTGGATGTAAAAAGTCCCATTTCCATCTTAAAAAGTAGCTCTTTTTGTCTTTTACTACAACAAATATTCTTCCATAGTTTTGCTTTTCTTTGATCACTATCATTTTTACCAGCTCAAAAACTGATGTCTCCTGAAGAGATCAAATATAGTATCTCTAATCACTTCTTATTCTGGTTCAGAGCCAAAATAATCTGTTTTTGAATCAGCCCTCGCCAGCTCATCAGCTAACTCATTACCAAGAACTACTAATAACGCCATCGTATCCATAACATGAAGATCTTCAATAGTTTTAACTGTTTAAAAGTTGCATATTATATTAAAAATTTCCAGTTGTCTCATATAAAACTTTTTAGTAGCAGTAGTTATTTAACTTCTAAATTATTAAAGTGTCTAATGTTTTTACACCTTTTCTAAAAAAATAAAATTCTTTATGATATTTTTAACCTTATTTTCTACTAATTAAATAAAAACAATAGCGTAATTCTCATATTTGCTTTATTTTACTAATAATTGGCTGCATTTTTTTTCTTTTTGTTTAAGTTCTTAGGAAGTTTTAAATATTCAACTTCTGTTATATTATTTTTTTTTTGTAGTATTTAGAAATTAAAATGTTTAAAAATATAGATCACAACTGTGTTCCATTTTATAAATTTGCACAAATATTTTTCATTAAACATTATTTTTTTTTATTATTTCTGATTTTTAATTTATTTCTATAATGCTTGAAATATTGCATAGAGTGCTTTAAATACTGCATTTTTGTATTGTTAAAATTTAAACTGGACAATACTATCTGCTTTGAAACATTTTTAATTGAAATTAACAATATCAAAGTATTTGTTGGTATTAGTTATTTATATCTATAGGATTCCATTAAATCAAATGGATGAGAATTAGCTATTTATAATTTATGAGAAAAATAAAGAAAAACTAAATCTATTAGAATTTAAACATTTTGGTTAATAATATTAAAGTAAATTAAACTTTTAAAAAATTTTCTCTGATTAATTCATTTCAGTAATTATTTTCTTTAATTGTTCATTATATGTTATTTAGTTTACTGTAATATATATATATACAAGTAATTTATCAGTCATGAATATGTAAATGAATATTAAAATCTGATTCCAAATCTATAATATAAAGTTGCTTATAATAAAAATAATATTATGCAGCTTTAAGGCTTAAGAAAATTCCAATTAAAAATATTAAATATGCAATTTAAATATAGTTTGACTATTTGTATTTTATTTATTTTTAATAATATGAAAAAATTTTAATAACGTGAGAATAATTGTTACAGGTACTTGAAACTTGTGTCAAAAATTGTGGTAAAAGATTTCAACTTCAAGCTACACAAAAAGATTTTATTCAAGATTTGGTAAAATTGATTGGTCCAAAAAATGATCCTCCAACTGCTGTTCAAGAAAAAGTTCTTAGTTTAATTCAGGTAGTCCTTATTTTGAGAAGCATAATTATTTCTGTTAACTAAAATTGAGCTTTGTTTGAAATAAATTTTTATACGTTTCAGGCTTTTAGTATTTTATATGATATGTGTCTAATTACAGATATCTTATTTTTTCTTCATCAAAACTATTTTAATAATTATAGCTTTGTTTTAGAAATAATAATCTATATTTCTATAAATTTAAAAAAATTTTTTAATAGAATATTGAATGAAATAAAAATTGAGACAAATTCAAAACTTCTTTAGCATGCTTTATTCATAATTTATTTCTGAAATGTTTGTTTTTTATGCCATAGCTGTCATATAATTCATCACCCAAATTTTTTTTTTTTTTTTTTTTTTTTTTTTTTTTTTACAAATAAAGAAATGTTGCCAAGATGATGTAATGCCACAAAGATGTCATAATAAATTCTTTCTTGTGAAAAAAACTTAACCATATAAGTATGAATAAAATGCTTTAAATTTCTTCTATATGATTTAAATACTAAGGTTGCCAAAGTAAAAAATTCCAAAATTCACTTGATGACATCCATGCCCAGCTTATATAATCAAAGCAGAAAGAATATAGAATAATTAAAATTCTCTACATTTTCTATCCTAAATTTTTTTGTATTATTTCCTTTCATTAAGCTTAAAAAAAATGCAGATGTAAAATTAATAAACTTCTTTGAAGGCAAAACACTTCATTTAATTGTACAATTTCTTCATACATTTATTTTTGTTTTTAATCTCTTTGTGGAGATATGTGAAACTTTTTTGCTATTTATTTGTCTTTGTTCAATATTTTTTTTAAAAAATGATAGAATTATCTGAAATTACAATTTACATATATATAAATTTGATTTTATTTATTTAAAATCATTTATAATTATTATTATTAAATAATGGTAACTCATTTAATGCTGCTCTCACTGTGTACACATTTCATTCAGTCTATAGAAGATTCATTTAGATTATTAATAAAGCAAAAAGAATGATTGGTGCTTAAACTGTTCTATGTAAAAGCTACTAGTTGCAGGCATTGCAATGTGCATGTATTTATCTATATCAGACACATAATGTCCCTTGATACCTTTTCTCATGTAATTGTTAAAAGTTGATACTTGCAGCCATAAAATTTACAATAATTATGATATATATTTTGTGATGATTCATTCTTGACTTACAAAAAAGAATTGGTAAATTAGAAATAAAATTTCCATAATTGATTGTGACCTTTATATTTACACTTTGTATTCATTGGTTCTAAATTTACTATCATTATATATATATATATATATATATATATATATATTATAGTTTTAATTTTTGCCTTCACTTTTTTATAAATAAAGATTTAAATAATGTTATTAAATTTATTATTCATTTCAAAATAATGTACTTAAGAATTACAAAAAGTATTAATCAAATTATATTCTTTTTGAATTTATATTGCTTTGATTGAATTTTACATATGTAAATATATCTTCTTGGATATGGGGTTTTACAGAGTGTCAGCCTGCGAAGCAGGCCTTTACTCTTTCATCTGTTTTTCTTCCGTAATGGAATAAAACTGACTGTAATCACTTGTAGCGCTTAGTTTCAGCGGAGTAGGAGAACAGTGTCTTCCTTAGGACCAATCAGCGGAGAGCTGTCTTATCATGATGGGCGTGGTTAATAGCACATTAAATCCCTTTAAGTTGTTTCCTAAATAAAATACTTTCGAGTGTGAATAGTATTTTTTTTTTTTTTTTTAATGAACAAATATACAAAAAATGAGCATTATGGGCTAATTATAAGAAACAAAATGAGAAAAGTTATTTACAGTATATACAATACATGGGATATATACATTTATGAAAGTTCATTTACACTTAGGAATATCTGTGAGGCTATAGGCCTGTGATGGCTGCATTCAGGGATATATTTGTAGTTAAAAATCTCATTGAAGTTTGCCGTATTGCAATTAATTGCGTTATCATAAAAAATTTTATTTAGTTTTTGAATGTGGGCGATAATGTCTTCTATTTTGAGGTCTTTTTCAATATTTTTGTTTCTGATGTAGTAGGGTACTCCTGCTATAATTCTTAAAATTTTGTTTTGGAAATTTCTAAGTTTTCTTCTTTCATTTTTTCTTATGTTGTTCCACACTGGGGAGGCATATGTTACTATTGGGCGAATCATGGAGATATAAAGTAGTCTTTTAAGTTTGCGATTAAGTTTCGATTTCTTTCCTATTAAATGTTTAATGCAGCCAAATGCTGAGTATGCTTTTTTAGTAACATTATTGATGTGTTGAGTCCAGGTAAAATTTGAAGTAAGGGTTAGTCCGAGATATTTGGCAGCTTTGACTTGTGGGATGATTTTATTGAACAGGATGAGATTATTATTGTTTCTGTGTTTCATTTTGGCTCTTTTCTTTCTACGGAAAAGTAGAGTTTGAGATTTTTCAGCGTTGATAACTACTCTCCAGTCTTGGCACCAGTTTTCTATTCTATATAGTTCTTTCTGTAATTTCGAGATGGCATGATTAGGATTGGTTGATTCAGCTATCAATGCTGTATCATCTGCATAAAAGGCAATGTTAATTGTTGTATCTTCGGGAATAGGGAAATCATATGTGTAAAACAAATAAAGAATAGGCCCCAGGATGCTACCTTGAGGAACTCCAGCATTACTTTGCAGGGTGATGGAAGTTACATCATTTTGCTTTATGTGAAAAAATCTATTTTTAATATAATTATTTAAAATATGAATGATATCTGAATTTAGGTTAAGTTTAATTAATTTATATATTAGGCCTTCATGCCAGACTTTATCGAAAGCTTTGGAAACATCAAGCATGGTCATTGCAGTATATAAATTTTTATGCATATTTTTGCCAATAATTTTGGTTATTCTAAGTAGCTGCTTTGTGGTAGAAAGGTTACATCTAAATCCATATCGTTGATCAGGAAGTAATTTTATGTATTGGTTAATTCTATTGAGGATTATTTTTTCAAAGTTTTTTCCTAATGTAGGAAGCAAGCTGATAGGACGATAATTTTCTGGTTTTCTTGGATCTTTTCCTGGCTTCGAAAAGAGAATGATAAAAGCAGTTTTCCAAATTGATGGGAAGATTGAAAATTTCAAGCAGTTGTTGTATATAATCATGAGTTTCTTGATGTAATCCATGGGAAGTTTTTTAATCATATTATTGTTGATGTTGTCATGTCCAGGAGCTTTTTTAGTTTTAATTTTCTTGATAATTTGAGTAAGTTCACTGAGGATTGTAGGTTCGATACTAGTGTAGAGGGGGGTGTGATTGAGGAAATTGTTAACTGTATGTTCTATAACTTTTGTAAAATTTAAGTTAATATTTTTGTTTGGTTGGAATTGATTGTAAAGAGATTTGGCAAAGATATCTAACTTTTCATGAATAGAGTAGACAGGTCCATTTGGTCCTTCAATGTATGAATTAATTTGTTTTCTATTACTTAGCTGTTTTGCTAACATCCAGACTGAGTTGTTTTCTGTGCTGAGATTTATAATTTTATTATTCCAATTTTCATGTCTGTGTTCTGCACAACGTTTTTTAATTATTTTATTTAACTGATTGGTTTTAGTTTTGAAGCTTGGGTTCAGGGTTTTTTGATATTTTTTGCGAATGCGGTTTCTTACTTTGATGAGGTTTCTGATATCTGTAGGTAATTTGAGATAATTTTCTTCAAGTTTTCTGTGATTAGTGGCCATTTTCTTTGCTTCTAGAATGTCTTTAGTGAAATTGTTAATGTTTTCTATGATATGATTTTCAATTTCTTGCTTATTTATTATAATTGGTTGACCTGGTAGAATGATTTCTTCGATTTTATTTAGTTCTCTATTAATTTTATCTTGTAAGATATTGTAATATAGTTGCCAATTAGTGTGAGAGATAATCTTGTTGGTTTTGCTGTTTTTATGGAGGCCAATGCACCCTGTGACAGGCAGGTGGTCTGATGAGAGTTCAATTAAAGTATTAGCAGAGATAGGAATATTACTGTTGATAAGAAAAAAGTCCAAGATATCTCCATGAGTATTATGTGGGCTGAAGTGTGTTGGTTCAATGGGAGCTATGATTTTTATATTATGATTTTGCAGGATATTTCTAAGAATTTTTCCATTAGTATTTGTAACTCTGCATCCCCACAGTTCATTTTTGCTGTTCAGATCTCCTCCAAGAATAGTAGGAAATTTGTCATTAATAATATTAATGATGTCTTTTTCGCTGGGTTCACTTTGAGGTCTATTGTAGTAACTGGTAAATTTAATGTTCAGATTATTGGGAAGGTTGACAATAATTGATGTTTCTTCAAAGCCTGTGCCAATAGTAGAGCTGAATGTTGTTGAGTTAAAAGAGTTTTTGATAATAACAGCAGTTCCTCCTCCTTTGTGGTGAAGTCTATCAGTTCGGTAGATGTTATAATTAGGAATTTTAAAATTTGATTGGGGAGTCACAGATATGTTTCAGTCAATAAAATAATATCTATATTGTGTCTGTTGATAAATTCTGCAAATTCTGAGATTTTATTGTTTATTCCATTTGCATTCCATGTTGCAATTTGTATTGGTGTGAAATTTCTTGGGTTGTTACTCATTATTATTTATTTTGGTTTCCTGGTTTTTGGCTATTGCCTCATTTAATTGTTTTATCTGAGCTGTTAGTTCGAATATTCCAGAGCCTTTTACATAATTGATTAGGGTTTGTAGTTCTTCCACTACTGTGTTAGCTTCTGTTATTATATTTTTGGTTTTATTTAGAGTTTCATAGTTATATACTAGTGCGTTAGCATATGTTAAATTTGGGTTTGTGCTTGGAACGATTTTGCTTTGTATTTGATCATTTGATATCTTGTTTTTATTTTTAGGAAATTTACTACATCCTCTGTAGCTTGCAGGGTGATTTTCTCCGCAGTTTGCTCAGATAGCAGGGAGAGTTTTGGGTTTTGTACATTGTGTATGGTGGTGTTCTCCAGCACATTTAACACATTTAAATTGATGGTGACAGGAGGTTTGTGCATGATGAAAACCCTGGCATTGGAAGCATTGAGTGGTCCCTTTGCGACCTCTGTAGGTTTCTACTTTTATTACTAAATTGAATAGATGTGTTAGATTATAGATTTCCTTAGCCTTTTCATTTTTTGGGAGAGTGACTATGTATAGAGGTAGATTAATTTTGTTTCCTTCAACTTTTTTAGACATTTGGGTGGTATTTATAATCATAAACCCCTCATTTATGAGTTCAGCAGAGATTTCTTCTGGTGTATATATAGGAGGAAGATTTCTGATGACAATTTTTAAGTTTTTATCCTCAGGAAGTAGGAAGGTGTGGTAAGAGATATTATTATTGTCAAGTAGTTTAGTAATCTGACGATGAGTTTCAGACGTCTCTAGTTTTAGGGTTAGAACCTCGGTTCCGGTCATTTTTCCTGTATATCCTGTGATGTTATTACTCTTGAAGATTTCTTGAATTGATTTCCAATTGAGGTTTTTATCTTTAATGACTATAGGGGGAACCCTATTATTCTTTTTGGCAGTAGTAAAATTCGTTTCGGTGTTTTCCTGGTTTTCTTCTTGTGAACTATTTGTTTCATTTATTTTCTTGTTTGTAGTGTTAATGTTTTCATTGTTTTTTCTTTTATTATTAATGATTCTTTGCGGTTTATAGTTCTGTTGTGGTAGTGGGGGGAATTCTATGTTGGGATTTTCTGTGTTTTCCTCTTCTATTTGCATTAGTGTTTCAAATCTATTTAGTGTTGGTACAGTGAATGCCGGAGGTCTATTTAATGTTTTAGTCGGTGATTTAATCTTGTTTGTTGTTGTTTCGGTCCTATTTTGATATTTCGCAAGTTTCTCAGTCAGCTTTGTCAGCTCGAGACTATGTATGAGAAGAAGCTCAATATCATTAGGAGACATTTGAGAGTTGCTAATTTTGTGAATGTAGTCCGTAGTTATCCTAATTTTACTACTGATTGCTCGAAATTCGATGTTTTTGTTCGATTCCAGGTCGAGTTCTGTCATGGCCCTAACCATGGTGGGGGCAGGAGTGCAGTCCCCCGCACCATTGTCAGCTGACAAAGGCAACCCTGAAAAGGGCAAACCATCAGTCTGACGACAGGCGCCTGTGTTTATTGTTTCAGTCCCGTCTCCTGGAGGAGAGGGAGAATAGATTTCCATATCTATTCGGAGATCTTCAATCTTCTAAGTCTTCAGTGAAAGAGCTTGATGCTTCCCCAACAAAGTCAGAAAAAGGAATGAAAATGAATGAAATGAAAAATAAATGAATGAAATAAAAATGAAATAAATATATCTTTTTTTGCCATTGCCTTGATATAGTCATGTTTTATTTTTTTATATAGATTTTATGCCTTATCTATAAGATGAAAAATACTGACTTTTTGTGTGTGATAAAAGTCTTACATTTAAATTTTGCCCCATTTTTCCCTTTAAATTGTAATTATGTTTTATTGAACAGTAATAAAATTTCATTAACATATTTTATTGTAAACTAAAATAAGTATAAATAAAATTTAAATTTTTGTATATTTTTTTTAGAATTGGGCTGAAGCATTTAAGACAAATCCAGACATGCAAGGTGTAGTGCTTGTTTATTTAGATTTAAAACAAAAAGGTATTGAATTTCCTCCTTCTGATTTAGAAGCTGCTGCACCAATATTTACTCCAGCAAGAGTAAGTAGGCTTGATTTTATTTTATGATTAATATTCATAAAACTTCGTTCTGTTTAACTTTTTTTTTTTTTTTTTTTTTTTTTTAAGTATTGTTTTTAAGATTACTACCAGTACATGAAACAGTATGGTGAAATCTTGTAACATCAAATATATGAAGTCTTTTACTATTTAAGTTAATTTTACTAGTAAATGTAATTGATTAATATTTTGTCACAAAATGTATGCCTCTACTATTTAAAAAAAATATGTACTACAAAAAACTCTTAAAATGCCTGCTACTTGTGGTACTTCTTTAGAAATGTTAAAGCAATTCTGTTCACTTCAAAGGCTAAAAATCACTTTAAAATATTATTGATTCCTCATGTATATTTTTTGTATCTTAAGTAACCTAATTTAAAAAGATAATGATTTTTTTCACAGTATTAATGATTTGTATTTTCCTCTTATTACAGTTTTTAATGTTTTATTTTCTTAATAGTTTTCAAAAGGCTATCTTTTTTATGTATAAAAGACAACCTTTTTGAATAATAATAAATTAATAACATCCTCTAAACTTGGACATAATTTGAAATATATGTCATATTAAAGCATTTAATATCATATCAATCATTTAAGGAAAATAGAAATTATTTCCTTAAAACATTGATCTCCTAGTTGTTTTCTTACTTTTTTTATATAAATAAAATAAATTTTAAAACTGATAATTTATCTTTCAGACTATACCCATTCAACCACCAGTGCAGAATCAAACCCAAGACTCATTATCTCAGGTATTGTAAATAAAAGTTTGACTTGTAAAGAAAATGTAACCTGAAAAAATTTTAAACATAATTTATTTTGGTCATACAAATTAAAAATAACTATTTAATTGTAACCTTGCAATTTTAAGCACATTGAAGTCAGCTTGTGCTTGCTTGTGAACTTCATATCATGCACAAGTAACATGTAATGTGTATTGCTCACTTTCTTGACATATAGTGTTTAAGTTGAAAGTAGGCCAAGGCCTACAGGGTCTATGTTTAGTTCCCAAACATGCTTGGCACTCAATTTTATCAACCCAATGAAGGGATGAATTATGCTTTTAAATATACTCATTTTAAGTATTTTTGGATTATTCATGCTTCAAAATTTAAAATTTTTGAAAAATGATAATTGTAACTGAAATTATGTAAAAAGTCATTTTTAAATAATGTACTATTTAAGGTTTTGGTTCTATATAAATAACATTTCATTTGAAGTGTATTTATATTGAACCAAAGAAAGTGAACAGTGAAGTGAAATATTACCATATAAGAAAATATACTTAAATTGGATTATTCTGAATTTGATTTATATTTTCAAAATATGCATTTCAAAAAAACTATTGACTTTGCAAAATATTGGTGTTTTAATGTTATTTTACTAATAATTGAAGCTTTCCTTTGATATTTTGATACTTATATTAATCTTTTATTGAGATTTAAAAATAACTTTCGATGTTATGCTAAATAAATAAAAAAATTACAAAATTTTCAATGATTGCATTTTAAAGGATTATATTAAGTTGCATACTTAATATTCAAAAAAATTTAAAAACAGTTTCCACCTTTAAGATTAGTGCCTGAATGGTCAATGTTTTACTATTCAATTCAGAAGCTTGATTCCCATTTTAAAAGTGGTTGTCTGTAATTGTTCAGAATCCCCTTCAACATTAGGTGTTGTATTATTCAATCTCCTAGCATAAAGGCGAACCTTGGGTAAAACAAACCAAATAAGGCAGCATAATGTAATAATGTAAATTAAAATATTAATAATATTTATATTATTAAAATTGATTATTAATGTTTCATACACATATTTTTACATCAAATATTCCCATCTTATATTATTAATCTAAATGTATTGTAATTATTTTAAACAATTAAAATGCATATCTTATTATTCAAAACTATGTAAAAATTTTAAAAACTACTTTTTCTCCTTTCAATCAAATATAGTTTATTGAAAATATTTTTAACTCTTATAAAATTAAATTATTTTAATTACATTTCTGATTCATTTACCAAAATTTAATGTCTATGATTCATTCCACATTTTTAAGGAGAGCTCTGCTCCTGTATCTACTATTCAGCCTCATCAATTAGAAAAGCTTAAGAAAGAATTGGAAATAGTTCAAGGTAACATGCGTGTTTTTGGAGAAATGTTAACTGAACTTACTCCAGGAAAAGAACATCAAAGTGATTTGGAACTTTTGCAGGTTTTTACTTTGCTGCATTTTTTTTATTTATAATAGTTATGGATGCAATACAAGAAAAATTTATTTGCATTTTCAAACTATAAAGTTTAAATTTTTAAAACTTTTATTTTATATATTAATATAATTGAGTATCTAGGAAGTAGCGTTTGATGTTGTCAAAACTTAATCAACAAAAATTTATTTTAAAATTTCTATTCCATTAGTGTTCATCATTAGAAATTCCGTCATGATAATATTTCAGTATTATAAATAAATTTCAAGGATTTTGTACAGTTTTTTTTTTAATTAGATATTTTAATGTGTTTCATTCAGTGATTTCAAAATTTTACAATCAGTAAAGACTCAATAAACTTTCAGACTATACTGTGGGAATTAATTCAAACAAACATATTTTTCTTGTCTGGGTTAGTATGTGATTTCTAGTGTTGTCTTAAACTGGTTATATTTGATTAGAAGTAGTATGAGGGGAACTGTGATTAACTTGTTTGATAGGCGTTTCTATATCTATAGTTCAGCTGTGAGTATCTAAGTATAGCAATAAGTGGATAAAATTTTGCATTCCATGCAACACCTATTATTTTTGCTAATTCAAAGCTGAATATTACTCCAAGGAAACATTCTAAAATAATCACTCTTAATAAACACACTTCTATGACTGATTCAATCTATGATTCTATGACTAATGAAAAGTCAAGTTTTTCAGGGTTTGTGAAAAATAGAGCCAAGGTTTCCTGCATAATAGTTTGACTCATCGAATTTTATCTTAAAAATAAATTACTTGCTTCATAATTTTCAAAAAAATATAATTGAATATATTCAACATTCAAATAACATTATATTTCACATAAAAACTATGTTAAATAATAGTTAAATTAGGATTATATTACTAGAATAAACAGGCTTATTAGTATTTATAATATATATAAAAATACTTATGTCATTTGGTGTAGGCAAATCAAGAATTTTAAGAACATAACAATATTTTTAATCATTGTTTCCATAAAGAAGAAGAAAATTTGGTCACAAACAAAAAAAATTGTAATAAGAAATATCAAAATAAATTTAAGAAAAACATAAAAAAATTTTAGTTAAACATAGTTATTTTCTGTTTATCTTAATAGTTAAGATAAACAGGTTTTTTTATGATGGTGTTAAACTCAACTGTACAGAAAACGCTTTTGGGAGTTGGCTGTGTGCAACAATGCTAAGAAAAAAAAAAACAATTTCTAAGAAAAAAGTGTGGAAAAATGCTTTTGAGACAAAAAAAATACTGATCATAGACTGTTAATGGTAGAAGAAGAGGATTTTCAATAGTGAAACCAACTTATTTGTCCAAGGATACAAAGTATGTGGGGTTGAATTAAGTGAAGGTGAAACCCAGCATTCAGATCTAATCCAACAAATTATAAAACACTTTTCTAAATATATGTTTAGGGATTTTTTCATAGCAAATGACAATGGTGCTGAACATTTCAAATGACTTGGTTATTTATCACAATACAAAATTGGTTTAGACTTTTATGCATGAAAACAAAATTCTTGATTGGCCTAATCATTTGCCTGGCCTAAATTCCATAGAGAACTTATGTTATTCTCAAGAATTGTTTAGGAAAGATGAATTGCAAAATAAAATAAATGATAAAAAGTGCTATACAAGTGTGATTTTACAGTGATGAAGTCAATAACATGTGAATTTGGGGGTAGTTAATGACAACACATGTTGAAAGATCATTTCTCCTAAAAGAGAGCACACTTAAATTCATGTATAGACTGATTCACCTATTTAATGTATGTAATGATTAAAAGCTAAAATTTTAGTAAAATCTTTTTTTTTTTTTTTTTTTTTTTTTTCCCCATTTGTCTCAATTAATTTGAACAGTTTAGTATGGATGTATTCGGAAAACATAAACTGTTGTTATTTGAATATTACCCGAAAATAAATTAAAACAAATTTATTTTGTAAAGTATTTTTTGTATCTATCCACTTCAGATAATGGAAGGAAATTAATTAAAACTAGATTTATATGTGTTTATTTTATATCCAAATTTAAGTTTTTGTTTTAAACCAAATTTAACTATTTTGTAAAATTTTCAAATTCTGGTTGCATTATATTGCTGTTTCCAATTTTTGTATAGATATTTATCATTCTAATTTGTGTAAGAAAAATGAAAATTGTTTTTATTTTTTAAGACAAGCTTAACTGTACTATTTAATAAAATATGCTTAAACTAAATCCAAAATATTTTATACCTAAACAGAATTTAATTTATTTTTAAGTGAAAGATAAATAGATTATTCCACAAATGGAATGAAATTTCAAAATTACAATTATTTTATAAAATATCGAACATTATTAAATTTGATTTATAAAGATAATTATATATATATATATATGAATGACTGAAGGAATCAGGTGCATTATCATGGACAAAAAAGATATGCTCTTATGTTATATAAAAAGAAAAATTAATTTTAAAGTATTGTATTTAAAAAAAAAAACTCACAAATATGTCGTATTTCTTAAATCAGTTCTGTTGCTGTATGTCCTAAAAAGGTTTACTTATTTCATACCTTGAATTAATATGTGAACATTTTATTGTTATTTATACCAACTGGAAAATATGCAAATGAAAAATATTCTTGAATTGAAACAATAATTTACAGTTGAAATATATATATAATTTAATTCATTTTAACTATTGCCTGTGCAAAAAAAAAAAAATTAAATTACATTATTTAAATAAGTAGTTTTGGACATGTTGGAAAGATTAAATTAATGTGAGTGTTTATGAGAAATGTGTGAATAGTTGAAAATGTCAATAAATGCTCAGTAAAAGGTTTTCTTTTTATTAATTTGAGATGTAACCAGTTTGTTTTAAATAATTATTTTTTAAAGTTGTTAAAAGGAAAAATTTACAAATTTATTTTGAGTAGTTTTAAATAAAATAAACTTGTCTAAAAAGCTTTTTTAAATAATAGTCCACTTGTCACAAAAACAATTTTTATCTTTGTTGCTATAACACTAAAATAGTAATCTAAAATAAATTTGTCATAAGCAAACTGGATTCTTTATTTTTTGAGGAATTATTATTCAATTTACTAGGTAATTTTGAGTTCAATCAGTTAAGGTTACCTATTAAAAATTATGACATCATTATATGTATGAAACCTTTTAGAGTTTTAATCTCAAGCATTAGTTTGATGGATATACTTTATATTTCAAATGTTTTTCAAATTCATTGAACGAAATTTCAATCAATTCACCTATTTTTAGTATTTCAATATATTTTAAACTAATAACTGTTCTTAAAACTTGAAAAATATCTTATTAAAGTAGAATTAAAGAGAATGTTATATGCATTTGCCAATTTGTCCAGTTTGGCCTTACAATGTAATGTTTTATGGCTAAGCAATAAAATTAAATCATACATATTGTTAAGTTAATTTAAAATTATAAAGCTTTCTCCAATTTTTTTTAAGAATAATTAGCGATCATAAGATTTATACTGCACAGAAACTTAAGAAAGATACAAAAATGATTTATGTATTATAATATATATATATATATATATATATATATATATATATATATATATATATATATATATATATATATATATATATATATAGATATATATATATTATATAGATATATATATATTATATATAACATTAATCATTTTGTACTTATAAAAAATTATGACAAATCATTATATTAAAATTAAAGAAAAAATTTCCTTAGTTTTAAAATCCTTATTCATCCCTCTTTAATTTAGTTTGATTCAAGTTATAACATTTATTGTATAGCTAATTTAGGTTTTTAAAGATTAATAAATGATTATTTAAAGTAAATATATTCCTTATTAAAGTGTGCAATTGTCTGTAAATATTGGAAATGCATTCAATCAGCATCTGTGATATTTAAATTATTGAAGCTTAATTGTATGGAAAATATTTCTTAATATAAATTGTTAATAATCGATTTTTATATATTTGAAATTATGTATTAATGAGAAAATATAGCAGATTTGTTACATTTGCAAATGAAAATTTTACTGTTAAAGGAACCTAGTTCACATATGTATGGAAGATTGAAAACAATTGTACACTTTTAAAATTTTGAATGATGGTACGCATATCTGCATAGGAATTTTTAATCTTAAACTTTACAGTTTTATGTCCTATTTTTAAAATTTTTATGTATATTATTGTATGCTATAAATTTTGAGTAAATAAAATTTTAAAAAAATGTAATTCAATAATTAATGATATTAATTAAATTGTTAATTTAACAGTACAATTTTTATGCTATCAACAAATGTCATTGCTGTTTCAGGATCTTCACAGGACATGTCAAAATATGCAGAGCAGAATTGTAGAGCTTTTAGATAGAGTTGGCAATGAAAAAATAACAGGTAAAATTTACATCTATGTAAAGTGTAACACTGTATTATATTTTTTATATCTTCTAAAATAAAAACATGAAAACACATCGTTACTAACAAATTTTTGCACTTTTCTTCTATTCTTAAAAGATTACTTTTAAATGAATGTTTTCTGCTGTGTTTGTAATTTTAGTAATTTAATTAAAATAACTTGAATTAGTTACTTATGAAATAAAACATTTTGCAGAGGATTTGCTTCTTGTGAATGATGAACTGAATAATTTATTCATGCGTTATGAAAGGTTTGAGAAAAAGAGGATTGCTATAAGCAAAGCAGATCCACCGCAACATACAACAGTTAGTTACTTTTATTTTATATAAATGCTTTCAAAGAATATTTAACTTAAAGTTCATTAAATAGTACAGTCAGAATTAATGTTTATCTTATAAAAATTTCCTTTTTTTAACTGTTATATTATTAATTTAAATTTATTTAAAGGCTTATTAAACATAAAATATTATGATTAAAAATAAATTTCTTTATTAATGTGACATTTAAGGATAGAACATGCTTCAAAAACTTGAGCTTTGAACTTTTTTTTCTAATTAATCCATTTGCTTCTTTATTTGCATTATATATTATTCAAATTATGTCATCACATTGAAATGAATTATTAAATTTTATATATTTTAGTTTTTAGAAATGTTATCATTATTTTAATAATTTTTTATCATTTTTTCCTTTATTGATATATGCAGTTATAAAATTTCTAATTAGATACTGGGAAAGCGAAGATATGAATTTTAATTTGATTGTTTCCTAAATTTGTTTTTGATTTATATAAACTGCTATGGTGAATACCAAATTAATAAAGTATAATCACATTTAATTTTAAACTTTAAAGTAAAAGCTGGTCATCTTGAATTTTTATATAAATTAAATTTGTTATCAAATATTTTATTAGAATCAAATACTTTGTGGTTACAGTCATGTATTTTTCTCTTGTTATGATTTTAAAAAATTATGAAAACTATTATATTGACATGGCATTCTGTATTTATTTGATAATTTAGAATCCTATTGAAAGTAAACCATTAATTGATTTAGAGGACAGTATATCGTCTACAAGTGATCAGTTGAAAGACTTAAGTAAGTGTAGTTCTGAATAAAGTTAGTTTTAATTATTATTCCTGTTGAATTGCTTTTAATTTTATATTAACACTGCTTTAAATATGTTTTAATTTTACAGATTTAACTACATCTGTTAAAGAAAAACTTTCTGATGACTTTGATGAGTTTGATATGCTAGCTCAATCAAGAAAATCAGAGACAAATTCACAAATGTAAGGAGTATTTCTTACAAAATATTTATATTTAATTTCTATTCACTAAAATTAATTAAAAAAATTATGAAAAAAAAAGCATATCATTAGGTAATGATGTGTCTAATAAATAATGAAGTATTGTATGAAAATTAGGAAACTAAAAGGTCGCTATGCTGGCCATTGTAACATCAAGAATTCAGAAGTTAGATGAAAAAAAAATTTTTGAATAAGCATAATATTAAATTTCTAATATTGCATATTAAATATAAGATATCAGCAACACCAACAATGTGTTTAAATGAAAATATTATACTGCAAGTTTCTCATACATGCTTTAAATATTGCTTCCTGGTGAAAAGTTACTCTGATGTCTCATGTTACAAAAAATAGTTATCGGTATTTTTCTTATTTTTATAGAGGTCAAATTATAACCTATTGGGTTGATAGTTTATCGTGTAACAGTATTTCTGCTTTTGTTAATTGAGATCCCTTGACTGTTTGATATAAAGCCCAGCATAAAAATGCTGTTATTGCTGCCAGAAATGCTTATTCAATATATATATTTTTCAGAATTTATTCTTAAAAATTTTATCACTTATTTCCAATATGTTATATATTTATCCAATAAATATTTGTTGTGCAGTGAAATATTTTTGTTGTCTCATATAAGAAGTATCTACCAACATTTTTATAACTGAAAATTATGCATTTATATGTGAAATTGCTGACTTTTGGGATAGTGGTTTATTTTATATTACATTTGCTGCTCATGTCACCTGACATTCTATGCTTATCTGCAAAATATAAAATTGAATTCGGATATTCGTGTGGAACACCATGGGTGATCTTATCTGCTCAATATCATAAAAAATTGACTAATAAGAGGAATTGTTGCCCTTGTAATCTTTATATATCATATAGTCATGTTAATCTGCAGTCAAGAAATGGAATCATGCATTTCAACTGTTTCAAATCATCAACTGTGGCCTCACTTATCTTTGAATGTTGTATCAAAGGCAATGCACCTTTAATTGTGTTAGCAATAGCAAATCTAGACTAGACAATAGTCCTGTCTCATGATTTGAGACAATCTATTTACAATATTATGGTAAGATTAATCTTATTTACAGTGTTATGGTAAGTTGAATCCATATTTGAACCTCAACTGATTGCAATGCATTTTTCCAAAGTGGCATTCAGTATTTTCATACCAGCTTATAACATCCAGTAATGCCATGGGCTGCTATTAAATACACATTTCAGTCATCTGATGACTCTTTGAACAGTAATTATTAGATTTCTTTTGTTCTAAGGCTCATAGCTCTAACCTTTATATGAGCCTTTTGAAACATTATATTTGTTTAGAATTATCCACAGTTACTTTGCTTCTTGTATTGTATAAATCATTTTCCTGTACCAACTGTGTGTGTAGAAATTATTTGAGTGATTCATTTTCTCCAGATTGTCAAGTGATGGCTAGTTACTGTGGTGGCTAAACAGATACATCAAGTCAAAACTGCAAAAAAAAAAAAAAATTATGCTTTCTTTTTATCTAAAAATGTTTTATATATTTATATAGTGTTAAAAAAATACAGAGCTAAAGTCTGTAGGCTTCAGAGCCAAGTCAGTCTTCTACTGCCAGTGCTCCCAGACCATAGAAGCTGCCTTTTACCATGGGTGGGGACCCATGAATAATTCACCCAGTGTTTCTCATGCTGCTTGAATCTTTACACAGTTTTAAAAAGGATCACTCTCCTGGCTTGGGTGGGACTTACAAGGCAAAATGTGGTTCAAGAATCCCTTTTAATTCTCGATTTCTTACATAATATATATATTATGTTAGAAATCGCAAATAAGATATAATAACTAATATTAAAACAATCTCTCTCATTAGCGTGAACTGAAATTTTCAAATGATTTGATTTGTAGCTTTATTTTAAAGAATATTTAATATCAAGTATATTTCCTTATATCGATATTAAAACACAGATATTGATTAAATAATTATATAATTGATTTTATTTGAATAAGTATAATTTTAAACTAAGATAATTTAAATTGATTTTTAACACACTTTTTTTTTGTATTTAAGTTTGTTAATTATATCTCTTGTTTCAAATATTTAAATTTATTATTTATCCATTTTGATTATTTTTCAATGAATTTAATTATTTCTTAAAAGTATGCTAAAGCTCATACCCTATTTTAAAAATAATATAAGGGTATGATACATAGATGTATTTTTATATTTATTTGCTATTTATATTTATATTATTAAATTTAATATTTGTCTTTATATTATTAGTTATAATTACATAATATTAAGGGAAATGCTCTCAAGAATGCTACAGAAAACCTTAAAATTTATTAGCAAATATTTTTAAAAATAAAATTTTTTTATGTGTAAAACTAAAAAATTATAAGTACATATATTTTGAAATGTTTGTGTTTATATATAAAAATTTCAGTTCATAAATACTTATATTTATATTTTTCTACTTGTAATATTGTTTATGTAATTAATAAAAAGATTTTGAAGAAAAATGATGAATATAAAAATTTTTAAATAATATTTATAAGAAAATTATTACAGGGAAGCTTTTATATCCCTAATTCCTGCAAAAATTAAGTTTTGAAATTTATTTTTTGGCACTTTTATTTTATATGAATAGTTAAAAGTAACATTTTTACTACCAAATATTTTTTAAATAAAATATTTTCCAATTTATTAAAAATTAAATAAAAAATATTGGAAGTTTTAATTTTCTGTAGTAGAGTTCTCTGGTGTAAAGAAAGGAAGTGAAATGAAATTTGCTACCATTGCAAATTATTGAAAAATTATTACTTTGGATTAATTTGTAATTCTTATAAATTTCATTGATAAGAGAATATGTGTTCTGCATTTTATTTAAACAATTGCATTATCAAAATTTTTTGACTTTATAATGTGAATGAAAAACATGGTTTTATATGAAGTCCTTTTTTTATTATTACTACAAATTATAGAAAAAAATTTCAATATTTTTATTATTAGCAGTATTTAATTTTAGCTTAATAAGTTTTTAACTATTAATTATAAAAATTTTAAATAAAGCAATTTCAGTATATCTTTTATTATGTATTATGTCTGTATAGATTAAAATTTTATATATTAAATATCACTAATCTAATATTAATTAGATAAGAAAAGAATGTAAATTTAAATAAAATAGATTTGTTTGATAGCTTTTAGGTGTTAAATCAGAATTTTGCTTATATATATTAAAAAATTCTTTAAATGTTAATTATTGTAAATCTTAATGGGACGCTACGTTTCTGCTGTATGCATACACATTTTTCCATGATATATTTTTTGGAATATTCCAGATTATGTGATATGTAAATGCAAAACATTATCTTTGAACAGTCCTTGAAAATTATTTGTATGCAATTTATATTAAGAACTCATAAATAATCCACTATGGAGTATTAACACTTTGGTATCTTTTTTATTATTATTCAATAATATTAACAAATATTAATTCAATAATCTTGCCAATTTTAGCAAATTTGCTATTATTATATTTTGTTGAAATATATTTAATATACTAATAAAAGTTTTCTTTTTTGAAAATTCAAATCCAAAGATTTTACTTTCATATTTTTATTTTGTTTATTACTCACAATGTCATTGCCTATTAAGCAATTTGAAAATATTTGAATCGTTAAACCTAGTTTTATGTTTCATATATTCAGAATATTATAATTTATCATACATTCACAAATATATGTTTAAGAATTTTAAAACACCATTTGTCATATCTAAACAATGTCTATTCATTTATAATTAAAGATTTGACAAATGTTTAATCAATTTTTGAAGTTTAATCAAATGCTTTCAAATATTAATTGGGAAAAATAAAAAGTAAACAGATATAGCTTTTGATGAAATAATACATACATATACATACATACATATATATATATATATATATATATATATATATATATATATATATATATATATATATATATATATATATATATATATATATAAACCTTCTAATTAAGTAAATAAATTCAAGTTTGTGTGTTTTTAATTATGAAAATTACCATAAAAATTATATTAGGTAGAATAAAAATTAAATTTAAAGAATTAAAGAAGCTTAATTAAGATTTTTCCATTGTCTATTACTATCTCTCTTTCAAATGTATTCATGGAATTTACACATCATTTACTTTTAAAATATATTATAATGAATATATCATTCTTAATGCATTGATATTTTTGTTGCAATACTACATTATTTATTTGATTTGTCATTATAGGAGATATTACATTTTGTCATAATATTTTAAACCTACAGGTCCGTTACGAAAAGTCAAAATGAGCCATCTGCATCAGATCTTTTGCTTAACCAGGAGGTAATTTAATATAAATATGTCTTAGAATATCAATCATTTGACTTATTTTCATATCAAAAAATTTATTTTAAAATATTAAACATTTTTTATCAGCAATTAGTTGTCTTCTATTAATTTCTTATTTCAATTTAACAGATGATTTTATTTTAGTGCATAGACATTTACTTTAATGGTTTTGTATGAAATATATTGATTATTAGGGAATGCTAATTATATTTAAGTTAAAATTTGTAATACAGATAGGATTTTATGTAATAATGCTTTAAGAAATATTACTAATTGCATATTTATTTATAGATACAGAGAATATATTTTTGTATAATTCAAGTTAGCACAAAAAAAAAGTATTTTCTTTTGTGGAACTTAATATTTAAAATGAATTACTTGTGGAAGTGCTAAAATTCGCTGGGATTTTAAATGTTTCTTTAGAGAGAAAAATGTGAAATTTATATTCTTATGTTTTACACTCTAAGGAATCAATAATTCAACCATCAATCTCTTGCTGATCTTGTTATCTTTATCTATGGTGTATCAAGAAATAATAGCTTCATCTATGGCTTAGATTCATGATTGATAAATTGATTTATATTTTGTTAATAATTTCAAAAACATTAAGTTCAGAATGGCATGATGTCAGAAAAGGTAATTGATATTTTATGTGATTTTTCTATTAAATCATTCTAAAGATATAGCTTTATTTTTAGAATGATTTAATTGAAAAATCACATAAAATATCAATTACTTTATATTAAGTAATATTGCTTTGGCATAATTTGATGAGATTGGGAAAAGTAGTCTGACATTAAAGAACTGTTATTTTAATATAATTTAATATGAAAATTTCTTGAAAAAGTCTTTAATGTGATAACAACATTGAAATACTAATCTATTAGTTTTAACAGGAAAATCTTATACATAATGCAGACTGTTTTTATAAACATTTTTTTGAATTAAATTCGTTTTAAGATTGCTAATTACCAATACTGATTAAACTCTCTTAAAAAAAACAATAAATTTATTCAAAGGTTGTATATAAAGTGATAAATGATTAGTAAATTTAAAATTGTTATTTCTCCTAATGCAATAATGAATACAATAAACAATATTTTGCCAAGAACATACCACAAGTGAATAATGAATTCACTGTTTTATATGGTTTTTAGTTCAATAAAGCTGTCTTTTCAGAAGAATTTTTATTTTCCTCATGTTTGTTATTTTAATTTTCATATAATATTGTTATTAATAATTTTGTTTATATAAAAATTGTTCAAAAGTCACTTATTTGCTTGAAATATCACCATATTTTTTAAAATACATATCATTTTGATGTTTGATGCACTTATGATAACAATAAAATTAGTTCTGAAAATTGTATTAATTATTAAAAATTTCATATTTTTAACTTATTTTTTTAATTTAAAAAATGCTTTGAACGAGAACCTTCTATTCTTATCATTTTTATGTTCCTATTTGGTAAAAATAATGTGTGTAAAACATAGGTTCCCAAAGTGGTTCAGGTGGACCTCCAGAGGTCCATAGGAGACCACACGGGGTAAACATAAATGTGAAAAGAAAATAGAGGTTCACAAGTTGTAAGTGGGGGTCCACAAAAAATTTTCTGGTTTTCATAATAAGGAACAAACATTTTGGCTTGGATTTACCTATCAATGTAGGCAGGTAACATCATTCACTAGGTAAGTACTCAAAAATATTCGAGATTTAGTTCAAACATAAAATTTGAATAGAACAATAGATTATAGTACAAGTGTACACCACATGTCAAGACGTGCGAAGTGCCACCCATGCGCCATCTCATTGAAAGTATGACTATTTTTAAATGTTGATTTACATTTAAGAATTCATTGTTGATTTTTTGTCTATCATTGATCGTGAATGAAAATAGGACACAAGAAAATGTGCTGCTTTTTTTCCCTTCTTAACAGCCCCAATTTATGAGTTTTGGAAATACTGTAGAAATGCAGCAGTGGGTCTACTGAAAATTCTAAAACTTTGAAAGTGGTCCACAAGAAAAAAAAGTTTGGGAATCCATGGTATAAAAGATTGAAACCAAAAGTCTTAAATATTTGCTTTTAAAACTACTCTAAATTCAGTGCCACAACAACCCAGCGAGGACATGGACTAGTATGCCCATATCTGTTTCCATGAGTGAAGGCTTTAACATGTGAGGCATATGTTCCAGTTAGATGGTCATATTAACGTAAAACCCCCAATTGTTTTTAGTTCTCAAGCACGTGGGTATTTACTCTTTTGACCCACTGATGGTATGAGAGGCTGAATCAACCTTAGCCTATCTGAGGACTAAACCTCAGGCTTGAGTGCACAAAACTGTACCACTAGGCTACTGAACTTCAATCTTTGCTTTTAAAATTAGTATATTTGTAAGAAACTTTGAATTTTTTTTAAATATTATACAAAAATTTAAATATATTGAAAAACTATATTTTCTTATTTTAATATCGCTTAATTATATATCATAACTATATGTTAACTAAATATTTGTAAATGATTTCAGGTTGAAACAAGTATCATTATTTGAAAAAAATTTATTTTAGCATTTGTGAATGATCTTTATAAACGTTCAATTCAAATAAACCATTACTTATTTTGTAACAATTTCAGTTAATGATAAGTATTATAAATTTTATGTATTAGATTGCGTAATTACATTTTAATACTTTGTTACAAGTGAAGGATCATAAGTGGGTTTTCATTCATACAAAATTGATTTACTGAGCTTAAGGCTATTTAAATTAAATATTTTTTTTTTATTTCTAATGGCACAGATAAAAGGACAATTATAGCAAAAATACAAATAACAACAAGAAAAATGAAAAATTAAACAGCTGTAACAATAGTCTATGTATCTAAAAGGCCCCTGGCCTCCCAGTAGTGGTCTGCAATTGAGTGTAAAAAAATAGGAATAAATCTTAGGTGCGGTGTAGATCTACCTCTCTCCTCGTGGTGTACCCTGGAAACACATTGGGACTAAGACATCTACAGTTTTAGGCATTTTTAGTTTGCCCTGATCTCCTGAAATTATATATTATAAATATTTATATTAATGATGTTTAATATAACACCAACATCTCAGATAGATATTTTATTAGTGTGTTTTCTTACTTATAAAATATCTGCTAAGTCATTCTCATTTATATAGATAATTATGATTAAAGATTTATTTCTATTTATTCTAATGAGTCATAGATATTTATTTATTTATTATTTTTTAGAATGGCTGAAACCTAACAAGATTGAAATCCTGAAAAATATTATTTTTTAAAAAAAAATTGCTGCCTAATTTTTTTTTTTTTTTTTTTCTTATTTGTTAATAACTTTACAGATGTTTTCATTCAGTTTTTATATTTATCAATTCTTGAATCGCAGTTGCTTTTTTATAAACTATAATATAAACAATAATTGTGTTATATAATGAATAAATTCATTTTCAGAAAAATTTAGAATTGGTAAAATTATTGTTCAGGCTAAAATATTTTAACGGTTTATATAAATTTTAGATTACATTTTTTTATATGTGCAATAAATATGTAAAATAAAAATAATTTTTTTACTAAAATTATTTTTACTTTATTAAAATAAGTGACAGATTTTTGATCAGCTTTTTGTATCTAAGTTTCAGAGAGAACAGGATTTTCATGAAATGGCCCGTTGGTTAGAGGAACAGGTAATATTTTTCTTAAATTTTAATTTACACATATTTATTTAATTAGTTCCTTTTGTTATTTCTGGAAGATTTTTTTCTTTCTGAAGTAACAAAAGGTATTAATTTTTTCTCGTTTATTTTTACATAGAGAGACATTTACAAAATATTTATGCACTTATGGATTTTTTTAAATTTCAGCCTGAAGGAACAATTAATAATGAATTGGGAACTAATTCTGGTGAGTAAATTTTAAAATGTTATTTTTAATTAAGGTTTCTTTTCTCCTGTTAATTTATGCAAAAAAAAGTTTGTAACATATTCTAGAAAAAAATTTGACTACCTATGAACTTCTTTTATTATTAAAATGAATCTGGATTTATTGCTGAGTTTTAGTTACTTTATTTCCAAACATTACTTCAACTTTGAAAATTATATATGCTTATAACAAATGTTAAAATTTTACTGATGTTCCTGAAATTTCTAATTTTTTACAAATTGTCTTGAAATGTTTGTATTTTTTCAAAATTAATCCCTAAAGTTCATACACTCTTTTCATGGTTTGTATAACTACTTGAAACTCCTGGAATTTTGACTTGATTCCTTAAAAATCATGAATTACTCCTGGAATGTTTACTTAAACCTCTATGCATTCTTTTTTTTTTTTTTAATTTTTTAGAAAATATTATAATTTTTTTGTTTTAATATTTTAAAATTTTTCATTAAATTGTCCCAAAACAAAATTTGAGTATTATCTCTTAATATTACTATCAGATGTCAGCATGATAGATATTTGATTATTATTGTATGCATAACTGTTGAATAAAATAAGATCCAGTTCAACCACAAAAGCTTCATAATCCATTTCAATTAGGACTGGGCACAATATTTAGAATTATATATGTGAAGTGAAGTAATAACTGATGAGATAATCGTATTGATGCAATCAGGCAGATTATTTTAATTATTTTCTTTATTTGTTTCTGTTTTCCTTATATTTTATAAAATTCACTGAATATTATGTAAATATAAAATTTCTGAGTTAAAATATACTTTTTATGTTTTTCTTGGTAAATATTATGTATGATTTCAAGTAATTTGGATGAATTTTATTGTTTATCAATGAAATAGTGACTGAAGTAAATTATTTAAAATACCTGGTGTAAAGTGTCTTTTCAATAACCAGTGGACATGGGAAAGGAAAAGATTAGCTTTTCCATGATTCAGAAGAAACTATGCCCATAGTCTGTCTAGTTTGCTAGAAAAACTTCGATATTTCAAATATAGGCGAATCATCTGTCAAACTCCACATGTGAAAGGGGAAAAAATACATGTATTTATTAGAGCAGCCTGTATCTACCAGAAAAAAATCTACTCATTTAAAAGACTTTTTCACTATACTGCTGTTCCTGTTTAAAAATGTGAACCCAAAACATGTTTTAAAAATTTAAATTAATTTTTTTCTTCAAAAGGAATTTTAAAGGCTGAAATTCTATGAATCCTTAAAGTTTTAACAGTGGCTACAGTTCTGGTAGCAGTATAAATTCTCTATTTCAAGCAATATTTCCATACAGTACTGCTTTAAAGCAACTCAGCTGTGTAGTAAAAAAAGTGTGCTTATTTAACAGTTTTTGGAATTGCATTTTTTTTTTTAACTTATTGAAAAAAAAGTTGAGAATGCTAGTAATTATTTGCTTTTCTGTGATGAAAGTATAAATGATTCTCTACAACTGAAACAATTGGACTACCTGGTAAGATTTTGGGAAAATAATATTGTTAAAACGTGGTATTAAAATTGCTGCAATTTTATAGGTCTCTCAATTGGAGTTATTTTGTTTGAAAAAGTGAATGAGATGTGCTTAGAATTGTTAACTAGTGGATTACTGTAGTTCTTAATTGATGGTGTGAATGTGAACTGTGTTGTTTTCACTAAAATGATTGTTTAAAAAGTGTACAGTATTCAAATTTTGTTAATTTTGGAAGCTTATGAGAGATTGTGTACATATTGTAAATTATTCCATAAATTAAGAAATATAAATTAAATGAAGTTTAAAAAATTTTTAAATTACCAATTTTATAATACTTGTATTTTTGTTCTACTGTAAATTCATTGAAGACTTGAAATTTTCATTAAATATAAATCTAACTTTAATAAAAAAAATATTGTCTCATTAATTTTTACAATTATTTGTTTCTATTATTTATAAATAAAGTTGAAGAATGTTGCATATACATAATTATATTTATATTTTGGTTAAGAACAATTGGCAAAATAAAACAATAATTTAGCATGAATGTCAATACCTTCTGGAAATTTTTTGACTCCTGGACTTTGATTCTTGAGAATCTGTATAAACTCTGTATTAATTTTCTTTACAAATTTATTTCATAGCAGTACCAATTCACCTATTCATGAAAGTTTTTTTGTCAAACAGAGGAGACATAGGTATTATAATTTGATTAGCATTCCTATGGGCACCGTTTGAAAAACTGTTTGAAAAAAATAACAACCAAATAAGAAATTGGGGATTTTTCTGATTTCAAATTGCTAATCCTAACACTAAATAAGAGTATTGTAATTGTGTTAAGAATTAATTATACTTAAAAATATTTTTATTTTATTTTAAAATATTTCAGAATTAAAATTAAAGGAAATATGAGAATATGAAATAGTAAAAGTGATAAATATTAAAAATATCTTAATGAAAATTACATTTAAAAATGTGTAGTTAGAAATAAATAAATTAAATTTTAAGATTAATAAATGAGTTTGTTTATATATTTAATAAAATAACTTGATAAATTCAATGATTTTCTGCAAATCATTGACACATAAAAGTGGAAATTTTTAAATTTTTTTTTTACAATTTTATACGATTTCCCTCGAATAATTACATAAAAAAAATATTGTTACAAATTTATAAATAATTATTGTATATGTCTTAAAATATCTCAGACAGATCGGAAATACTCACATTTTAGGCAAATATTGCATTATTTTGACATGTTATACATTAAAAGCTGGTTTTCTAATGACTTGGTGATGTTTCCAGAAGTATCTTGGTGTTAGATACTTCTGGAAACATCCATCACCTAAGCTCTAGGACCAATATTTAGCGAAATAGCCTAGAAGCTTCCAGAACCTGGCAAAATTAGTAGATTTCCCCACCAAGTCAGGTATAAATAACGCAGCTCGACATAGTTAGTTTTGTGAAGGCAGTCAGTGGGGGAAGACGATTAGTCGTGACTGCTAGTCTAGAGAAGTTGTTACTTATTGTATCTGACGAATTGTAGCTGTAATATTGTAATTGATACAGCTGGTATTTCTAGTGGAATTTTTACGAATAAAAGTCTTGTGTTCATTGAGTGATTGCTTTATTCAGCTCTCAATCCATACAAACCCCGAAGCTCGGTACAATATGGTTTATATAAAAATATCATTTCCTGCAATTCCTCAAATTTAAGAATTTCTACAATAGCTATTAAATTAAAAAAACAAATCTGGAATAAATTTTAAAAATTTTCGTTTAATGGATCCAACAGCAGAATAATTAAAAAATATTACAGAAAAGAAAATAAAACAGTTTGGAAATTAAAACAATTCTGTAGTTTCGTTTGTTATTGAAAATTTAAATACTTCAAATACAATTCTAGGAATTTGGAAAATAGAAGAATTCTGTAATTATGTTTATTATTAAAAATTTAAATACTTAAGACAATTCTAAGAATTCTATGCCTTTAGAAAATAATTAAAATAAAATTCTTACCTTCATTTTTCTTCTGTGTCTGCATTGTGATTCTAAGGAGGATATATTTAAGGTATCAATGGAATAAAAAAAAATTTTGCTAAATAATTATGAAAAATGTTTTTTACTTATAATTTTACAGATAATAAGATTCAACTAATGATATTCAAGTAATTCAAATTACAAAAATATAAAAAGAAGGTTTAGATTTAACGTGCTACTTCATCCATTACAAAATCTGAAATGAAAATGGTGAAAATTTGAATTGTGGGCATGCAAATTGCTCATGTGCACAAACGCTATATTTAGCCGTTAATTGGGATTAATTTGGCAAGGGAAAAATAACCAATTTTTACCTCATTTTTTTGAAAATCTGTGCAAACTCTGACTTTTTTTAAATTTCTTTACAAATTTATTTTTATGAATTTAGTATTGTTTTATACATATATTTTCTTTTTTAAAGTTAGCTTCTCTGCCTAAAGAATATATTTTCATTTTTAAATAACAAAGTGGATATAATTCAACAATAATCAAAAATAAAAAATTTCTGACTTTCAAATTCTTCAAGCCTTAAATACAGTTCCCTGCAAATTTTTATGCTGTCTCAACTTTTCTAACTGAACTTAAATTAATAATGCTATTAAAATCTGGGTTTGAGTTTTTCTGGAACCCAGTGTCTGTCTTTACAAACAAAATAGTCTTTGCTTTTAGTGATATAATTATGATGTTCATTGAAATATGTAAATAATGTTAAGATTTGTTGTAAACATACATGAACTACATTGGGATACTCAGTTACAACTTAAAGCAATTTTAGTCTGTCAATTTCAGTATGTTTCTTAATAAATCCTTTTTTTGAAAAATGTAAATTTTTAATTTTTCTTCTTAAGCAATAGAAGTGTACTAGGAAAAACAGATTTTTCTGCAAATTAATTGAAACTTCAAGATGGAAATAAGTATATCTTTAAAATGTATCAAAGTAAACATGACATTTGCAATGAATACTTTGTGCTTAAAACAAAATTTTTAAAAATATTGGAATGGTATTTTCATTATAAAAAGGTTGGTTATTATACTATGTATTTGCCTCTTTCCATAGTTGTTAAACTTTTGCTCTATCTAATATGAGTAGTATCTTAACCAAATTAGACTGTTATTCAAATCTTTGAAAATATGTTTTTCATTCTATTTATTAAAAATTAGTATTGCCTTCATAAATATCATTCAGAATTGCCATCTTGTGTAAACAATCAAAACAAGTTCATTTACAACTGAAATATATATAAAAGACTAAATTTAAAGTAGATTTTTGTGGGAAAAATTAAAAACTTGTATGTTAAAAAATATTAATTTTTTTTTAATTTAATTTTATTTATATTTATATATGTATGTATATAATATATATACTGAAACTTTTGAGTGACACAACAAAGAAAAATTCTGTGTTATTCATGTTGATAATTTGAATGATAAAATTTGATTGATGATATTTTCTGAATTAAATTCTAAAATTAAAAGCATCATAATGAGCACATCATCATTTCTAAATTAAATTCTAAAAAGGAAATTTATTACATTATATGAAACTAAACTGGCACAACATCCAGTGCAACTTGACTGAGAGGTCCTGGAGTGGGTGCGAAACACATGTCCCGATTAGGTGGTCAGCCTAATCCCCAGTATTTCATTGTACTCTAATATGAATATTATTTAATACAATGGTTATAAAAGTGATATCATTTTTTATATTAATTTATATTTTTAAGTTTCATTTCTGCCTTTTTTTAATATTTTGTTATTTATAAATTTATGAATCAGGATCATGTAAATCAAGATAAAATGGTTTAAAATATAGAAAATTTCTTGCTAAAATGCCTCATTTTGAATCCTTTTTTTAAGATTATTTTTCTTATTGAGTAGCTATTTCTTAAGCTTACAAAAGAATATAAATTCATTATCTTAGATGAATTCGACCGTTTTCTTGCTGCTCGTGCTGCTGCTGCTGAAAGGCTGCCTACCATAAATCCAACTAGTACAACTGAGCAAGATGTTAAGTCTCCAAAAAGGTATATATCCCTTGAATAAAGTGATTTGGAAATGTGATAAAATAAAAAATACTAATAGTTGTAAATGAAGTTATTTGAGGCAGATATGGTAGAAAATTATATGAAATGATAGTCTTACTAAATGGAATGGTAACCAATATTGCATTTTTCCAATATTAAAAAATTAAAGAAATGAAGAAAATATAAAGTATTTTTTTCACTTATGTGCAAATTTGTGTTATTATTTATAACTTAAGAATCTTTGCACAAATTTTTTATACATTCCAGAACATCAATAAATATTCTTTTTTGTTCCAGAATTATAATTATTAGCTTTGATTATTTTACAAGTTTGCATGTGTAAATTCTAAATTCCTTACTTATAGAGTTTTGTATTTAAAAAAAAATAAATGATTTTAAACTAAAGCTTATAATCATGTAGTTTTTTAATTACCTATTTATAATTATCTAATGGTTATACCATTTTTTTATTAAAATTTTTTGGCTCAAAACCATGCTGATACAACATAAAAGATTATTTTAAACATATTACCTTTAATTTTTTTTCCATTTTATAAACTGTTTTATTATTATTATTATTTTGACCAATAAATATTTTTAATGTTTAATATTTATAATTTTTTGTAGCTAACATCTTTTGGAAAATGAATAAAAGAATCAAATATTTTGGACCAGTATATGGGAACATTTCCATTATATGATATAGCTTTAATTGTACTACTTCTAAATAAAAATAGGGAAAAATCACTTTATAACTTATTGTTAAATTTTATATTCATTAATATATTTTTGGAATTTATTTACTGATAGTGAATGCTTTCTCATTTTTGTTAACATGGCATTAAATACCATTCAGAAGCACATTAGAAATCATCAATCTGTCCTAAAAATCTTATTTTGTAATCAATACTCTGATATATTGTGATATTTTATATAATCATGATTTGTTTAGATGTAATGGAGTATGTTTTAGCATAATGGTTGTGGTCTGTAAGTTATAAGCTTTTCCATTTATTCTACTTTTTTTAAAAAAATATATGTATATATATATATACCTTTTTTTTCCTTGCATTTTATGTCTCACTTTGTTTTTAAAAAAGAAAAATAGATAAAATTAAAGTTTGTTATGAATTGTAAAAGTTAAAAGATAATGTATGTTTTTAATCATGCAATTAGATTTTGAGCACTTACATTCCAGGAAATAAAAAACTTTTGACTTATTGAAAAGCATTAGGTAACTAGGAATGTAACAAAAGAAAAAATGATTTTCATCAAAATTTATGATAAACTAAAGCTTGCTTATGATATTTCAATTTTATATAAACTGAAAGACATTAAAAACACAAGTTTGTTAATTAACTGTAATATTCATTTTTCTTTATTTAATTTTAACATATTTAGTTATTATAAAAATATTTGCTTTATGTAGTTCTAGTCAGTGAATTTCATAATTAAAAAATGATTTTATATTGCATCATGTTTATGCATGATAAAATTTGCAACTTTATCATTTTTCGTCATGAGAAAACTAGGTATGTAATACAATTAGCTTTAAAAATCACATCTCCTTACAATATTTTTTGAAATTTTCATTTTATTTAATTATTTTCAGTCTTTTCAATATTATTATTATTATTATAGTTTTTTTTTTCTTTAAAAGTTTTCAAGTCATTAAAAATTATTGTAATTTTCCTTTTAAGTGTAAATTTTCATAATGATAAAAAGTTATTAAAAATTTCCATTGATAAGTTTTTTATCTCATAAAATGCTATTTTAATATTTTGTTCCTACTGTTAAATAATAATTTGTAATTTAGATATATCATTTCATTTTTCTTTTAAATGATCTGCTATATTAAGTCTTAATTTAAAAGTTTCTGTTAAATAATTAAGCTTTTGGTTTTTAAAAGAATTTTTTTAATTAAAATAAAGGTAATTTTTATGGTTATTATAAAATTTATCTTATTTATTAGATTTTTGAAATGAATACCTTTATTATCAAGATCTATACGACTGTTTGCTCATCTTTTGTAATTGTTTTGTTAAGTTTTTTAAATTATATATTTAATCATATCATTGCTTTTTACTTTATTTGAAATTTTTTATCAAATTAACAAATTTCTAATATTGTAGCTTGGTAAATTATTCGAATTTTACTTATTTATAAAGCAACATTTCCAATTATTCACAATTATTGTTTGTAGATCTATTTGATAGAGATGATTATATGCATAATATGTGTGTAGCCATGTTTTATAACTATGCTTTTTCTTGAATGAGATCTGAGTACTATTTATTTTTTTATTTTGAAAGTATCAATTTTTGATCAATTTTATTTTTTCAAAGTTCAATTTGTTTGATTGCTTAATAATGTAATTAATTCCTAATAAATCATTAAACTCAGAAAGAACGTTTTGTTATAAATGTAAAGGTTCTCAATTCATAGTTAATTTTCAAATAATTATAAATATTTTTGTTTTTCATGTATTTGAATTAGTAATTTTAATAGAAAATATTTTCAGTCTAAGAAAATATGTTCCAATGTTACCTAAAATATTCTTACCTATTTTCTAAAAAATTGCTTAGTAATTGAAATATGTTATATAAACTAACATAAGTACTAAAAAATAATAATAATGATTTATTATCTAACTTCAAAAAAATTTTTAAAGCAATGACATTTCCATTGTTAAAATCAACATAAAATTGTTACTTATTTAAAATAATGGAACTATCCCTGTGAAATAAAGTATGTGATCATAATTAAATATTTTTAAATACAGGTTTCCATTATTCAGAAAATTATAATATAATATACAAAATGTATTACTATTTTGATAAAATATTTTATCAAAATAGTAATACATTTTGATAAAATAGACTTTTCTGAATAATGGAAACCTGTATTATATTAACCTTATTATTTCTGTTGCTGTTTTATTAAAATGATCTGTCTTATATTTTTATATTTAAAAAAAAGTGGTATTTACTATTGATTGACAAATTCTAAAATATGATTGTGTGGTCTTGGTTATATCTCTCATAAAATTAGGCAATTTTTTTCTAATAAATGTTTTGGAGATGTAAATTTCTGTGATGCAATAATGTGATACTCAACATAAAATCACCTAATATATTATAAAAGAAAATATATTTTGCTTAATTTCCATAGTAAAAAAATTTATTGTTCTTGAATTGTATTCTATATTTTCTTTATTTATATTAACAGTTAAATTGTTGGCTTTTAGCATATATAAATCAAATATTAATTTTTATTTACATTATTAATTATGTAATTGAGATATTTAAAGAAACAAATTTTCGACTTTACTATAAATGTTGATAAATTAAAAACTAATTTTGAATGAAATTTTACAAGTTTCATTAGTTTATTAATAAGGTTATATTACTGTAAAAAAAGAAGAGACTTCTGCTTAGCATGAAATTTCTTAAATAATTTTCAAAACAAAAATGTAGTAAAACAAAGAAAGTAAAACTGCTGATTCCAAATATAATTCATTGTTATATTAATTGAGTAAATAAAAAATAGTTATTAACTATTTAGCTTATCAGTGGTATTTAATTATTCATAAATTTCATGAGAGATTAATTCAATCCAATTTTTCTGCATCAATACTGTAATAAAGCTCTAAACTTAAGATTTTGGAATTTTTATTCATTCATTATAAAGTTATATTTCATTCTTTTTTGTCCCTAAATTTTCCTTTTTAGATATTGTTTGAAAATAAGTAATTGACTTATTGATTATTTTAACTGGGATATATTTTTATTTATCTTTGTGATAATGTTGCATAATTTAGAACATTTAATGCTTCTCAGAGAATTGATTAAAATTGTATTAAAAATTGAAGAGAAAATTGAATTATAATTTATAAATTTAGTCTTTCATTATTATGTTTTGTATAAAGTATAAAGCTATTGGTATAAAATAAATATTTATTTATTGTATTTTTTACTTATTAATATACAAAAAATATTGTTATACATATTTAAAATGATATAGTATAATTGAATAATTATAAAATAATTTCAAGTTTCTTGTTTTGTATCTTACAGCACTTGGTTTTATAAACTTTTATAATCATAATTAATTTTCAAGAGTATTCACATTAGGTATCTTTAACTTCTAAGATAAACATGCTCCCTATGTTAAGTTATTAAAATAACTAAAATTATAAATAATATAGATTTGTTCAGTTTATTAATTAATATAAAAATTTGTTAGAAAATGTATAAGTAATTATATATATATATATATAATAGATTATGGATTATGTTTTTTAATATATTTATAATAGTTGTTGTTTAGAATTAAAATTATTATCTTTAAGTGGTTTCCAAGTGTTTCAAGTCTACTGTACTGAAACCAAAATACAACTCACTTTTAGCAAGGATAATCTTATATCTAACAAGAAAGTGACATTTGAAAGTTGATTTGCAAATTAATCATATTTACATTTAATTGATTCTACTATTGTAAGCAAATGTTTAAACTAATCCATGAATGATTTTAATTGTTTTCTGAGAACATATAATTTTTTAGAGTTTCCTTCTTCTAAAATTTTCTTTTTCTAGTGCTTGGGCTAATATTTGTTAGTTTGTTAAATTGATTTTTATTTATGTCTATTTTTTTGGTTTAATACATGCATATGTTAATAGCTGTAAATTAAATATTAAAAAGCTTCATGGTACCACCAATAATTAAACATAAAATCTCAAATGCCACTTCACCATTTGGGAGCCACTGGTTTTTTGTTGTAATTGAAAAATAAGAGCTTTTCTATCTAATGTATATAGTGTATATGAACTGAAAGATATTTTTATACAAAAGTATTTTTAAGTGAATAAATTTTCCACAGTAAAAAAATGCATTTAATTTTTAAATGTAACACTTAAAAACTAGTGAAATAATTAATCAAATAATGCTCTTCAGAATTTCCAATTTTCGGCTCTAAATTATAAATAAAATTTCTTTATAAAACAGTAAAGTCCCCCCCCCCCTTGTCAAGGAAAGAAATTGAAGAACTTTTAAATTAATATATTCTACAAAATGTCAGCATAAGTTGTATTTTTTATTAATAAATAAAAAACTAAAATCTGTCAAGTTTCAATTTAACATTTGTACTTGAAAAAATTAATTGTAAATTATTTCATCTAAGTATACAACAAATTAGTTAGAGTACAATATGAAACTCCTTTTCAATTTAAAATGAAACTTATAAAAATTTTCATTGAAATTCATAGTTTAACTTTAATTTAAAAAATAACTTACTTTTGGTACTATTATTATACAAAAAAAATTTAACTCTTGGTTCTATTATTTGATTGAAAAATGCTTCAAAATGAAGTCTTGAAGAATGTTTCAAGATGCTTTAAAAAATGAAAAAATCCAGATAATTGAAACAGTTTTGTAATTGATTAAGTCTAACCAGATAATAAAAAAAATTTAAACAATTTTATAGGATTCTTGCTCTAAAGGCAATTATATTATTTGCTATCGCTTTGTTTCAAAATCGTTAAATAATCTGCTTGTTCCTGAAACCATAGAATAGAAAATATCGTAATTATTTTTGGCAATTGATCTTTTGCTTCTCATTAACTAAAATGGTAGAAATTAAATTGTGATTATCTTATGAGATATTTGTGTGTATGCAAAATTAAAGCAATATCAAATCAAAGTTTTATTATGTTTGTTTCAATCTCATCTATAATAATATATTTATTATCTGAATATATGTAATTATTAATTACCTATATATATATTCTGTAATGAATTATGAATATTGTTGTATGATTTATATTCTAATTCTCAATGTTTTAACACTTATGAAAAATCACCATTGTAATCTAAAAAACTATTTTGTGTAATAGTTTTGACTTAATAAAGGGCTTATTATTTTGTATTATGGCATATAATTTTTTGAATAAAAATATTTTAAAATTTAGCATATAAATTTTTATTTTTATTAATTATAATTTATAAAATTACTTATGTTATATAATATGCTATTTACGAAGTTAAAAATGTGTGGTATTTCTTTAATAATTTTTTTAGGGTTCTAATACTGAGAGAGAAACTATTTAATTATAAAATATGCATTATTTCTATAAATTATACTTTGTAATTACATTTAAAACAGTACATAACTGTTACAATGCTATATATTTATATCTGACATATTTTATATAAATTATTATTCTGACTTTTCCATGCAAAAGCAAAGATATATTTCAGCTTTTTCAAAGATATTTATTTATTCTTTAAAAATACATAAGATAGTTAACATTTTTAGAATGCATCATTGTAATGTAAATGGATTGATTTATAATCTGCAATCTAAGATTTTTTCAAATTTATAAGTTAAATTGAAAAGTGAAAAAAAAATCTTTTATATATAAAAAAAATTGAAATTAAAGAATTTATGTGTTTTATTTTAAGTCTGAAATATTGATCTTATCAAAAGCATTAAGTGAATTATTATCTAAATTTACAAATTAATATTTATATAATAATATAATTGCTTTATTTTATTTTTATTTATATGATTTTATTGTATGTGTAGACCCTTTAATAATAGTAAATATTGGGAGATTTTATATGCTACTATGATAGCATATTCAGCTATATACAGAAACAAATCAAAATAATAGAATCGCCTCAGATTCCAAAAGAAGCCTTCATTCTTTTGGAATGATCTATTATTTGGTCCTTCCAAAAGAATGAAGGTGATTCTATTATTTTGATATGTTTCTGTATATTAATATGCTATAATTCAAGTGTTTATTAATATGCTATAGGACCAGCTTTGGAATTTAATACAGCTTGTATTCATCTTGGAATTGATTCATACAAATGTTGGATATTATACCATTCTTCATGGAAATTGAAAGTTGTGTTATTTCTGAGAAAAATGCCATATTGTATGCTCTAAAATAGTCCTTTAATGCTTTAATTATATTGCGATCAAGTAACTAACTGTTGCTCAAACTGCATCAAATCCTAGTAGGAAGAGTATTGCTGCATCAATAAGAGATTGTACTTTATATAGATTTTTCTGTGGCCTAAAATATTGAAAGTGATTGCACAGTATAAAAACTATATTCTTTTAAACATTCTATTAAATATCTTTTAAAAATATTTTTTTTAAATCGAAATCATTATGTGTACAATATTTTTGCTTCTCATTATTAATTCAATAAATAGAAATAATTGTGAACTATTCACAATTTGTTAGATGGGTATCACATAAATATGAATAAAAAAAATATTTTTAAATCAAAAGACATTTTTTTTTTTATTTTACGTATATATTGGAAAAAGTTGATTTAATTTATAATTTCTTGAATAGAAATTTTAAAATAACCAAACAAAAAAAAAACATTGATTAAACTACATGTTAAAAAAAAACTGTAAATAATTTGAGTCTTCTTAACATGTTTTATGTACAAAATAGTAAGAGATTTCTTACTTTCTTTCAAAATTATTTCATATATATTAAGCACTTACTGTTATTTGAGTGAAACATTACTTTAAATATTTTTTTTATTTCTGTAAATATTTTTGAATTTTTCCTTCTTCGAAGATTTGATAGATTGTTTTGAAATCAGGGCTTGGGAACTGGCTAGCTAAATGGTCACGGCTCCTTTAACTAATGTGAGTATTTACTCAAAAATGGTAGAAACATGCTTCATGGGAATATAAAATTATAAGTGGTTTTACTTGCATTATGTTTTTACTTTTTTATTCATATTTCAGTTTTTATTGTTTAAAACATTTTAAATTATTTATTGCAGTTTTAAGAGTGCAGTGTATATCACTTTTATTGTACTTATTTTGATGAAATTTTATTTTAAAGTGTGTGTGTATATATATTCATATATATATATATATATATATATATATATATATATATATATATATATATATATATATAAACTAATGAACTATTAAATTCAATTAGGAAGGAAAATTAATTGTAGAGACTGTTTCTTCCTCAAAATTTCATAGTTAGGAATATTATTGAAAGCATACCATTACCATTTTAAAAATCAATTTTATAAAATCATAATCAACTGTATATCATATCAACTTTATGTGTTTTTAAAAGTATGCAAGTGATCATGAATGTTGGAAATACACTGCATCTACACTCATGTATTTTTTATCCTGAAGTTATATTTTGTTGAAAATATTCGCTAAAATTTGCTAATTAAAACACTATTTTGTAAACTAGTGTTCGTTTCAAAACCAAATTAAAATTAAAGATTTATGACAATGGAAAATTTAATTTTTACTAATTCTCAAGTTTTTGTTTCTTAATATTCTTTCTACAAATAGAAGCATTATACTTGGGATTTAAGCAATATATTAGTAGATATTTTTATAAAATTTCTATTTTTAAAAATATTTTATTTCAGAGAAAATTGTAACAAGTTATAATAGGTCCAATTTTATTGAGAAATTGAGTTGGTTATAAACATGATTTAAAATAGTATTTATGTTCTGATCAGTAATTAATTATAAAATATCATAAATGTATACTGTGGGGTTTAATCTAGAGCATGATTTTGCAAGGCTATTGAAAATATTTTATTGCATTGAAATAGGATGTAGATATAAACTAGGAATTATTAATGAATAAGAGTGTTTTTTATGGTAGTTGTATCAGCTTATGATGGTCTTTTAGAGAGAGAGGGGGGGAATTAAATAAGAAAAAATATGTTTAGTAAAATTAGTTGAAAAGTATTCTGTTGGGTTAAGTAGAAAGTGTACTTTAATTGCTTACAAGAATATAGCAAGTATTTTTCTTACACTGACTAAGAAAGAATTGCATGTTTCGAATTTTAATATAACAACTGTAAAAAGGTTTTAAAAAATTGAATGTTAGCAGATATACTTGAGTAAAATTGAATGTTATCAGATATAAATTACTCGCTAGATTAATACTTAAAATCAAATATTACATTCGTTTCATTTGCTTCATTATAGATGACTTTTTGGAACCCTAGAAAGTTTGAATGCGTATTTTTCCCATAAATGTATGATCCTTCGAACATTGTAATTACTGCTCAGCAACTTTCAGAAACAAGATGATGTGCTCATTATGATGCTGTTAAGCTTGTATTTAAAAAAATTGTCATTCAGAAATTGTGTGGTTCTTCGAGAAGAGCGAAACCAGAGTATTCCTGCCATTGAGATATTGTGTTAAATTCTGTTGCTAATTTGAACAAATATTGTAAATTACAACATCATTTACTTTCATTCATCTGAAACTTCAAAAAAAATTGACTTTATTCCAAGGTTTTTGATACCTAAATTTGAACAACCAAATACATTAGTGGAATGAATTAAGCAATATATCTATATTTTATGAACATGTCCAGAAAGTAGATATATTGATTTTTGTTTCTGATTCATTGTTATTAATTCAACAACCAAATTATAAATATAGATACTTTTGTTATGTATCATATTTTTCAACGTCTTGATGATTTTATTATTGTCAACTTACTCTATGATTCCATAATTCAGTAAATAAAATATGTGCGAAATTATTAATAGTATTTAATAAAATAATTGAAGCAATGGAATTTGATTGCTATATTAATTTGCAATTTCTAATAAATCCTTTTTATACTTCATTTGCTGTTATTGTATTGTTCAAATGTGATTTCTTAAATAATTTAATTTTTATTCAGACTATGTCAATGTCAGGAAAAAAACTTAGCGGGTTTCAAAATCGAAAAAGAAAAATAAGTTCAGAAATGTAGAACGATGATGAAATCATATTTAGCGAAAGAATCTCAAAAGGATAAACCAGAAAATAATGATGACGCCGCAAAATCTGATTCAGATTGTACCCCTTCTGCAGCTAAACTTTTATGTAATAACATATCGCAACAAATACAAGACTGAAGATCATGAGGATAGGTATCCAAGTACACCAGAAGCTTTAAATACAATAAAAAGTACCGAAAGTACAACAGAAAGTTTATTTGTAATTCCAGACATTCTGCAGTTTAACGATGTTGCTTACTTAAAATTCACGAATAATTTTCCAATAATATCGAATCAGCTTCACACCGAAATGATTATTCGTGGATCTCATTTATTTCAGAACGAGTCGAGTCTAAATGCAGCTGGAACATCAGTTAATCGTCTAATGCCATTAAATTTAGTTGGAGTTACTGCTGCTAAGCAAGATCCTGTCATCATAACATGTTTTTGGAATAATTGAAAATATACACTACTGGCCATTAAAATTGCTACACCAAGAAGGCGACATGCTACTGACGTGAAATTTATACGAAAGGAAGAAGGTGCTGTGATATGCAAATGATTAGCTTTTCAGCGCATTCAGACAAAGCAGGCGCCAGTAGCGACATTTACATTGTGTTTAAATGAGGAAATTGTTCAGCCGGTTCCTCATACATAAATTGCATTTGAACGCTGTTGCCTGGTGAAAAGTTGTTGTGATGCATCGTGTAAGAAGGAGAAATGCGTACAAGCACGTTTCTGACTTTGATAAAGGCCCAATTGTAGCGTACCGGGATTGCGGTTTATCTTATCGCAGTATTGCTGCTCGCGTCGGTCGAGATCCAATGACTGTTAGCAGAATATGGAATCGATGGGTTCAGGACGGTAATACGGAACGCCATGTGGAATCTCAACGGCCACCTATCACTAGCAGCCGAGAAGACAGGCATATTATCCGCATGGCCGTAATGGATGGTGCAACCACGTTACGAGCCATGAGTCAAGAGACGGAGTCGTTTGGAAGACAAGTGTCTGCACGAACAGTTAGACGACGTTTGCAGCAGCATGGACTCTCAGCTCGGAGACCATGGCTGCGGCTTCCCTTGACGCTGCGTTATAGACAAGAGCGCCTTCAATGGTGTGATCAACGACGAACCTGGGCGCATGAATGGCAAGACGTCATCTTTTCAGATGAATCCAGGTTCTGTGTACAGCATCATGATGGTCGCATCCGTGTTTGGCAGTGTCGTGGTGAACGCACACTGGCAGCGTGCATTCGTCATCGTCATACTGGCCCATCACCTGACGTGATGGTATTTGGTGCCATTGGATACACGTCTCGGTCACTTCTTGTTCGCATTGACGGTACTTTGAACAGTGCACGTTACATTTCTGGTGTGTTACGACCTGTGGCTCTACCCTTTATTCGAGCCCTGTGAAACCTTACGTTTCAGCAGGATAATGCCCGACCGCATGTTGTCGGTATTGTATGGACCTTCCTTGATACGGAACATGTTCGGCTGTTTCCCTGGCCAGCACGTTCTCCAGATCTTTCACCAATAGAAAGCGTCTGGTCAATGCTTGCTGAGCGACTGGCTCGTCACCAAACGCCAGTCACTATGGTTGCTGAACTGTGGCATCGTGTTGATGCTACATGGGCATCTATACCTGTACATGCAATCCAATCTCTGTTTGACTCAATGCCCAGGCGTATAACTGCTGTTATTACTGCTAGAGGTGGTTGTTCTGGGTACTAATTTCTCAGGATCTATCCAGCCAAATTTTTTGAAAATTTAATCACTTGTTATTTCTAGTATAATATATTTGTCCAATAAATATCATTTTGTTATCTGCATTCCTTCCCGGTGTAGCAATTTTAATGGCCAGTTGTGTATATACATTTTTCTCACGTTCAACATTATGCTGGGAATTATTAAAATGCTCTTTAAATAAAACTGTTAAACGTGAATCTGAAACTCAATGGAGTGTTACAGCACAAGCAGTTAGTGTTAATTGTTAATGGGCTGGAGGACTTAATAGAACTATTAGAAAAACTTACAGAAGATATATATATATATATATATATATATATATATATATATATATATATATATATATATATTACCACTACAAATGATACCAGAAATGAAGCTACAATTTTATTGAAAAATATACTTAACTTTAATTTTATAACTTTAATCCATTTCTGTCATGAAATCTTAAGAAGAATTGATCGTTTACAGCTCAGATTACAAGTTCCTAAAATGAATTTTAGAGAAGCTTTTCATGATCTCGAATCATTAGAGACAGAACTTGCAGAAATTTGAGACCAGATATACGAGGAGTCAATAAAAAAGACTGAGTTCTTTTGTGAAAAATGGGGTATTGGTATAAATATCCGTGTAAGAAGACGCCGAAAAATGCCTGGAGAATCATCTACAGATGTTGGCTTCTCAGTGGAAAAGGAAATTTCTCGTGTTATGAAAAGCGTTGTTGACCGTCTGCAGCGAGAAATGCACACGCGATTCATACGACTAAGAGATCTTAATTCCAATTATGGATTTTTACTTGATGTTCAAAATTTATTTAATGATGGTAATTTTGATAATGAACTTGAAAATAATTGCAAAAGCTTGGGTGAATTTTATGATACAGATTTCAATGGAACAGAACTCTATACAGAAATTTGTGACTGCAAGATGTTACTCTTCAGTAGAAAAGAAATTGAACTTAAAACTCCATTAGAACTTCTAACCTCCCTAATATCTTACGGAGAAGATGTTTTCCCAAATATGAGAATCGCCCTTCAAATACTCTTAACTATTTCTACATCAATAGCAAGCTTTGAACGTTCGTTCAGCAAATTAAAATTAATTCTGACGTATTTACGATCAACTATGAGTCAAAACCGTCTAGATTTAACATTTTTAAGCATAGAAAAAGAAAATCTTGAAATGATCAACTTCGATTAAGTAATCGATCAATTCGCATCAGCAAAAGGAAGAAAAATGTATATAGTGTAATATTTGTATTATATTATGATTGTAACTAATTATATACATCTACCTATATCTATGATATAGATTAAGTTTTTTCATGTTTAAATTTTTTTCATGTTTTTTTAAAATAATTGTATTAGTATATAAGATAAATAATATCTCTTTAATTAAAAAATTCTAAATCATGTTAGTCCGATTATTTCTTTGACACTTTTACGAATCCAATATAAGTATTTTTTCTGGCTAGAATTGATTTTTGTTTCAAAATTAAAGCTAAGTCTGAGACTTTAAATTAATATTTTCCAATTATTTTATAGAAGGTAAAGCATTCCCTTATTATTTTTGCATTGTATTCTTATTACATGTATTTTCTATTTATTATAATGTAATGTGTACAGTTATAGCTTTTATAATTTAATACATTTTTTCCTATATCTTTATTGTATTACTCTTTTCAATTTCGAGGGGGGCGCCAAAAAAGGTATTGTACCCGGGCGCCAATTATGCTCACTACGCCATTGGTTTCATTATTTGAGATTTTTATAGGTGTGACTTTTCTATTAAACTGCGAGTAAATTGTATTAATCCCAATCCTTCATTTTTTCATTTTCATGGCTATCTATATAAAATTTATATTGTTAATTAGGTTTTGGATATCAGTTTAAATGACTGGGTGTTCTATATTTTAGCAATACAGATGAATATAATGAACATTTTATAATTAAATTTACAACAATAATATTTTAAAACACGAGTGTCAACATATATTTGTTGACAGAATTTCAGTTGAAATTTGAATGAGCATTTTGAACTGTGAATGAAGGAACCATTCAAATATTTATAATTTATGTATTTACTATGGCTAGAATTATTGTGAATAAGTAATCAGGGGATTATCCTATCATCTCTGAAGATAACTAAAATTGCATCTGATCTTGTCAAGATTTTCGTATTAAAATTTCTGTCAGAAGAATTTTGTAATGAAATTTTTAGAAAGATTAATAACATATATCTATAAAGCATATAGCTTGTGTAATTGTCACAATTGAAAAAGGGATACCAGTTTCGAAGTCGACTGCGTCATTAGTTCGCTTAAAATTGGATGGTGGTTGTCGGCGTGTAGCAGCAGCAATTTTGTTATTCAGGAGCGAAATAAAAACAAATACAATTTTGGCGCTACATATATTTTAATTGTCAAAAATTCATCTGGATTTGGTTTTGTGTGAAAATAAATCTCATTCGTATGAAATACTTTTTCCGCAATGATTCCTAAAGATTCGGATATTGTTTCCCAGGACTTTAATACTAATATTTATGAACGACCTTCTTTTGTATATCAAAATATTAGCAAGAGATTTATAAATCATGATCGAACTTTTGATCGTCAGTATGCAATGGCTTATTCTTCTAGGCTTGCAAGTTGTATACCTTTATTAAAAAAACGAGCAAAATTAAAATGGGGTAAGAAATGATTACAATTTTATATTAGTATTTTACTAAACCTGCCTTGTATTATATAATCACTTCATGTCTACTTATTATGAACAAGTGATTTTTGGCTTTTAGTTATTAGTATATTTATTAGTATAGCGCAATCCAAGGCTGCATTGAACTGACATTAAAGCTAAATCTGTAAATAAATGCATTTTGATGAAAACTAGAATTTTAAGTAACCGGTTAGTAGCGTCTACCTTAAAAAAATCGTTGTAGTGCAATCTAGCCCAAATTTAAAGCAGGAAATAAAAATAAATCTAATTACAAATGTATGACATATTCATAAACAATATACTTACAATTTAACATAAAAATTGTATACAACAGCAGTATTAATTAAATACTTAATAATAACTGACCTAATCATCAACACTAGTCAAACAATAGCCAGATTTTATGGCTCCCAAAATTTCTACCACAAAGTTCTCAGAATGATTATGTGTCTATATATTCTCTGCAAGGAAAATAATAATTCAAAAGAATGAAAATATTACAAACTTTCAAAATCAATTTTTACTTAAGAAACTTGAAATAAAAAAATAAACTGCAAACTAATCTTCAAAATCTTAACTTTAAAAAAAATTTCAAACATAAACATTAAATCATCCATTTCAAAAGCTAGGTTTAATCAAATAAAAACAAAATAAAACAAATGCTTCAAGGATTACTAGCACACAAAAGAAATTTTGCTCTTGGACACAATTACATTATGTCATAAAACAAAAGTTATGTCATACAAACTCATTCGGACTTAGTAAGCCTGTTTGCTGCATTTTATCACTTTCACTGGCACCTTCTCTTTATCCCTTATTAGTATTATAAAAATATATATCCTTTTATCTAAATAATTATGTATTAAAGCTGATGTATTGTAATTCTTTTTATTTCTAGTTTAGTTAATATTTTATGATTTAAATAAAGAATATTAACATTTGTTAATATGATAAATAATTAAAAAAGAAATTTCGAGAATTTTTTGCAATAAATTCCTGCATTGTGGCTATTTAATAGTCATTTACTTAATCAAAATATATTTCATGGTGTAGTTCTTTAATTTAATTGTACCGAAATTAATAAACTTTTTTATATTATAATATTAATAATTTATCAAAATAGAATTATGTAGTTTGTTTATTTCTCTTTATTTCATAATTATGATTTTGTGCTTTAGGTCCTTCAGTTAACATTAAGCAATTGAGTGATGTTTCTGGTAATGAGCAAGTTGTTGTTTTTGGCACCATATTTAAGTTTATGGAATTACACCCTACAATATTGAAAGAGATCTGTGAAGAAGTGAGTTATTTCTTAATATAGTTATAAATGTAAAAATGATTGATTACTTAAAAAACAAAGTGTTATTTTTAATTTTGAGAAAAAGATTGTTGAGATTTAAAACTTACTTTGGTTTTTCAATGAAAATAAAAGCTAAGTTTATTTTACTCTGCCAACTATTTTTCTGCTTACTTTTAAAAAAACGCTGCAGAAACTAATGGAGAAACAGTGATTGTAATAATTATACACAATATTGTCATTGGAAAATTTTTAAGATCATTTATCTTGTTTGTGTCTAATATATGAATAAAATAATATAAGATTAGAATACATCATTAAGAGAATATGCCATATATCAGTCATTGTCATTTGCACTATTATTTTTCTTAAACTTCCTTTAAAATTCAGAAATTTTTTATCTCTTATTTATGACTAGTAACAAGATGAGCAGCTTGATAGTAATTATGGAAATTCATTTTGTGTATATATCATTATTAATAGAATATATTATGTTAGATAGGAAAATAAAATTAGTTTAATAAGATACAAAGCTTTTTAAGTATGATTAAAACTGCAATGAAATTCTGTTCATAGGAAAAGTCTTCATCAAATTGCAATAATTGTGGATGATAAATTGTCTTGAAAAAATCCATTATATCTCAGTTCTAAACTAAGCTATTGTATTGACAAGTAAAGTGGAGTCAAATTAATTTCAGTTAAATAATAGTTTAATTATATGCATAATAATATTAATAAAAAATTCCAATAAAGAAATAAAGTAGAATTAATTAGAGAGCCTGAAAACAAACTTATAAATCGTTTTTTTTTTTTTTTTTTTTTTAAATTTATCTTTTGTTAGAGTTTTTTTTTATTAAATTATTTTGCTTCAATTTAAGTCAACCTCTTTTTATAAATTTAATTTTTCCTGAAATTTTTAAATTGGCTGTATAGTTTTATTCTATTTAAATGCATTTACACTTTTTTTTACAGTTAATGAATAACTTTTTCTATATTGTGATATAAAAATATTTTTCTTCTTTCTCTGCTTTTTAACACTGAGAAGCAGAAATTATTATTTTGATCTGTTAAAATGTGTTTATTAATTTTGTCATTATGAATACAACTACATACTTATTTAACATGCCTGAAAATGCAATCCCTAATTCACAATTCTATTTTCCTACTATCATTCTAAAAAAGTTTGTGCACTTTAAGCAATTTTTGTTACTTTTTTTAAAAGTTTTTTTGCACATATTTTGATGTGTCAATGAAAAAATTTATTTCATCATCAAGATATTGTGTCACTTATCTGACAATTTCCTATCTATAATATTTTTTGATGCTTGACTGATATCAACTGATGAAAGTTCTTAAGATATAAATCTTGAAACAGTATTAACTGGCAAAAATACATACTTACTTGCTTTACAATCAATGTAAAAGCATGCAGCACTTTATTTGGCAATAAAATTTTTTCTATGTTAAAATTCAAATCTCTCTTTCTAAGATAAAATTTGTGATATCAAACTTGAAACCATTTAATTAGAATTTCTTAGTCATTCAGACTTTTCATTCATAAATTAGTTTTAATAATTTTTTTAAGCATTCCAAGTTTAATAATTAACATATCTATCAGCACCAATTTTCTAGAAAGTTCTTTATGCGTGATTTTATGTTGAATCTAAAAACTTTATAGCTATATTAAGTTAGTGTAAAAAGTTTTAAAATATCATTAGAAATTGTTTATTGGTCATTCTTTTTCTTAATATCAATTCATTAGGGTAAAAAAATAGTTTACAATAGAAATATCAGCAGAAAATCAAAAAAAAAACTTATTTTCCTTTTAATTACTGAACCAGTTTAATCCTGTATTTTAAAATTTTTAACTATCCAAATGACCATTTCAACTCAGCAACCCTATTTTTTTTAAATAAGTTTAAGTATATGTCTTTTCAGCTTGAAATTATTCAAAGTTTTAACTGTATCATTAGTACATAATTTTATTTGAAGTTATTGATAACATACATTTTGTAATGCTATATTTGTATATATATATATATATATATTTTTTTTTTTTTTTTTCAATTTTTCATTTTTTATTTTATTTTTAATAAAAGACTCATTTTAATTCACATTAAGAAAAAGAAAAATGGGCATAAAAATCAGTGTATCTTAAAAAATGTTTTAAGTATTTGCTTACTATTGTATGAGATAATTAAGGGCTATAACTGTAATGAAAAATAGTTGCTGGACCAAAAATCACTTTCAAAAAATACTTCTATATAAAAACTGAACTTCATTTTGAAAACGTGGAATTGTAAACAGAAATATATATCTTTCTCAAGTATCAATAGATCTAAAAAATGAACTACTTGCTTATGGTAGTTTTTTCTCTTCAATTGAACTCTTCAACAAACAGAAGATAAAACCAACACTTATATTTTTTAGGAATTTTTTAAAAATTTAATCAAGGTAAAGAAATTTTTTTCCATTAAAATAGTACTTTTTTTCCATAAAAATAAGATTTTACATTGCGAACTTGGTTTTTATAAATATTTAATATTGGTTTAAAATATTTCTATTTGAATTGTTCTTATGTTATACATTTTGATGATTTATTAGAATTTTACAATATCTACTTTTTTGCATTTTTATAGCTATAAATAGTAAAGTTTCGAAAATATTCTCTAAAATAAATTGCAGTGAAGCATTGCAAAAATGAAATGGTGCCTGAAAACTATAAATCAATACTATTTCATATATATTAATGATTTTTTACAGAATAATATGATTCCACAACCTGTGGTAGAGGAATTCACACAAGATGATGATTACATAATTTTGGAGGATGATACTCAACGTGTTATACTCTGTGGGAATATTGAACCACAATATTTTGTTACTGGTAATATCAATTATTTTAATTTTATGAAAATATTAAATTACATGCATTAAGATAAACCTGTCAATTCCTATAAATGAATTAATACAAATGATTCTCAACAGATGGGTATGCAAAAAGTGTGTCTTTTATCTTGAAGTAAATATCTTCTAATCTGTGAATATTTTATTTATCCTCAAAATATACTTTTGATAAAAAAAAGTTGCTTTTGATTTGAACAATACTAATGAATTGTGCTCATATCTCTAAGGATAATGGTCAGAGGTAAATAACAATAGTAATCAAGACTTGTTGATTAAAGTATTTATTTCCATATTTAATTTGAACTGTTATACTTAGTAAATTCTATTTTTACAATTTTTTATTCATATGATTTTTATATGTAAAATTTAGTTTTAAGAAATATCAATTTCGTTTTCAAGAATTTTTTAAATCTCTGCCAAATGATGAATAATTGCTAATTTAATACTTATGTCAGTGCTCACTTTGTTAATTATTAAAATTGTAAAGTAGTGTTAAATTTACATATTGTTTTTTTCCAAGAAACTTTTTAATTAAATCAATTTTTACACAAGATTTTTTGTATATTTGAATTTCTAACATTTTGTCAAATAATTTGAAAGTTTTATGAATGAAACTCCTCTTAAGCATGGAAATCATGTGAGTCAAGAAAGAAATTATATATATATACAAGCAAATTTATTTGATAATCTACAAAATTATTGAAAAAGGCAACAAATCAACACAAATATTCAGTAAGTTATAATATAAATAAGGAACAGTTTTTATATAGTACACCCCATCTGCCAAATTTGGCATATTTCTTGATGCCAAAACATCTAACATAGATTTTAAAAAGTGATTGCCAAGATTTCTAATGAAACTCCATGTGTAAAAAGTGATGGCACATTGCTTTAACTACAAATGTTGGATGATAGAAATAAATGTTTAGTAAAATTAACTTTTAAAATCACTGCTAAAAATCCTTTCTCCCCCAACAAATATTTTTAACTAAAATAACCTGCTATAAAGAGAAAAATACACTTTTACAAGATCTCTCTTAAAAATGGAAAATCAAAAGTTGTGAACCCGTTAGCTTGTTGAATCACTTAATTCAATTTCCAGATTGAAGAATGAATATCTGGTTTTATGTGTCACTCACTAAGGAAAAAAAATTTTTCATAAAGAAACTTATAATGGTTGATTATTTATACACATATATTATAATATAAATTTATGGATATATTTTTACTACTTTAGTTACATTAAAAATTTGTTTTAAACTTTTTCTTGAATATAATACTTATTTCATTCTTTTTAAGAAAATTTTTGTCAATTTTTTTAATATTTGTAATTTTGGTTAGATTTAAATTTGTTTTGTTAAGATTTAAATTAAGATTCTTATATAATTAATTTTTTAGCCCTACACTCTTTGCATCTCCAAATGCTCCTATTCAATGATTTTTTTCCAGACTTACTAACCCGCATGATATTTTATTGTCAACAAATTTTCTCAACAGTTTTAATAATCCACTGTCCATCAAAAATTCTCTAAAATGTTCTTACTGTTTTGTTTATCCAAAAAGTATCTATTTTCGGAATGCTAGGTTTTCTCTAACTTTTATGCTTGTTGGAAAACTTCTACCAAATTTTCCTGTAAGATCCACTGATACTTAATTCCAACATCAATAATACCTAATTAAGAACAAACCACAACTAAAAATGCAAAAAATATGTGCAAAAACCATAACTCTGAAACAGGATTCTTTCTCCTCAATGCATAAATGTTAAATAATTGTCAATAATATTTTGCACTAACATTAAAACTAAATATATCATTACAATCAGTATTAAACAAATGACTGAACAGCATGGATTGTTTCATCCTCTTACATCAGTATGATTAACTACACTCTATCATTTAGGGCCAAATATCGTGCTTTATGATATTTTTTGGTGAAAATTCTTAGCTAGCTATCTGAAGGGTAGCCATAAATATGCTTATTATTTGAGGAATAATAAAGTCATTTACTTCAAAATTTATGAATTTATTTCCTTAGAAAATCAATAAAAAAAGTCAGCATTGCAACACTTCTTTATTAAGAACTAAAGTTTTTTTTGGAATTTAGATATTGCAAATAACCTGCAAAGCAGGGGAACTTCTGGGAGATAATGAAGAATTTATTGTGATTATAAAGTGAAGTAACTTTACAATTTGTTTAACATATATTTTCTAATCATTAGTTCTTATTTTAAATATAATAATTTACATAAACTCTGCAGATTCTCATCTTTATTTTTCATTATATGAACAAAGGAATAGGTATTTTACTTAAAACACTTTTTTTTATTCAATTCAAAATTTCACTGAATATACTAAGCCATTATTTTACTTGGTGAGTTAGAAAATGTCTAATAAATATAGATTAATTACATTTTCGTATAGTTACCTTAATTCGTATAATTACGTGTTTTTAAAAGATATTATTTTTTTAAGTCTTTATTGCTTTTAACAATATTTTTCCTATTTGATTGTTTCTCTTAATAAAAATCATAAATGGCTTAGAAACAAAATTGTATCTGAAAGAATTTAAGTATTCCCTTAAATTGATTTTTCATTTTTCATAAATCGTTTAAATAAATTGAAATATAATACTTTTTGTGGTATATTGTGTTTCTAATTCCTATTCAGTGCTTCAATCAAAGATCTTTAATTCCTTTGCAGTGATTATTTGTAGCAATTTACAAAAACATAAATTGTAAGTAATTAAAAGATTTTAAATGTTATTCAAAAATGGATTAAAATATTGTTAAATATCTAAAGTAAAATTTCAATAGAATAAGTTTAAATGTTTTAAATATATTTGTAAAGAATAATGAAAGTAATACTTTTAGTAGGCACACATTTATTTTATTCTTAGATTTTACAAGTTTATGTTTTGTGAGTTTATGTTAACATGCAAATATGTGTTCACATATATCTTGATTGTCAATATTAGTTTCTTGTAATTTCTTTATTTGCAAATAATTTATTTTGTAAAAATTATTAAAGTTAGAATATTTAATTGTTATTAACTTGATTTTAATATATCAAAAAATGTTGGTGAATAATAAGTGCAATAATAACAGAGAAACATAAGATGATATTTCCAATTTTTTACAGGAGTAAATATAGCTGTTTCTGGTTATACAGAAGAAGGAGGAAAATTCTATGTGGAAGAATATTGCCATCCTTTTGTAACAAGTCCTACTGATTATCCAGTATTTCCTAATGATAGGTAATATTTACTTTCTTATTATTTGATGGAATTTTTGTTTATTATTATTTGAATAAAGAGGCTCTAATTATCTTAAAAATGGATTCTTCTTGAATCCAAAATTTATGTTGAATTTTGTGTATCATTTTTTATTTGTTTTTAAATATTTTTCTTATTTTATATTGTTTTTAAGGTGTGCAACTTATAAAAACTGCTGCAATTTGATTAGTTCTTTTAAGGAATCTGGAAATTTTTTTCAATTTTGAATTGATTCCTAGAAAATTGTGAATAACTTGAATTTTTTTCCTGTTTTTAGTGATTTATTTTTTGTTGGAAAGTACTTGTTTGCACTTTTTTTCAATTTTTAAAAATTTTCATTGAAATGTTGAAAAAAATTTGGTATTAGTTTTTAAATTCCCATTAGATAGAAATATGATTGATATTGGATTGTTAATATATAATGTCCTGTTGACTAAAATATGGATCTGGTTCAGCCATAATACCCCTTTGAAATTTATTTTTCATAGATTGTGATAAAATTCTTAGATTTATGTATATATGGAAGTGTAGCAAAAGAGTCACTTAAGAAATCAACATGTTGTAGTGAATTCTCTCTTTGAGATTAATGAGTTACTATTTTCTTAATATTTTATTAAATTTATTCAATATTAATATTTAAATAAAAGGAATATTTGTGTAAAACATTTTTTCATTAGTGAATTAGGAGGAGTTAAAATTATTTAATATACCTGATGGGAATTTTCTGTTCAATGATTAGTGGACTTATGAAAAGTCATACAAGGGTGGATTTTTGTGTAGTGAAGCGAAATCACATGCTCATTGTTTACTCTACAAAAAAGAAAATGCTTTGCTTTGCAAATGTGAGAGATTCATCTATTAAATCTCACAAAAGAAAAAATACTCTTAATAATGTTCTAGGGAGCACATATAAAAAATTTGCACATTTAAAAACATTTTATTACTTTAACAGTGCTGAAAAATGTAATTTAAAACCTTCAATTCTTGAAGTTTTAGATTCATTTGTTTAATAAATTGAAATCTCTTAAAAGCTGAAATTCTATGGATCTTGTGTAGGTGAAACAGATGAAGATAATATAAAAGTTGCAGGCCAATTTGATGTTATCTTTATTACTGAGAAAATCACTCAAGAATTGTGTATAAACAAAACTTTGATCGAGAAACAGAAATTTTAATTTTTTTAAAACTGTAAATCGTTTTAATATCAATGACTAAGAAATTAATAAAAATGTCCTTTGTGCAATATTCTGTGGTGTGAAACATCTTATGTTTACCTCAAACTGTATATAAACCAAACTTTTTAACTAATTATATAATTTAAACAATCAATAATCTGCCTCTAAACACATTATTCAAGTTCACATCTGAAACCTACCTATAGGTGTCTACAATATAACATTAAGCTTATATCTGATGCTTTTGTTAAGTAGGTCTTAGCTAATGTTTTACAAGGTTTTTATTCATTAAAGATTACAGAATTTCAATAAACTTCTAGTATTTCCAAAACCTAAATACATTTTCTGAATTTCAGTCATTGAAGGTTGCAGTGCACCTCAATACTTTGTAAAAAGAACTGAACCCCTTCAATATCTACCAACTCTTATTTCTTACAACATAACCAGCAGGCACCCGTTGTTGTGCAACATTATGAATGGATTGTGGTTGACTAGAAAGTTTTATATTGTGACGAGTAATGCTATGTTCTCTTCCACTTGGATGGAAAGCTTGGATATACCGATTTTCAGATAATAGTCTTGAGGGAATTGTTCCAACTGATAAGTTCAGTGCTGATAATGTACTGTTTATGTAATATTTATTTGTATGGCATTGAATTTTGGCATGTAATTTCTTTTAAATTTAACATCAATACCTAAATGAACAATTTTACTCAAGTTGGATCTACCTTTTTTTTTTTTTTTGGTAATGATCAATGATTTTTTATATTGATGAATGCTACTTTTAACACAACTACATGCTATACCACGTTTCAGCTTGTCATGCAATGTCACAATATGAATGAACAATGATTTGTGTATGTAGACCTAAACTTCATTGAACATTTGTGGATTGAGCTAAAGTGATGTTCAAAGATTAAAAAATTTTTACAGTCTACAACTGAGATGATGATATTCTTGTAGCATTAACCCTCTGCTGTTCAGTGTCCCAGGTGATGAAACACCAAACTTTAAATTGTTACCAAAACGTTGCATTTTGTGATAAATCAATAAAATTTGGCTTAAAATGTTCTTTAAGCTTTTTTGTATAATGGATGGCAGCACTACATAAGACGATCATTAATTTTCAATTATAGTAGATTATTTAAATTCCTTTATTTAGAAGGAATATTTCCGAATTTTTTTCTTATACAAAAATAATTGCTTGTAAAGAAATTCCAGTGTTATTTTGTTGCCTTTACCTTAAATTATTGATTCTGTATTACTTTAAATTTTTTACGCATAAAGTATATGCAGAATTATCTGATAAAACAAGGTGTTCCATCACCTGGAACACTGTGTTGCAATGGCACTTTTCCTTTACGCGATTCAGAGCGCAATTAGACTTGAACTCAATGCTGAGGGGAACAGCTGTGTTTATTTTTTCCTAATTTTTCTCTCTTTTGGGGGGAAATAAACTAATGTTGAGGAATTTACAAGGAAGGATTACATTTATATGGATAATATTTCAACACCTTTATTGGCCTCTTGAATTGTGAGCTTCTGTGTGATATAGGATTATATCACTCACACACACACACTTTTATCCTCTTGATTTTCCTTTTTGCTGCTATTCATTTTATAATATTGTGAATATATTTTTTGAATGTATATATTATTAGTATATTTTTTGCAAATATAATTTTAATTTCAAGTTAATCTTTTTAATTTGACAATTGCAAATAAATGATACATAGAGGTCTTAGTCCTTCTGAAGCAATAAAAATGCTTCAAAAATTGCCATCTGTTAGTGAATCAGAACATGTGGATAGTGATACAGAGAATAATGTTCCCAAACCACTTGATCAGTCTCAGTCTGATAATGTATCAGATGCCAGTGAAAATGATGATGATAATTTATCTCAACCAGACTCCTCTATGCAGCTCCAAAACCTTACTTGGATAACTAAAAAAATTGTTCAGAAATCTTTTTTTAATTAATTTATTTATTTAGTAAAGAGTAGCAGGCTTTCTTGTGATACACCCTGGACTACACTAAATTTGTTATGTTGGTGTAATACATTGTTTTCTCATTCATATGCTAAAACATATATGTGTATGGGCTTCATTGCAATGCTTGCTTTTTACAACCTTTGCGGCTCAGTGTTCCATGTGATGGAACTCCCATAAAATCGAAATGGTACATGCAATCTTTACAAAATTTTCACAGTATAGTCATAAAGGCCTAAATAGATAAGTTACATTTTTTTTTAATATTTCAACTTTAAAGGGTAGTGCACATGAAAGGATTAATGTACACACTAAGATTGTAAGCTGTATATTAAAGTTAATTTGTTAAAAGTAATGTGGATAATAGGTTAATGAACAGTTTGTACTGCAAACAAATCGAACAACAAACGCTTTCACAAAAGATTTTTGTTTTTAGATAACAAATTAAAACAAATTCTAGTAAACACTTCTCATTTCTCAGAGCATAATGTACAGAGTTGCTAAACCCAACAGACCCAAAATCTTTATCATCTCTTTTGAATTATGTTGTTTGTCTATTAAACTTCAGATTTCTATACTGGAAAGATTTTTTCTGATAGAATATTTGAAGCCAAAGTAGATCATAAGTTTCGGTTTTTATTTCATTCAAAACCAAAACTGTTTTTATTTTGAATACCCCCTCATATTTTTGTTGAAGAAGTGGGAAGATGTCAGAGAAATGGTCTTAGAAAGGCACTCAAACCAAGCTAATATAAATAAGGTTTGAGATCTTTACAACAACAATGCTATTAATCACTTCCAGAAATTTTTAAAAAAGAGAGAAAACAATCACCATTCAACAAAATCTTTAATGTCCCATAAACAAAAAGTGTAAAGGACTGATTAATATGCAAGATTATACATATAATTTTTTTAAAGTAAATTTACTAAGAAATTATACATTTTAATTTAATTTTTAGGTTCTCTAGGAAGAATTAATTGATTTCACAAAAAATCTATGATAAATTGATGATTGGTTAACAAATAATATGGATAGTTATCACAGTCTTGTAACAAATTATGTTCATTTACCAATCATCCACACATGTTATACAATAATAAGAAGTTACATTAATTTAGCTAAATAAGATAGTGCAACAATATAGCTAAGTTGGAAAATAGCACTTATTTGGGCAATAGGAAGATGTTATCTTCTATTTAAAGTATATATTTTTTCCCTTTACCATCATCTTACTGTCTTGTTCATTATTGTAAGGTAGTGTATGATATGTGTTTAAATGAAGTTTAATAAATGTACTTATAATAATGTAAATTACAGTTAGTGAGTGTTATTTGAAAGCAGAAGCACAAATTTAATATTTTGCAATCTGTCAACTTCTAAGTGTTTGATTTTATTTTTCTTCATTGTAGCCTATAATTTATTATTTTATTTCAAATTTCTTGGTTAGAATTAGGATAGCATATTCTAATATACTCAAAATTATAATTTGTACGAATTTACTTAAAATTGTACAAATTTAGTTTTGAAAAACTTACTCTTGTTAGCACCTCACATTACCAGTTTTAAATACTTAATAATTTAACTACAATTGCTTCTCAAATTTATATAAAATAATTAACAATTAAAAAGGAAACTATTTGTTGTTTTCATTGTAAATATAAACTTAAGTACATTTTGTTAGTGCTTATACTGCTTTAAAAAGTTTGTTTATTATAAATTATTTAAGCAAGTATAGAATTTTTTTTTAAACAATATCACTTTCTTATTCAAAATATATAAATACTTTCAATTATAAATAACTTCTTCCTTTTATGTATATAATCAAAACAAATCCAACTGTTTTTGGCTTTATTCTTCTTTAAAATGAACAATATTTGCATTATATTGTAGTTTGTATCTTATATACCTCATTGTGACACTCAAATATTGAAATTTCTGATGTTAATTCTTTATAAAAGTGTTTTCTTTGCATGTTAAAACTTTTTATAATGTTTGAAACGAGCAAGCGTTGAGTATAATTTAAATGTTTGTTTTTCTTACTAGACCGTTTTTTGATAAATTAAACACATTAATTATTTTTAACAAATATTTATAATAAAGAAGAGTTTTGTAATTATTCTAGTTGAAAATTACCCAATTTTTACAGGTATGTGCTATTCATATCTGGGCTGTGTTTTAATGAAGCAAGTGTTACTTTTCCCTTACAAAATTTGATTGATTTAATTACTGGACAACTTAGTTGTTCTGAAGAACAAGAAAAATTTTCAAAGGTAATCCGTGTTATTATTGCTGGGAACAGTATAGGTCATAATGCAAAAGATTTTCATAAGGTAATATTTTAATTTTTTTTTTTTATTGTAAAAGAAATGTGTAACATTATTGATTTTTCTGCTTTTATATTGTTGTGTAATATATTTATTTCAATTAAAATATTTTTTATTTAAAATTTAAAGTTATAAATGTAAGGAATTTAATTGAAATTAAAGACATTAAATTCAAGAATTTTTTTCCTGCAATCATTTCATTGTGACCAATTAATTTAATATTTTTATTTGATTTAGAATTTTTTTAATAGTATAATTAAATTTTGGTTGTAGTATTGTGAAGCAATTTAAAATTTTCATTTATGAAGCTTTTTTACAAACTATTTTGTTAAAATATTGTAACTGCCATAAATATTGTATTTCATTCAGTTCATCCACATCCATATATTTTTAATTATTGGAAGTCTGTTATGTTAAAGATGTACTTTTTTAAAAATAAAAATCATTTTTGAAATGTGAAAGGATTACTAAAAAATAAATGTTTATTTACAAAATTTCTTTCAATATATAACACTAATTAAAGTTTAATGAAGATTTTTAAGTATGGAAATTGAATTTCCCTACAGTTCCGTATTTTCTGATTTGAAAAATATTTTTACAAGAAATGTGTTCAATGTCCTAAATCAATAAACTAGTGATTAATCCAAAAAAATAAAAAAATAATAATAATAATAAATAAAATAAGGAATGACTTAAGTTTCTATAAGTATTTATAAAAATTCATGTACAAATAGGTTGTGTTTGCCATTGGAATTATATTATTTTGTGTGTATACGTATTGATTTTCTAGGGAGAATTTTAAATTAGGATTTTTTTTCCAATTTTATTCTGGGTTTTAAAAAAAATGAAAATAATTCATTACATAAATAGTCATTTCCATGTAAATAGTAAGAATAATAATTATTATAAAAAATAACTAATGTATATTCTAGCATTTCAAAAGAATGCTCAACCATTCAAAGTCTAGAATTTTCTTTATAATTCAGTACAGATTAATGACGTTTATTATAATTGCAAGTAATGTTTTTGATTATTAAAAGTGATACATTTATACTATGCCCGTCTGTAGAAATAGATTTGTAATTCTATGCAATTATAAAACTCTCTGCTTTAAATAGTCATACTAAGCTTTTGTGTATAACTATTTGCATACAAAGTCTCAGTGTAGATTTTTCATTGACATTTTGTTATTAAATTTACAGATGTTTGGTTTAATATAGGTAAAGAATATTTATTTTTTTTATTTTTTAATTAATTTTTATATATTTGAATCATTTTCTAATTTGATAATTTACTATGTTATTATCCTCTGTGCTTAGCAATGTTTGATCATGTTACTGTAAGCTATATTTGTTGCAATTTTGTTGTAAATCTAATTCATTTTGGAGAAGAAAAGGCTTTTTTTTCTTTTCTTTTTTTTTTGTAGGAAAATACTTTGCAATCACTTCTATGTTTAATTACGAAATTGGGTTTGCAATTGAAGTAAATCAAAATATAAGTTATTAATCCTGTATGATAAATATAATCTAAGTTATTGATTGATAATAAATCTTATTTTTTGTTTTGTTTCAGACAGATATTTTAACAAGAAAAACAAAAGCTTCAACTATTGAAAGTGTAAAGTTAATGGATGATTTTTTGGCACAGTTAGTTGTAAGTAAAGTATTTAAAGCATTTAAAAATATTTGTTGTGAAGAAATTTTCTTTCATTTATTTATGAATTGTGCTTTCCCATGTGAATGTGATGGATTTATCAATTATTAAATGTCTTAAGTTTCTTTGCTGTTGACATGTTATTTTGTAATTAAATTGTGTTTCAGAGATATAGAAAATTACAAGTTTTATTTAAATAAGAATATTTACTGGGAGGAAATTTGTTGTATTTTTATACGAACTTAAAAATAATCTTTCTTTTTCTTTTTTTTATGGAATTGTATTTAAATTTTTTCTTTTAGAAATAATTAATTCCTTTTACATTGGCTTTTAATTCAGATTAAAAAGTTATAAGTGTCTACCTAATTTTGTATATTTTTTTATTTTCATTCCTTTAACCAATCAAATGCTGTTAAATTTAAACAAAACAAGTTTAATAAATTTATGCATATTAAGATAGAAACTACCATACATTTATAGAAAATATACATTTATTGTAATCTAATCACATTTATTCTAATCTATCTTATTATTAATACCATACATTTATTGTAATCTTCGTAATCAATGTATAATAAGTGTGTTCATTTTTTTTGTAAATTTTGAGATTCCACAAAAGTTTAAAAAAGTGTTTTTCATATCATGCAAACCTTCCTCATCTCCTGCCGCAGAAAAAACTCGCTTCAGTTATGTTTCACCAGCAGTCAAAAAGAGCCGCATATAACATGTATAACAAAATGTGATGCTTTTGAAATACTTAAATTCATGGATTATGTACAGGAAAATATTTCATGAATTATATACAGAAAAATTTAGTACACTATTTCATTTTTTTTAATCTAGTTTGTTACATCTTTATTTTTAAATTTGATCATATACTTATTAGAATTTTTGAGATGAAAACGCAAGACTGAGAATTTCTTCTTAATGTTTAAGGATTCTGATTTTATAAAAAATTTTAAAAAAATTGTTTTAGAGAGTTAAAAAGAAATATATTTCCTTAATAAATAAAAGTACTTTTAATTTGTTATTTTACTTTTATTTGTGCTATTAACTTACATACTCTTTTATTTTAGAAATTTTAAAATATTCTACATTGTAAGTATTTACTGTAGTGTTGTATTTTTTGGATAGTTAAAAAAAGCAAAATATTGCATAAATAAATATTGACATTAAATTTTAATGATGTGTAATATAAAGAAATTTTTTAATTATAAAGACTTTTTAAAGTATTATTGTATTATGAGAAGAAGAAATGCATGAGTGATGGGAAATTTTCATGGTATTTTTTAATAAACCAACAACTTCAAAATGAAATAATACAAGAATTGTTGCATACAGCTTAGTAATTTTTTTTTACTGTCAGCCTAATGTGAAACCCCCAAAGTTTAGTTCCCAAGCATTGTTGGTACTCAAAATTATCGGCCCGCTAATGGAATAAAAGGCTAAATCGACCTTGCCAGACAGAATATTGTGTCTAGTACCAGTGCCTTGGCAGCTTGAAATGCTTCCACTGAGCTACCTGACTTTAAACACAGTATTACTCATCCGATTTTTATAGATCACTCAACTGGAGATATTTTGTTTGAAAAGTGGTTGAGAAGCGTTTAGAATTACGAACAAGTGGATTACTGTACTTGTCAATGGATAGTTAAAATGTAAACAGGTCTGTTTCACTAAAAGGGCTGCTTTTTTAAAAACTCACCTGCTCATAGGAAGGACTTTCTTTTAAAGATTTTCAGACATTGATGGTTAGAAATTATAAGTGTTTTAAACAGGTTGCTTAAAATGTTACCATATCTTAAAACATATGTCATTTGCTCAAAATAAAAAACTTTCTCTTGGTATCAAAACTTTTGATACTGTGCAGAAGTATACTACAAATGTACTTTTTCCTGCTAAATGCAATTTTTTTTATGTTTATTACTCAGGAAGTGAAACGTTTTCTGACACTTTATCAAACTAGTAAGCAAATGTTGTCATTTATTGCAGGAGATTTTCATGCATTGATGAAAACTTTAATGCAAAAGTTTTTAAAAGAATCTTTATCTGTTTCTCGATTTAAACTTATTAGTGTTGATGTAAGAGTAATAAAAAAATGCTTGTCAATTAGATGTTGGATTCATTACCAAAAAAATCATCAGAGAATTGCAGATAATTTTTGTATCAATGACAAAAAGTAAATAGAAAACTATTCTTTGCAATATAATGTAGTGCAAAGCATATCATGTTTAGATTTTTGAACTCTGATATGTAAGAAATCAAGTAATTTAAATAAAATGCAGAAACGTTTTTTGTACTTGTCTAATGCATCTAAAATAAATGTGCCAGAATGTGGTTTTGTTTTAAAAGAATTTTATAATTTTATAGAAGAGTTTAAACTATTATTACCGACTTTTTGATTTAAAGAAAGTATTGATGAGAAGTTTTATCCTGCTGAAGATATAGAATAGATACTTCTGGTATGAACTTCCTCTCAAATAGGCAAAATTGTCATTTATGAAAAGTAGTTAATTTGCTTTTACTACTCTCTCATGGTCAAGCATCTGTTGAACATGGATTTTCTGTGAAAAAAAAATTTGTTTATGGAAAATTTAAATAATCAATCAATTGTGGCTAAGCCATCATTGATGATCATGTCCAATCATAGGAGGTGTCAACATAATAATTAGCAAAGACCTTAGTTTTACTGCTGATGCCAGGCAAAAGTATATATTAAATGAATTATCACAGAGGAAAAAAAAAGAAAGCAGTTGATAACAGAGAGAAACCAAAAAGCACTTCTTGCAGAAAATCATGAACTAAAAATCAAAAAGAAGCATTTGAAAGATTACATAAATGAACTTAAAAAATCTGCAGTAGAGTATGATGAGGAAGATTAAAGAACTGCTAAATTAAAACTATCGCTAAATCATCATTAAAGGCAATCGTGAGACAAATAAAAAAAATTAAATGTAGCTTGTGACTGAGAAAAATCTGCCCACCTCTATTATAGACAATAGAAATCAGTTTATCTATACATTACTGAGTTTAGAAAAATGTGTTAAGTAAACAACAATGCTTTAAATTTGTATTTATTTGATCTATGTAAGTTTACTGAGATATTTTGAATAATTTTTTAGATTCATGAAATACTATTGTATAAAATATAGTAAAGCTGTAAAGTTAACACTGAGCACAAAAAATATAGGAAAAGCGTACAATTTTAAAACCTAAATAGATAAAAAAAATTATAATAATAATTGTTTTTTCCATTTAATGAGGATTTTTTTTTTTTTTTTTTTGGATTATTAGTAAGTTCAATTTCTCATGTTTTTAAAAATATTTTTACTAAGGGAAAATAATTCCATTTATGCTTGTAAATAAATATTCAAGTTAAAGATATAATACAATCTGATGGATTTTATTTTCTGTGGTTTATAAATACTTGATATAAATTGTTTTTATAGACCTCAATTGATGTTGATCTTATGCCTGGTGAATTTGATCCAACTAATCATTTAATGCCTCAACAAGCTTTTCATCCATGTATGTTTCCTAGATCATCTGCATATTCAACTTTTCATGCAGTTACAAATCCATATGAAGCTATTATTGATGGAGTTAGGTATAAAAGTTTTTCTGATCATTCCTATTTTAATTATTTTAGAAATTATTTTATGAATATATTCTTCCACTTATTTCTGATAACAAATCATGTAAATATTTCAGTTTAAAGGATTAAAAAACTAGTAACTTTTTTATTTGTGAAATTTTTTATATATTACAGTTATATTTTCAACTAATGTTTTGTGCCATTTCCTTTAGCTTTGCTTAGAAGCTTTGTTTTTAAAAACATTACAGTTTAATGATAGAAAACAATTTCTTGATTTTTAAATTTAAGACAGACATATCAAAGTTTGTTCTATTTTAAAAAAATTTTTTACTTACATTTGTTGTTATTTAATGTATATGCAATTAAAAATATGCTGTTTAATAGATGTCTTACCATAAAAATACACCCATTGTTTTTAATGTATTTTACACTGTATAATCAGCGGATTATGCGTTAAAAAGTTTGGAATTTCTACTTGCATATTATATGCTGCTGCGGATAATCTAATAAAAATATTCATCAAAAAAACTTACAATATAATTTTTTAAAAATATGCTGTTTATGTTTCATAAAATAAATAACAGATCGTGCTACAACTCGACTAACATATTTAATCTATAATCAACTTTGTCCAATGACTTTCAAGAAAGAATTCAGTTCATCCTAAAGATAAGATAGTTGAGAAAACAATTGCTATCATCCTTATGAATTTTGCCTTGAGTGGAGTTACTCCATTCCCAAAATATTAAATTCTTATATTACCATGTGGAAGCAAAAATTTTAAGTTACACAGTGGATTTTAAACTATAAGTTAATAGCAAAGTCAAATGAAAAATGGTGACAATTGTAATAAAGTAAGATAAAAACAAATAATAATACAAAAAAAAAGAATGCACTGTGCAAAAAAAAAAAAAAAAAAAAATGCATCCAATGTTGAATTTAAAAAAATTATTTCTTTCATTTAATTATTAATGAAATAAATTTTGTTTTTAAAAAATATGTCTAACATCATTTTAAAAATTGTTAAAAAAATAAAAATCACAAGTTTTTCTTCCTTCTTGGAATTATCTTCTTGATCAATGTTGTGCTTTCATCACTGTTGCAATGAGGTGGATTCAAACAAACCTTTTTCAAAATAAGTGTTTTTTCTACTCAGTTTATTATATTTTTAATCACACAGTGTATTTTTTTATTTTACGTGACACCCATATTATCAGCAATATATATTTTCAATTTTTCACAGGAAAAATTGCCACTGTAGATTATGCACTCTTTTGCTTGGATAAGAAAGTCTTGCAGATAATTTAACGCTTTGGATTATATACAGGAAAATACAATATATAATATTTCAGATTAAGAGTTTGTATTAAAAAAATAGAGCCTAGAAGTGGTTCAGGCATTTTCGAATAATTTTTATGATTAAATCTTAAGAACATCATCCTCAAATATTTCATTTTTATTGTTTATATAAAAAAATTGAAATTTACCTTTTTTTTTATTTTTTGGCTTATTTATAATGATAATACAGCATCAAATTTATATTATTATAATAGTTATTACAATATAAGTCATTTTGATGTTGTTTATTAAAATAAATATCTAGTATTCTTTTTTTGTATTATTATTTAAAAGTAGCTTATTTAATGTTTATAATATTTAAAAACATTTTCCTCTTTTTATTAAGATATTCAAAATAGTGTCTTGATTTTGAATAATTTTCATAATTCTTTTTGTAATGTTTATTGGTGCACCTAGATTTTCACTGTGACTGTGATGAAACTACGCTAAGATTATCCCCATGCTTCAAACACTTGCACATAATTTGTGACTTCCATAGCTTAGTGATTGCTTTCAATATGAAATCAAATGGCTTGTCTTTTCTATGAAATTTTCACCTCATGAATTTCCCAAGATAAGTCTCTAGATCAGGGATAGGCAAACTTTTTCAATCGCAAAAAAAAAAAAAAAAAACTGTGGCGGGCCAAGATAAATTTTCTAAAATTTTAAAAACAATATACAAGTTTTACAATTTAATTATGTTAAAGAGAGGAGGGAAATAGCGATTTCTCTTGTAAAAGTTCAATACTTATCTGTCAGTATACTTCTGAATTTTTAAGGCCCATAGTTGAAAACACTTGTTCAAAATAAATAAGAAAAGTAAGATGGATATACATTTTATAAATTCTATATATTTTTGTTTAATTTCCGTTGGATCGACAAATTAAAATTCTGCCTTCGGGCCGGATAAAACCTTGCAGCAGGCCAGAATTGGCCCTCAGGCCGTACTTTGCCCATCCCTGCTCTATATGGTGATGAGCTGTACCTATTTGCCTTTTGTTTTGCCGTTAACGGATCCCCACAATTTTTCCACATTTTGAGTGCGAACACCCTTTATTAGATCAACAAAATTAAAAGAATGACTCACAGTTAAATTACTGTAACCAGCCTTTTTAAACTTGTTTGTTTTATTGGCTTGTCAACAATCTGAAAAAATTGTTGATCTTTCCTTTACTTAGTTCTGCAACTATTGCTATTGAAAAATAAAAATAAAACTTTTCATAGAATAATCTACAGAATATTCATTCTTGTGTAAGTATTATACCAGTTTTTTTTTGTATGTATGCAAACAAGCTTTTGTCAATATCAACTGTTTTTACAGGAGCACCAATTTGTTCTTTATGTTTTCATTATAAATCTAAAGAACAAACCTCCTTCATATAGTTGTTCCAATCAATTATAGTATTTAGACAAATGTTAAGCTGTTTATTGTACCATTTGAGAATGTTAATTCCTCTATCAAAAAATACATAAAACACAGTGCTGTTGAGAATGATATCTTGAAACCACTAAACCCAGTGTTGGATCGAAGGGTCTTATTTTGTTAAGTTTTTCATATTGTACCTCCACATACTTTCCTTTACATATGGTTTCATTTTGTGTTCATTTACACATATGCTGTTATAAGGGAGTATGTCTTTTTCCTCAAAAAACAAAATGGCATCTTCCTCACTCCTCATAAGTTAAAAATTGTCAACATAATTTTTACAAGGTTTAAATTTGAAACAAAAAAAATTGTATTATTTCCTGTGGCTTGAATGTAAACTGAAATTGAAAATTGCTCTTCCATTTTGGCTTTTTTTCCTTCTTCTTTTCAAACAAAATTAGACGATATATTCAAGTTGCCATGAAAATCAAAGTATACATTTTTATTGAAGTTGCATTTTACTCTATTCTAGAATTTTAGGAACTTCTGGACAAAATATAAAAGACATAAAAGCATATAGCAGACTATCTGATTCCTTGTACATAATGGAGAAAACATTAGAATGGGGACATATGTTACCAACTGCACCTGATACCTTGAGTAAGTTTTATTTATTTTTTTATGGAATATTATTTTAATTAACAAATCTATCCCATACATTTATATTAGAGAGTATAAAGAACTCTTAATTAGTTAAAGTTGTGTAAAACTTTCTACATTTTTGGATGAAAGATATAAAGAAATATAATTTTCAAGAAACTTAAAGAAATAATAGTAATAATAATTTTTTAACACTGCATGCCACAAACTTCATATTCAGCCATGATATACTTTATTTGTAAATGTAACAAATCAGTTATAATAAGTAAAGTTGTTGTTGCACCATCTTGTTTCCCTGTACCTAGCCCTGAATTAGGCTCTACCAGTTAAATAGAAACAGCCAGATTGAACCTTCGTGATTTTAAAATAGGGACTAAGTATAAAATCCCTAATACTTGGCCTGTCATTCTTAGAGTTATTATTTCACATAGACAATCAGCAAATTATTGACAAGATTCTACTCATGTATACTCATCAAGCAGTATGCACAATTTTTTGCCATTTGCTTTTAATTTAAAAATGTCTCATAAAGATTCTGTTTGCAGTATGTCTGTAAATTTATGCATATTGGTATATCTGTTTATCAAATGCTATAAATTGCTGGAAAAATAACTATATGCATGGTTAAAATAACTATTCAAATCTTTCCAAACAGCTTATCTAGCAACAACTGAAAACTTGATCAGCATATCAAACATATGAAAAATTTGTTTCATAATATTAATGTCTCTTATATCAGGATATTAAAGTTTGCAATAAATTCAAAATGCAGAAACAAATATAAAGCTTATGAACTTTTTATGAATTTAACTCAATTCTTGCCTTTTGTGATTTCCGAAGAAGGGTTATGTTATTTATTTGAAAAAAAAAATTATCAGTTAAGCAGGACTTGAAATGATAAAGGAAAGTTGTAATGTTAAATTATACAATGGGAATAAAACCAAAATTAATTTTTAAAAAAATTTCGTATCTTTAGAATAATTCAAGATGATATTCTTAAATTTAAATCTAATTTTTTTGCTGAACTATTATGATTGCATTCTTAAGATTCAAAGATTTTCTTTGTTACATTTTGAAAATATAATTTGCCATTTCTATCAATATGTATGAATATATATTTTAAAATTATTTATATTTTGATTACCTTTTTAATTTTTGTAATTTTGAAATATCAAAAAGGAATAAAGTTTTCAAATGAATTTTGAAGTTAGAAGATAAATATAATAGTTCAAATAAATATCCAAAATATTAATATAAATAATGACTTATCTTAACAATTTTGACACCTTCAAAACTCATAGCTTTCTGTCTATAGGAACAATCATGTACATTTTATTTATCTTAAAACCTCATTAAAAGAGTGCCACTTTATTTGACTACATACTCATTTTATTTGACTAATACTCATTTAATGCTTTTTACCTTTCTATATATCTAAAGACTTTTATCAATTAAATTTAAATGTTCTTTATAGATTGCTATCCATTTGTTGATAAAGATCCATTTATTTTATCTGAATACCCTCATGTTTATTTCACTGGTAATATGAATAAAATGAGTACTAAGTTTTATGGTATGTATATATTAATTTCTGATATATATTTAAAAATATTACTAATTGCTTAGTTAAAAATTCGGAATCAAGTTTTATTTCTGTTACTTAATGTTTGATTATATTAGGTTAAGAAAATTATATGAGAAATATTACCTGTTTTGTTTTTCTCCTGTGATTAAGGTTATTTAATTATTAATTTGACTCTTGAATATATAATTTTAATTCTGATTTTGATATCTAACAATTTAAAGACAGATCATACATAAACTGTAGTTGGTTGATATGTTAAAATAATTGATGCCATTTCCCCACTGCCTTAGTTTTTTCATTTGTATTTCATTTTAAACTTACATTTAATTATCATTAAATCAAGTATTTTCAGTTGCAATATGTTTTACTGCCAGAATAATTAGAGGATTATAATGTTTTGTATAATTTTAAAAGGGATACACATACTAATAAATATAATTGCTTATGAATTTACTTATGACTTAAATATTAAGTTTTTTCTAGAGTATTTTGGTTTTTATTTATTTATTTATTATTTTTTTTTTGTCTATTGTAAAAAGATATCATTTGATATTTCTTGAAGAAATGTTTTCACAGTATTATTATAAATTCTATTTTTAGGAGACAAAAAAGTGTTGATGCTTGCTGTGCCTAAATTTGTGGAAACTTTCTCCTGTATATTGTTAAATTTACGAACTCTTGAAGTTGAGCCTATTTTAATTGGAGATACCCTATTATAATTGGTTCAAAAGTTTTTGTTTTAACTAATTATACATTCTTTTATTAATAAAATTGAAAATATATCTGCATTTGTAAATATAATGTTGTATTAATGTTCTTTTTTCTATTATGATAGAAATATTTTATACTGATTTACAAATAATAGAATATTAATTAAATATTTTATTTGTGTGCTGTACTCAATTTTAGAAATTAGACAGTATATTTAATTATATATTTTACTCTATATATAAAAATTATGAATTTTTATTAGCCTTTTTTATGCCTAAATCTTTAATACAATTATATAAAATGGAACTCTGGAATGTATTTTCAAGTAAAATTTAAAAATAATTATTCATCCTTAAGTATTATTGTATTCATATTTCTTTTGAGTATGCAACATGTGTTAAAATATTTTCTAAAATTCATATATATATTTTTCAAAGTGCAGTAGGAAATCATAATACAAAATGTATCAAACTTAAAAGGTGTGCGTTTTTTATTATGATAATACAAGGTTTTCATCTGTCTCAATTACAATAAAAATATTTTATCTAATTTTTTATAAAATATAAATTAAAATTAATTTTTAATTAGAAATTTATAAAAATTTGAATAAATTTGAATTAATTTGGATTTTTATTGAATACAAAAGTAAGTAAATTTCAAATTTCTGTCTTAATTGGCATTTTTTAAATTTAAAGTTAATTGTGTATTTATATATCTTATAAAATCTAAATATTTGTGGCAGAAAGTGCATGAGTAAATTATCACTTGAGAAATTTCTTAAATATTAAGTAATGGTAATTTTTTATTGAATAAATTAATGTAAATTTAAAACATTGTCAAAATAGTACATAAATTCTAGAATTGAAAGTTTTCGGGGAAACATTATTTTATTTGAAGCATTTTTGTAAATCTTTAATTACCTTAAAAGTACTGATCATTTCTAATCATTATTTTATTATTTTTAAAACATAGAAACAGAAAAATTTAAAATATAATAAAAATAGGCAAAATAATCCTTTATTCTGTATTCCATTATGAAAGTTTACAATTTAAATTTTTCCTGATTAGTAAAATTGTATTTTTAAAATACAATATCATAGCAAAATGATATTCTTTATATGAGTTAAAAAAAAAAAAAAAAACTGATTTATGTAATTTGTAATTTTTTTATTTATTTATTTTTTTAAATATGAGTTGGGTACTGATAAATATTTACAGTAGACACTTGATTGCAAGTTTATGAAGATAGATAAAATAATTCTTAATTAAAAGCTTGTAAAATAGAAGAATAAGTATTATAAACTAATTTTAGAACTACCTTTTCTTTATAAATAATGTACTATTAGAAAAAAAATTAGTATACACAAAATAAGAAATGCGCAAAATAAAATTTACATTTTGAAACGATTCTTACTTTCATTTTATCATTTGAAAGTTAAACTGTGTGATAAGTATTTATGTTCCAAACTGTATTTTTCAGAACAGAAATTTTCAATTTTTTTTGGTAGGAAAACATTTTATTGTTTTTCTCAAAAAAGTGCCACACTCCTTTTAGCTATAAATCTGAATGTTTCACATATGGTTGTGACAAACGCCATTTTTTACTTGATTGCCAAAATGCATTCTCATTCATTTAATTTTGCACTACTTCTCACTCATAAAATGCATTTGAAAGCTCATTTAAAATGTTCTGAAATGAGATAGGCAGTAGAGATTTTGTTTCTTGAAGCTCATGAATGAGTATTTCATCTTCATTCAAGTCACCAGGTTCCTTGTTTTCTTACATTTTGATGACTTTCGTAATAAAACTTGTCAAATTGATCTAAATATCATTTTTCCTGTAAATATGATTCCAAGTATAGATTCATTAGTGCATTGCACAGGGAGCATGAATATCTTGAGGCGACTGCAAACCACGTGATAACTGATTACAAATATATTTTATGATAATTTCTCATGAAACTTGTGATTATATTCAATGAAGTTTAAGATAGGAGAAATTCCACATGAATCACGTGAAAAAAAAAATCAAGATTTTAGTAACTAATACAGTTTGCTATCAATAATTCAAAGAATTTTATGAATCTCCAATAGAAACATCAATCCCAGTTTTTTAAAATGATATCAAAAAGTTCTATAAAAAGTGAGTCTAGTAAAGATACATAAAAATAAGTTCACTTGAAAAAATGAAATAAATAAAAAAAAATCAAAATTTTAGTTTTTAAATGGAAATTAAAATTATCATTCTGTCTATGGCATCATTTTAAAGACCAACCATTAGTCTGTAAAATCAAGAATATTTGTAAATTAATGGAACGTGAAAATAAGTCTACTGTGTAATATAAAGAATATGCAATAATGTGTTGGTCGAATAATAGTAAACAAATGCACTTCTTACATCAAATTTTAGAATTTTCTCACAGAGGAATGTTCATGCAGAGTGACGGACACACTATTTTCTAACACCTTTCAAGTGTCAGCTATTTGCAAATAGCTGGTATTTAAAATATTTACTTTTTTTTTATTTACCATTAGAGAAAACTATTTTGTATTTATGTATTTTGTTTTCTGGAAGAATATTGTTGAATTTCTGTGATCAGAATGCTTTTCATGGTTATGTTTAAAATTAGTAAATTAAATCTACACTCTTTGTTTAAATTGAATAGAGTTACACTACTGACAATTAAAATTGCTACACCAGGAAGAAATGCAGATAACAAAATGATATTTATTGGACAAATATATTATACTAGAAATAACAAGTGATTAAATTTTCAAAAAATTTGCCTGCATATAGATCCTGAGAAATCAGTACCCAGAACAACCACCTCTGGCAATAATAACAGCAGTTATACGCCTGGGCATTGAGTCAAACACAGATGGATTGCATGTACAGGTATAGATGCCCATGCAGCTTCAACACGATGCCACAGTTCATCAACCGTAGTGACTGGCGCTTGGTGACGAGCCTGTCGCTCGGCAACCATTGACCAGACGTTTTCTATTGGTGAAAGATCTGGAGAACGTGTTGGCCAGGGCAACAGCCGAACATGTTTTGTATCAAGGAAGGTCCGTACAATACCGGCAACATGCGGTTGGGCATTATCCTGCTGAAACGTAGGGTTTCGCAGGGCTCGAATAAAGGGTAGAGCCACGGGTCGTAACACACAAGAAATGTAACGTTCACTGTTCAGAGCAATGTCAATGCGAACAAGAGGTGACCGAGACGTGTATCCAATGGCACCCCATACCATCACGCCAGGTGATGGGCCAGTATGACGATGACGAATGCACGTTGCCAGTGTGCGTTCACCACGATGCCGCCAAACACGGATGCGACCATCATGATGCTGTACACAGAACCTGGATTCATCTGAAAAGATGAGGTCTCGCTATTCGTGCGCCCAGGTTCGTCGTTGATCACACCATTGAAGGCGCTCTTGTCTACGACGCAGCGTCAAGGGAAGCCGCAGCCATGGTCTCCGAGCTGAGAGTCCATGCTGCTGCAAACGTCGTCGAACTGTTCGTACAGACACTTGTCTTCCAAACGACCCGGTTTCTTGACTCACGGCTCGTGACGTGGTTGCACGATCCATTACGGCCATGTGGATAATATGCCTGTCTTCTCAGCTGCTGGTGATAAGTGGCCGTTGAGATCCCGCATGACATTCCGTATTACCGTCCTGAACCCATCGATTCCATATTCTGCTAACAGTTATTGGATCTCGACCGACGCGAGCAGCAATACTGCGATAAGATAAACCGCAATCTCGGTACGCTACAATTCGACCTTTATCAAAGTCAGAAACGTGCTGGTACGCATTTCTCCTTCTTACACGAGGCATCACAACAACTTTTCACCAGGCAACAACGTTCAAATGCAATTTGTGTATGAGGAACCGGCTGAACAATTTCCTCATTTAAACACAATGTAGGTGTCGCTACTGGCGCCTGCTTTGTCTGAATGCGCTGAAAAGCTATTCATTTGTATATCACAGCACCTTCTTCCTTTCATATAAATTTCACGTCTGTAGCATGTCGCCTTCTTGGTGTAGCAATTTTAATGGCCAGTAGTATAGAATATTTGTTAAACCATTGCTTAGTTTGAATGATACTTTTTTCCGTTAAAACTCGTTGTTTTATCAACATGGGAAATTCTAAGAATCAGATGGTTTGTAAATAATGTGACATCTATGTGTTACTTTATTTTTGCACCACTTTCTAAAAATCCTTTTGTTTTTATAAATAATAGTTACATCTATTTGTCATCTTACTGACTTATTGAAAGATAGTCATATTACTTTCCAGTTATTGTTAATCTACTTTTGATAGAATAAATTAAATTCTAATGCGAGTGCCGAAGTAAATGTATATTTAAATTTCAAAAAGAAATAAAAAATAACTAGCATTTTGAATTATTTATTATCATTCAAATAAAAATTTTAAATTAATTATTAGCAATATGGAATCTCATCCCGTGTTTATATGCGGTATGAGAGTAGATCCGTTATAATTAAAATCTGAACAGAAACTTTTGGAAAATTAGATTTTTTTTAAAACTGATAAAACTAAAATATAATTTCGGTTCGATTCCAGAATTATATATATCAAGCTGGCAGCCTTGTGGTTAGCGCTCTTTCCTTCGGTTCAACAATTCATGGGTTCGAATCCCATCTCGTGCGTAGATGTTTGTTGTGTGGTTCGAAGTCCAATTTAAACCATAGTTTCCGCATTTACTAGCCTTCGTGTGCAAAAGTTGAGTGAGCGGCGAACAAATCAGAATTATATGTGTTATTACTTTATTTTTTACTTTTAATGCGTGTAATTTGTACTGTGTGTTCTTACCTAAGTTGCTTATGGTATGACGTTTCATTTTTGAAGTTTGGCTTTATTATGAGGCGATGTATAAGGAAAATCTAAAAAAAAAATCTACATATTTTATTTTATTAATTGCACATATTCGTAATTTTCAGAGTTGCATTGAAAATGTTGGTTTAAATTTGATATAGTTTACTTGAATTGTGATATTAATTTGTATAAATCCACAGTAACTATAATTGAAAGTGTTGCAAGGTTGGTATCAGTTTTTTGTTTTAACTACGTGTAATATTGTTATGTATGATAATCATAACAACTGTAAAATAAGTCAAAAGCATATGGAACAATTAAACATATTTAATATAAAAATATGATATTGTAATAGTGGTGATAATCTGTACCAGCTCTCCTTTTGATATTCTCGTACATATTGACTTTTGATATATATTAAGAAATATATTTAGAAAAAAATAAATTGTGCTGGAAATAGGTAGTTTATGATAAATATCTTACGTCCTCAATAGTAACTGAGTCAATCATCGTTTTTAGCTCTGTAATCAGTCCTAGTGAATTACCAAAATTTTTCTTTTCTATAACTTGCTATATGTTTTTAATAATTAATCCCATTTTGAGTTAATCCTACTCCATCCACAATTTTGTTTTTCAAAAAAAGTAACTCTTATCTCAAGTGTTAATCTCTTTAAGAGAACTAACTACTGAAGACTAATCGTATTTGAAAAGTCTTACTTTGCAGTTTAGTTTGTTATACATTTTATGTATTTTTTTTTAATCTAAAATATATATTTGACATGCGATTGGAGGTATTTAATTATATGAACTAATTACTGGGTCTCGTTTATTCTTTTCTTTTGGTTATACTTTCTTGTTATCTTTTATATAAATTACTTAGAAAAATCCAAAGTTTTCATGTTTGTTTATTTATTTTTATTTTATTAATTAATTATTTTATTTTCTGTCGTTGCCATTATTATTTTTGAATTTCAATCAAAACCTCTAAAGAGATAGAAGGAGAACACGCATCCAAACAGAATAAGTAACATGAAAAGTTTAAAACAAGGTTTCCATTGGTTTAAACTTTTCACGTTACTTATTCTGTTTGGTTGCATTCTATGATTATGTTTGATATTTTTTCTATTTACTTGATAAGGTTGTCACTGATTTAAATTCCCCTGGAAACAATCAGCAATGAGAAAAAGAAAATATAACAATGGTTAAAAAAATTAAGCCCCAATTTTCTTTGGAAGAGTTTCTTTCAGAAAATCAGTGTGAAGGTATGGAAATAAAATAATTGACAGTTATATTATACTACTAATAAATCGCATTATGTAAATCAATTCAATCTGGAAAACTGAAATTTATTAATTATATATATATATATATATATATATATATATGTATATATATAGGAAAAAATGTGAAAGGGATTACGTCTTCATCAGAAGGAAGATGATAAGTTAGGCAAAGTGAACACTTTTCTGACATGCATAAAAGGATAAAGGTCTAATTTATCGTGCATTTCTCCCAAAGAATGTCTTAAAAAAAAAAAAAAGGTTCCGTAAGAGCATATCAAAGTAATATAGTAAATAATATGTCAAAGAGCAAAATATATAAACTCAAATTTCAAATAACAAAAATAGCATCAGTTTTATATAAAAATTTCGATTTATTTAAAATGGAGGAATGTGTTTCCAAAGGTAAAGAAGTAATTTGTGGCATAAACTAAATAATTAGAATCATCATGACGTAAATGTTAAAAAAATTTAAGCAAATATTCATTAAATATGTAATTAGAATAAATAAAACTAAATGTTTTACGTGACTGTGTTTCAAAGAAAACCAGGTACCATAGTGGTAGTATTTCACGCTCCCAAGGCACAGGTCCTCGGGCTGGGCAAAGTTGTCTCAGCCTATCATTCCTTCAGTGGGTCGTTAAGCTGAGTACCAAGCATGCTTGGCAACTAAACATTGGTTGTCACACGTAAGGCTGACCATCTAACTGGGACGTATGCTGCGCAATCCAGGGCCTTCGGTCATGGAAACGGTTATGGTTATGGGCACTGTAAGCCTTGTGTAACCCACACGGGCTGTTGTACCCCGGAGATTAGTTTGTTTTAAGGATTTTTGCTAAAACTTCAATGCTTGGGTGGCTCTTCAGCAATTGTAAAAGCTACGCATTACTTCAGTCTTATAAGCGATTTCTTATTTTCTTCGTAATTTAAAATAAAATTGATGGAGATATTATTGTCTGTTTTTAACGTAAAAATATCAAATTAAATACTTAATTTTAAAATTAAGTCTTTAATTTAATTTCCAATGAATTTAGAATTATTACAAATATTGTAAATACGATTTAATTCCTCGAAAATAACATTTTTATAAATTTTTAAAATATTTGAATTTCAATAAAATAATTTGCTAACTTTAAAGTTAAAGGGATTCGTTTTATCCAAAATATCAACATAAACAGTAGTCTTTATTACTAATTAATAAATCTTAAAATTCAGTAATGTCTTTAAATAAATTAGTTTTAATAAGTGAAAGTGCATCAGATTAAAATAAATGATAAAAACCATTAACAGAATTATTAATACAGCGAAAAGAAAAAGGATATTGACGAACGAAACATTTTTTACAATGATGTATAAAAAGTGAGAGTAAACTAGAAAAATTATATTCTTGTGGAATAAACAATTTTGAAAAGTCTCACCATTATATGTGTAGTAGTTAAAAAATCAATATTTGCATAATTAAATTTGAATAATTGAGCGGAAAAGCTAGCGCTTCTGCTCAATATACCTTTTTCCTTATGAAGTTTTCGTAGGTACTTTTCTTTCCCAGTTGTCATCCGATTGAAGAAGGGCTCGATTTTGTTACGAACAAAAAGAGATAGGCATATTGTCGCGTAGATGAAGTGTGTGTGTGAACGTAATAAAGTCAATGGAAACGAAAGCGCTCAAGATTAAATCAAGACTTCATTATTATCTCAATCAGTCGCTACTTATATACAGTTTTGGTACTTTCCAGACCTGGAAGGCCCGCAGAAAATTGGGAACTGAAATTTACATGAATTTGCATAATTAACTTCAATTAACAAAGCAAACAAAAATAAATTTTTGGTCAACTTGCCTCGCTTGCTTTCGTACCCGCAAAACTCTAGCTCACGAGTCCGCTGCATTACCGACTGAGCCACGAAATCTTTGATAGAGAGGAATTATTTTCGCTACATTATGAGAGATGATTCGATCCTCAAAATCCTGACTCAATTCATGTGTTACTCTTCTTGAATATTTCCACACCAATCCTATCTTCCGAATATGGTCCGAAATGGTTTGTTGAGCTGAATTAAGCTTCTGCGATCTCCAATGTTGTAAGAAAAAGATCTTGCTCTAATATGGTTTTAACAACAACATCGTCACCGATCAATGGACAGAAATTTCTGGTAGACCTAATATATATATAGATAGATATTGTGCAACTCTTTTGAGGCTAAATGTTAATTTTCCAAAAAGAAGTAGAATTCTCAGATTGTTTCGAAAAACATCTTTCGCGAATTAACATAGTAGGATTAGTTGGTTTGCTGAGGAAATATGTGAAGTAGTGTATACTCCTCCAACAATATTTCTTTATTATAGGTTTTGTTGGTTTTGCAGTGTTCAATATTTTTAGATGATGGCACCCACCATATTCTCCCCAGATGAAAAATGATTGATTAATCATTTTTCAGTAAAAATGTGTATTTATCCTAATTTTTTTAAGTGATACGAAACTATTTAAAGGAAAAGTTAAAAGAAAAATATCTCAATTGTTTTGATGAAAAAAAAGTTTAATTTGTTTTTAAAATTTATTAATGAGAAAAATACGATGCATAAATCTATCCAATCAATATGCAAGTACATAGTTTTTAAACAAAAAGCGAGATTCCTTCTGGGAATAAAAAATTAAGTTTTTAATTTTCTTGATTTCTAATAAATTTTAATACAGATATTATGTTAGTAATTTCAATAAGAATATCTGAAAATTTTATATTTTTGCTCTCTTTTAATGGGAATTTTAGATTGTAAACAATTTCTTCAAACGAAATATTAACATTAAAATGAGGGCAATAGTAATATATATATAGTGTAATGTAGAAAAGATGAGAAGCCAACTAGCTTCTTCTATTGTTTATCACATTTGTCGGAAGACAGAAATGAGTTCTCTCGTTAGAATGCAGGAACTGAGAAAGATTGCCACAGGAAGAGGAGAAAACCTATCCTAAAGGAATATATTATGTTGCAAGTTGTTCATACGAGAAAATATTTTCCCTGATATAATCGATTTGTTCGCTGTTTATTAAATGTCGAACGTTAAAGTTTAGGATGTTATATGTGTGCAATGCATAAATACACTTATGTACCCACAATGTGATAAAATCTTCATTTTGGAATTTTTTTAATGTTAAAGCAAAAATACTAAACAACCAAGACACTTTTTCTCAATTATTAGTGAACATTATGGCTACTCTTAATAAACTGTCAATTTGTTGCTAAAATAAGGGTTTTGAATATGCTCAGTTGTGACAAAATACAACGCTAATTTTTCTGAGTGCTTTTTTATGTATTTTGTAAAAAAAATTATATAATATTTTTGTAAAATATTATTGTTCATCATACGAGAATTTTTAAATACATCGAAATAAATTGCATATAAGTTTGAAAATAAGATGAATTATCAAAGTGAGAGAATAGGAAAATTTTGAAGAAGATTTTAGCTTAGAGAAAATTTAATGACCTATTTCAAAATTTTTATAGTGCCAACCGTAAATTAAAAAAAAAACATTTTATTTAAATTTTTTTACAAGAGTATTCTAATTGGTACTACACAAAAGTTTTCTGTAAAAATGTGTATTTATCTTAATTTTCTTGTTTTATGTGATGCAAAACTATTTAAGGAAAAGTTAAGAGATAAATACCACAGTTGTTCTAGTGAAATAAAAATTTAATTAGTCATAAATAAATGTTAAAATAAATTACTTATTAAGAATAAATAACTTTTGAATTTGTTGTTTTTGAAGCGTTTCAAAAATTATTTGTTCACTAAATATTAAGAGCAAATAACTTTTATAAAACTTTTTTCATCCTATATTGAAAATTTTATACAATGAACAATTTTTCTTAATATTTTATTCAATTTTTTTATCTTTTATATTAATTTATGTATTGTATTCCTTAAGATTTTATTGAAAGTATATGTATTTTTGGGAGATAGTTTTTTTTAGTCTCTACACAATATTCTCCATGCATTTTAGAATTATTTTCCAATTAATAATTTGTGCTTTTTGAAAAAAATTTAGTTTTACTTAAAATCTTTCAGCATCATAAATATGCTTAATCCACAGTTTTACTTTTTCATAAAATGTTCAAGATTCGTTCAACTTAAGCTCTTTAGAATTCAGATTCGTGAAAAAAATTGAGGGTTTGATCCAATCTTAATACGTCTCATTATTTTTAAATTATTTTTTTTATTTCAAGTTAATATTATAGGTAAGTTTTAATTAATACCATGAAAAATAGAGAAAGAACTTTCTTAAAAACAAATTATCAGTCGAATATATCCTTATATCTAATATATCCTAATATTAAATTAATTCATATTAAATATGAATTAAAATTTTCGGAAAAAATTTTGTTACACATACATATTCATACAAGCACTTGCGCACAAACATAGACAAAAATTTGTTCATATATTTTCTGTAATTTATCTCTGATCTCCATTCGCCTCTCTAGCTTTATTAGTAACATTTTATTGCGATAATATATCCAAACTTTAACGTGATATAAAAACTTTAGAATGGAAGGGTAATAACAATTTTGGACTCAAAATTATTTTGACAATGTTGCTCTGTGTTAATTTTTTTTTATCTGATGTTAGTATATTTGAATCACACACAAAATCAACAGAATATAATGTTTATGGTTGTTGGTAATCATCGATTTGTCTGGTGAGAGCGTTTAATAATTTTAAATGCGAGATCATTACTTAGCCCTTAACGAGATTATTACCTTCCCGTCTATATCTTCTCATCATGATAAAATTTTAGGCTATTATATCTTGCTAACACACAAATGTCTTATCAAAATAATGTTATTTTGACTGAATCAGTAAAGAATGCTTTGACCTTCAATTGCAAAAAAGTTTTAAATTTCTTAAAATTTTACACAGTCAAATACTTTTGACATGCAGGCAGTTATATTGATATGTAAACATGAATTACTCTAACATAATTCCATTACGAGATTGAAGTCATTTGTAGTCTTTCTGATAAAACCATTTTTTCGTAAATATAAAAAAGGTTCTAAACTGAACTTCAAAATGTTTTTATTCACAGAATTTACACATATTAACAAATCACAATTCAAAGCAGATGTGGTAAGAGTGTGAGAAAAAATGCACCTGATCAGAAATGTAGTTAACATAATTTAAGCATGACTAAAAACCGTACAGATACTGCATTCTACTTTTTTTTTTTTTTCAGTAATCATACTGCCATGTACGACGTAAATATACGAATAATTAATGACCACACATAAATAATTAATTAACTATCCATGTAAAACGTAAATTATTTTTATTTTATTATGATCTAATGAAAACAAATGGGTAATAATAATAATCATAAAGATGCTCGATGTACAATAACGAGAATATAAGTGCAGTGAACTGTTAACATTTATGGCTGAAACATACTCGCAATGTGGTAACATGTACACTGCCCGAGATTGAAAATGCAACACTTAGAAGGAGTTGCCAGAAAGTGACGAAGCTCGGCAAATAGAGCGAGACAGCAACGAACAATAAGTGATCTTATTTCGGAATGATGTACATAATACAGAACGAGAACAGAGTCAGGTCAGTAGGTTGTTGGACAACCGTGAACGGAGATACAAGAAGTATCGCGTCTAGACACAGAGTCAATGAGAGAACGGATGACGTCCTGAGGAGTGGCTCTCCATTTCCTGTCAAACATTTATCCAAGTGAGAGATCTGGCAAGCATGGTTGCCAGGGAAACAGTTGTACATCTTGCAAGGCATGTTGACTGATATGAGCTGGATGTTATCCTGCTGATAAAAGGAATAAGATATCCCCTGTAAATAAGGGATTGTCACCAGCAGCAGAACATTATCCACGTAATGTTAAGCTGCCATAGTACCGCGAATGTGAACTAGAAGTGACATGGAATCGTACGCAAAGGTTCCCTAAACCATGATGCCACATTGTCGCACGGTGGAGCATTCCACTCCGCGTACGAGTGTGGCGTCGAGGTGGATGCAGGATTGGACCTGTATTCACCTCGACGCCACACTCGTACGCGGAGACTATCACTGAAGAATCAGAAGCGCAACTCATCTGAGAATGCAATCCTGGGCAATTCAGTCTTCCACATCACTTTAATCCGGCATTATTCCAGACGGTGGCCTTTATGCTGTGGGGTCAATGGCAATGATCTTTTTAACGAACGTTTTGAGTGCAGGCCACCAGCAACGGCAAATAGTTCTGTTCGATACAGAAAGATCCAGAGTGTCTTGCACATCATCCAGAATTTAGGCAGATGTACTTTGCGGAGATACAATCGCCTCTTGTCGGACGCATCGAACCAGGCGTGATGACGTCCATTTGGTTGTACCAGCACCACGCAAATGTTCCACAGTTTCTTTTTTCAACCACCTTAGCCGCAGCCGGTGCACTGTGGAAGCATTCATGTCTCTCAGTTGCTATTACGACCAACCTGCTCTTCTTAGTGCGATCACTGTGCTCTTCGTAAACTCGTTTGTTTGCTGGAACTGACCCCGTCGACGATGGCTTGGCATTCTCTGTAATTACAGGCATCTTTTGCAAAAAAAGAACAAAAATTCAACGATTATTTTCCTAGCAGCAATAAACAATGCGAATATTGCTCATTCTGCCGGTTCCTCACCTTATATCTAATACTACATGCGCAGATGAGCTGCGCATTTACCATTATTTGCATAACTCGGTAAGGTGCGTCTTCCCTGAAATTTACATATTTTTATGGCCGTTCCTTCTTGGTGTTGCATTTTCATCAATGTCGGGCTGTGTATTTTATAACGCTATTGATTATTATTCAATGATATTTTTTATTGAATAAATGAAAAATATCTCCATTATACTTTTATTTTAATAATTTATTCGTGTTGTTTAGTACAAAACTTATTAATTGGAAAAATTCATGTTAATCTTATTTTTGTATTATATTTCCTGAGCATATTTTAAAGTCAAACATTTTGGAAGAAATTATAAACCGTGATTTTAACGTTCAGCCGATATGAAATTAGATCAAAGCAAAACTAATAAAATACGTAGCAAGAATAATTTTAATAACAATGATTAATTTCTAAAATAGCTTTTTCATAAAATTGGAATCTATGTTTACTGATTAAGCAGATTTCGTCACTATTAGTTTTACATTAATATATTCGTGTGATTATAAGCTTTTGCTTGTGTTATTTCAACGTATTCCTATGAAATATTGGTTAATGTCTCGTCTTTGAATTCAATAGCATATTTATTATATATTAATATTTGATTATAAAAGAATTGTAAATGGAATTTCTACTTAAATATAAAATTGTAATAAATATTTTAACTGTGATTTTTCTCTTTTTTGTTATAGCTATTTATTATTGAATGTGAATGTAAATTTTAATTAATTAATGTGAATTTTTTCATATTTTCGTCACGAATATATTTAAGATGCTTGTAAATGCTAATTAGACACATATTATTTTTTTTCGTGCTAAGGAAGTTTATAATGAAATTAATAATTATATATAGCAAAGTTGATCTATTATCACACTCAATTACAATTTTCTTGATCAAATTCTATAAAGACATTAATAATTTATATTTTTAAAAATTATTAATTAAGAAACTTATACCTCAACTATAATAAATTTACAAACATTTGAAATATTATTTTAAATGATGATTCATCCTACATTCGTTACTTTTCACGGTTATCAGAAAGCGATGTACTTTTCAAATTTTGTATTAAATCTAGTCTTCAAATTTATAGGAGATATTGAAAATGCTGATAAAATCATTAATCAATAAAACCCTTAATGATGGACATTTCATTTAATTAATTACTGATTCATTAAATGAATGAAGTTTCTATAAAATCCCACCTTAATTGAAAATGAATATATTAAAGTATTATATTCATATTCATTCATATTTACTTTCATTCCCATTTCGTCTGTGCTTCTTGTTTGTGGTAAACAATATATTACATCGTGTTTATCATTCACGAAACTCAATATTCCATGCTTCAAGAAATCTTGGATATGTGACCGTATCCACCGGGACCAAAGTCTGGAACTATTTCTTCCTCCATGTGAGATTATGACCTTATCTTAGAGGAACGAAAGGGCTAGAGAAAGTTAGGTAGAAGCATCCATTTCTTATTAATAAAACGGCCGCTTTATACCTCGGGTAGGATTTGCAGCTATGATGTTGCATCCCTTCCCTCTCTATCCTACTATACGGCCAATGAATACAAATTTAGCAAGTGATATAAGTCATTTAGTAAAAGTCTATAATAATCTGTGAATTCATAGAAAGTATGCATAGTTTGAAAAAAAAAATAAATGAAAATTCTTTCAAATTTTTAAAAGAAAATTTATTGCATACAATCTCAAATAAATATATATGATACCTTGGATTTATTCCTTTACTATGCTTGGCTCTGCTAACAGGTTATCAAAGTTATAAGTACAAAATAAAATTATTTTAATGCAACATAGAACCAAATGAATTTTTAAAGATGAATTTTATCATCTAGATTTATCATTAAAAATAATTTTTTTCCACGAAACGAGTATTAAATGAAATCATAAAATTCTACACTTAACCATTTTTTTTTTTGCCTGAGTTATCATTTTGAGGAAATCTTAATATTGTAAAATCTTTGAGTAGGATGGGTTTAAAATTAGGTCATTGTTATTCAGGTTGTGAAATAATGACATTATTTAATAATAACAATGGATATGTATGTTTCTTGTTTATCACAATATTATTTAGGGATTAAGTCATTTCAAATTACTATGATGCTTTATTATTTTTTATTAATTAATAAGTAATAAAATTCGAATTTAATAAATAAATACATCTTTATCTTTAATCTAAGAGTTATAAATATTGTGCTTATAAGAAGGTGTACAATGTAATCATAAAATATTTTATTCGCATCAACTTGAATAAATCTAAGTTGCTTACTATAACTAAATAAAAACCAGCCATTAGAATGTTCATTTTTCTTATTTTTTATACATTCATTAAACTTTTTCATTAACTAATCATTAATTGAAATCGCAGGATTACAGTTGCCGTAATTTATTACAGATTATATTTATTAACTAAATACAAAATTTGTTCATCCTTTTACGAAACTATAAGAAATTTGATAACCCGACACTGTTAAATAAATACATTTCTAATTAAATTAATTGATTCGAGTAATTAGGTCTAATTATGGTGTAATTCGAAAATAGCAGAATTTTTACAAATACTGAATTCATTGAAATTTTATTATTGTTAAGTTAAGATTAAATTGACAATTAAATGTTATGATGTGGTTTAATTTTGATAAATAATGTTTGCTTCTCAATGCTTTAAAACTTGAATTCAATAATTCTTTCATATCAATATAAAACATATATATAAATCATAAGTAAAACTAATGATACCTCTTTTTCAAACAGCAAAACGTTATCTTCAGATAAAATATACTTTTTTTTTCATTATAGAATAGAATTTCTAAAATTGTATATAAATTTTTTTTAGAATTAACATATTTATAATTAAATTAGCTTTAACTAGAACATGATGCACAGTGGAAGGTCTTCCAATTTCATGATTAATCTAATAATTATAGAAAAAGTATTTTAATAACTATGGAACTATACTTAAAATTACAAAGTCCAACTATTTTATCTTTTTTTTTTATGGAAAAGGAAAATTTTGAATCAAATGACGTCCATTTAGTTTATGATTATAATCCATAAAAGTAAAAAGTGCATACAATAATCTCGCATACTTAATCCTTTGATATCGTGTGTAGTGGACAGTGTGATGTGGAGGATGACCACATTCTCTCTCACTAAGTTGCTGTAGCTCTGTGGGTTGGAAACGGATGCACGTTAATTTGTGATGTTCAAAGTATTTCTGTTAGTATAGTGGGAATGTGGAGAGAACAATGCCAAATCAGGTGTTATCTAGTCACCTGGTTCAAAATTACGAGGAGTTTAGTGACAAGCGAATGTTCTATGCCCGTTAACCTTAAGAAATTGACGGAAAACGGTTAACGAACATAAAATATTAACTTAAAGAGTTATAAATACATACATATTGTTACAAATTTATAAATAATTATTGTATATGTCTTAAAATATCTCAGACAGATCGGAAATGCTCACATTTTGGGCAAAAATGAGGTATTTAGACGTGTTATGCGCTAAAAGCGGGTTTTCTAACGATTTGGTGACTTGGCGATGTTTTGGCGAGAAAACTTGGCGAGTTGGCGACATTGTTGGCGACTTGGTGAGAAACGGATATTTCTCGAAACATCCATCACCTAAGCTCTAGGATCAATATTTAGCGAGATAGCCTAGAAGCTTCCAGAACCTTGGCGAAACTAGTAGATTTCCCCGCCAAGTCAGGTATAAATACAGCAGCCCGACATAGTTAGTTAGAGTTTTGTATACACAGTTAGTTTTGTGAAGACGATTAGTCGTGACTGCTAGTTTAGAGAAGCTGTTCTCTTCCTGAGGTATTTGAGACCTGTGATTGGAAGCTGTTGCTTATCGTATCTGACGAATTGTATCTGTATAATTGTGTTTATTACAGCTGGTATTTCTAGTGGAATTTTTGCGAATAGAAGTCTTGTGTTCATCGAGTAGTTGCTTTCTTCAACTCTCAATCCACACGAACCCCGAAGCTCGGTACAATATGCATATCTGTCCGGAGTTCGCCTACACACACACACATATACAGGATGTCCCAAAACGACCGCACAAACTCTGCACAGCTAGATTCATCGTTAGGAGTACATAAAAACTGCCCAAAGAAGCGTTCCTGAATGATCAATAGTTTACGAGAAAAATACGAATGAAAAGTATGACGTTACTGCCGGTACAATAAAAAAACACTTTATTGGACATATCAACAATAGTATTTGGACATATCAACAATAGTATTTGCATATCTTTCCAAACGATAATGTTTAAAACATTCGCCGCGCATATCGCGTCATGCATGCGCGCGAGCCAAGGAATGACGTTAAGCCGTCGTTATAAAAGGTATTTGAAAGGCTGCATCTCGCAGCTACCGGTAGTCTTCGTATGATGGCCATGCATTCCGTTTGTGATTACTGCGACATGTACTTGATGTATGGCCGATGTAATGGAAATGGCCTTGGCATGATAGAGCTCCGGCACTTTTTTGTGCTCCTGTACGTGGTTGACTGGATTTGGCATACTCCGGCCGCTAGATCGGACGTGGGGGTCCGGTTCTATGTCACCCAGATATTACACCGTTCGATTTTTTCCTATGAGGCCATCAAAAGGAACTGGTGAATCAAGACGTAGTAAACTTAGTTGCTCGTCTGCGCGCTGCTTATGCTTTGGTGGACCCCGTAATGTTGTAACGTGTGATGGCAGCCATTCCAAGGCGTGCTAAAGCCTGTCTCAACATTCAAGGCGGACACTTTGAACACCTACTTTAAATTGTGGATATATTGTTGTTGATATGTTCAATAAAGAGTTTTTTCTTGCACCGGTAGTGACGTCATACTTTGTTTTTCGTATTTTTCTTGTAAACTATGGATTGTACAAGAACGCTTCTTTGGGCAGTTTTTATGTACTCCCAACGAGGAATCTAACTGTGCAGAGTTTATGCGGTCGTTTAGGGACATCCTGCATATATGTGTGTGTGTATATATATATATATATATATTATATATATATATATATATATATATATATATATATATATTATATATTATATATATATATATATATATATATATATATATATATATATATATATATATATATATATATATATATATATTATATATATATATATATATATATATATATATATATATATATATATATATATATATATATATATATATATATAACAAAGTTACATATTATGCAAGATTAATTAATTAATTATATAAGTGATTTAAGGCATAGTTAGAAACTTCAAAAGTGTCGTTCAAGATTTGAAGCTCACAAGAAACTTGATATTGCCACTTTTATTTATACTTAGTCATTTACTTCCTGCATTTAATTTGCAGTTTTGGTTTAGAAATAAAAATTTAAAAAGTTTTTGCAAAAATAAAAATTGATAAAAATTTTTTTCTTTTTTTTTTTTGGAAACATTTGGCGTTTATATCTATGTGAATAATCATTGTTTATAATTAATTTTGTATAGTTGTGGTTTTATATATATATTTTTACTGCCTTATTTATGTTGTACAGTTTTGTGGTGCAATGGCTAATTTAGACTTTGGCCAATGCAGAAGGACCATAATTTGTACCAATTTGATCTATTCTCCATAATGAAATGGTCTATGATGATAAATTATTCCCTTTCATCATTTCATTCCATTTATTTCAATTGTAATATATTACTCAAATAAAATATTACAATAAAATATTACACAAAATTAAAATATAGATCCAATATTATTGGTATTCAACGGCTTTTTCCTCAATTATTATTCATGTATACTATCAAAAGTAATGTATTTACTGGAAAAGTAAATACTTCTTCAATAAGTACGTGTACTTTAAAGTTTTAAATTTAAATATATTTATGTTAAACGAAAAAAATATTGATTTTATGGAATTTCATTGAAATCAAACAAATATGTGTGTTTCTATAAAAATTGTTAAGTAATTTTAAGTTCATTCTAAAGTTTTACATTTTTCAAGAATTTTATTTATAAAATGCTAGGTAGGAAAAAAATCCATTGTTATGCGATGTCTACATTCAACGAATTGAAGTTTCTCTTTGAAACTGTTTTATTTCCTTTTATATGCAAAAATAAAGTTAAATTGATTTTTTTATTTCATAATTATATAATAAATAATTTTGCATTTACTAATATATGTTTATTAATACAAAATTATATACTTATAATTCAAATGATGTATATAATTATGCAATAAAAGTTTACAAAATAATCAAATATAATTTGAATGTTAAATATTTCGCAAGAATATATATTTCTCTGAAAAATATAGTTTACACATTTACGAGTAATATAAGAAAAAATATTCTAGAACAGACTTTTATTGATATATCATTAGTGAGAAAATAAAAAATACTCATTTTTGAATACGACAGCATTGATTGCTTTTTTTTAGAGAGTGGGTATTTTAATTTTTTTCCCCCAATAGTCGGGGTATATCGTCCCCTTATACCCAAGGAACCGACCAGAAACAGCGACCTCTTTGCCGTCGAGTCGTTGCCCCGGGTGCACTACAGGGCGTGGGCCACCATCGCACCCTCGCACATACCATACGGACCCGTTTATAGGGTAAGCACCATTCATAGCTCATTCACACAGAAGGAAAGGACAAAGACAGGATAGAGAGAGAGAAAGTACATTCATGCCTGAATTGGGATTCGAACTCAGGAACTCCCTATTCGTAGTCAGGCACGCTGACCACTAGACAAGTTGGCCGGCATATTTTAAATTTAATTTTATTAAATTTATAGGGTGTTGCTATGTTTGTTGTATATGTATATTTTTATGCATGTTTATTATGTCCTATTAAATGATTATGTACCATAGGATTTACTAGATGCGATTTTTTCCAGATCTTTCAGATTATATATAAATCATTCCTCTTACTAGAACGTATTGATTGTAGAATTGCAAATAAACTTGGTAAAGTAAATTTGTAAAAGGAAGGAAAATGGATTTCTTGATATACAAATCAATTTTGTCTATTCACTAATGCATGATTAGATGCAATATATTTACATATATTAACTTATTACTTTCAAATAGAGAGATGCTGAATTAATCTAATATTAGATGATATTTTTAATTAAATTTCCGCGATTTATTATCTTATACTAGATTTAATTTATATATAATCCAAATCTAAAGTCTGATACACTTTTTCCAAAATTTTAAATAAATGTCTTTGTACAAGATTTGTTACCATGAACAGCAAGTATTATTTTATGGCCTACCAAATCTCAGAGATAAAAGTATTTTTCTGAATCAATGTCAGTAAAAGTTTTAAAGCTGATACCAAGCTAAGTTTCTTTAAACTGTGTGAGTATAATATACTTTTTATGATTAAAATTTAAGTAGGTTACTATTCCCCTAGTACAATGAGCAATTTTGGTCAAAAATAATGATATGCGAGTGATTATCTTTGTCAATGTGTTTGGTTTTACATTAAAAATACAAAAATAGAGAGAGTTCATTTTTTCCTAATATTGGATTTTGATCGACTTTTTGACGACATTCCATTAGATCAAAATAAAGACTTCGCGGCTTTGAATTTTTTCAAAGTGAAACAATAGTTCGAATGGAATAGTTTAGTTTTTTGACCTGAATCTAATGGAACATAGATTTTAAGTGCTCAAGAAATATTTTTTTTGTCTGAAAGAATCTTCTTAAAACTTAATCTAAAGGTAAATATTCGATTCTGGGAACATATTGTAGAAATTTCTGTGACGACGTTTTGTTTCTGGCATGAATCATCGTTATCAAATCTGAGTTTACAAAAGAGATAATCAGATTTCTTATGGAAAAACTATAACAATCGAAAAATTGTCCTTTTTCTTTAATTTTGAAATATTTATTTTATCACACATATAAAATGCGTAATTCAAAATTAAAGGTTAAAAATTATACTATAAGTTGAAAAATCTTTATTTAAAGTAAAATATTTTTTTACCTTTGTATTTGTCTCTATTTTTTGGGAAACAATGCAATTATTGTTAACATCATCCATATGTTGTTTCCAAATGCCCAGGTTTCAGGATTTTCACCTTTCAATCCTACAAGAGGCAGAATTGATGGCATTTTTTATATATATAGTTTGACAACCTTCTGGCACACATATATCAACGTGGCTCCGAAATTTTACACCACAAATTTTACGATTTTTCATTAATGAACAGGACAGACCTTCGATTGAGTTGGTATTCGAACTTGCTATTTTCTAACAACGGCACTGAAGTCTTAATTAACCAAAGCAGTTGAAACTTCAGTTTGTCAGTTACTGATAAACAATATCCATTTTCATCAAGGTTAATGGGGTGAGTTTACTGTTACGCTTTTTTTTTTTTTTGTCTTAGACTGCTTAAAAAATGAAGTTTTATTCACTTCTACATTTCTTTATTCAATCAAAATTTTTGTTTTTGAAATGAAGGCATGTCTGAATAGATTATTTATTATACAATTTACAAACAACTACAGTTTGTAATTCGTATCGAATTTCATCATGATTTTCATAATAAAAAATGTAAATTAGTTTATAAAAGTAATTCAATGGGAATAGTACTCTTCTCTTTTAATATTCTAGAAAACTAAATGTAAAAAAAAAACATATAAATAACATGATTTCGAAAATATTCTTTTAAATTTTGATGTTATTTTTTCAATTTAAAAGAAAAATCATAATATTTTTACCATGAATAGACTCCTGAAGATTCTAATACATGAATTCATCAAAATAAAGAAAAAAAATAAATAGTAAAAAAATAAGTTCTGATTCTTTTTCATCATTCGCATATATTTCACTGCTGTTGTAGAAAGTAAACCTCTATCTTTCACACTCTCATCAAAATTTAAAAAAAAAAAAGAAATAAGATTAAATTGTTTATAAAATTAAGTTAGAGCCTTGAATTTTGCATATATGAAAGTAATTATTTTAATAATGTATGACTTGTTATAATACATATAATTTTTATTCAGAAAAGATATTAGGTTTGGAAAAATCAACAAAATTGATTTGAATGCCATAAAACTATTTATAGCTAATTAAATAGCTTTGCAATACATTTCTGGCAGTAATTTTTGCCATGTAAAAGCTAAATGCATTCTACCATAGCTTAACTTGGAACAACAGTCAAATGATAATAGTAAATAAAGATAAAAATATATCTTATAAATTTGAAACTAACTTTATACTATTATTTCAATTTCTGTGAATATATCCATGAAAAAATTTAAGGAATTCTAATTTAAAAACACTCACCTTTTTACAAAGTAGTGGTTGGTCCCTATCATTGACAGCATAAACACAATCATAATTTTTTCTATAATTTACGACTGAAGTTTTGAAAATTCTCTTTTTTGCGAACATACGTTTCTGATAAAGAGCTTTCTTTTATTTTTTGTGATCTTATATTTTTCAACTTTTTTATTTGATTATCTTTTCACATAATGTCTGAGAATTTTATTCAATCTTGAACAACCGAGCTACACGTGCAGGTATTCCAGATATTGTAGGGAACAATAGTTAAAAGCGCATGGATATCAGACATGTGGTGGGAAATAAACTTTGATATATTGAACTCGACTTCTCTCCATCCAGTACATGAGAACACAGAAAGGAGTGTAAAAACTCTTGTGTGTAAGTGCTTGAGCTGTATTTATTTGTAATTAATTTCATTTCATCTAAATTACTTAATTTAGGAAGTTTCATCTGTTGAGAGGAGTAATGGGCTGGGTCTGTTCAGGAATTTCAGTTACGTTGCAGTTTAAGAAATGAGACAAAAAAATATTAATGAAAATAATAAAAATAAATAAAAATTGCGAAAAAAAGTTTAATTCGAAAGAATGACCTCTTGTCAATATTAAAAGTTCACAAAAATGTCATTGGAAAACGCAACAGTAAAAGCAAAATTGTGCCCTCAAGAATGTTCGGAAACTACCAGCTACATATCATGCTAACATTAAAGCTCTGATGACTTGAAGAATTTAGGAAAATTGACTGTGAGAGGCTTAAATCGTTTTTTTTATAGGAGAATTATAAAGTTCTAAGTATGGATACCTGCACTGTTGACTTTAAAGTTTCGGTTCTTGAATGTTCTATTTGTGATCAAAATGTGCAGCGTATTCATAACATTCTTGTTTATGATAAACGAGTATCAGTGCTAAAAAACTTTTTTTAATACTTTTAAAAAAAGGAAATAAGTTCAAATTTTCTTTTCCATCGTGTACGAAAAAGGAAACAAAGGAAAATGGTGCGCAAATCTAGATAAAATTCAAAGATATTAGTTTAGGGGCTCTACATATTTATATACAATTAGGGAATTGCTTGAACAAATATGTTGTCTCATATACTTATAGTAAATGCCTTAGATACACATTTTATTTAAATGAATGTTAAATCAAAATGCACAGTTAAGGAATATATTAGTGAAACAAACGCAAACTATTCGAAAAGAATGCTTCAAAAGGCAATATAAAAGTACATAAAATTTTGGCTGAAACACACACAATAGATCCTTTAAAAATGCTAATGTAGTTTCACAATGAAATTAGTATAATATAGAATGAAAAACGGGTGAATGAAGTCATGGACCTGATTTAACATTGCTGGTCACGGGAATAGGAAACAACAACAGCAGAATGAAATATTAACAATGAGAAAAAATATCTCATGAAATTGATCACAAATATTGATAGGATGAGTTTGTATTATTATTATTTAATGATAAAAATATTTATATACTTCCATTGCCAGAAAAAATACCATATTACTTTTATAATAGATAATATAAAATAACTATCAAATTCAATTATTTTAAAGACATACTAACACAAAAAAATGAAGTGAGTAAATAAAAAGTTTTGCAGAAGCAACTTCATCTTCAATCAACTTATTTTGAAGGAATACTTATACTTTTTAAAAGAATATGAATAAAATAAGTAAGTCGATACGGGGATAAGTATAAGCATTCTTATTAAAATAGTACGCTTTCCCCAGAATATAGGAAAAGAAATGAAGCTAGTTTCTCGTTTCAGAGTAAGATGTTATAAGAATTACCAACTTAATCCTAATCTCGCATGGAATTCGTGACTCGACTTCTATAACAGCTTTGACCTTCGAAGAGTTCGACAATGCTCAAATTATTCTTCATATTCGAAGACATAGTCACTTTATTATGTGCTATTTATGACTAACTCATATTACTTATACTTAAATTATGTTTTGATAACCATATTTGTTCAAGGTTTAGCATTATAATTTATATGAGCTGCTCTTTATTAATTGCTGTAAAATGTAAAATTTTCTAATACATTAGCGTTAACAAAAATAATGCACATAATTAGAAATATTAGAATAAATAGTATATTGGTTAGATTTAAATACCTTATTTAGCTTTTAAAACAATAAACATGTGTTTTTTCCAACAATCTGTGAAGAGCATATACGAAATAAAAAATGCTCTGCTTTTCACAAGAATGCTATTGGAGAATTTTTCGTTTTTATGGATGACAATGGACGACCACATCGAACTCCTGATGCTGTACAGCACCTGGAAAGAGAAGATATCACTCGAATGGATTGGCCACGGAATTCCCCAGATTTAAATCCTATAGATCATGTATGGGATGCTTTGGGAAAACACCTTGCGGCATGATTATAACTCCCGAAGAACATTCAACAACTGAAACAGGTACTGACTGAAGAATGGGTACTCTTATCACAATAGTTGTTGGACAAGCTGTGCTGAATATGGATTTAGGTTTGGTCATTCAATAGTCACTTTTTGCACACGAGGGCTGAGTAGATAGGGACCTACGGTTTAAAATGGATTCTGAATCACAACAGGCGTCCATACTTCAGGGAGGATTCGAACCCACCCAACCAACCGTATTGAACTGAAGGCAATAGCACTTATTGCTTTCGGTTCAACAGAAGAGCTGCCTCTGAGTAAGGAAAGAGGGCGTGAAACAACTATTGCAACAAGTGGGATATGTTATATTATTCATGGAGTTTGTTAAAATGAGCATTATCACCTTGTTTAACAATAATTTCAAATTTCTTTCCGATAATTTTATTAATAAATTCTTAATTAGTTTACTTATTAATTTCTTAAGTGTTTCTTCTGATAAATTATTTTCGTAATAAATACCATGGAAAAATTTAGTACAGATGAAATGCTTCATTCAAAAACAAAGTACTTAGTATTTTTAATACTTTGAATGGTTTTCGTAATTATTTTAACATTTACATAATAAAGTGTTGAATATATTGAAATATAAAAAAAATGTGCTATATTCTATGTTTATTAAAAAGATAAAGATTTATTTCTTAATCTTCTTAGTAACAGAATGTATCATATTTTTACTAACTACTTTATTGGGCATTGCTTTTAGTTTTTCGTTTTTTGCGCTAAAATTAAATTTACAATTAATTTAAAGAAATTAATTACTTATAATAAAACTCTTTGTTATTTCTCTTTTTTTATCTGTTTTTATGTACTTATGAACAGTTTTAGCTTAGAAAGTTCTTTCAATATTTTAGAATAACTAAGCAAATACCAAAGTGATTGAAATTAAAAGAAAATTGTATATAAAAACTAATCAATTATATTTACCATATATAAATTTTACAGTCAACACATAATTGATTTGTTTTTATTATATCATTCTTGTGGCAGATTATGTGATAAAAATATATAGAAAATTTATCTAGCTAATATGGCATGTAATACTGAATCATATAATTTTTAAGTCTGTCTTATTTCAAATCTAAGTAAAAAGAATTAAGAGATATATACTTAATTATTTAAATATTGTGTATGAAATTACAATTTTGAAATGCATATTTATTTTAATCTTAATTAAAGCTATTATTTTTAGTAAATATATTTGAAAAAAATATGTTAAAATAAAACTTCAAAGATTTTCGAATACTTTCAGTTAATTTTTAAAATATATAATAATATTTGTTAAGTTTTAATTTTTTTGATGTTTGCCCAAATAACTGTACAAGTTTTATACAATTTTCTATTTTCGTTCTTGTATTTAGAGGGCAGAAAACACCGAAGTTCAAGGAAAACAATAATTTTAACTTTCAACTCAAAATAAAAAACATTTACATAAATAATAATTGTACAGAAAATAGATGTTAAAAAGAATGACAATGTTTGCTCAATATTTTCTGCTAGTGATTGAAATTAATAAATTCGTATTAGTTATTATATAGCTTTTTCAGTTAAATCATTTCTTTCCAATATCTAATGTCCACGGTCTCTTAATCTCGAAATTTCTAATGACTTCCGTCATAGTTCTGTTTGGGCGTTGTTTTCAATCATTGAAATTAAGCGACTCGAAATGAATGGTGACATTTAAATTAGTCTCAAAATAAATCACCATTCTATTTAATTGCTCAATATGGCTAATTGGTAAATTAGTTGAATTGAATTTTCGAAGTGACCGCTGTTTCTGAAGTCCACTAACATTACCCTCCTATTGAGAAAATATAATGAAATAGATTTAGGAAGGAAGATATTATTAAATGAGGGGTTTCCGAGAAAATGACATTCGAAGGCAAAAAACGGTGTTTTGGAACAATTTTTTTTTTTAAATTGTTAAATGATTCATTTTTTTGAAAATTTTAACTTTATACACTTCTTAACATTTTATAAATGATTCCTTTTAATGCTATTGTACGAAATCGAATATAAAATTACACTGCTGGATAATTGTAAGGACGGATCACAAATTGCAATGTAGCATAACATTAAGCGAGACATGAGGCCTGATAGGATAAAATATAGTTGCCACACTGTTCAGACATTAGAATAAAGAACATTTAATGTTCTGGAAAATAAAAAAGCTGTGAAACATCTGAAAGAAAAAAAATGTTCATTTGATACTGCATACGGAAATATGAAACAATGCATCTAAAAGTCAGCAGGTACCTTGAAGAAAGGTATCAGTACGGAATATGTCCACCGTGGAGTGTGATGCAACATTCCACATATCGTATCATAATTTGCACAACATTATCCAGCCGCTGTTGAGGCAATTTTTCCCATTCCTTCTCTGAGTGCAGGATGAGGGCGTTTTTGTTTGTCGGAGGATAGTTTCGACCAGCAACTTGCCTCCCCATAGCATCCAACATATTTTCAATGGAGCTTAGATCTGGAGAACGTGATGGCCATACGAGACGTTGAATACCTTCGCTGTCTAGACAATTCTGAACAGCGAGTGTTCAACGACATGTTGCGTTGTCATCCATAAAAACAAATTTATCACCGACAGCACCACGGAAAAAAAGAACACGAGGAAGTAGAACTTCATTAATGTATGCTTTGCCCATTATAGTCCCATTCGCAACCACATGTAGGGGCATGCGGCCATTGACCATGATGCCGGCCCACAACATAACACTGCATGTCGGATATCGGTCCCTTTCCTAGATATTTTCTGGACGATAAGCAGTACCACTCTCGCGCCAGATCAGTTGGCATCTACAATCCGATGACAGACTAAACCTACTCTCATCTGAGAACAGTACGCATGCCCAGTCCTGTTCAATCCAATTGCGATTCTCACGACACCATTGCAAACGGGCAGTAAGGTGCTGTCTGGTCAATGAGACACACACAACAGGTAGTCCTCCTCCCCTCAAACGTCTCGCAACAGTTTTTCGGAAGATCTGCTTTCCTGAGGCAAAACAAACTGATTTGCCACCTGCTGAGCAGTGGTGCTCCTGTTCCTTTTTGCTGATAGGACGATATATCTGTCTTCTGTAGGCGTCATACTTCTAACATAACCTCACCCGTGCCGTTTACTACACATTCCAGTAGTTTTAAATGACTTCTGCAGCCGTGAAACAACGCTATGAATGATGTCGAACTTCCTGGCAACATCTGTTATTTTTCGCCCTTCTTCGATCTTTCCAATAATTTGGCCACGCATAAAATCATCTAAGTGATGTCGGGAAGACATACCAAATATTTCAAATTCGTCTGTTAAATCTTTCCTGTAAAATTTTGACTTGAAACAACAACTGTCCACGCGCGTCAAAACCTTTAAAGCTCTTATGAACACTATCACGTGATCAACAGACGTGGAAATAAATTTTGCATACGCATACTTTAAATCCCGCATTTATTCTAATTTTTCACATTTTGCTTCCTTTCATTTTGTGGTTGCTATAGATGATAATGCTATCCGTCCTTAGAAATTGTCCAGCAGTGTATTTAACAATGAATCATTGCAATTTTTATAAATATTTCTTTTTATATTTGAAATGAATGTTTTTTACAAAAATATTTTGCATGAATACGAGAATGCCTGTTAAATGTTTTGTTATGTTTTCTAATGATGCTGATACTAAAAATTTATTAGACTTCTTGATTTTCCTTTACGATATATATATATATATATATATATATAACTTAACTAAAAAAATACAACTAACAACTAATAAGGAAACAATGCAAATATTTCTACGAATAAATAAACAATGTAAGAGAAAATACAATGTGCCAATAAAATTTCGCAGCTTATTTTTGAAGTTTAATAGTTTATAATATAATTATTAAAACTAAAAAGGGCTAAATAAATTTTAAAAAATCTTCGGATTTTATTACTGAATTGCCATGTTTGTACCTGTCACAATGCATAGAATATGGAGATGGTCGATATCACAATTGGTAAGCGCAAAGAATTCTTGCATTTACAACTCTGGATTTTATTTCGTCAATAGTTAAAAATTTTCTTCTTGGTCAATCCTTCATAAATTTTCAACAGAAAAAGTTTTTCATTATTATATCAGATGATTTAAGTGCTCCAGAAATAGAATTCAATAACCTCTTTCTATCGTGGTTATCCATACAAATGATGAAAATATGGATATATACCCTGGAAAAAAATTGTATATAATTAATAGTTCGTTAAAATATATTTACAAAAAAATTCTCTTCAAATAAGGAAAAATCATCCTCGGAAATTATCTCTGAGAGGAAAAGTATATGATTGTAAACATTGTAAGCTTTCATATTTTTTTTAAAACAAGACAACGAGCCATCTTTTGAGACTGTGCTTAAATTTTCTCATACCAAGGCTTAAAAGATTTCTGATATGTTCAATCGGGATACTGGAATATTCCCTCCTTCAGAGTCACGATTATTCAAGGTCACACTCTTCATAGTTTTTTAATGTTTTAGAGGATAGCTTATATATTATGAATAAATGTTTACTGATTTGAAACGGCCAGGACATTTTTATAAAGTTTTTTACTTTTAATCTTGTAAAAATCTTCCATTATAACCAACCATTATAACCAACCGTAGATTCCTTCATATAACCTTTATCATTAGTCAATGCATTGTTTATCAAAGAAAATATCGGTAACTGATGTTTCCAACTATAAGCTGAAAGCATACTCAGAATTTTTTGATTAGATTGGGAGCAGCTATCATTGAAGTGAACACACACAAACAGCTTGAGTCATTCTTCTTCACTTGAAATAATCAAATCTTTGGAAGTCTATTTTTGCTTCCATTGTTTCCAATTTGATTGCTAATACTCCTTAGTAAACACAATTTCGCACATGTCTCGATTGGCGAGACAAGACGATATCACGACAATATTACTTATTAGCAGATCATGTCTCTTCTATAGATATCTCTTTTTATACAGCACAGAAATAAATGACAAATAATTCTAATTAAACTTTGGCAATGAATTATTTGTAGACTTTTTGTTCATCTAAAAAATTAATTTTAATATTTCCCGGGACGTGAAGTAAACCGATATGGACACTGAGAGTTTTTCTGAAAACCGGGACCGTCCCTGTATTGGCGGAATATCTGGCAAGCCTATCTTTACCTCCATTATTTGATGAATTTTTAAAAATTAGAATGTGTTAGATATTTTGTAAATATTCTATCTAGGTTTAAGACAGAAATATCGGGAAAAGTTAATGGTTGCATATAATTTTTTTTGTCTGTCTTTGTTTTCACATTCGCACAATGTAATTTTTAAAGACATTGATTATATTTTTTCTTTTTTGAAAAATGTATTAACTTGACTCTCTGCAGCGAAAGAGTTTATGCTTTTCTTTATCCCCGTTTATCGGAAATGATTTGTAAATTGAATGAAAGGAGTTTTGACTTCGATAATCAACAATTTCCTAGCTAAAGAAAATTTTCAAATGTTCCCTATTTCAATCAATTTATTAAAAAAAATTCTCATCATGAGATTCCATTTCATGCTGCAATACAACGTTTTAAATGAAGTTTAATAAATAGTGAGAAATTCGTTATTTTTCAAAATTTCAATATTTCTCTCTCTCTCTCTTGGAAGACAAATACATATTTTCATATCAAAGCTACAGCACCCGTAAGTTGGCGAACTTGGCAGTATGTTGGAAATTTGACGAACATGGCATTATTGAAATAAATGCTTTGTACTCATTCCAATCGTAGATTATTGAATTGATAATATACGCCGTCTTTAAAGATGCTATAGGACTTACGTCAAAATTTTACATTTACGTATTTAAGATTAACTGTGGTTAAGCCCATGCTGTTACATGTTAACAAATAATCTATTGATATACTCTGCAAAAAGTCACCAGATTTTCGCGCATTTTAATGTTATTTCTTTCTTACAAAAATTAAAAGTAAAAACAAAAACTGGGATATTTTTCTTTATCAAAGTCACTGAGTCTGCAAAAAGTCACCAGATTTTCGCGCATTTTAATGTTATTTCATTCTTACAAAAATTAAAAGTAAAAACAAAAACTTGGATATTTTTCTTTATCATTCAATTAATAGCAATAATTTGCCTTAGTTTCAAGAGTATTTAATTTAAATTTAAGTCATCAAGCAAATTTTTCAGAAACGCTGTTTTCAAGAAATTTATAGTTGATAATGATAATGATAGATGGTCTTATATAAACGAGACAATTTTGTTTCTTTGCAAAATAAATTTCGAAACGTGGTATAAATTTTAAGGACATTAGCAAAGTAATATGATTAAATTAAGAAAAAATCCAATCATTATAATACAGTTTATATTTTTAATGCCATTTATATACATTTAATTTTGCTTAAATTCATTTGTGTCACAGGAATCAGGTTTTAATTTTAATGTATTACAAATTTTAATGAAACAAATAATAAGTTAAATTTCTTATGATGCACTTGAGTGTGATTATGAATTGAAAGATAGATTAAGTGAATGTGTATTGATACACCTATTATTTTCAGAGAGTGTCTTATTAAAAATTAATCATTCATGAAACTATGCCTATAATGGAAATGAAAATGTAGATATAATTAATAGAATTAATTTAACTTTTGGAATCAATTAGAAATATTTATTTATTATATTGCATTAGAGTGAACTTCATTTCTTCTTCTTATTGTTGTTGCACCGGCATACTTCCCTTTACATAGATTAAAACATTTTATTGTTATAATAGATGTAAATAAAATCTGAAAAAATTTAGGACATCACATATCTTTGATACAATCAAACAAATACTTATGCCTGGGTTTTGAGCGGCTACTATTCGCGTCGGCAGTTGATGGATAGCCGAATGAACTTTTTTTCAACTTCAAAAGAAAACTGCAAACTCTCTCCAGTAACACTGGTATTCACAGGTGCCATGTCATTCAGCATGCCAAATCCTGAATTGTTTTGCAGTGAAGAAATGTCACCGAAGATGACGTATTGTAATGTATGCGATGATATATATACCAAGGTTGTCAAAATAGAATTTTCTGCAAACTCTTATAGGTCTTTTTCTCTCTGACGTAATAAAAACCAGATTGCTAGAAACATAAGTAAACCCACCCAAAAAATCACCGAACTAAGAATTTGGCATGTTGGATCGTACGGCATCTGTACACCTTCCCTTAATGTAATGAGACTCGTGACTAAGGTGATTGGAACTTTGGTTATAGTATCTTAATGGATCTTCCAGTATATTTTTTCAGTAACTCAGACAATGCTAAGTGGATCAGTTTGATTTCCTGAGATTTAAAACTATTGCTCATACAAATGAGGCCCGGTGTCTTGGTGGCAACGTTTCACGCTCCCAAGGCACGGTCCGAGGTTGTATCCTCGGGCTGGATAATATCTACTGAGCTTTTCATTTCTTCAGTGGGTAGATAAACTTAGTACCAAGCATGCTTGGAAACTAAACACTGGGGGCTTCACGTTAAGCTGACCACCTAACTGGAACATGTGCTTAGTAGCCCAGGGCCCTTGGTCATCAAAACAGTTATGGGCAGTGAAGGCCATGACCCACATGAGCTGTTGTGCCACGAAGTTTAAAATTTAGTTTTAGCTCATGCAGATAAAACCTTTGAGGTAGACTTATCTTTATAAAATAAGAATATCCAGAACAAACCAACTGGAAAAGTAAAAATTATTCTTTTGGTACTAGAATCCATTCACGGGTGGAGTAGAGCGAGAAGTTATTCATAGAACTATGTGAAGTTATTCACTGTGCGAGTGTGCCTCTCTAGACAGTTTAAAGAAAATATTATAAGTTGGGAATTTTCAACAAGAGTCTGCATGTAGAAAATGCTAAAAGAATGAGAAAATGGCGCATCATATTGTATATAAATATTATGTCCTGGGCCTTACTCGATTGATCATTTTAGGTACTCTTGATGTTAAAGACTGATTTTATGAATAAATTAGGAGACTCAACTAGGTAGAGTTAGGTGTTTTGGATTTAGAACTTCGTAGAAAATGCTTTTAGGAAAGTTATCTTGACTGTCAAAATCAATAAAGAAGAAATATTAATAGATTTTGGCTTCAACAAAGTAAAACTGGTAGCTAATATTAAGTAAAATTTCTAAAATTCAAAATAAAGCAGGAAAAAGAAGAAAACTTCACAAGGAAATCAAAGTTCATAGCTCCAAAAATTTTGAAGATATATAGCGAGAAATAGTAATTTTACATAATCTTCTTTTCTCACTGCTATAATCGCAAAGTTGAATTGTCCAACATTAGTTTTGAGAAAATGTGACTTGAAAATTTCACAACATAGTGTCCATGAAAGAGATATCTATCATGGACACTCTGAATCATGACACTGTAAATTGGTAGAATATTTTCCATTCACTTTTAAAGCACTGAGATGACAGAAGGCAGTGGTCTTCTAATTATAGAATTTGGATATAAAATTATTAGAGTCGGAAACCATTAACTGACGACAACTGAATAAGTTCATAGAGTAATCCTATACATATTTGTTATGAAAGAAAAGGAGGTACTTTAATCTCGAATTTATCCTTCCCGAATAAATGCGAGATTAAAGTACATATGGTGGACTAATGGCATATATCATATGGTGGACTAATGGCATATATCATATGGTGGACTAATAGCATGAATGTTGGAATCAACATTAAATACATAAGATCTGCGTCTTACTTGGAAAGACCAGCCAAAGGCCAAATATTATGAGGACAAGTACTGAGATCTCATTGTTTATTTTATGATAGAGCATTTAATAACTTATGCTTACCTTCTCTTCACAACATGCTTGAATCGAAAGCAATACAAAGAAAGTGATAGGAATTCTCTCTTGGATATAACCAGATTGAACATATTCCGATGACATGTTACTCTGATAGAAATGATTCTTTTACAGTCCAGGACTAGGAGGTTATAGTTCTTCAGGAAAGACAATATTTCCCTAAGTTTTATCAATATTCTCTCTGCATTTATGCAACACAAGCATTTTTTTGCTTTCAGCTATTTGCAGGGGAAATTCTCTATGATTTTAAAACCATATTTTCGCTTATGATAATTACATTAAATCAAAATTTTCCTTTGGAAGTTTTTTTTTCATATTCTTGGCAGAGTTGCTAAGAAATAACGTACTTTTTCAAATTTTTTCCTCGTATTGTGTATTATTGCACAAGTACTCATCAATTTAAATCATATATGAATGATGCTGATTTCTTCATAATTTATTTACTTTTTTATCTTTTGAACCACGCTGAGTTTTTTGATCGACTGAAATTTATCAAATATTCGATAGATTTCTTAAAGTACTGGAAAATATCTCGCATGAATTGAATAATTATTCTTGTTGTTTAAGAGGATTAATTTCGAAGTTTGTTTAGGAGATGAAAAAATATACAAATGACTTGAATGATTAGTTTTACAAGTTCAGAGAAAATGATATTTATTTAATCTTTATAATAAAATTTGCAGGTAAATATTAGCATTTTATTTTTACATTGATTACATGCATAACAATATATTTTCAAACATATGAATTTAATTACTTGAGACACAATTAAACTAGCAAATAATTTTAATACATAACATTTACACACATAGATAAGACATTTATTTTTAATAAATAACAATTACATTTATAAGTTATGAATTCCAAGAATTTTATCTTTAAATGGCATCAGATTTCCTTAATAATTTCATACAAATTCATCTAGTTAAAAACATTTTATATAGCTTTTTATAGCTAATTACATGATAATATGACATGAGATAACAATGATAAAACTAACTTAGTTAACCATATTAAAAGTTTTAGGGAGGAAGGTTTGTATAAAATATCGCAATGACTATTGAAATATATAACACAAAAATTTCATTAAAAGAACTTTTTTGTAAAAATCAATTTATCATTTTTTTAAAAATAATTAACAATTGTGTAAAATGATATTTTGGTTATAAAAAGAAACTTAAAACCAGGAGTTAAAAAGTGCAGAATGCAATAATATCTTCATCTTTTACTTTTGGGGATAAATTTGAATATAACTGAAACCAAATTTACTAAGCTCTGATTGAAGTTAATGATTATTTTAATATAGTTTGTGTTTATGTTTCTTTTACAAAAAAAATTCTCAATCAGATGATATTTTATACTTGATTGAAAATTAGTTTTATTTTAACGCATGTTATCTTTCTTTGTAACTGATAACAAATAGGCGAAAACACAAATGAAAATATAAATAGGGTAAAGAAAGAATATTTAAAAATGTTTTATTTGTGTTTTCTATTTCTACGAAATTTTTCAGCGAGTTTTATAATTTTGGTCTACAGAAAAATTCCCGAGTGCTTCGTTCTTTCAACATATTCTGAGTTTAGTGCCTTTTTTTTTATATAATTCTGTGTATGACTAAAATATAAAATCAGGAGTGGATAGCACATTTATCTTGATTTCGTTCTTCTTATTTTGATTCTGAATTTCTTCTCTTGTTAATTTACAGTTACGTATCAACATATATATATATATTGCTATTTCAATTATTTTATCTAGAAACATAAAATTCTATACTTCGAAATCAGTAACTTTCAGTAATAAAGTGATATTATTATTTAGAATCTATCTGAGATATATATTTTTTATATTTCATTTGCTATCATTTTTTGAAAATGACAAAAGTTAGGCCAAGTTTAAATGCTATACATCTAAAATTTCGCAAATTGTCATTTTTGCGAATTTTTCCTACGAAACATATTTTACCCTGCCGTATGTAGAGTCAAATAAAATTAAATATTAGCCTTTGATACTAGTATAATAAAATCACATTAAAATTAATAAATTATGATGTGGTTTATGAGATTTAATTTTTAACGTACATTTCCAAATAAAAAACACACATGAAGAGTTTAAAAACATGTTGATTATCATTAAATACTTACAAAATGAATTCACGTTAAAAATTAAAAAAAAAATAAATAAATAAAAAAAAATTAAATAGTTGCATCGCAAACTATTTCTCAAAAGGTATTTAATATTTATTTTAAAAATATTTAAAAACATTAAATAATTCTACCATTAAGTTTTGGTAGATGAATTATAAATATATAAAGAACACACATAAAGGAATTAAATAAATTAAAATAATTCATATTCTTGATTTGAATTTATCATAGGAAATTAATATTTTTTAAAAAATTCGAAATTATTGTCAATATTTTAACTTATTGCAAAACTGTTAGAACCCTTATGAGTAACTGATTAAAAATTGCTATTACCTAGCGCTTATCAAAGCTTCCTTTTATAACACTTTGGTAACCAACTTGAGATAAATTACTCAATTTAATCTCAATGCTGAAAAGTTACATGAACTTCTTAATATATAATTTAAGTTATAACTAACTATAAAGTTTAATAAAATAATACTTAAAAGCATAACTATACAACTTTTTCACACTTACTATGTAAAAAAAATTAATTTTAAGTATAATATTAATTGATAAAATTATTGAAATAAGTTTAATTGAAATTTCAACCTTTTAACATTAGTGGAGGGATCTGTTTTTAAAGCATTTTATTTGCGTTTGATTTAAAGTCATGCTTTTATATTGCACAATGGATCATATTTAATTTAGATGCTTAATTTAATAAAAATATTAAATTTTATCCAAACGGAGTAAATTTCTACTTTCTTGCTAGTTTAAATACCTAAAACTCAAATAATCTTAAAAAACTAACCTTTTAAAAAATGACACAAGTACGTTTAATATAATCGGAATCGAATTTTTTTCATTCAGTTAAATACTGAAAACTTTTCATTTAAAATCGTAAAATAATTAGAGAAATCTTAAAAATGAATCATTGAGGAATGAAAATTATTCGGCCATAAATTAAGAGTGTAGTTTACAATGGTTACATAGCAATCGAAGAAATCACAACTACACTTTTTGTCATTAAACATACATATCCACGGTAAAAAAATTAAACATTTTTTTCAATTTAATAATCATTACATTCTGAAATTAGTAAAATTATACGACGCTGTTATTAATAAAATGTAGCATGTTTCAGATATTATAGTTTTATAGTTACACGTACAAATAAATTTAACTATAATATTTTTGTTTTATATAGCATGAAAAGAACAAATTTATATTTCAACATTATTGTTAAAAAACCGACAAGAAATAAAAAAAAAGATTTAAGTATTAATCTTGAATAATTTTTAATTGACATCTTTTACAAAATCGAGAAAGTATGAAACAAAAATAATCGAATTAATAGTAATAAATTGAATATCATGTAAAAAAAATAATTAAATTTTTAGTTATTGTTTTCCATTACATATATATATCAGTCCAATTATTGCCTTAATTTTGATATTATATAGAAAAGTGTAAAATGGAAATAGAAATGAATATATAATATATATGGGATAGTTATTAAGACTGAAAAACTTTTCATAGTTTAATATAATCAACAAAATCTTCTAATTTTTTTAAAAACTACAATTATTACAAAAAGTGATTCATATAAATTTTTGTTATCATAAAGAAATTTTAGAAAAGCTCTCTATTGCTTTTTGCATTATTTAAGGAAGAGAAGTTTGTAAAAAGCAAAAAAGAAACATCAAATAAATTGATATTAGAGAAAAATCTCTGCAGATGGTTCTGAATTCTTAAGAACAAAAATAAAGCATATTTTTTTTATTATATTACAAAGATATAAACCCTCCTTAACACTTAAAACTCTAGAGTTTTAGTAATCTATTCTTAATAAATTTCTTCGGAGTTAGAACATTTAATAAATATTAAAAAAAAAAGCTGACTTTTTGCATTTTGGAGGATGCAACGGTTGCTTATTGGATATTGGATGCAATCATACATTGATTAGAATAGAGAAAGTAAATTAAATTTATTCATTTTTGGTTTTGTTTGTATGTTAAATTCTAGTATAAATATTCATTTCTAACAATCAATACAATACAATATGTAGCTTATTTAGAACATAGTATTTTCTTTGGTCCTGATTTGATAATATTTGTCATTATTCGCTACTCTAATGGCTTTCTTTTAAGCAGTTTTGGTATATTCGTAATGGCTTACACAATATCAAGAAACATTGATTCAATAGTTTTAAGTTCAATGCAAAGTTTCTTTATTATTTGCTAACATTTGTGGGCAAAATAAATTAACATCATCTGTAGCCAGCAAGATACTAGATACACAAACACCAGGCGTCACATCTGACATAAAAGGCGCATAACAAAGTCATTTTGCACCAACTAAAAAAGAAACACAATAGCATATTTCTTAAAGAGCTTTAAAGTTGGACTTTCATTTCATCAAGTGTTTTTGCTTTCATCTGACTCGTCATTGTTGGCGTTGGATTCGTCGCCAATCAACTTATATGGTTGCTTATCTCCTCTCATGCTGAAGATGACGTTTGTGAGAGCCATGATGTAGTGTTTGGCGAGAGTGAGTGTTTCAATCTTTGACAGTTTCTTCTGCATGGCTATGTGAGGTATGACCTCACGGAGAGCCTCGAATGCATCGTTGAGACTGTGCATGCGCATTCGTTCTCTCTCGTTGCTTTCCAACCTTCTGAGATTCCTTTCTCTTGCACTCAGAGTGGTACGTCTGTAAACACATAAAATATAATGATTCAAGATATCGAATACTTACTAGTAAAAAAAAAAAAGGAAATTTAAAGTAGAATTATTTCATTTAACGTTTCATTGCTAAATAAGAATCAATGATCAGAGAGGAAATATCAATAATTTTCTATTCTGCAATTATAAGGCTAAAAAATAAATATTAGCAAAAATTAAAAATATTATGACGCGAACAAACAAATTCCATGGAAATAAAACAAAATTGAGATTTGTAAATCATTAAATTTATATTACAGACATCCCCCTATAACACGGTACTCTTATAACGCTATTTCATGCCCCGTGTTTTCCCCTACATAAAGCATTGATTTTCCACGTTATATTTTTGTACTGCGAAATTTATAATGATTTTTACAGTTAGCAATCAATTTCGCATATTTTCATATTGTGACGAGTGTGTTCTTATAAAATTAAATTATATTATTGACCTTTGAACATTCTGCTTAAAAAAAGATATCAGTGGAACATTATTTCAAGTAACTCCTATAGCGAATAAACATGCAGTAAAACTGTTTTTGGATTTATTTGAAATGAACTGTTTTTTTATATACTTTTTTTTTTAATTTAAAATGTTCTTAATTTGATTTTTATAAAACGATCACATTTCGCGTTCATAACATAGTTTTTTCATTAATATTCGATTTAAACCCCCTTTAACGAGCTAAGTCAAGCGAGCGTGTTTTAAGAGAAATCTCGTACAACGCACTTTTCTATAACGCAGAACTAGTATACTGTGCTATAGGAGGGATTATAGTACTTTTTTCTTACAATATAAGGGGTTATATGTAAAGCTATCTGAAAGTACCGATTTCGCGAGCTACATGTCGTTTAAATCCTTTCACACCTGGTTGAGGAGAACAAATACACTTCTACAAAAATTTCAGTTTAAATACGAAAAGATGAAATTCTATATCTTAATTCATAAAAAATTATATTACAAAACATATTTTTCTAATCTAATTATGAACTACAAAGATTCACACTAAATTAAACAGTGTAAACAAGTAGTACTTATTACATTAATATTTTCTGTATACGGTATACTGAAATAAGCAACAAACTCAATTAATTTAAAAAATCTCTTTTGATTGAAGTTTCATGTTAAACTAGAGATCATGAAATTGTATTTAATAATCAATTTTCGAATGAATCTAGATTAGGTGAAAATATTTCCGCCGAAGATGGCAATATTCTATACTTTTTCAAAAATCAAGAACGAAGTTAATTATTTTATTTTAAAAAATATATAATGCAATGTAGAAAAATCTTTGGGGAAAATATACTTTATGGTGATCTTTAGCAAAAATTGGTAATTTTTTTTAGCCAAGTTGTTTATATATATATATATATATGCATATTTGAATAAACAAGACGGTGCTAAAAACACCATAAACCAACAGGAAATAAACCAACATAGCTAAAAATATTGGTCACCCGAATCTTTTGCCTTAAATATATTTTCCTATTCTTAGTAAGATAATATATAGATCAGTGATTCTCAACCACTGTACCTCGGTATCTTTGTGTGCCACCTAATTCCTAAAGTGTGCTGCTTAAATTTAAAAAAAAAATGAACATAATAAAAATTATAATACTTTTTTTATTACGTGTAAAATTTGCTTAAATCAAAATACACTGTAAAAGAAAACTTGTTTTTACAATTAAAAACTGTTTTCATTTTTGATAACTGCGATCTTTCATAAAGTGAAATATATTTATATAAATTTAATATTTGATAGGTTTTAAATTCGAGTGTTTCCAGTATCGACACAATTTTCTACATCTTATTTATGTGAATTCGGATTTTCAGTATTAAACAACTTAAAAGCGGGGAAAAAAGATCAAGGCTATTAAATGTGGAACATAGTCATTTTTATAACCAAATATAAAAAAGATTAAAAAACATCAAGCTCAAATTTCTCATTAAAAGTATGTGTGTGCGTGTGCTTGCTATTACATTGTAATTAACCCTTAATAAACGTTCTGCTAATTGTGTAGAACATATTATATTATTCTATTTCACTCAAAATTATTATCCCAAACTATTTTACACAGTGCACTATAGGTAAGTACACAACTTCTAAACTTATATTATTCTTTGTAAGCTGACAAATATTAAAATCGTTAAAAATGTGCTGCGATAAAAAAAAAAGTTGAGAATAAATGACAATTTTAAGAAGAGGTAAAGTAACAAGCTAAGCGAGAAGAGTTCAGGAGATGAATATAAAATCATTTAAATTAATTACAAGTCAGTGTAAGTAACTTTACAACAAGTTTAAATCAACATTAATTATGGTTTAAACTAATGGCAAATGTTGTATTCAAAATTTAGAAAGGAAACTCATATTTGAAAATAATCAGAAATGGCTATTGTGATAAGCTTCACGTTGCTTCAAACAAAACTCTCAGTTTAACCCCGGTCGCCAAACAGAATAAGGAATTTATTTATAAAATAATAATTTAAGTAATAAATACGTAACAACAATTTTAACATCAAAATAGGGATGTTCCATCAGAGTAAAAATGGTTTTGCTTTTTTTAAATAACTCTTTTAAATTTCATTGTTTCCAAAAAAATTTTAAAAACATAAATTTATAGCGTATAATTTATTTATATACTTAAATAATTATAACTAAAACTTGCTGTAAATATTATTTAACATATCATTTAATTCTTTTGTTAGTTTATTCTATTTGAAAAATAAATTAAAAATAGAAAATAAGAATAATATGCTTAATATTTAGAAAATTTAAAGTATAAAGAGTTAATAGAAATGAAAGGCAAAAGGAAGGAAAAAATGTCTCGTATAAATAGAAAATATTAAATTTCTTAATTTAAAATATAAATCATAATAATCCAAATTTTTATGTAAGAAATCAGTGCAAATTCAATCAAATGGATTCTAGACAAAGTAACAACAGAAAATGTTCCAGTATTTTGTTGCTGCAATAAAGAGAAAGAAGTCTATAAAATATAATGATTGAAATATCTGATGTTTAAAATCAATTCCAACATACTGTTTTCCTTAAAACACGTCTTTGTAATCTTATGTCTTAAGAAAAACTACTATTATGGAGGATTTCGTTTATATTTCTTTTTTTGCGAGAATAGCATTCGCAGACACATTTTTTATTATTAAACACGCAATGAAAATTCTTCTTTAATCAATCCGTCAAATAAAGAAGACTCTTGGAAAAGAAATAAAATAACGTTAAAAGTGTTTAAAAAAAATACGAGATTTAGGATTTTTGACTTTTACCAGGGAGTTTCTTGAATCACACATATGTGTAATAGAAGCAATTCACAATTAGAGATAATAATTATATTTTAAATAATAAATTTATGAGAAAAAGTATTCACTTTTGTGATTAGCGGGTTCGAATCCTGTCTCACGCTTAGATTAATTTAGGAGCTCAAAACCTCCTTTAAATTAAAGGCTCTGGTCTTACTGTCTCGTGTGCGACAAGTGTTATTTGGTGATAAACAAAGAAAATCTTAAGTCTTTTAAAATCTGCAAGGAATTAAGCCTGTAATTTTAAGATTAAGTGGAATTGTAGGAAGATAAAAAATGTTATATAATTGTTATTGAAAGATTAAAACTTTTACAAGAACGACAGTTTAGCATTATTCCCTTTACATAAGAGGTCTGGGTTGTTATTATATTACTTATTACACTTGGTCATGCCAAGCTTGATATAGCGTTGACTATGCTAATTTAAGTCAGTAGGGTGCGTCTTTCGTTTAACCAGAGCACCGCGAAGGTAAAAGTACGACTTAAAATTACTCCGATAGATGGCAACACCAGATGATCCACTCGTTCAATTTTCTTCAAACCATTACACCTATGGTAACTGCTCAACGATCGACCACAGGACTTTCCGATTTCACAGATTTAACGAAAACGTATATCGAATGTACTTGGTGGGTCTTTAGCGGCATTGGGAATCGAACCCCTGCCCTACCGGACGGAAGGCCTATGCCTTATCATTAGGCTAACGTGACCACTGAAGAAGTTTGCATTCTATATACAATGTATTACTTTTATAATTCATGCTCTTTAAACAATGTATTTCCAAATTTACTTATATCTTATATTTTCTAGCATAACCCTTATCGCCAAAATTCTGCAAATGCATTCTCTTTCGTCACTGCGTAACTGTAAATGCATATGTTTAATGTTAATTAAAATTATATGAAGATGATGTTAATTAAAAGTATAAAGAGAATTTATAGAGAAACGCAATTTTTCCTTTTAAAGAAAACAATATTTTAATTTTTATAAAATTCTGATGTTGTAATTTTTTAATTTCATTTTGAAGTATTAAACTTGAGAAGACAATCTCGAAAATACCTTCTTTTGCCCGCTCTGTTCGTATTACTGGATTTGCGTCTTTTGATGCTTTCTGGTTCATAAGTAGAATCGCCATCAGAAGAATCGCTTTCCCCGCACATTTTTTTCTGTTCTTCTCCCTCTCGTCTATCCTCTTCAATAAATTCATGGAAAATATCGTCATATTCTCCCCAATCGGTTCTTGACGCTTTCAAATTCCGAATCCCGTACTCTACGAAATCCGAAGAAGCCATCATTTTTGAAATTGTCTGCAAAATAGAAAAAGAAACCCTTTAAGGAAAGAATTGGAATAGTTTATATTTGATATAACATTATCCAATTTGATAGCACAAGACCTTTACAAAATATTTCACATACTCCAGTATTTATTAATTTATATAATGAAAATATTATCCTATAGCATTTTTTACGGTATGACAATTTTTATAAAAAATTATTTTTCTTATATATTTAAATAGATTTTTTCCCATAAACATCGTCTTCAAGCTAAATATTATTATTTAAAGCTTTTTAGTTGATATTTGAATTGAAAATGCTAATTGTATCTTTTTTATTGAATTTACCATTTCACACAAAGTAAATGCAAAGAAATATTGGTTAGATTCCTTAAGCGTTCATATCAATTGATAAAATACACGGGGTTTTATCATTTGGAGATTTGAAAAGTACATTGATAACAGAAAAAAAACTATTTAGCATTAATGACCTAAAAAGCAGCATTAATAATCAAAATAGCCGACATGACATTCAGTACCTCGTGTTAAATCAATCGAATATCGAATTCACACTCTTGACGCGAAGAGCTCGTGAATTTGAATCGCACATTGGATTCAAATGTTTGTATTTCTGAAACCATTTTAAACTATAGGTCCCTGTTTAATAAGCTCTCGCGTGCAAAAAATGACCATTGAGTGGCAAATCAAACCTCCATGCGAAGAGTGGCATCCATAAATAAGTTCATTTATGAGAGCCATACATATTTTTGAGTCTTTTTAGTTACATTATTCAAAATTTATTTATTAATTTATGAAACCTTAAAATATATCAAGCAATCTCTAGACATCAAAAGTTTCTACACACACTGGCCAATGAATTAGAAAACCACGAGTTAAATATTTGCTAGAAATTAAGTACGTAAATTTTTAAATGACGTGGATTATAAATTATTAAAATATTAGCAAAGTGTAGTATAGGTGAAAAAATGCGTTTTGCAATGAAGGAGGTAATGTAAAGAAAATGACCGTTCTTTCACCGTTTGAAAAAGGGCTTATTGTTGGTGCCTGTTTAGCAGGGTGCTTGATTTCGAAGATAGCAAAGGTCTTATTAGGTTCACAAAAGCCGCCATATCAAAAGTTTTCATACAGTAAAATCTGAACGAACAATCTTAGTTTAGACGATGTAACTGCGTTTCAAGCATATTCTTCCGAGAGCATGATTGGCATTTTCTCCGATTAATTGCACGACAGAACAAGGATTCTTCAAACGACAAAAATTTTAAACTAAGTCTCTTTCTAATTGATATCAGATTGAGCTATGCTCAGAGAATTACAGAAGATAAAAATGTATAGGAGTGTCTGTGATAAAACTACTCAGTTTTTCCTGAAAGGCAAACATCCTTTGAAATGAGGTCGAGAAAGAAGATACTAAACACCTGATGATTGGAAACAAGTAATATGATTGGATGAATCATGTTACACTTTATTCTGCACTGATAGATGACGTCGAATTTGGCAAGAGCCTCACAATACCTGGAATTCATCTTTCCTTACTCGTATTGTACAGATATTTGGGGTGAGTATTATGATACAGTTCATATTTTGAAAGCATAGAAGTGATGCTTTGGTGTTCTTCAAGGATAAGCAAATATGTTTTCCTTTGAGGAACATCATGTCAACACCTCAAACGAATGAGATTCTTAAATGTACTGGTAGATCAATTGTACCCCGTAATGTTGCATTTTACTCGGATGGTATTGGACACTTCATAGACGATAATGTAACTATACAATGAGCCAGAAGCGTTTAAAGTTGGTTCACTTAACATCAATTTTATCTCCAAGAGCTTTTCTGGCTACCGCAAAGCACAAATTGTTTTCCCATATAAAATATGTGGAATACGGGTAAAAGAATCATTCGACAACACATCCCTCTTCTATTTTATTTACAATATCTAAAAAGCTGCAGAGTAAATTCATGGTATTCTCTTCACATAAATGCTATTAATACCAAAAGCATGTGGACTCGATGCCAAAGCAAATAAGATCTGTTATCTGAGCAAAGAGTGGTAAAATAAAATTATTGATCCTTGGTTTTCTAATTCATCAACCAAATAGCTATAGAAATTTTTTGATTACTGAGAGGAATTCGCTATTTGGTAATTTTGTATTACTTACTAATTCTATGAGTTTTTAAGTACTTTGATTTAGGTGATTTTACTCTTTTTAAGAAATTTTACTCTTAATATGAATTTTTGCTACAATTGAAACTAAGCTTTATTTAGCATCTAATAATCTTGACTTAAATATTAAATTACAAATTTTAAATTAAAGTATCTGAACTTTAAACGGAATTTTTTTTCTCTAGTTTAACAAAAATCTTTATTGAAATATTTTAAATATGGTCACATCATTCGCAATTTAAATATGGATTTTAAGCGTTTTATGAGTTAGTGCAGCATATTGTGTTATTGATTAATGTCTCCGCGAAGGAATCTTAAAGAAACTTAGATATGATACAGCGTACGATAAAAATTTATATCTGTTACATTACTTTCTGGATATTTAAACGAAGTTAGTTAGACTGAAAAAATCCTACGCTTTTAAATTGTGTAAGCGAAATAAGTTAATCATTGATACTTTATAAACATAAATAAATGAAATATTTCCCTAAGTCATAATTAAATAATGTGTCTCCAAAATATCTCTCATAAACTGATTATATATCTGAAGTTTTTATCTCGTTTATAGTTTTGTTATAATTTTTTAAATAAATTCAAGAAATCACCTTATCTTTCTATTTTGACAAGTTGATTAGTTATACTTAGATTTCAATAAATTGATCATCAAAATTTTTATATAAGTTTATAAACCATTATAGATATTATCCATTTTGAAACTGAATATTTTATCCCATTTTTTTTAAATGTCAAGTCAAATAAAAACATGGTAAATATTTGCACAGATGAATTCTGATAAGACCGAGAAATCTCAGAATAATTATTAACTGCAACACATAATCTTCAAGATAACTCGGGAAAATTAGGAAGCTGTTAACATGTGAAATGAAAAAGTTATGTTTTTATTGGTTGGATCTAACAAATATTTTCTCATCAAATATTGCCGACCATTTCAGCTCTTACCTTAACTAATAGATTTTACAATAATCTTTATATAATAATTTTATCTACGAGTGAAATTATTTTATTTGAAAATCATTTTTTAAAGCTTTTTTTATGAATTTAAAAATATTCAAATCTTATTATTCTACATGAAGTATATTTGCCGTTGATATTGGTGAGCAAATGATTTTTATTATACATTCAGAACTTCCAATTTGGAATCTGTTTTGTTTTTCACTTAAAAAAAAAAAATTGATCATCAGTTTTTTGCTCATCCATCCCGAAAATTTACCATGAGCCAAACATTGCCATTGCCGAGGATAAATAATTAATTAATTATATCAATATAATATACGCAATGATTTTTTCCAAATATAACAAAATATTTATACTTCTACCGTAAATAAATATGTAAATAAAAAATATAATTATACTTAACCTGCTTCCTGTCTTGTTTAAGCATAATTAATTGCAAATAGTATCGTTTAAATAATAATTATACAATCATATTTTTAAAATTTAATTGCATTTCAAAAATTTAATGAATTAAATTCAGAAACTTGTATTTCGTTTATATATGATAAATATTATGTTTTTCTTCAATAGATTTTGTGAAAATAAAAACTTTTTCTTCAATAGATTTTGTGAAAATAAAAACTTTTTCTTCAATAGATTTTGTGAAAAGAATATCATAAATCTGTAATATCACTTAGGCATCAAATGTCTAAAATGTCATATGGCAGTTCTATAAAAGTGATTATGACTATTCAATAAGAAATAGCTTAAAACATCGAACACACATCTATCGTTTTGATTAAGAATATAGTGCTATAGTTTTTGTGAATCAATCACTTTTAGAAAGCTTTTATAATATTGTTTTCCTGCTTTTTTTTCGCATTTTTTGATATGATATTATTTATTGTGAAATCATTTTTACAATAAATGCTTTAAGCAAAAATCCTTCTGAAAACTCTTTAAGGTCAAATTTTAAAAAATTCTTTTTCAATATATTAACGACACAACATGAAACTATGTACTGAATTTCCTACTATTGGATTTTTTGGTTGTGCGCATGTCTAGGAAATACAAATTGAATTTATATAGATTCATTTTTATACATAAAATATTAAAGTTTTAATGAATATTAGACATTATTTTAGATTTTATTTCATGATTGTTGATTAATCAATTTTTTACATTATTTAGAAACATTTATAATAGTTATTGTCAAAAAGTTAAGCGCGTGATCTCTTTTATTAGATAACATTAAGTATTGTAACCACAAGTTCGTTTTTTAAATTCAGTTAAGTGTACGCCAAAAATAAAACTATATTTTGTACAAAACTTTAAATGATTGAGAATTTACGATGATAAACAGCAACAATCATACCGATTGTGTTTGATTTTCAGAATTGATTCACCTTTACTAAGCAGTTAAAAAAGGAGAAAATCTATTTTTCATAATATAACTTTTTTTTATCATCAATAATCAGTTTTACAGGTATATATCTAATTAATAATAAATAAATAAGAAGATATTCCAAAAATTTAAATCCTTATGTTTTAAATAAATGTGTGCTTTTCAACAAAATATATAACACGCAAGTAAAAGTTTACAATCGGGTACCTCTAGATTCATTGGCGATTTTTTGACGCAGAGATAACCGCTAAGCTGCGACTAACAAGATGGGCGCTTCAAAAAGATAAGGCTACTAGAAATAAAATTTTATCACCAAATATTTCACCAAACCAAGTGGTATCAGATTCTACACCAAACCCAATTATGTATTTTATTAGATACTTCATTAAGTGAAATGCATAAAATGTGAAAAATGAATTCCTAATCCAAGCTAAAGGTTTGAAATATAGAATGCATTTTGAAAATGCTTAAAATATAAGAGTGTTTTTATTTTTAAGTACATATAATTATTTTTTATCATAAAACTAAAGAAATTTTGTGTGATTATTAAAAATTTATAAGCAAAATAATCATAACTAACTTTGCCTGCTTGTAATTCAAATATTAAAAAAGTGTTACTGTTTAAAAAATGTTTATTCATCTTTTGAACTATAGCTAAATCCAATATATTAAACAGAGTTGATTCTTGCGAATCTAAAAGGCTTGTGTGTGTAAGCAGTTACAGTATAAAATATCTAAAACATTAGTAAAAGAAGTATATTTAGGCTTCTTTTCTAATACAAACAGTTATTCGAGTTTTTCAAAAGGCGTATGGGGAAAATATAAATTTTTTCTTTTTACATTTTGTTTACTTTATTTAACAAAAGCAACACGTATTTACTTGATTTTAACTCACATGCACTCTTTTATTTAGTTACAATGTGAAAGAGGAGTCCGTTACTATGGTTACCGTTTCCATGGTAAACAAGCCGGACTTGGTAGGATTTGAGAGAAGTTCTGGTGACAAAACTTGTAGCATAGCACAAAGAAACAAGTTTTATAAGGATCAAGAGAGAGCTAGTATTCTTCATTAATATTACACATCCCAACGATTATGCAAGCTATTCTGCATTTATTCCGTTCTAAATATAGTATTTTCCAGCTAAAAAAAGGAGTATTTATTTCTGGTTCCGTCTCTGTAAACTAGCAGACAGTAAAAAAAAAGCGACAGATTGTTTTGAAAGGAAATTGGAGTTCGTTTTAGCTTCTTTTTGAAGGAAAATGTATTGGAAATTTCATTGAAAATCTTATCATTTTTTTATTTATATAAATAAAGTATTGAAACTTAATTCTTTCAAAATCTCTCGTCTCAAGCAGTTTTAACTAAAATAAAAAAAAAAATGTTGCATACAGACATAATGCTTATTAATATAACTTTCAATGTTAAAGAGCGTTTTTATTAACATTTATTTAATTACATATACTGAAAATGTCTTGTATTATAAAAATCCTTAATCTTAAAATATCTAATTTTAACATTTAGAGCAATTGTAAGGATTTTTATTAATTCATCAATTATTTTTAAAAATATTATTAAAAAATTCAGTCTGTCAGATAGTATTAATTCAGTCATTTATTAAAACAATCCTATTTTTACCTGTTTTATATTGTATTTTTATAAATAATGTATCAAAATAGTATTTTAGGGGCTAAGATGGTACAAATTTATCTTGTAATTATTAACGGAATAATACCGTGTATGAAAAGGCTATATCATAATTAAATACGTGTCTTGTCTTCGTTCACTGTTCACAGGAAATAGTATTTATAAATAATAAGTTTGTTAATTATTCAATAATTAATCAATATCCAGATATTAAAGTAATACCTCAAATTCTTTAAGTTTAATTTAAAATATAGATGACATATCAGATTTTGTTATGAAATTACTTTAATTTTCTATTAGGCTATATTATAAATTAGTATTTTTTTGTAATTCTAGGAAGATAAAATGTTCTATTAGTTCAATTATATAAAATTAATACATGTTTTAAGGAGATAGCTTACCAATGAAATATAACTATTTTTTTTTATAAAAATCTAAACAAAATTAACAATAGTAAAACTGATATTTAAATAATTTAGTAGAATTAACACATTTTGTTGTAATATAATAATATAATAATGATCTTAAATATATATATTTCTTTATAAGTCACGTCCAAGAATATCATATCTACATAGCATAGTCATATCTAACTGAAATTTAATCCTAAAAAAACTGATGACAAACTTTTTTATTTATGTGAGCTTTTTTATTTATATTGAGCTTTATGTGAAATTTCAAGATGTGGATTTAATCAGAAAAGAATTTCATTTATATGTGTAGATTTATTTATTTCAATAAAAGAATAAAAATTTTAAAACCAACTGGATTTATTACCATTGTTTATAACATTTAGATCTTTTAATATGTAAAACATACTATGAAAAATCATTTAGAAATAAACATATATTGGTCACTTCATGTGTCCGAAATATCATAAATTTTGATTACAGAATATGACAAAACACTATATTATAATTTGTAGAATACATTATATTTTATAATAATAAAATTATATTTTAATAATTTATTTAGGTTCAATAGATTACAGTAGAATAAAGTATCTTAATTGTTGTTAAATTTATTCAAGCCTTGGATATAATGACAATTTTAAAATAAAAATATAACAGGAACAAACTCTATAATAATTATGCAATATTAAAAGTTCTATAAGTACAGAAATGGCCATTTGCAATCATTATGACTAAGCAAAAATGTTCAGAAAGATATAAAAATTAGCTGAATCATAAATAAATAATACTAACTTCATTGGGAATATATATATATATATATATATATATATATATATACACTGCGTAAAAAAAAGTAGGACAGTGTTTTTTTGCCAATTAATATCTCTTATTTTCTCCTAACTACCAGACACTTATGCATGTTTAGTTTAATGGCGCTTTTTTCCATTTTAGGCAAAAATTAAACATGTAAAACTAATATTAATAATAAAATTAGCATATATAATTTCTGATGTGTAAAAAAAAGTAGAAGGACACTTGCTAATATATATTTAATTCTGTAAGTTGTTCTTTAGTTAAATAGTTATTTTGTAGTTTGTTTTATCCTTTTCTGTCAAAAAAATCTAATTTGTTTAAAAGATACGCTGTTTCTCGATTCTCAGAAATGCCTAAAGGAATAACTTTGAAAGATTTTCAAAAAGGCCAAATTTCTGCATATCAAAATGATGGTAAAGGTGTCAGAGAGATTGTTCGATTGTTGTAGGTGAGCCCCAATACAGTTTCAAACCTTATCAGAAATCCTTTTAAAAGTGGAAAGAAAAAGAAGACTGGTAGGCCGAAAAAGTTAACACCACGTGAAGAAAGAAAACTTGCTCGTGTGCTTAAGAAGAACAAAGGAAGTGTTTCAAAGGCAAGAAATCAAGTAGGGCTTAATCATGTGACGAAACAAACAGTTTACAATTATATTAAAAGACCTCAAAAATTCATTTTCAAAAATCGGAAATACTATCCTAAGTGAACACAAGCTCACATTCATAAGCGCTTAGCGTGGGCTAAGGAGCACATGTCCTGGACTACAGAATGGACTTCTGTGATATTTTCCTATGAAAAGAAATTTAATTTAGACGGTTCAGACTAATATCAGCACTACTGGCATTGTCTGGGGTATGAAGATGAATATTATTCAACACGACAAATTGGAGGAGGGAGTTAAATGGTTTAATTGGCTGTTGGATACGGAGGAGAAATAAGTATGGTTTTCTTAAATGGTAGACAAAAACATACAGACTACATTCAAATGCTGAATTCCGAGCTACTTCTTTATGGCTCTGACTTGAGGGGATGACATGTGGAAGTTTCAGCAAGACGGAACTTCCATTCACACCGCGACTGGAGTCAAACATTGGTTCCTAACAAATAATGTAGATGTTTTACCATGGCCAGCCTAAAGTCCTGACCTTAATATAGTGGAAAACATATGAGCAATGCTAGTTCGTCGAGTTTATACTGATGGAAGGCAATTTGATTAGCTAACTCAGCTTCGAGAAGTATTGAATGGCTCGTGGGACAATTTTTGTCAAAAAGAAGTTCAATCTCTATAGAATTCCAAACAGAATATTTGAAATTATAAAGGCCAATGCAATGAACATTCCTTTTTAAAATCACTATATTTTCATTCATTATAATGCTGTTCTTCTGTTTTTTAAAAAAATTTCAAAAAAAAAAAAAAAATAAAAAATCTATTTTTGTTGCCATTAATATTTTATGTTTGAATACGAGGGTTACTCTGAAATTTTTGAGATACCCGCAGACGAGAATTTACAAAATAAAATAACGGTTTAATTTTGAAATACAAAGTATTTTAACACAGAAGATGATTTTTTACTGACTTACTTCAACTTGTTTAGCGTAGAATAAATTTTAAACAGAAGGGAAAATGGAGTTGACGCGAGAATATTTTCGCGCTATGATTTCCTACGATTTTAAAGCAGGATTAAATCAAGAAGAATGCGTTAAACGGCTGCAATTAGCATTTGGTGATGAATCTCCAGATCGTGCTACTGTATTCAAATGGCTTAGAGAATTTAGAAGAGGTCGCAATTTTCTTCAGGATGAAGAACACACAGGAAGGCCGTCGTCGGCACTAATCCCGGATAATGTGTCTGCCATACGAAAAATGTTAATGGATGATAATCGCTGTACCTAACAAATAAATGATACAGAAGGAATTTAACATTGGATTCGCAGCCATACACAAAATCATTCTTGAAGAATTACATACGAAAAAAGTAGTTTGCCGTTGGGTTCCCCATAATCTAACTGAGCACCAAAAAGAGGAGCGTGTCAGAATCAGTAAAGAAACTCTTAAACTGCTAAATGATGGTGGCCACCACATCATTTCTAAAATTGTAACAGGTGATGAAACGTACATACTGTTTTTTGACGTTCCAACACGTCAAGAAAGCAAAATATGTGTCTTTGAAGATGATCCCATGCCGACAATGGTGAAAAAACAACGCGCACTGAAAAAGTGATGTATGCCGTTTTCTTCAGAAGTACGGTATTGGTCAAAGCCATCAAATTGGAAGGACAGAAGACAGTAACAGCAAACTGGTATACCACTAAATGTTTTCCAGAAATTCTACCAGAACTGAATGTTAGGTGACTAATGCTACACAATGACAATGCATCTTCACATGCAGGCTGGCTATAAATGTATTTCTTTCATCTATTCCAAGAAATGAATGGCTTGAGCCATATAATCTGTGGAAAATTCGTCTACAAAAGTGCATTGATGCTGGAGAAGACTACTTTGAACAAACCTAAAATTTTGTAAGTATAACTTTAAAAACCTAATTGTATCGCAAACATTTCAGAGTGACCCTCGTATCATAATTCTGATGTTAAAATTGTATTTTTAAAATATTTGTAAAATGTTTCTAATAAAACATTTTAGTATAAAATATTTTTCGGTTATTATTACAAAATTTAGTGCCCTTTTATTTATTTTACGGAGTGTATATATATATATATATATATATATATATATATATATATATATATATATATATATATATATATATATATATATATATATATATATATATATATATATAACAAAAAGAGAACATAAAGTGTCAAACCCTACATACTTTTAAGGAACTAATTTCAAAGTTCCTTGAAGCGCCTGTTTATAATTGTTTAACCATCAAGTAAGTGTTATTTAATATCATATATACTTAAACAGTATCTGGTATATAATTATCAGTGATGAATTTTGCGTTTTTCTTTAATGTAAAATGACCACGGCATATGCGAACAAATTGAGAAGTATAAATTATATTAAAATTTGCTGAAAAGAAGAATAATGAAGTGACATTTATTATGGTCTCCAGAAAACAATTATCTTGAATAATCGATTTTCAAAGAACTTTTAGGATGTTAGGAGTGACAATGACTTTTCAAATTAGTATCTCTGTGTGTGTAAAAATCTTATGAAATATCACAAGTAAAGTTTATTAGTAGTTACATCATTCTGAGCCACAAGCTTAACAACAATGTTTGTAAGTACTTGCATACATTTGTGTGTGTCTCAGAATCCAAACTTTTAAAATTTTTAAAAGAAATTTCATATTGATGTTACTATCTTACATCAAAACATGAAATGTATTTTATATTCTTCCCGAAATATAAATGAAATTATATTTCAAGAAGTTCATTATAGTACCGAACCAGTTCCAATCCTGTACCAATTATTGTAAATATTTATATTTTTACTTTCTAAGAAAAATAAAGCATTTAATCCCTAAAAATTTATATTTTTATGGTTAATTTTTTAAAATTTAATTCTATTAGGTATTTAAATTTTTGAAATATATTATACTATTTGGTAATTAAATTTTTGAATTGTATTATTGCATTCAAATATTTGTAAGAACTGCTTTAAATATAAGAAATATTTTTATTGAATTTAGATGCTTCTTGATATTTATTAAAGTAGTCAATTTGTATTATGGTATAATATTTTAAATTATTAAAAGTTTTTGAGATGTTGTATTTTATGTCCCAAGCTGTTAGTAAAATATAGTAAAATAAATGAATAACAATGACAACAACATAAATGTTATGTTTCTCTCAAAATAAATAGAGATTAACTTTAATGCTTTTCATTAAGTAAGCTTTAAACTTTTTACATAATCTTTATTAAAGTATTCATCATTTATAGATGTCTAGACTGTCCATGTGTCAAAGATGTCAACTGTCCATGGGTCAAAGATTAAGTATCAAAAGATGAACATTATTTATATCCTTTTATTCAAATTATGTCATAATTTTTTTTCTGATGTATTTTAATGGTGCAATTTAACTATACTCTCGTGTCTGAACATACTTAAATCCAAAGTGTTTAAATTTATTTGATAAATTAAGCATTGTAAGTAATTTATACTAAAACACAGAAAATATCAGGCTATAAAAATAGTCATATTTATTTTATTTAGCAAATTTAATTAATGTTTATTATGAAATTATTTTTAGCTTTATAATATTTTCTATCGTACAAAAGTCAAATCAAAAAATTCAAATTATTATAAAACATCTGAAAAAAAAATAATCCCAGATTCTTAGGCATATACTTCACGGATTTAGTTTTCAGAAGGAAAATAAAAATAATTAATTCAAGTATTTGAAACATTATTTTAGTTATTAAATACATAAAAAATTGACAAATAATTTTAACTAATATTACTCTTTTCTAAGATGCAAAATATTATAGATATCTTTCGTAAATATTATTTATTAAGAAAAATATTGATTAAATATAATTATAAGAGTCTTTTATAGCATAACCTTTTATTATACAATTCTTTAATTTAAAATGCTTTGAAAAAATTAAATTGAAATATAGTAACTCAATTATCCGATTTTTAAAATCTTAAAAAATGAGGATGAAAGCACTGGAAATTATGAAGACATTCTTACATTACACGATTAAAGAATGTACAGCATATTTTTAAATACGTATGAATTTAATTATTCATCTTTTTAAATATAAAACAAATTTCTTCTTGAATCTGAAATTTGATTGTTGCGAATGAAAATCTAATATACACACAAAAAGAAAATAAATGAATGAAAGATTTTTTTTAATGAATTAAGTTGTTTTCATGAAATTTACATATGTCTACCCAATAATGTCATTGAATGAATCCATCTAATTAGTGAGATATGCTCTTTTGTTTTTACAATGCAATAACTTTAAATAAAATGAAGATTATTCTTAAATGAAAATTAATTTATACAAAATTAATTTGTATGTATCAGTTATATATGTTTAAAAATATTTAATGTAAATTAATAATATATGTACATTAAGTTTATAAAATCATATACATTTCAGCAATAAATATATATTGATTAAAATAAAATAGAGAATCACCCTGTATTAAACTTAATATGAGATTCCACCAGAAAATATATTTATGGTTAATTACAAAATAGGATAATATAGCTTTCATGAATAAAAGAAACCAGCCTTGTGTCAGATTTACCAATTATATGCCTCTTTGTTTAATGGTAGTTGTATTATCAGTATTTGTTTTCTATAGCAATATATCTTCACACACAGCTTCATTAGAGTCATAAGAAAGATCCATGGGTTTCGTATTAAAATTAACAATCCACAATGCAAATACTACGAGATTTAAAACTGTTAATGCCTAATAATGAGACATTGTCCAATTGTACTGGAATAAGGTTATATATATATATATATATATATATATATATATATATATATATATATATATATATATATATATATATATATATATATATATATATATATATATATGAGCATTCAATATTTCACTTAGATGGGATTGAAATCTAATCCAATAAAGTAACATTTTAAACACAAACAATGAATTCTTCCGGTAATCTTCTTGCATGAATGTGTTCCACTTCTTGAAATCAAAATCATCTGTTGTTGAAATCTATATAGACACAACTATAAAGAAAATGTTATAAGTATAAAGTTCTTTTACCAACTTTCCACCCCAAATGTGTCCCGAAATCTTTGTTGTGTATTATATGAATCCATGAATATTTTAACTGAGTATGGCAATAAAAGATTAAAATATTAAAAAAACCCCAAAATTTAAAGGAATAAGCTAAAATGTTTTAATTATTTACTGTGATAGACATCTTAAATTATACAAAAATTTTACTGTATGTTACTAGGAAGTTTTAAGACCAGGTTTTCCTTATTCGAAAAAAATGCTAAACTAATGTAAAAATAGGGAAAGTAGACAATATGCATAAGTGCTGAAATTAAACTAAGCAGTCACTTTGAATAAAATTTATTAAAATTAATATTTTATCAATTTTGTTATTATATCTGCCACATAATTATACTATATTAACTGTAAATGAAAGTTTACATTTTTATAGTTAGCATGCGACAAATTTAAAATTTTGATACCAGAGAAATTGTAAGAATCCTTTTCTATTTTTTCCATCATTGAAAATGATTATTTTGATTAAATATTAATAACAGCAATTATAAAATATTAGAATATTCGAAATTTAAATTAAAGTAATATATTTCAGCTAAATTTTAGAAGGTAGTAAAAGGAATGCAACTAAGATTACAAAAATATAACCTTAAAAATTCTATATGCGTGATTTATTTAAAACTCCACAATTATTTTTTTAATTTGATTAAAAATTTAAAAGATTTAAAATGTTTAAAATTTACGATTAAAATATTGAGTAATAAAATAAATCATGATAATAATAAAAAAAATTTAAAATAAAAATGATTATATCAAAAAGACGGGTTTTTAATCTCACATTTTATTATGTCTCAGCTCATTGAAAGTCTTTTGAGGGATTAATATAGGATAATTTCGGTAGAGTTATCCTCTATTGATCGGGTGGAAAACTGAATATCTCAATAGATGTTTTTAAACGTATCCTACCAAAAACTTTATAATTAAAATGGTTTTTTTTGATACTCTACATATAAATTGATAAAAAAAAATACCCCCAAAAGAAAAACATTCGAGAGCTCAAACAGCTGAGAAAAGTTTTAGAACTATTCAGTTACGGATTCTTGCCTTTATCAAATTACCAACAAGTTGGAGTAAGCGAAACTCCCGCTGGTACATGTCATTTGAAACTATAGGATCGAACTCGATCTACTCGTTCAAGCTGTGCTAAGAAGGAAACTACGTTTTGGCGGATTAGTCCTAATCCGATTACACTAAAGCTTGGTGTTACCAAAATAACATGGCTTTTCTATCTTCTTCCTTAATGCTTAATCAAATATTCCACACTTCAAATCGAAATAGGCATTTAGATTAAGCGTTTCCTACATGGGCTGAGCTTAAGTTGACACGTCAAGCTTACAATAAAGTATTCACCTGAAGTACAAAAGTAACCATAGTTTAAAGGGAAGTTTAGAGTAATCTCTTATAAATTTTAAGTGATCAAAACGGAATTGAAGAGATTTTAGACTTTATACGTTTGACTACATGGGTATGGGTTTCTTTTTGTTGGAAGCACTAGATAATATAGAAAGAATATATATATATATATATATATATATATTTACTTAGAAATCCATGTTTAATTATAGACAGTATATTGCTTGTGTTATTAAGCATTTTTAAAAAAACAATTTGAAATTTACAAAATTATCTTTTTTTTTTCAATTTGAAACACTAATTAATATATTTTGAAGTATCCAGTTTTTCGTATTTTGGAAAGTTAGAATTTCATTTTAAACTATGTTTATTTTTCATTAGTTTACTTACATCTTTACAATGTATTTTAATTTTGCAAGAAGATAGTTCTAGCACTAATGCAAGAAATATTATTTATCTGATTCAGTTTCTTTTTTTTTACAGTTATCTGAATCGCTTTTTGTTAAAATATGTACTGGAAGTTAATAAGAGTGTTGCTTGACATATAAAGTAATATATAAGATAGATCTTGCACTAATGCAAGAAATATTATTTATCTGATTCAGTTTTTTTTTTTTTTTACAGTTATCTGAATCGCGTTTTTTTAAAACATGGACTGGAAATTAATAAGAGTGCGGCTTGAATTATGAACATCGAAGAAACTTGGAAAATCTTTGCTATTAAATAGCCTTATAGGCATTTTAGAATGAAATAAAGTATATCATTATCACATTCTTTGACTAATTAAACTAAGATTTGCTGAGACACAAATAAAAATTTTAAATGCATTCAATAACACTACGAATTTTTATTTAATTAAATGCGTAGAAAGAGAGACTAAAACTTAATCTAGATAATACTATCACGCCTGGATAATACGATGCAAAGTCTTTTAAACATCCTTCCACAAGGTTGCATTACTTTATCTAATATATATTTAACCAATATCACGAGGTTACATTACTTTATCTTTAAAAGCATAATGTCACAAGGTGATATTCAAAAAGTAAAGAGAGGTGTTTATACCACTCTAGAGAAAAATGTATTGATCTAAACGCAACAAAATTTCATTGCATAAGTACCGAAATAGGATTTCGATTAGTGTAAAATAAATAAATATCGCTTAGAAACATATTATTGTTAAATTTATTCTCGTCCATACCAACAATAAACATTTCCATGCTTTTTTGACAAAAGTAATGCGTATATCTTATTTAACACTTACCCACTCATCATATATATTATTATATCTGTATATTTTATTGTCAATATAATTTCACGAAAGTAACAGTCAAAACACAGACTTTTTTAATAATTGAAACCACAGGTTAACCAGAACCGGGTTAATAAAGAAATCACAAGTTTAATCACAGGTATGTTATGTTTCTTCAAATAGTTTCTCGTTAGAGGATCCTAAGCACTTCATGTTAATTTATAATCATCTACATATTGAGCAATAATAGTATCACAATGGGGATCATTACAAATGAGAAGTAATAAATTCCATAATCAGAGTTAATTTATTGAATAACAAAAGTATATCGTGATGTTGAATAATAATAACACAAATTTATTTGAAAGTATATATAAATGATAACTCGTTTGTTCTTAATTGCAAAATGCTAAGCCATTGGTGTCAAAAACTATTTAACAGAATAAATTGGTAGGTAATGTTTAATGACAGAAATATTCTAATAGCTATCCAACTCTATTGTTACCATTTTTTATTGAGATAACATTAAAAACATATAACTTTATAAAACACAACATGACATGAAAAAGGTTCACATGGACCTTGAATTAAGTAACTATATAGCAAAGTAACTAATATTGAGCTAGCAAAAACATGAAACAATTTAAAAACAGCGTATGAATATGATTTGAACATAGATAAGAATGGAAGTAGAAATATAACATAAGAATGAGTTCAATTCGGTTTGAAAGTAAATAGACTATTTGGATTACGGTAATTTCTAGAAAAAAATTGTTCTTTTTACATACTATATAATTAGATAAAAGATAAAAAATATTTATAAATCTTCAATAAAAATATATCAAATACATAAATTTTATAAGTCGAAGTTGACAATTTCACAAAGAAACTTTAAGTTTATAACACAGAAATATTTGGTTATGTTACATTTCTTTTTGTGGTAACGACGGGCACAAAATTTGCTTAAAAAATAGTTTATACCTACATATCCTTTATTAATAATACAAAATAAAACTTCACACACAATAAATTTTCTTTTTAATCTTTAATTTAGACAACCCCTCTATTTTGCCAAGTATTTCCAAATTTAGACAACCTCTGTTTTGCCAAGTATTTCCAAAAGATATGTGATTGAATTTAGTATATGTTACCTCCACACTACTTTAAATCAATATTTCCTAAATCTTATGTCGTATTTGAGGAAATTTCCTCGAGCTTAATGAATTATTCTGTAGTTTAAGACAAATCAACAATTTTCTAGTGTCCCAGATCCTATTGGAATGTTTTGATATCTTCAAGGAATTATCTTCATCCCTGCTGTGTTTTCTGTGTCTCATTAATTGACTAAATTAGGGTGTAAAATGTACATTACTATACATATTAAAATTAAAGGACGAGTCAAAAATATACTTCTCAAAGAAATTTTGAAAATGAACCAGTGACTAATGAGTCCTGTGAGAAGTATCTATGATTCATAAAAAAACAAAAAAAATGAAAATAGGAAGATATAAATTGCTTAAACAATAAATATTTCACTCATACTTCCTTACTCTTTTTAGCTTCAAATTTTCCTTTATCAATTTTAATAATAAAAGAAATATGATAAGAAATTATAACCGCTCATATTTCATTATAGTCATCAATTAAGTTTTAGAAAGAGGAAAATTACAATACTTTTAAAAATACTAAATTTCAAATTAAATATTCTGTGTCGCTCAAATTTTTCAAACAAAAGATATTTTATTCATTTTATTCCTTCAAAATGTGAAAAGAAAATTATTATATTGACGAATACCATCTTTTCTGATAGAAAATATTCTTGTGCTTGGTATTGTTTATTTTATTCACAAGATTATAGAAATATGTGAAATAAAGTGGAAGAATATCATGGAAGATCACTTTTATTTTAAATTAACAATCCTGAGATAAAAAAAGTGCTGCAGCAAACTAATATAAATTTACTACTTATACAAAACTTTTTAGTAATCTTTGATATACTTTAGATCTAATGAATGGGTATTGTGCACATTAAGTCAGTTTTAATGTAGCCGACCGATGATTGAGTGGTTAGCGTTCCTAACTACTGAGCTGTGGGTCCTCGGTTCGAATCCCGGTTCGAGCATGTATGTCTCTGTACTCGCCTCCGTGACTTGGTTCACAGGAAACTGCTACTCAATTGTCGTTACCCACAATGGGCAATGGGTAACGACAAATGAGTAGTAGTTTCCGGCTTTGTGTGTCGAAAAATTAGACATCCAAATGCTCGCTTTTATTAAAAAATTGTTTTAATGTGCTTCAAAATGCTCAAGGAAATGCTCAATGCAAAATCTTATAAAACCATTCTTTTACTAAAAATGAAGTAGTTAAATTTAGGGCTTTGGGTAACTGTAGTGATGTTTGCAATTACTTAGATAATATTTTAGTTTAAGACAAGCGAATTCATTAGTAAAAGTATTTAAACTTAAGAACTTGAAAAAAATGAATAAAAATTTTGGGTTTGTTTATTATTTTCGCTCTATTCACTTTTTATGCACTAGATATAATTTGATTAAAATTTGAAGTTTAAAGGAAATTTCGAACCATACAAACACTCAAAATAGGAATCGAATTCATGAAATGTTGCAATTGAATACCTAAAAGAAATTTTTGTAAATGAAATTAGATATGACACACAAGTTAACACGTAAGCCGCAGTGGTTTGTTAAGTTAATGATACGTTCTCATTATCGGAAGGAAATGAGCTTGAACCCCGATCTAACCAAATATTTGTCGTGTTCCCCAATGGTAGCAGAGGCACGTGAAATATGTTGTGCCCGCATTGTCCTCCATGTGAAATAATACTTTGGGAGGGGTGGGTCAGTATAATAAGATTTTTTGCTTGGTCCCTACTTCTAAATCACGAAAACTCAAATCCAGAATTTTCAATTTACTGGTTGAGTCCAACTTTTGAATTAGTACAGGGAAGTAAACTGGTGCACCAACAAATTGCTATGTCTGTTTAAGGTGAAAGTCATAGTTCCCATAATGTCATACTATACTAACCGTAAGATATGTACATTCTAATAAGCGTTGTCACATTAATTTCCTTTTATTATTCTTAAAATTTTAAAAAGAGAAAAGAAATGATTTTTTTTTTTGGAATAGAAAATAAGAAATGAAATTTATCTATTTTGTGAAATAATATTTACTAATATTTGAATATTTTTTCTTGAGTGTAAGTAGTACAAGAACTTTTTTTAAACATTTTTTTTCCAATTTTTCCAAACAGCAAATGTTTCATGTGAAACATATTTTTATATACTTAGTAAAGTTCTGACTGTTGATAAAACTGAATATTCACTCCATTTAATCAGTTACACACAGTTATAAATAGTTCATTGCTCTGCTTTTGAACTTTTATAGATTCAAATTGAATAAATATTAAAATATTTCATATATAACTAGTAAAAGTTACGATTCATTTACATATTTTTTCAACTTTGAAGTCTTTCTTGAAGTTAGCGTCATATCACGTCGTTACTGCTATTTTCTTAAACCGTGATTGAAATAGGGTTTCTCATTCATATAAACTTGAAATCGTGTTTAAGATTCGCGTACATACTGTTTGTTATTTTTCAGCCTCATTAATATAATGAGCATGCTAACATCTTATGCTTTCATTCCTATATTTTTAGCTGTCATTTTTACATATTGTGTGTTTTTTTCCTTTCTCGCTTCATAAAATAAGAAAAACTTATATACAAGCAACTGCAATAAGTTTAATAGTTAAAAAAGATTTCATTTTAAAAGAAATGTTTCAAAATTAGAATTTAACACTCCACTTTGGGTGTAGGAAACGCGCTTTTAGTATTACAGAATTTTGGCTAAATGCTTTGAATGTTATTTTTATATTCATCAAGTTATTTTTTTCAACAATTTTTTATTTGAGGACATTTTTTTGAGATACAAACCTAATGAAGTTATGCATTTTTGATATGATTACATGCAATTTGTTTTTTAATTATATAGGTATTATAACAGTTAAATAAACAACAATGGAGATATTTAACAAAAAACACCAAGTCATCTTTTATGACAAAAGGAAATATCTTATAGCTTTCTCTTTCATTCGGTAAAATTTATGTCCATCTTAAACAATCAAAAAAGTAATATTCTTTCAAATTTAATACATTATTTTTTAGAAAATAATTTCTTGGAATTTTACTTATTTTCCTCTTTTTATATTGACACTTTAATATAAAGCAATTTGAAGCTATCTTAGGAGGATATATTATATATATTTCAAGTACGAAAAAGCAGCGTATTTTATATTAGAAGATTTTATAGTTTGAAACACTATTTTGTGAATAAATAGCAAGGTTTAAGAAATAGGATATTTTTGAATTCAGAATTTTATTTCAAAATATATCAAGAATATAAAATTTTAAATGAAAGATTTAAAAGATGAATCATGTGTGTGTGTCTTTAATATTATATGTATATCACTTTGACTTATTTAACAAAAATTTTATTTCTATCTTTTATGAAATTCTTATCATTGTTTTGATTTAAACATTTCTACTAAAATAATTATTGTTTCTATAAAACTTTAGTGAAAAATTAGATGAGATTTACTATAATATATATTCTAAATTATTAATCAATGTTCTTCCGTATCAAGCTAGTTTATAGTTAATAATAGCTAGAAGAGTGAAAATTGTTTAAAAAAAAAGCTATAATATATTACTTAATATTCTGTATTATTAATTAATGCTTTTCTTAAGAATCTAATTTATTGTTAATAATTGTTAGAAGAGGCAATTATTTTGAATTTAAAATAAAAATCCAAATAATAAACCTTTTTTTTTGTTAAGTCAAGTGTTTTATAATATAATCGACATACTTTTAACATTAAAATGAAAAGACTGCAATAAAATATTACAAGTCTGAAAAAAATGTAATTCAAATCAAATTCTTAAGCAAGTAATACAATTTTCTTCTGTTAATTCTATATTTTTATAAAGTAACATTCATACATTTTTGTTTGTTTCTACTGACGAAATTCTTTTTTCTTGATTAATAAGAGTTCTACATAATTTAATGAAGCACCTGTGAAAACAATATTATTCTTCTTTTTAGGTAAATAAACTCAGTTTAGAATATTTTTGTCAGACGGAACACATAGTAAATTTAAAAAGCTTTAACATTTTTCGGTTTTTACGACAATTAAATGATTCCCAGCTTTAGTTCATATCAATTTATTTTTTGATTAAGGTAATAATTTATCATAAACTGCAGCCTAATAATCAAATTTAGTGACACTAAATTCCAAAATTTAACCAGTGTAAAAATGTCAATAAACGTAATTTAAATCTAAAAAAAGTTATCTTATTCCTTTGTTTCAGTCTAAAATACAAACTCTAATTAGAGCAATTTATTAAGTTTAATTAGTTAAAATACTTAATATTGAAGAAATAAACTTGGTTATTAATAATTAAAAATGCTAGCATCAGAAATACATTCTCATAATAAAGCAGATTTCAATATTTTGTTATTGTTGCAAGGATGTTAAACATTATTGGTTTTTGAACTATCATAAAAGTTCAGCATGTAAAAGAAAGTAATTATTTTACTTAGAAGGTATTTATAACAAAACTTTAATTTTATTTCAAAAGAATATGTAAAGAAATTAAGTTCAAAATAAAAATAAAATGTCTCTATTATTGTTGCTTTACTAAACAATTTCCAATAAACATAATTAAAGAAGTCTTTGTATCATTTATTTTCTATATTTTAAATCAATTCTATTGACTCTAAGAAAATTTGTATGATTACTAAGTTGCCATGTTATAAAGTAAAAAGCATTTAATTACATATATCCTGGCATTAAATGATATATTAATGGTAAATTGCTTTTGGGCTAGTGTTGCTTATGACACTTGGACAAGCCAAGCACGCTATGCCGTTGCCTATGCAAATCAAAGTCAGTAGGGTGCGTCTTTAGTTTAACCAGAGCACCACGAAGGTGAAAGTACGATTTTGTGTTAAACTCTTCCTATAGATGGCACCATCAGAGGATACAGTCACTAAATTTTAACATTGATCTGGAGGGGGAGGAAATTTTCTACAGACCATTACACCCATGATAACTGCTCAAGTACTTTTGATTCCTTATATTTTATGACCATGTATATTGCATGTACTCGGTAGGTTATTAGCGGCATTGGGAATCGAACACTGCTCTTCCGGACTGATAGGCCGATACCTTAACCTCTTGGCAACCATGGCTCCAAAAGTTTTCTAAATTGACACACTAGTTATCTGTTTTATTTTTTTCCTAATAGAAAATTCAAAATCAATACTTATGGAGTTTAATTAGATCATAAAATAACATCTGATTGCATCATAAATTATTTTCTTTTGGAACTTTCTTTGATAGAGATAAAATGAATAAATTTCTTATTCTAAATTCATTCAATAGATCGACAAATAAAGTTATAAAACAGCAATATTACTTAAGAGTTGTTTGAGGATGTCTTATTTTAAGTACTTTTTGTATTACAAGTATAAATTCATTTCTATTAATTTACTTCAGCAAAATAATACTTATAATTTGAATTAGTACTCAGTTAAGAATAATTCTTATGTGATATATATTGTTCAAAATTTATAAATAATTATTGTATAGGTCTTAAAATATCTTAAACAGATCGGAAATACATTTTGGGCAAAAATCGCGGTATTTAGACGTATTATATGTTAAAAGCGGGTTTTCTAATGATTTGGTGACTTGGCGAGAAATAAATACTTCTGGAAACATCCATCACCTAAGCTTTCGGATCAATATTTAGCGAGATAGCCTAGAAGCATCCAGAACCTTTGCGAAATTAGTAGGTTTCCCCGCCAAGTCAGGTATAAATACCGCAGCCCGACATAGTCAGTTTTTGTGAAGACAGTCAGTGAGTGAAGACGATTAGTCGTGACTGCTAGTTTAGAGAAGCTGTTCTCTGCCTGAGGTATTTGAGACCTGTGATTAGAAGCTGTTACTTATTGTATCTGACGAACTGGAGTTGTATAATAGTGATTGTTGCAGCTGGTATATCTGGTGGAATTTTTTTTACGAATAAAAGTCTTGTGTTCATTGAGTGGTTGCTTTCTTCAATTCTCAATCCACACGAACCCCGAAGCTCGGTACAACTGGTGTCAGAAGCGAAGTTGAAAAGTTGATGCAGCGTGTCACAAGAAAAATGGATAAGGATTTAATGAAAAGTCTTTTCGAAAAATTAGCGGAGCAGATGGCTGAGATGAAAGCTGGACAAGAAGAGATGAAAGCTAGACAAGAAGAGATGAAAGCTGGACAAGAAGAGATTAAAACCGAGATGACGAAAGAGATAAAATCTGGACAGGAGTAGCTTAAAATGAAACTTAAGAAGGGCATTGTAAGTGTTAAAGAAGAATTCTCCAACATCATTCAAGAAAAGATGAATGCAATGGAAGTTAAACTAACTTTAGTTGAAACTAAAGTTTTGAAGATAGAAGAAAACTTTGAAGAATCATGAGACAAAATTAATAAGGAGATTGAATGCTTGAAGAAGCGAATGTCAAACAGACATGACGAGCTCAACGTGGCATTTATGCCTTCCCTAGCTACGATTAAACTCTCAACATTCGATGGAAAATCATCCTGGCAAGTATACAAGAAACAGTTTATGATGGTAGCGGAAGCTAATGGATGGAATCCCCGAGACCAAGCTTTTCATCTGGCGACTTCTTTAAAAGGAGATGCAGCCGACATCCTCGAGACGCTTCCAGAAGAGCAAAGGCACGATTTCCGAGCCTTATCAAGTGCACTTGAGCTGTGGTTTAGATAAAAGTGCACTAAAGAATATAGCAGACTACAGTTAAAGTTCCGCTATCAAAAAGCGGGTGAAAGTCTGCAAGAATTGGCTGCCGATATTCAGCGACTTTCCCGTTTAGTATTTTTGGACTGCCCAACTGAGACACGTCAAGAACTGGCTCTCCATTACTTCATCGATAGTGTGCGGGATCCGGAGATACAGAAAACACTTAGACTCGCCGCTGTCAAAGATATCGGATCTGCCCTAGTCTACGCACTTAAGATAGAGGCTGCCCAGTAGGCCGCGCGTAAAGACCGGCACTCAATCAGAACCGTCTCTGTTACTGATACAAACTATGATCTAAGAAAACAAATAGAAGATCTGCGGCGAAAATTCCGTAGCTTAGAACTGAGTAAAGGTGGCAGAAACACGAAAACTCAGTGTTGGACTTGCGGTGCAGTCGGACACGTCCGAAGAGACTGCCCAAAACCAAAAGATGGTGGAAATGATCTTCCTCCACAGCAGGGAATGATTCAACGAATCCAGGAGTTTGAAATACGTCATCACAAAGGAACTCTTCATGGAAATGCTGATGCAATATCAAGGAAACCGTGAAATGGAAGCTGCCGTAATTGTTCTAGAGTAGAAAAGAACTATCAATTAGTAAATCCTTCGGTACGCCAAGTTACTGTTTCACTGCCATCGAAACCAGACCCATGGAGTGATGAAGGGCTTAGAGAAGCCCAAAAAGAAGACCCAGATATAAATCCAATTTTTGAATTAAAATAATGTTCCAGTATGAGACCAAGTTGGCAGGACATTTCCACCTACAGTCCTGCTACTAAACAATACTGGGCTCTTTGGAACTCACTCCATAATAGAAATGGCGTGTTATACAGGAAATGGGAATCCGATGATGGGCGTAATTTCAAATGGCAGCTTGTTCTTCTAAAATCAAGAATTTCAGATGTTTTGAAAGAATTGCATAGTAGCTCAACAGGAGTCCACTTCGGAGTAATGAAGACTCTACAGAAAGTTTGAAAACGCTTCTATTGGAGCAAATCTAGACAAGATGTAGAGAAATGGTGCCAATCTTGTGATGACTGTGCTGCACGTAAACGACCAAAGAAACGTAGCCGCGGAAGGTTGCAGCGGTATAATGTAGGAGCACCTTTTGAGCGGATAGCATTAGACATTTTGGGTCCTTTACCACGATCTTCAAATGGCAACAAATACATCCTAGTTGTCATGGACTACTTTCCTAAGTGGCCTGAAGCATTTTCAATTCCAGATCAAGGAGCGACTGCAGTAGCCGAGGTTCTAGTGCAGCAATGGGTTTCCAGATTCGGCGCACATTTACAAATTCATTCAGATCAAGGGACAAATTTCACCTCTGCTGTATTTAAAGGAATGTGTCAAATTCTCAGAATAGACAAGACGCAGACCAGGCAATTAAATCCACAATCGGATGGCATGGTAGAGAGGTTTAACCGAACCATCTTAAATAATCTTTCACTTATGGTTTCCAGAAATCAGCAAGATTGGGATTTGAAGCTACCGCTGTTTCTGCTTGCATATCGCAGTGCTGTCCATGAGACTACCGGATATACTCCATCACAAATGCTCTTTGGTCGCGAACTTCGTCTCCCTTGTGATTTTCAGTTTGGTCGTCCACCGGATACATCTTCATAGCCAGAAGAATACCTTCGAGACCTTCAGGCACGTCTTGAAGATGTCCATAACTTTGCTCGAGACCGAATCAACCTGACGACCGAAAGAATAAAGACAAGGTATGACACAAGAGCGACAAGACATGAATTTCAGGAAGGTGATAAAGTTTGGTTGTGGAACCCGATTCGAAGTCAAAGGACTTTCTCCAAAGCTGCAAGCCAACTGGGAAGGTCCCTACACAGTCCTAAAAAGACTGAATGACGTCGGGGTTCGTATAAGGAAATCATCATCTTCAAAACCAAAAGTAGTACATAAGATGGATTAGCTTCTTATCGTAATGAAAAGTAAAAATTAGTATACCATAGTCTCTTTGTAAATAGTATAGATAATTTTAATATTTTCTATTTTTTTATATTTGTATTTTTAATTGTTTGTGTATGCAATGTATTCTGTATTCCTTTTAAAATGTAAATTCTTTTATATTAAATTAGGCCTCCTATCAGGGGATGGTACTGCCCGTGACGAGCAGTCCTTGAGAGGGGGGCAATGTTACAAAATTATAAATAATTATTGTATATGTCTTAAAATATCTCAGACAGATCGGAAATACTCACATTTTGGGCAAAAATTGCGGTATTTAGACGTGTTATAAGTTAAAAGCGGGTTTTCTAATAAATTGGTGACTTCGCGATGTTTTGGCGAGAAAACTTGGCGACAGTTGGCGAGATTTTTGGCGACTTGGCAATAAGTAAATACTTCTGGAAACATTCATCACCTAAGCTCTAGGACTAATATTTAGCGAGATAGCCTAGAAGCTTCCAGAACCTTGGCGAAATTAGTAGATTTCCCCGCCAAGTCAGGTATAAATACCGCAGCCCGACATAGTTAGTTTGTTTTGTGAAGACAGTCAGTTTTGTGAAGACGATTAGTCGTGACTGCTAGTTTAGAGGAGCTGTTCTCTGCCTGAGGTATTTGAGACCTGTGATTGGAAGCTGTTACTTATTGTATCTGACGAATTGGAGCTGTATAATAGTGATTGTTGCAGCTGGTATATCTAGTGGAATTTTTTTTACGAATAAAAGTCTTTTGTTCATTGAGTGGTTGCTTTCTTCAACTCTCAATCCACACGAACCCCGAAGCTCGAAACAATATTCATTTCGAAGATGCAATTTTTGAAATAATTTTCAATAATCTTATAAACTAATAATAAAGCCTGCTTATTATGTAATATAAGTAAAAAATCATATAGTATTCATAAGCTAATAATGCATTTTACTACAATTTAATAAATATTGAAATTTAATTGAATTTAATTTTATTTTTTCAAGAAATTATTTGGATATTTAATAGAATTTATTTTAATTTTTCCATAATTTTAATTTTAAATTACTTGTTTTCCATCCATTTAGATGGTATAAGTTATATTCTTTTGCAAAATAAAAGCAAGCAAAGAAAACAATTCTACTTATTTGTAATAATTTAAAGTTTTAATCGAATAACCCTCTAGAATATGATGTGTTATAAGTCATTAAACTTTTTCCCTACAAGTGAACATAACAAAAGACGAGCAATTTTTATCTTCAGTGGATTTGGAAAACAAATTTATATGCTTACCAGCAGCATTTAATATTCTTGAAAAAAACAAGTTTTTTAAAGAGAATTTTGTAGAAATTATTAAGTCCTAATAAGTGATTTAATGAATAATCTTTTTCAAATTTCTTTATTAGCTACTGTATCATTTTAGACATCAATTATGAAGTAAATATAAATTTGATGAGTAAAGTATGCAAAAATTATTTGAATAATTTGTATCGCTAAAACATTTTTGAGAATTCCATATTTTTAATAAGATGAAAGAACGAAACTTGAAAAAAAAAATAATTTAAAATAACCTAACCAATTTATTTGAAATTCATTTAAAATATTGCTTTGTTGAAACATAAATTTCAGAGTAATCTAAAAAGTATTTCTTTGTGTTTTAGAAGTTATTTATCCAAAATTCGAAAAATAAGAAAAATGTTTAAAACATTTTTCTTATTTTATTCGACTTTTTTGTAGAAAAATTTATTTTAAAAATTCCAGTCAATACAGGATTTTTCGAACGAATATAAAGTTTCTTCTTAAAATATTTTTTGACTTAGAAAGTTATAATAACTAATTATCTATTTAATTTTCTAATCATATGAGACATTAATTAATAAATTATCAGCGGGGGGCACAAAAACAAGGAAATGTCTCCACTGATACCGCAAACAAATAAGCTTGATTTAAATGTCAGTTTCCCTTAAAAAAAAAAAAAAAAAAAAAAAAAAAAGAGAAAAAAAAATATTTTCATCTTGAAAATTTACTTTTGAAATATGAAACTACAAGTAAGTCGAAAGTTGTCAACAGGTTTCAACCATTTGACTTTTTTATGAATTTTTTCTTTCCAGGAGAGACACACGTCTTCAAAATGCAAGTGTTTATAAGAAAATGAATATAAGCGTTAAAGAGAAATGACGTTTGAAGTTGCTTGTACATAATTTTTGAGCATCTGTTCCCCCCACGTCGGATTAGAAAAAAATACTGTCATCTCTTGTAAAAATCTTTGAAATATGTGTCTCTCTCTTCATTCTTGTAGAAAACCTCTTTTGAGACAGCTTCTATGGAGTAAAATGCCAATGCTGTATTGTCAAAAATATTTAAAATGTTTCAAAGAGATAAAATCTTTATTTTTAAATATCTTTGTTATCGGTAACTCAAATCTGTAGATATTTAGGGATTGTTTCGAAGTTTGTATCTCAAAATTAGGTCTCTAATGTAATATATGTCTTATAAAATTTGAGAATTTTTTGATTCAAGTAATGATAACTTCATTGAATCAACAAAACATGAAATTTTTTGTAATCTTAAAATAAGTAATTACATTTCTTTGCTTATAAAATTAAATTGGAGAAAATTTAGAATTTATAAAAGTATAATATTTATAATTAATTAATAAAGAGTAATATATTTTGATATAATTTAATTTCAAGTAAAAAATATAATTTTAAATAAATGAAATAGTAATATTGTAAATATCTTGCTGTGAAAGGAATTTATTTTATGAGGGAAATTTTTACGAAATAAAATAATTCTATTACAATATAATATTTGTCACCAAGACCTTTCTCAAAGATAATAATAAACAATTAATTTTTATATATTCACGTAAACATAGTTGTTTATTTTATCATAATTATCTTAATTAATGAAAATAATAAATTATGAAAGTAATTTTCCGCCATATATTTTTCCTAAAAATAAACTTTTACTCAATGAAATAAATAACTCTTTACTTTGATTGAATATTTTTCATTGTTCTTGTATTGGATTTTTAATAAATTAGGCTATACTTTGAAGCATTGTAAATTGTTGTATATTTATAGTCAAAACAATTTTCGAAATTTTAGTATCCAATATAATTACTTTTAAAAGGAAAAATTTTAAATATATACTTCAAATTTAAATGTAGTTCAACTATACAACAATTTAAAACATATTCGAAATGATAGAATTTGCTACATTAGATAGTTTAAGAAATTTATTAAGAATATAATTCGAACTCGTAAATTTATATTGATAAAATTGAGTGCAGAAAATTTAACAGCACTAAATATTTAAATACTCATTTATAATTTTAATATGCAATTTTTTATCTCATTGTTTATCATTTATAATATCATTACTTATATTTTTAATTAACATTTACATTTTTATTAAAATTTTTATTTTAAAGAATTCAGAAGTTAAAGTTTGAGCTTTTCCTTCAAAAATAAAAATTATTGCATAAAATGTTTTAAGGAAAACTTCTATTTTGTAAGTTATTTTTCTTCTTCATTTTTTATGTATATCTTAAGATATATATAAAAAAGTAAGGTAAAAGAGCTTTATGAGTAAATAAATTAAAACGCAACTTTAAAGAAGTGAATTAAATAAGCCATTATATTTGAACTTTAATCCATTTTTTATATTTTATAACTTATACGTATATTCATCAAAATATTTAATTTAAATTGAAATATATATGCATTAAAACTTATTAGAATAAACACTTCCATATTTCCACTTATCTTAAGCATTCAACTATGTTATATTAATGCAAAATAATTTTTCAATATATGCTTGAGCTATTAATAACATAAGTTATGTTTATAGAACTAACCCCACTTTATTTCTGTTTTGACATTACCGTAAAAGTACTATGAAGCTTAATGCTACTTAACTAATGGAATTATTCATTACTTGCTTCAATTCAAAAAAATCTTAGTAAATTTAAATGAAATTAAATTAATGAACAAAATTTAAAATATAAAGTATTTTTAGATATCATTAATTGTAATATATATATATATATATATATTTCAATTATAATAAAAAGGAAATATTTAAAAATTTGCTTTAAATAATTCTTTAATATTTGTCTGAATTTTGATAAATTTAAGTTTCAATTAATGATCAATGAAAATTTTTTTCAAATTTCATCTTTGTAAAAAGCTAATATAATACAATATAATTATGAAATGCACGAATCAAAATGTTATTAACACATTTTATCTAATATAAAATCAACAAATAACTCTGAAATATTCATAATGGAATCTTACAATATAGTTAAAATCTTAAGAAGTTTATTGAAAATTCTCTGAGTCAAAAAATAATTTATTATTACGCATATGTTATTGTCTCCTAGATTTATTGAAAACTCTCAAGGAATGTTTTTCCCCATTATGTTAAAGCAATTATAAAAACAAATGGCGCATAATTTATTATGTAAATACTCAAAAAGATATCCGAGTTTCTGCATACTTAGTTACGTACTAATATGTAAATGCCTTTTTTATTCTGAAAAATTCATAGGTTTCCATGCCAATTATATGATTAGCTACTTAGGCCAGAAATCACAAATCAGTTTCTGCTGTAATAATATGTTACATAGAATTTTTTTTATTTTTTTATTTTTTTTATTTATTTATTTTTTTTTTTTTTGAAGAAATCGAAAAATTGATTAAGAGCAGATAAAACTTTCAAATTTTTGAAATAAAATCTTCGAATTGGCGGCATTTAGCAAGGAATCGAATTACTTAGTGAATTTTTCCGAAAGAAAGGAATATTAGATGTATTTTAATTTAATGCTTTCAGGTAACTTATATATTTCCTTAAATGGAACAATAAGTGAAGATTACTTATCTATGTGCTTAAATGTTCTCTTTGTGGAGCCTTTCAAACTAAGTCTAGAATTAATGAAAGGATGTACGGTTAAATTTTAATAGCAAACAAAATAAGTACTAAGTGGTAAAATTCGTGGTCAGCAATCAAACGATTTCGCAATGGAGTACTCAAAGTGAAATTTGAATCACTTTTATTTGCATAACTTTTTTAAAGTCATCTCATCTAGTATTTGGAAAATATTTGTCAACCTTTTACTCGTTAGAAAGATAATTTATTGATTTGGAGACAATTTTACCTCAAATATTTATTTTAAAGAAACTGTAAAAACACGAAATGGCACACTTGTTTGATGTATTATTAGACTACTTCACGCAATTTACGAACTGAAAGTGAGTAATATATAGGGTACATTTTTTCTAAAGTTTGTTTAAAGCTTTTTTAATTTATTTTTCGTATTAAATATACAAAAAGTTAGATAAAAGTATTTAATTAATGTGTTATTTTCTTATTAGAATTAGAAAAGCGGCTACTAGTGACGATCTATAGTTATCGATAAATCGATTTACCTCTCTTTTATAGACAAAATATCCAAAAGAAAGCAATTGTTTCTGAAGATTTATCTCAGTTTAGATACTGGAAACGGATGAAAAAGGAAAAATGCATTTTTCTGAGGAATGACAAAATAGCTATAAAAAAATTTCCTGTGGAAAAAAAACTTTTATATTAAAGAAAAAATACCTTCAGACATTCTAAGCGAATTTTACAATAAATGAAATAAAAAGAGGATGTAACTTTGAAGAAGGAATTCTAATAACTAATTTAAAGATCACTATGTAAGTAAGAAAATATAATTAAAAATATAAGCTTTTTTAAGCAGAATTTAATTTCCTTTTCAAATAAGTTATTTTTTTTTAAATATCTGCGACCGCGATGGAATGCGCTAAAAAGTTTCAGACAGAAATCGAAAAATTTATTTATAGACTCACTTCATAATTATGTTTCTAAAAATAAGATGCAGTTAGTGTACTTGGATTGGAAGATCTGTATTGGTACCGTTGCGTTTCATCTGAGTGATATTAAAATCATATTCTATGTAGAAGAAAACAGGAAATTAATGTTACTAACAAAATGCTGATTTCGTAAATATACATCAGAAAATATATTTCGAATGCTCTTTATGCATATAATATTACACAAATACGAATCAAATAATGAAAAACATTTTCAAAATAATTTGTTTATCTGAAAGTTAAGATTGGCATAGTTTTTTTCCACTCCTTTGCATTGTTTTTGACATTCAAATGTTATGATCTATCCACCCTCCTACTCAAGCACACATATATATGTTGTACAATTTTAACCAGGTATAATCCTTTTAGTTAGTTTTTTCTTATACTTTACTGCTAAGAAAATAAGAATATAAATAAATATTGTATGAGTCGTTAAAAACAATACAAAAAAATATTTTTTCTAAAAAGGCTTTCAGATTTCATAAGCTTAGATAGTGCATCCAATTGTGTTAAAAGTGTAGCATCAGCTAAAGTTTGCAATATTAAGTATATATACACACACACACACACACACACACACACACACATATATATATATATATATATATATATATATATATATATATATAGTAAGAATGGAAGCTGCTGAAGGCATATATCTGTTCAACTATGTTCTGGTTTGCAGTAAAGTGTCTATTCGGAGATTCTAAAATAATCTAAAATGAGTTATTATACAAACTTTAAAATTCATGTTGGAAACTTAAAAGCTGTGATATAAAATTCTTATAAAAAATTATAAGATTTAAACTGAATTTACTAAATGTAATTTTTAGAATGAAGCGTCATGATTTATGTCGTAAGATATCATGCAGACATAAAATTAGTATTAACCCTTAATAAATGCTAGAATTTTTTTAATGTTATTTAAGAATCACACGAAGTCTATGAAATGTGAAATTAACTTGATTTTTGAATTGAAAGAAATGTCTAATTTGCTATCTCAAAATAATTCAGAAAAAATAGCGCTTAATTTTATTTTATGATTAAAAATTGTAATTTCGTATAAAAAATGTGAGAAAATTATAATAATTTTAAATATATATTTGGCATTTCCTCATCATGTGATTACTCATCATACCGCGTGATTCGTTAGTTCCATCATGTATTACTTACAAATAAAAATTTGTGTTTTTTCTTGCGTTCTTTTCAGCTTGTTGCCACAAAATTCTTCGGCACTTCAAAATAATAATTTAGATTACTAGGGAGTTCGATTAAGCACAAATCATTAGAATATTATTCGACTAAGCATATCGTTAGAATTCCTCTATAAATTCAGAATAATTCTTCTTTAACATATGTATCGAAAGTCAAGTACTATTTTTAAATTTTATATCAGCGTAGATTATTTTAATTCTAAAAGTGATTTTAAGATCATGGCGATTTTATTAGTACATTCAAGTGATGGTTTTTGCAATAACGCATTTTATGCACACTGACTGATCACTATTGAATTTTAAAACTTAAGATTCAAGCGAATATTATATGCTTTATAATTTGGAGAAGAAGTGTTTGATTACATATTGATATATGCACTTAATAAAATAATATGTACTTTATTAAATGAATATATCTTAATTAGAGTATGTCTTTTTTAGAAGCTTCTTACATTATATCTGACATTAGAAATCCTATTTTTAGGTTTAGAGGGACAAATATTGTAATAAAAGGATTATTTTTGATGATAACATAGAGAGTTAGTTTATGGTTATTATGTTTTGTAAATTTACAAATTATAAATATAAAACTAAACAAAAGTTTTTCAAAAATGTTACTGAGTAAATTAATAATTTCATTTTTCCAAATGGCAACAAATTCTTCAAAATGGCTTTCAGAGTTTCTCACTGTTTTCGTTCTCTAAATTTTAGATTCCAATAATCTAATATATTTTTTATTATTTTATTAAAGTACAAATTTTCATAATATTTGTTTACAAATCATAATTTCAATTATAAATTGTTTCATTAGAAATTATATATTTTTAATTTTTTTTTTATCCAAGCTTCGTTTATATTAAAATATTATTTTCATAAATATAGAAATAGATGTACACTTTTAAAAACATTGAGATGATTTCAGCGTAAGAGGAATAAATTTCCCATTTTTCTTCTTAAAACTCAACCTATATTTGAAGATTAAAAATCAAGATTTTGAAGAAAATCTGAGTGAATACAATTTCACCGGAATTTCTCTTAATTAAATGCCAAAAAAGATTTATTTAAAATCATGAATTAGGTTATTCTGACATTCATTGAATTTTAAAAAAAATACTTGATTTTCAAAAGGTATAAGATTAGTTTCGATTATTAAATTTATTTTGAATTAATTATAATATGAAGAACGTGAAAAATTATTCTAAATTGTTCCCCATACTGCGAAAAAGATTTTTGAAGTTTTATTTTTTTAAAAAAGATATCATATCATTGTTATAAAATGCTTAGTTAAAGAAATTAAAATCTGCATTGAAAAAATTTTGTTTTCGCAAAAAATTATATCAACACATATATTTGTAACATTGGTAATAATCAAAAATTTGTTAAACTCATTTGAATGATAATATAATAATAGATTCGTTCTTATAGTTTAATTTCAGTATCAAGCAAAAAATTATTTTTATTATCATTTATTGTGATTGTTCGGGAAGAAAATGAAGTATTTAATCAATTTTTTATTCACATACTTCAAATTTTTTTCATACAAATACCTTAGCGGAATAACTTATGTAATATTTAATAGCTTATATTCGATAAATTATTTTTTAAACATTATTATATTGAATAATATATATATAGCAACATGGGAACTGGGCTACAAGTGTTTAGTTGTCTAGTTCAAAGATTCATCGCCTCTTTTTGCATTCTCAAGGCAGGATCGCTGAATCACACATACTTCCAACTTCAATGAGTTTAGAAACACACTGAATGACTTTGCCTTGTCCTACAAACCTAATTTAATCGAAACAAAAGTAATTTAATCGATGACACTTGATACAATGAGGAATATAATAACGGAAGAGACATTATAGAAGGGAACTCCTTCAGTATTATACCGTATAAACAACTGGCATCATGGTATGGAGAGCTATTTGTCGAACCCACTAAATGCAAATTGAAGATCATGTTAACAGTGATTGCTACATAAGGGAAATTGAGGAAGTAAAAGTCATTACTATTTTACGACACATTCTAGTTGCTATATTTCAGAAGATAATGACATTGTGCATGTTTCTCACAGACTGCAAAAGCCGGTAAAAGTTTGCAAAGTTACCCCTCGATTTTTTGTGGATTTTTTTTTCGAGGCCAAGATAGGTACAAAAATGTGAATAAAAAATGACAACCATGAAATCGCGTAAGTTAAAGAGGTGAAAATACCAGGGTTACCAGAAATTGAATTTTATCGCCAATATTTATCTTCAATTTTTTTTTTTTTTTTGGTCAAAACAATGGGTATTCGCTTCTACACCGAATCCCCAAAAAGCCTTATACAGTATACATCTTTCGCTTCTTCAATGGCCTTCTTATTACTCAGATATTAAATCATATCAGTCGGTGGTTTACCAGTAAAACTAGCGAGGCTCAAAGTAAGACAAAAATTTGGCATCAAGTCGAAGCCTATTCCGCAGGTTTACCTTTAAGACTTGTATAATTTAACAGCGCGACATGTGCCAACTTTCATTGCAGCGCTTTCGAATATACAAAGTACTGATTTTCAGCGTTCTTTTTGTTATTTCTGTTGTAATATTTATATGACTATGAGAAAAACTAGACATAAATTTCATAGATTTTTGACAATTCCTTCTAAATGCGCTGCATTCTTCATTAAGATGAATGCGCACGCAGCGCGAATCTACTCCTCAAGAAAATCAATTATTTCTTTAAGTAATAAATAAGAAAATTTATTACTTAAGAAATAATTGCTGGCTCTTATTTGATTTTGCAAAATTCTTTCTGAATGAAATAACTAATGGACTATAAAAAGCATTAAATACTTTTATAATTTAATGCTTTAGCTATTTAATTATGAAATAGTTAATGGAAAAGAATAATTCATACAATGAATTAGTCACAGGAGCAATGATTTTTAGCAATAGATGTCTTCTCATTAAAAAATCATTGCTATTATTATGCCTTTATTAGTAAAACCAATTCTTTCATAAATTGAATATTTTGAAAATTTGATCATTTTTGTTTCTTTTCTCGGAACTAATTAAATTTTGAAGAAAACTTCTAAATCTTAATCAAAAACTTCAAAAAAAAAATTCAGAAAAATATTTTTGTTGTTTTAATTTAAAAACAAAATTTTAAACAGTGAATTATATATTCGTACCTATTAATAGAAATTTTAGATTTATTATAATCATCTATTTATAACTCTGAGTAACCTTTCGAAATATAAGAAGAAATTAAAAAATTAAATTGTAAAATATAGTTGAAAATGATAAAAAATTTAATTAGTCAATTACAAAATAACTTAAAATATCATTGAAAATGATAAAAATAACTATGATGGGTTTTGATAGAAAAAACAGAAAAGTTTAATTTCTTAAGCAATTTCTTTTTTCGTACCTTTATTTCGAAAAGTTTAAAGATAATCAAAAAGAAAATGTTTCGTTAATTGTTTTCCTGCTTTCTTTTAAAGAAAATTGCAAGTTCAATTGTGTAACGGCGGCATCAATACAACAAAAAATTCGTTCAAGAAACATCTAAATAATTTTTCACTTGATCGGATCAAATTGCTTTTGTCTAAATTTTATAGTAAATTGTTTCTTGTCTTCAAAAAAGTGTAAGTATAATTAAAGTTGATATTTCAATTAGAAGGTACATTAGAATTTCTACAAAATAAGTTTATCTATTATTATATACTTGGTGCATATTATTTTTTGATCTATATATTAACAAAACTGCTTATTTTATATAATAAATGTCAAAAATATTTTCTACCAACAGTATGGATAATGATGGGCGTGTTAAAGGTAAGTTTTAATATATTTTTCATTAAAAAGACAATTCAGTAGTTACTGTGTCATATGAAAAAAACAATCGTTCATATTTTTAGGCATCATAACTTTTCGAGAATAAAGAAAAAATAAAAAATAGCTAGAAAAAGAATGATACTGATAAGCTATGTAGACTATAACAATAATTTTGGTATTTTCTAATAGTATTGGATGTCATTGTTGCATTTGTTCACATTTATAGAAGGGAATGTTAATAATAAGAACTACCTGTTGCATAAACGTGGATAGGTTCCCAATAAAACTCTAATCAGACGTTTTTATATTCTTAAAAATTCTTAATGAGTAAAATAAAAACTAATTTTTCAATACGTAATTCTAGAAATCTTAACTATCAAACTTTTTTTATACATAAAACGCTTTCATTTACAAAGCTGAAAACCCGGCCTAAAATTGTGATACAGAAAAAAATTATTTGCTAATCTATAAAGTGATAATTTTGTGAGAGAGATGAACTCATGTCTATAAAAATATATTTTGTAAAACGTTTACCATTACATTAAAACAGCTGTCAATGGCTTAAAGAATCCTGAAAGAAAGTGTAATATAATAAATGAGTTAGAAATATACTATTTAAAACATAATCAAAAATCATTTGCTGATCGTCATCGTTTCAAGTCATTTACGTGATAATTTTTAGGTAGAATCTATTTAAAATCGCAAAATAAAACAAATTTTTTATGGAGCTTCAAACCTAGACAAGGGAAATAAGTATTGGTTGAAAAATATTTTTTCCCTAATAAATGAAACTTTTTAAGATGTGAAGGGAAGAAGTTGCTTCTGAAGTTTTCAAGATAAATTGTAAAGTTCCACTTAATAAGTTTCCCGTTTGAAATGTTTCATAAACTGCCCCGAAGAGAAATATATTTCTATCCCAAGTCGGTAAGTGTTCATATCAATCTTATCAAGGATTTATAATGTACTCCGATAATCTTATCATAAAGATGTTTATGTATTGAGATACATTAATTACAAAAACATATAAAGAAACAATATTATGCTAAAACGTATACTTGTAGCTATTATATAAATAATATATATAATTTACAGAACCATATACAAAAATTTGCACGGAAGCTAAGTATATAAACATGATAATGATATTTTTTACTAATACAAACAAAATTCAAATTGTGACATAGTTGTTACAATCTTTATTTAAACAAAATCCGTTGGATATTATGAATAAATCTGATAACCGCTTTAAAATCACAAGTTAAAGGGAATCTTTTCTAAACTTTATAGCAAAATGGAGCATATTACAATAAGTAATATTAGAAACTAGCTTATAACTGCCATACTTCTAAAGTAAAACAGTAAGTTGTTCGTAAGGTATTGCTAGAAGTACCCAGCAAACACAAACTGACGGCAAAAATCCGGGCCGCTGCTGGCCAAGCCGGTTTTCTGTTGGCCATGGCAAGCCGCTCATGGTTGTTTGATGGCCCAACTCCGGCCATTATGGCCACGGATGAGTGCTGGCCAAAATAAACCGGGCCGATGCTGGATGGGCCAACAGATTCTGCTTATTGTTAGCCCTGAAGCTGTTGGCCAGCAAAACTAAGACAATTAGTTTTAGCGCTATTTTTTATTTTATCGGCAAATACTATTTTTTCCAAATAACAGGTTTTTTTGTGATGTTAAGTAATTTTCAGATAACTTCTTACTTTTTAAGCCCTTTAAAAACTATTTTCAGAAAGAAATCTATTTTTTACTATTTATTGAGTATACCGCGTGATTGTATGACGTCAGGCATTGATTGCAAAGTGCTTGTATCAGCGTCAGTCATTAATGTGCAGTGGCGGAATATTCGATGTTCTATCTGTGAGCCAAGAGAAATATAAGATAAGTATGCATTTATTATTGTTGTTTTCATCAGGATAGAGAGAATTGTTCTGAATGATTTAAGAATGCTGTATTTATTTTATGTTGAAATATTATTTAATTATTTGTTAAGAAAACTTCATTATCTATTGATAATATGACAACAAGAGAAAGGCATTGGAAAATGTTTGTCATTGTTTATTTTAGAATAATTTCATTACCGTGTTAGGAATAGAAAAATCTATCATGCACAGAAGAACTTTTTCAATCTATATATTAGTAATACTTAATCAATTAATATAATAAATTTTTCACAATGTTCAATTTTTTTAATCGAATTCGATTGCTACAAGGCTTAAATCTATTTATTAAATTTTTTATTTGTTACGAAGCAAGTTTATAAAATAAATGACTGTCCAAAAATATTCTATTTGAAATAGCTTAGAATGAATTAATATATAGGATCTTGTAGCATTTATGATCAAACAATTGTTTGCGAATTCCATATTAACTTCAATTCTTTTCATTTTAAAATGTTTTCTTATTTACTATTATTTTTCAGTCAATTTTTAGTGAATGAAATATTTTGTCTTATAAGGATTCGTGGTTTTAAATTTTGTATTCTTCTCAAACATCTGTTTTAAGGAATGAAAAAACTTACAATTCATAAACATTACAAAATGTTTCATTGCACTTATAACATGGTTTTTATGTATAACCCTGTTAACCATTAAAATCATTGTGGATTTCATAACGAAATATTTTTGTATCTAAAATTCTAAAATATTGCAAATTTGAAAATATAATACTAAAAATAGTAAATTTTACAATTTCTGTAGGAATTGACAGATTAATTGCCACAATTAAACAAAAACATCCAGAAAATTCTACGTTTAGAAAGTTAATATTCAAATATTTGAAAAAATGTGTTTATATGGAACAATTCTATATTATTATTTATATTACTTGTGTAATATATGTTAACGATTTCGGTGTAAAGAATGCCCTCAGATGAAGCAGCTTAGTAGCTATTCTTGTGTTACATAGTTTATTATATTCAAACTCATATTTAATATTTTTATTTACGACTGAAAAATTAAAGTATGAGTTACCAATAGTTTCAAACAATTTGTTTCCATCAAAAAATAAATACAGTGTTTGTCCTTTTACATTTTGGAGAAAATGATTAAAATTTCAAACATTTGATTATTTTTTTGACATTTTGATCACTTGATTCTTTTATAGTAATGTAAATGGTTGTATTATTGTTTTAGTAAAAGGTCAAAAGGTTAATGGGTAAATAGTATATTTAATCTTACACACACACACACACACACACATATATATATATACATATAATTAAAACATAATTTTTTTCTGCTTTACCGGCAATTACAATATTGACCTAGATAGAATTTTTTCTCAGAATTATTTTTAATTACTTTCGGTTTGTTTAATGAATTGAAGTTAAGTAGAGAATGTAAACATAATTTTAAACAAAGTAAATTAGTAAGGTATATAAGTAAAATGAATATGATATAAGAAATAGTTAAAAAATAAATTTCAGTTTTGAGTTGAGATGCTTCTAATTTTGAAAATTCACTATACAATTTCAAAATAACAATGTTTAAAATATTGCATTTGTAAACTGCATGTTTATTCGATTGTTTTAATATAGTAAGCATTATTAGGTTAAGGTTAATCTTTCATATATATATATATATATATATATATATATATATTAACCGTTTTTAATTGCACGATATCTCATTTGTTATGAGTTTTATTTGAGTATTTTACAGCAAATACAGATGGTAAAGTCAATTCTGATAGAAGCCATTATTTTGCGTTAGTTGTTTTTTTATTGTAATTGATAACATGCGATTAAATTTAAACACCATATATCGTCGAAATTATACAAAACAACACTCATCAAAGAGGCATTTTCATATCCCTTGTATAGTATGTGACTGTTCCCCCCATATAACGCGTTGATACCAGTCCTTATATTTCTGTACTGGGGAAATTAAAATGATTTGTACAGTTCATGTTCAATTTCGTATGAGTTTGCACATTCTGTCAATTTGTGCATTTTGATAAAATTCAATTCAATTGTATTATTGACTTTTGAATATTCTGCTAATAAAAAGGTGTGGGTAGCTCCTACAGTGAATAAACATGTTATAAAACTATTTTTGGAATCATTTTGATTTATTTGAAATTAACTGTGTTTGTAGTTATATTTGTATAAGTTTTTTTTGTTTAAAATGTGTTCTTAATTTGATTTTAATAAAATGCTACCATTTCGTTGAAAACATAATCTTTCATTAAAACTCGATTTAAACTTCCCTTGAATGCGGCAAGTTAAATGGGAATTACATTTGCACACAACGCGTTACACGAGATCATACGAGTGCGTTTTACGAGTATGATCATATAACGAAGAACCAATATACCGTTATATAGGTGGGATTACTGTATATATATATATATATATATATATATATATATATATATATATATATATATATATATATATATATATATATATATATATATATATATATATATTTACATATATCTATATATATATTTACATATATATATATACGAGGGTCACTCTGAAATTTCCGAGATACAATTAGGTTTTTAAATTTATGCATACAAAATTTTAGGTGTGTTCAAAGTGGTCTCTTCCAGCATGAATGCAATTTTGTAGACGAATTTTCCACAGATTAAATGCCTCAAGCCATTTACTTCTTGGAATAGATGAAAGAATGCATTTATAGCCACATCAATCTCTTCTTCTGAATGAAAACGACGCCCACGTAAGTTCTTTTTTAGATTAAAGAATAACCAAAAGTCGCTCATAGATAGATCAGGTGAATACGGCGGATGTTCGATCCCATTAATTTGTTTTTGTTTAAGAAACTCAATTGTTAATCCGGCTGTATGTTAACATGCATTGTCATTGTAAAGCATTAGTCCCCTAACATTCAGTTCTTGTAGAATTTCTGGAAGACATTTAGTGGTATACAGTTTGCTGCTACTATCTTCTGTCTTTCCAACTTGATGGCTTTGACCAATCCCGTACTTCTAAATAAAACGACATACATCACTTTTTTCAGAGAGCGTTATTTTTTCACCATTGTCTGCGTGGGATCATCTTCAAAGACCCATACTTTGCTTTCTTGACGTGTTGGAACGTCAAAAAACGGTATGTACGTGTCATCACCTGTTACAATTTTAGAAATGATGCGGTGGCTACCATCATTTAGCAATTTAAGAGTTTCAGTACTAATTCTGACACGCTCCTCTTTTTGGTGCTCAGTTAGATTATGGAGAACTCAACGGCAAACTACTTTTTTCATATGTAATTCTTCAAGAATGATTTTGTGTATGGCTGTGCGAATCCAATGTTAAATTCCTTCTGTATCATTTATTTGATAGGTACAGCGATTATCATTCATTCACATTTTTCGTATGGCAGACACATTATCCGGCATTACTGCCGACGACGGCCTTCCTGTGTGTTCTTCATCCTGAAGAAAATTGCGACCTCTTCTAAATTCTCTAAGCCATTTGAATACAGTAGCACGATCTGGAGATTCATCACCAAATGCTAATTGCAACCGTTGAACGCATTCTACTTGATTTAATCCTGCTTTAAAATCGTAGGAAATCATATCGCGAAAATGTTCTCGCGTCAACTCCATTTTCCCTTCTGTTTAAAATTTATTCTATGCTAAACAAGTTGAAATAAATCAGTAAAAAATCATTTTCTGTGTTAAAATACTTTGTATTTCAAAATTAAACTCTTATTTTTATTTTGTAAATTCTCGTCTGCGCGTATCTCAAAAATTTCAGAGTAACCCTTATATATATTTTGAAGCAAAATTTTATCGGTATGGGGGAAAAACCTTTTAGCTCTTATATTAAAAGTTTTCACTTTTAACAGCATATAACATAAAAATTTATTATATAATAAATTTTATATAACAATTTTTATTCATAATTTTCACTATTATATAATAAATTCTATTATGAATTCAAATAAGATTAAAGTAAGAATCAAACTTACAAACATTTGATCTGAGTATTAATGCTCTTACTGCTCAATCGCCATTTCAAAAAATATTTTCTTAGAGAAAACCTAATAATTTTTATTTTTGAAAAAATATTTCTAATAGCTTTTTGCTTTATGTGTTATTGAACAGACGAACAAGTTAGTTTGTAAAGACTATTTTGGATGTAATTCCTTAACCATGCTAAAAAAAACACAGAAAAAAGCAGCAAATATTTTTATTCATATTTTGTTAGATATTCATTCGTCAGCATATAAATTATATATAATTGCAATGAGGTACTTTTAAGAAGAAATGATCGATAAGCATTTATTTCGTACAGAGACAACCAGATTTCTTTGTCAAATATTCAAATTCTGACATAATTTATAATCTTTTTCAAACCAATTCGCATTTGTTTTAGAAAAGACTATTAATCTTGTCAGATTTTCAGTATCTAAATCCACTGTTTATATTTCCAGTTAAAAGTAAATTCTACTGGTTCGTCCCTGATTTCTATTTACAATGTACATTTATCGTATAATTAGCTTAAGAAGGTTTGATTGAATAATAGTATATTAGAAGTAAAAATTAAATATAATATACTGGGAAAAGTGATGCATGTAATCATTTAATCTGAGAAAAAACAATGAATTATCGACATTAATACGACTGCATTAAATGCATAATATATCATCTGTTAGTCTGTAGTGCATGATTTATGAAGAAATGCGAAAGACGCAAAACTTCTTATAGTTTTAGTAATAATTAGAGATAAAGCTAATTCGTAAGTAATCCAGATAAAATCACGTATTTCTAACTATGTGTTTGGTCAAGTTGTGAAGTAGTTAAAAATATATATTTTTATTTTATGTATTATCAATATTAAACACATTATTTAAATTTAATTTTTTTAATATTTCTTTCATAATTTTATACTCAAATATAAAACTATATAATAAATTTGCTTAAATAATCATATACACATTTTCTTATTTTATTATTTCTTTACATATAAAATTTACTCTCTGGCTGTATCTACCAGACGATGTTATTAAAATATAAATAGTTAATTTCGAAATCTGTAGTAATACAGATTCAGGAAAATAGAAAGATCATTTATATAATTGCCCAAATGTGTCTGAACTTTTCTAATAAAATAAAACTATTTGTATGCAAAATGTTGTCACATTTAAAGGTACGTAACGTGATGTATCACATTTAAAGATATTACAAAAGGCTAATTGTACCTCAGTTTTAGCTACATCTCCAGTGTTTAATTCCCAAGCATGCTTGATATTCAGTTTATCGGTCCATTGAATGGATGAAAGGCTGAGTTGATTATGTCTAGCCAGAGGATCCAGCCTTGAACTTGTGCTTGATAATCGTTGAAATAAATATTTATTTAAAACTTAAATCGTATAGATTTTGATGACATAATTCTTAGAAACGTATACAAAATGATTATTCAAAATATGTTGCTCAAATCAAATATTTCAAGTGTAATATTCTGATTAAGTAACATCCAAATCAAATTAAATTAGCTAATTAATTCTTTCGTTTAAGAGATTAATAATAAATCTTGGAGTTTAATTCTTGTATTTAAAAGATTATAAGCCTTAGAGATTTATGAAGAAACCAAAAATCATGCCTTTTAATAAAGTAAAATTTGATGGCATTAAATTAGTTTGAAAATCCAGAGTTTTCATTTCCCATGAAAACTTTCTTATTTTGAGAAAATTAGCTAAGCGAGAGAGAGACATGTCTGAAAATCAGGTGCTATAAAAGAGATGTTAAATAAACTAAATCAAATAATTCAAATGTTTTTCTTTAAAATTCTATTGTTTTCCCATGTGTAATAAAAATGCTTATTTAATATAAAAAATGTTTTATTTTCATCACTTGGTTAAATTTTTAAATAAATTTTAAAAACACAGATCGGGAGGAGGCGAAGAAAAAAAATCGTCGATAGTTCTCCTATTTTAAAAATAAGAAAAATCATATAAATTACTTATTATTGAAATTCATAATCCTATTGTATGTAAAAATTCTTTGAGTATTATTGATGAGAAAAAATAGAATAAAATTACTTTAGAATAGAATATACTATAAAACACTATTTTTCAATAATTTTCATAAAGGTTTTAAATAAACACATTAAATTGGCAATTTTTATTAATACCTTATTTGTATTAAGTTCAGAATTTTATTTGTCACTGTTTTGTAATTATTATAAGAACTAAGAAGGCTTTGACGGATGTATTTACACAGCCATTGCAAGATCTGCAACAAAAATACACCTAAGTGTTGACGAAAGCAAGACAAAATATATGCCAATCTCCAAGACAATAGAAAGCCTAAATTTCTCGCAAACTGAAAATCACATAAATTATAACGTGTCGGTGGCTTCTATTAGCTCGAATGTAAACTGCCAGAGCAATCTTGATACGGAAATCCATTTAAAGTGAAGAAATACTTGTTTATTTAGGTATTACATTTTAATATTTAAATTTAAATGATATGGAAAAAAAGATTATGAATAAATGATTGCTTCACACACTGAACTGTCACTGAGAAATTCATGGAAGAGATAGTTGATAAAAAATTATGCTTTTATCAGTGCCAACAAATGTTGCACCTGGTGACATTTTCCCATATGTTTTTCCCATCTGTCGCTGCAATTGTAGCGGAAAATCTTAGTATTTTTTATTTCTATTCTTTCGTATCGTAAGTTTAGAAACAAATTGCTATGAAGCCTTGAAAAGTTACTTAATAATATGTAACAATCTAGTTTTAGAAGAAAAACGTTTATATTTATAAAATTTGTTCGGTTTCTTAACATTTATTAGGAATTAGATACAAAGTGATCTGACAGTTTGAGTTTTTAATATATTAACATGAATAAACTTACAGACAAATTAATTTCTCTGAGAGATAGGAATTACTTTATGATAACCTTGAATGAAATCGAACTCAATAAATTTTCTTGATAATGTCATTTTGAATAACTCATTTAAGTAATGCTATATAAGGCATCATTTAATATTTTTCATTGAGAACAATACGAAACATCAGACAAAGCGTTACAAGATGTCAGAAATATGAAATTTATTATTCAGATATAAAAAGTTTACGGATAATTTATGATTCATAAACTGTAATGAATATTATTAATTACTGCAATTCAATATTAAATATAGTTGCTTTTAAATAATTTAAATCCTAAAATTTCACAAATACAAATATATTTTCAAAAATCTTATTAATTTAAATGACATACAAATTGAAATATTTTATATCATTAATGTGTTGTTGCTACTTATGACACTTGCACAAGACAAGCTCGCTATGCGGTTTGGCTATGCGAATTTAAATCAGTAGGATGCGTCTTTCGTTCAACAATCATTAATGTGTTGTTGCTTCTTATGACACTTGCACAAGACAAGCTAGCTATGCGGTTTGGCTATGTGAATTTAAATCAGTATGGTGCGTCTTTCGTTCAATAATCATTAATGTGTTGTTGCTTCTTATGGCACTTGCACAAGACAAGCTCGCTATGCGGTTTGGCTATGCGAATTTAAGTCAGTAGGGTGCGTCTTTCGTTCAACTAGAGCCCACGAAGGTGAAAGTACGACTCTAAACTTCACCAATAGATGGCACCATTAGAGTATCCACTCTTTCAATTTTGACATTGATCTGGAGGGTTAGGAAATTTTCTCCAGGCCATTACACCCATGGTAACTGCTCAACGACCACAAAACTTTCGATTCCACAGATGTAACGTTCACGTATATCGCATGTACTCGGTGGGTCTTTGTCGGCGTTGGGAATCGAACCCCACCCTTCCGGACGAATGGCCAATGCTTTAAATCATTAATATATTAGTAATAAAAATAGAACCAAATACAGAAAGTATTTATGTATATAAAAATTGAAAGTTATGCAAAAATTATGAAACAAATACACAAATATAATTTATGATAACACTAGTATAATATTATATAGACTTAAAAAATTTTTTTTATTCATATGAAAGTATTAAATATTATAATAAATTTTTATTTTATTTATAAACTTTACACACACAAAGTTATTGATGGCTTCGATTATTTCTTGCTCATGTTTTCTTCTTGATTGTTAAATAATTGTGGCAATGTCCTAGATACGGTATGTAAACATTTTGATTATTATAAAACGATACTTAAAATGAAATTTTACTACGAAATTTCATTGAATTGATTATACTGGAACAAAGCATTATGAATCGAGCTCATAAACTTCAAATTTCTTTCAGAAATTAAAAATTCGTGAATATTAGCGACCTATTCTCTAAACTTCAGAAATTCAAACAATAAATTTATTTGATATCTAAAAAGCAATATGTGTAAAAAATTTTTATATTTTTTAATTAAATAAACTAATTTTTTTTAAAAAATGACAATAACAAAAGAAAATTCTTTTGATTATAAAAGAAGATTTTTTAAAATTTGCTTTAATGAAATGTATTTGATTACAAAATAAAGCTTATGAAAGTTAAGTTTATGTTTGATTCACTAAGAACAATTATTTTATTTGCTATTTATTCATTTCTTCTGTTTTTAAATTTTATTAAATTTGGATTTTATTACAACTAATTATTATGCAAGAAAATTACAAATTCAAATTCTGAAATAACAATGCATTTAGGGGAAAATTAGATTTATTTCACAAAAGAGCAGTATTTCCTCATTGAAATGTGAATCTTTATGAATACTCGGAAAAATTCTCTTTCTTTAAACTTGTTTTTTTTTTTAAAAAAAAAAAAAACTTTTCATGAAGAGTTTTCATTGTTTTGAAATACATAGCCCAATTTTGATGAAAAACAGGATATGGATTTTTCTTTTTCAACTGATGATAAGGAAGTCAAAAAATACTTTAATATTTAATGTAAATTAATTATAATGTTTTAAATTATGCTTCTCTTTTGCTTTGTTTATGAAATTGGATATTTTGAAATACTTGATAACTCAATTTTGAGTTTTTCATATATGTATGTATATGTGTGTGTGTGTCCAATGAAGATTAATTCTATTATGAAAATCAAAAAACGAATAAGTAAAGGATTACATATTTTGATCAATACATATTTGATATCTCCAGAAATTTTACAATTTTACTATAAAGAAAGTGTATAATTTTTCAATATTTTTCTAAACAGCATTACAAGTACTGCATTTTCAAATCCCTTTTTTTAAATACGAAAATAATAAACCTTACGAAACAAATAATATAGTGAAATAAACACAATACTATTTTTTATATTATGTTAATGCGATTAAATTAACTAACATTATTTTAAAATAATTTAATATTGCTTTAATTCTATACATTTATAGGCTTACAACTTTATCCTGTGGACAAAAAAAATATTGTATTAAACTAAAAACATGGAATTTATTTTCAAAAAACTAACTTATTAATTAAGTCATTTGTTACTTAGGTACAACACATTTAAGTATTTTCAAAATGGCCCCCTTGGGCATAGATAGAGTGCCTTAAACGTCACGAAAAATTTTCTGCAATGGGCTGCAGTTCAACAGACGTTAATTTAGAGAATTCTTTCTCTAAAGAGTAGCCTTTAGGCACTCCAAACTTCAATATGGCTTAGAGCATACTCTTGATTGCGGAATAGACCAAACACTAAAGTTCATTGAGCTTAAGTCAGGTGAATAAGCGAGCCACATTCCCAGATCTATGAAATCTGGAAGATTTGCTTGACACCAGTCTTGCGTTGCTTTTGCTCTATGAGAAGGGGCAGAATCTGGTTAAGTATCCAAATGCTGTTTTATAAAATGTTTTTGGGCCCAAGGGAGTAAAACCGACTGTAAAATACCTTATGCAATACATTGTCCTGTTCATTTTGACGCATTGATCTATGAAAACCAAAGGAGTTTTTCCAGATTCACAAATGCCTCCTGAAACCATAACTGACTGTGGTTTTTGTCGGCGTTCTACTCTTGTGGAAGTTCCAGGATGGTCAGATGACCAGTAACGGTCCTTTTATCGATTTTAGGATTGTTCTATTGTGAAAAGTTTTTCGTCCGTAACGATGTGCTTCCATGTGCCTTTTGTGGACTTTCAAATGAGAGCTCGACATCTTTGCAGCCGTGTACACTTATTTTGCTCAGTTAGTTTCTGTACTTTTCGAAGTTTATATGGCTTAACTCCGAGTACTACTTTTGCAATTTATTTAACTGATTCTCTATTAACCCCTTTTCTTTAGCTATTTTTCTCGTTGAGTTTCTTGGATTTCGGTTAGTTCATTTGTTGATAATTTTGCGAATTTGTATTCACAGTTCTAGTTTTGGTTTTCGGAGTTTATTACCATCATGGCCAAGCTCCAAGAATCTTTTTATAGTATGTGATATCGTTTGTCTGTGGATATTTAGCTTTATGGCACTCTGAATTTGCTTTAATACAGCCTCAAATAAAGCAATTATTTGTCATCATAGGTTTGGCATATTATTTCAAAGAAGAAAATAAAAACTACCTATTTGGTTTCTTGGATCTTGGATCTGTGGTTTTACAGAGTGTCGGCCTGCGAAGCAGGCCTTTACTCTTTCATTTGATTTTCTACCGCCTAGGAATAACACTGACTATATTCACTTTTAGCTCTTAATTTCAGCGAAGTAGGAGAACGATGTCTTCCTTTGGACCAATCAGCGGATTTGGTTTATTAACATTAAGATATCTTAAGCAAATGAAATTATTATAAAAAGTGGTGGACATGAATTAAATCAATCAAAAGCAGTACAATTTTGTGAACAGAATAAAGTTGTCACCCTGTATACCAGTAGGTACTTGTAGAGATCTGTAAGACTGTTCTATACAGAATTATGCGAGAAAAAGTTAACTATTTTAAAAATATTTTCTATGTAATTAAAAAAAATAAATTTCTAGTTTTTCAGAATTTAATAAGAGAAAGATATAGAAATTGCATTAAATACAAATGGAAAAAAATGATATTTGAAAAATGGTTTTTACATAATTGTTATTATAAGATTATTTGCTTGTATATTTTACGTACTTAAAAGAAAAATTAAATAAATTATTAAAAAAACGTGTCCGAGAAAAAAAAATTTCTTTATTTGTATTTTATAATTTTGTTATTTTCCAATATATTTATTTAAAAAATATACAGATTAAAGAAAAAATGTTTAAAATAACGAATAATTTAAAAATAAGTTAAATTATTTGATAATCCAGTAAAAACTCAATTTCACTTAAATTTAAAAGGGAAAGCGAGGAGTATTAGATCTATTACTGAATGAAAATTTTAGTTAAAAACACAGTCATTTTTTAATTAAACATGTGGCAATATATTTTAATTTTCTATCCAAAGCATTAGCAGATTAAAAATTGTAATATGAAACCAATAAAAGGAAATGGATGTTTAATTATAAACCAAGTGCTTTCAATTATTGAAAGAATGTTTATTTGATAAGAAATAATAATACAGACGCCTATAAAATTTTTAACTGTATATAATTCAAAATAAATTAATAAATTTTAATATTTTATTTATTTACAAATGTCTGTCGTTTGGCCGCTAGGCCATTAGACAACGGGTTCTCCAATATCTTGCAACACGACAAGAAAAAACAGATAGTGCAGAGCACTCGTCCAAATGTGGAGCACTCATAACAACAAATTTTAATATTGAAACCAAAATGTTACAAAAGAAACGTCAGAAAATATTTTGTGAATTAAATTTCTGACTTAAATTTACTTCCAGTCATATGAGGGTATGTTGACTATTATTATTCCCTAAATTAAATCGGTCTTTTTAATAGTTCTTTTTTTTTATTTATTATTCAAGGGCAGAGGTGGCTTGGTCGGTAAAAGCGTCGTTCTGGTTATCGGGAGGTATTAAGTTTGAATCCCACTCCAACAGAATATTTGTCATGTTCAATAATGTGCTATTGGAGTATGAAAAGTATGTGGCGTTCGCAATATCTTCCATGTGAAGTGATATTTCTGAAAGCGGTAGTTCAAGTCTTTAGTCTTCGGTTCTAAACATCGATGACTCCCAGCTGGAACTTCTAATTAACTGGTAGAGCCCAACAGTTGGATTAGTATAAGGAAGTTAGCTGGTGCAACAACAAATTTTTACGTTAAAACTGTTTTAAGAGAATTATAGTTCCCATAATGAAGTGTGTGTATGAGTGTGTGATACTGTCAGTTATAATACAATCTATTCCAATAAATGTGATTAATTTCCTTTATCTTTATATTTTTAAAATTTAAAGAAGAGAAACTAATAAATGTTATTTTATTATTTTTTTTAAACAGAAAATAGGAAACGATATTTTTCATTTTCTGTAATCATTTTACTAATATTTGCATATTTTGTCTTGAGCGTATGTATTCTTAATTTGTTAAATTACACTTCTAATAAATCTCTAACTTATATTTCTTATTAATTTTTTTTTCAACTGCCTTGTAAATCTTTTTCAGAATCTGAAATATTATGGGTACTTAGTGAATAAATGCTTTTTTTTTTCAATGCTGTTCAAACTGTCATGGGAAGATCGGTGTCACATTGGAAAAGCAGACACAAGTCGTCATCGATCCTCTGGTAGGGCAAGGTCGACTCAGTCTGTCATCTTTTCAGTGGATTAATAAACTGAGTATCAAGCATGTTTGAGAACTGAACAATAAGGCTTTCGCGTTAAGCTGACTACCTAACATATACTTCGCACCCCAGGGGCCCTTGGATTGGTGACACTGTAGGCCTTGGCCCACACTGGGCCATCGTGTGACAGGTTTCAATTTAATCGTCAACGCAGTCATAACTGGCATTACACGCATACTTGTTCATGCGTTAGCATAAAACTGGCAACGAATTTGTAAAATGATACCAAAAATTATATATTCAGTTAATTTGATTTAATTGATTTTTTTAGCCAACAAAATCGAGCTTTAATTAATTTTTGACAATATTTGCATTATGAGTTCTCACGTTAAATTGAATGAAATTTCTTAGATGACTTAACTCAATAGGTTTATAGTTATGCATTAGCTCACATAACAAATCATTTGCAATGTATCTGATTTTGAATACAAAAGTTTGATGTTTATAACTTGTGCATTTTCACATTGATCTGGGACACAATCCAAAGAATGCTATTATCATTAATGTGGTTCGTCAAATTGCGTGTTTTTTTTTTTTTTTTTTTTTTTTTTTTTTTTTGGTCACCACATAATAGTTTTCCATTTTAATGTAATACCACAACTGAATGTATGAAATATAAAATGTTTTCGAATTTAAAATTATTTACAAATGTTATAAATAAAAAAATCTTTATAAATATGACAACAGGTTTATAATTAAGAATCAATGAAAAACAATTACGTAAAGAGCTACATATGAATTAATTAATTATGAAAGTAGTATTTTATGTTCATAAAAATACCAAATATTTTTTATCAAATTTCTTAGCTATTTTCTTTGATAAATGTTTCCATGAACAAATTAAAAATAAACGGTAAAAATACTGTTTTTTTAACGCATGCCATAACTAGAAGAGTTTCTATTTCTAAAAGGAATTTATCGAACTATTTCCATCTTTTTAAATTTTGTGCAAATGACAATAATGAAATAATTTTACAAAACCTCTGTTTCATTATGAAGAATATTCATACACAATTCGGTCTAATTATGATAAGAAAAGAGCAGAGATAAATGGCATATTTAGCAATATTTTAATTAAAACATGTAATTAATTTTAATACAGAAAAAAGTCCAAATTGTCTAATTTAGATTGAATGTTTATAATTAACTGGGCTAGACAGCTCTAAAACATTAAACACATTGTTAATATTAAAATTTTATTCAAAAGTAACGACAGAATTTGTAAATCGTCGAATATGTCTCTCGCTAATTCTCTCTCCAATTCTATCTGAATATTCTTTTTTATGTGATTGAAAACTTATGAGTGTAAATTTATCTTTTTTAAAAGATATCCCCTTATATTTAATTATTAGGCAGGCATTCAAATGTATTCAATATTGAGTAAAATGGTACCGAAGGTTACACGTATTTTTCTGGTTCAAATGTCTTCTCATTATCCTATACTGTTTAATGATTACAAATAAAATTAGAACAATGTGAAGAACTATTTAATTAAAAATAATTCTTTAATTTCAAAACTTATAGAGATGATGATAAAAAATATTATCTATGAGAAAGCAATCGATAAGTTGACCTCTTTTTTTATCTCTTACTGGTTTGAATTAGAACAATTATTAGAAAATATATAACAAATAAAACCAAAATACTTTTTATCCAAAGTAATTCGCATAATCTAGAAGTATGTAATTAAATAAAAAAGCAAAAGAAATAGTTTTACTAAATTATATATTGTTGTAATTTACAACAATATATAATTTAGTAAAAATATTGTTGACAATAAGAGAAAATATTTTTGGAATAAAATGTATTTTACTTTAAGTGGGATATTTTTTACAATACTTATAAATGCAATATTACTGCTTCGAAACTTAGAAAATAATCTTTATCAATTTAAATGTCATTTCCATTGTTTTTATTGAAAAACCTATTATTTCAATTTTATTCATCATATTGCATTAGTTGAATTCATATGTATATTTATGAGGGAGAAAATACTTCATGGCATACTTTAAAATATCTCATAACCCCATATTCCTATACAATATTCTTGTTTGAAATATAGGTAAACAATGGAAGTTAAAATTTAGAAGAGAGATTTTGGAGCCATCATCATGTGTGCAACATTCATCCTGTGTGATGTAGAAGTACCTAAGTGGATTTATTCAAGTCCGTTCAGAACACACAGATGAATGACTGTAGGTAATCTAACAGGATACTTACACATACATGAAATTTGACTCATAATGAGTCCCACATCATGACATTTATACATATTCCATATTGTCACATATATCCACCTGCTTGAATAGTCTCCATTAAGAATTCAGCTTGAGTATCCATATTTCGGTAGCTTGAATAGTCTCTTGATGACATGTGAGATCATTGAGTCATGAGATTTTCTCCATATCCTCCTAAGTACACATATAGGATACAACAGAAAATCAAACTTATCACACCAAGCAATGTGTTTTCTGTCATCAATAGATCATTGATTGTAGCAAGCAAGAGACCCAAGCAAGAGATAAATCCCTGTGATGCCATTACAGTTTATACATGGGCTTTTAGCTTCAAGCATCCATATTAACAATGACATGTTCAAAAGTTCGAATGCTGGAATATATTGTTGATGTCGTTGCTATGAAAAAGCAAACGTTTGAGGAAGTGTGGCACATCAGTTTCGCTTAAAAAATTTGGTAAGTCATCAATGATCCTTTTTCTCAAGCTATTTTTCTAGCAGACTAATTGCTAAGGTAAATACACCAAAGAGTTCAATTCATGAACACTCAAGCCGCGGTCGTATGTTAACATCTAAATTTCTCATCTATTCCAGAATAGATGATTGCAAGAGGATAGTAGGAGATTTTGATGATATGCTTCGTATACTAACTTTAAAGTGGTTTAATATTTTCTTAAACCTTGATTACTTGCCACTGTTCCAACAATAATGGATATAAAATTTTTTATCACATATTTTTTATCTTATATTGATATTATTTATTAGATCCCATCATTGATTAGTTGCATACATCCATTATTTGCACATGTTCTTCTACATTTTCGCAATTGGATTTATATATATATATAATTCAAAAAATAAGTTTTGAGTGTAGAATGTTTACTGCTTTATGTAGGTTAAATTACTGGTTTATTTGCTTAAAATTGTAATAGTAAACTACATTAATTTTATGCAAAATTTAATAACGCCAAAATATTAATACATCATAATATCCAACAACCAATTTAAAAGAAGAATAAGAAAATTAAGTGAAAAATGTTTGCATTTTTATAATTTGATAAATAACTGTGTTGATAAAAATATAAAATAAAAACATTTTCCTAAATAATAAAAACATAGTACATAAAATAAACTCAGTAATCCATTTTCTAATGGTGATATTACATACAAAACTTTTATTCATTGTCTTAAAAAAATTAAAAATCTGATTCTTAAAAGAAAACTATACTCATTTACTTTTAAAAAGAAGTATTTTCAATTTTCATTTAGATTTAAAATACTCCTCAGAAAATCTAGTTACACGCCAAGCATTTTTCTTAAAAAAGTTTTTAAAAATAGAGAAAAATTGTGATAAGACTTCTTCAGAAGCATAAATTTTTTTATTCTTTTTAATTATTCTCCAAATAATATTTTATCCAAAGCAAGATTATTTTTCAAATAGAAAAATATGTATTCTTAATGGACATTCTTTAGTTTATAATGGTTATTATCGTATTATAATTGAAATCAGATCTTTCTAGGGTTCAGCTTAAGAGTTTCAGGTTTCAGAATAAACAATAAACATTCAATAAACTTTTGAATTCTTTCATTTTTAAAACTTAAAGTTTCGATATATATATATATATATATATATATATATATATATATATATAATTTGAAAATTATATGATATAAAGATATTAAATGTTTCATGATATTTGTAATTATCTTTGCATTTATAGAATAAAAATAATATTACACTTATAAATGAGCAAACATATGTTATTAAATTATTAAATATTATATTACACAAATTGGATTAAAAAATTAATGTAAATGGAAAATCAACTTGAATATTAATTTTTTTTCATGTTATAAAAATTCTTTTCAATAAACCAAATAATATTTTCATACTATATACCACATGAAATAAGTATAATGTTTCCTTCTTGGAATGTTTAACATATTTTTATTAATTTAGTATTAATTGTATTTTTTACTGTCAAAATTTATTTATATTAACTTTTAACTGATGACCTTTAAATATTGTTTTAATTTTTATTGGAAATACTTCCTTAAAAAGCATATTCATTTCAATATCATTGCGCTTACATTCGTAAAATGTACTTAGATTAAAAGTAGACTATTAAATTTCATATATTTATATAAAGTTAATTAAATCTTAAATCCTGCAAAAAAAAATGAAAAATTTTCTTTTGTTAAAATCAAAACTTATAAAACGGTAAGCTTTTAACTTTTAACGACATTCGCAAATTAAAGGGAATTTACAGAAAAGATTATTTTACAAATTGGCGTAAAAATCATTCGCATTTCTTTTTGGAAATTGCAACTAATCTTATATGAAAGAGTTTCACCCACTGTTTTCAAAAAAAGAAAAGAAATAAATTAATGAGTATAAAATTAGTTTAATATAAATAAATAGTCACTATGGATTTCGAAAAAATTCCCCTGTATCATTTGGTATTTTTTATTCACGATAAAATTTAAAACTATTATAAATAATTTTGGCTTTTAACATAATCACATTACAATTTCGCCGGCCGACTTGTCTAGTGGTCAGCGTGAGTGACTACAGATAAGGAGGTCCTGGGTTGGAATCCCAGTTCAGGCATGGATGTACTTCCTCTCTTGTTTTTCTTTGTCCTTTCCTTGTGTGTGTGAATGAAGTATGAATGATGCCTACCCTATAAACGGGTCCCTATGGCTTGTGTGAGGGTGCGATGGTGGCCCACTACCTGTGTTGCACCCGGGGCAACGTCTCGGCGGCTAAGAGGTCGCTGTGTCTGGCCGGTTCCATGGTATCAGGGAACAATATATGATCCCTGATACCAAGGAACCGTCCAGGACACTGTTGCAGTCGTAACTGTCTACAATCTGCCATTGGGAAAAAAAATTAAAATTTCTATTATCAATATACTCGATATTTTTTCAAAATGTTTTGATTTTTTTTAGGATTCATTTTGTTGCTTTATGTCATAAAAATTGTCATTAAATCAGTCGCAATATACTGATGAACTTTTGTTTTCTTAAACAGGATATATTTCTGTTTTCTTTAACTATTCTTTGTACTATTAAGAATGAATATGCATTATCTTTTCATTCATCATTATTGCTTATTTGATATTTTTCAAATGTCAACTTTTAAACAGGATTACATTATATATATATATATATATATATATATATATATATATATATATATATATATATATATATATATATATATATATATATATATATATATATATATATATATATATATATATATATATATATATATATATATATATCACTTAATGTCAATAATATAAAATAATTTAAATTTATTTAATTGACGGAAAGAGAAGTATTAATTTAAAAATTAATATAAATGAATATTTCTCTTTCGTTTAATAAATTTATTAACATTAATGTAATAAATAATGTGATCACATAATTTGAAACAAATTAATATGGTTATAATTAATTACAATTTCCTAAGAAAATTTAAATATATTTATTTCACTTCAGTTTAGTTGATAATTTCTTACTAGATCTTAAATATTTCTTAAAAACAAAAATTATTAAATATAGAAATGTTGTATTAAAACTATATTCCATTGATTAATTCTATATAGAAAATATTGAATAAATACTTTCTATTACTTTTCACACAAACAAGAAATTAATAGTTAATTAATTAGCTTAACAAAAAATTAATTTTTCTATTTCAAAAATTATGTTTTTTTGCAATAAACTGTATTTAATTTGATGCAATACCCGATATTTAATTTAGTTTATTTAAAATTTGTTTTAATAACTTCATAAATTCTATTACATGTAAAAGTTGAATTAACTATTAAGATTTAAGAAAGATTATATATATATATATATATATATATATATATATATATATATATATATAAACATAAAAGACAAGACTTAATTCTTCTCAAAAATGAAGATAAATTTGACTTCAAAAACATTTTTAATTATTAATGTTCAGGTATTTTTTTCAAAAATCTTTAAAGAGTTATTTTTAAAAATAATATCTTTAAATAAAATGGTCATAGATTAAGGATTAATCAATTCCTATGAATTTAAAATAATGTATTGTAGCATACCAATAACAATCAAAATTATTTATCTTCAAACAAGAACTTAATTAAATTGAGCTTTGCATTGTGGTTATGTTGATAAAATAATAAGAAAATTAGTTTTTATATGAAATCAGATCAAAATTAAATAAGACTTGCGACGAATGAAAATTTTGACTATATAATTACGTGAAAAGATAAACTACTTAATTTTAGTGTTATATTCCATTTTTAACTTCGTTTCGCGTAATATTTTGTTTTTACAAAATTATGAAGAAATATTATTAATTATAAAAGAGTATAAATGTATTTTCTTTCTTTATTTATTTCTATTATTTTCTTCTTGACTATTTATCTTTGATTATTGATTTGGTTGTCTTTAGAAGATAAAGTATGTACTGACATATATATTATGAATCAAGATTTGATATGACTTCAATATAAATGATCTTAAATAATAAAAAAGTCAAAAAATATTTGCAGCATATTTTTCTAGTACAAATCAATCGTTTTGAGTTAAAACACACCCATTGAAATAATATCACATTTAATAGAAGAATTATCGTAATATTATCTTTTCAATATATTTTATATATTATATTAATTAATATTTTTCATTAATAAACACACGTTTTCATTACTTTTATGTAAAAATTTTTAAATACTATAATACCAATAAGTAATATTTGACATTATTCAGCAATTAACAATACTTACTGTAAACTTTTTGTGTGTGTATTCATAACACTTTGAATTTATCAAAAATGATAAATAAATAAAGAAAGCAATTTTTTTTAATATTTTAACTTAATATAGCATAAAATGTTTACTACTTATGATGCATTTTTATTATTGTTTTCAATATTTAATTTTTCTTTTTCCTTTAAAAGAATGGACTTATTTTTAAAAAAATCAGTGATTCATTAAGGAAAATGTAATATACTTCATTAAAAAATATACAAAAATTAAAATGTAAAATTTGTAATATAAATAATTTATTTAAACATAGTTTATGAATACAATATTATTTGGTGAATTATTATTTATGAAAATTAATATAGTACGAACACCAAAAAGTGAAAAATTTATCTTCATTAAGAATTAAGATAAAGTTAACTTTTGAAATATTAATTTTATTTTAACATTAAGTCATAGAAATTTTACAAATTCTAATGTTTATATTTCACTTTTATGATTAGAAATTTCCAGGATAATAGCAAATTATTAACTTAAATAATAATTATAATACACCGTTCATTTTATTTTCAATATTATTTCACTATTTAAAGTCTGAAAATATGTATTTTAAATATATGCATTACTTTAATAAAATGAATTGTCTATTTTTAATGTGTTTCATTTATCATATACTAAATTGCATTTTTTTTTACTAGGTTTAGCATTTTTTTTAAAATTTGCTCTTTTCAATTTAACACGCAATATTACTTAGTTGTTCAAATCATTTGCCCAAATTTACCGATAAAAGGCAATTGTAAATTACTTATTCAATAACTGATAGATTTATATTTCTTCTATGCATAATAGCTGATAAATTGAAAGTACAAATTTTGAAACATTTTATTTAAATAATTCAATTCCCATATTCCAAAAATAAATAAGTAGTTTATTTATTTATCTTTTGAATAATTTAAATGAAATTTGAATGTTCATTTATATTTCTGAAATAATACTTTTGGTCAATTTTGACTTTTTAAACAGAAATTAAATTTACATTATCGTATTTTGAAGTAAAAGAAGTTAAAATTTTTAAAAAGGTAAAATACTATGTAATAGTTACTAAGTAGATAATCAAATAATCATTACTCATATGACTTAGTTAAATAACATTAATTTTACCCATTTTGAAGCAAAAAATTTAACTAAATTTGGTAAATATGATTATTTAGGAAACGAAAATGAATAAGAGAAAAAAAAAAAAACACTTTACCTCTGGGACAATTTCTAAAACTGGGACAAAGTGTCAATATAAAAGGAACTTTCTTTCTCCACCAAATGAATATACCAAAATGCTGCTAAAGGAGCTGCAATCTGTTTATCAATCTTCTAGTGTGACATCTGAATTTCTGGTGAAACACGTGTTGAACGAGAAAGGAGGGAACATCGATATGTTTTGGTTGGAGGATACAAGTGATATTTTCTTCACTCATGTAGCGTGGGCTGCTACGCATGCGCAACTCGAAATCGAATACCGACATCACCTGTGGAACGTTTCTTGCTCTCCACGGCAGATACTTTACCGAAAGGAGAAAAATTAAATTCCTTTCGAGTCAATTGGAAAGTGAAAGATGATCCCTTATTGTTCAAAATTTAATTATAATGAGAAAATAACTTACGTTTGAAAATCAATTTCAAGAATGGATCATGTTTTACTGTTCGAAAAGTCAATTATAAAAAGAAAAAATTTCGTAATTTATTCCATTTAATTTAATACTCATTTCTAACTTTTTATTAACAAGCATTTTGAGGGATTTTTTAATCTGAAAGAAGAATTTTATTTTGAAGTAAAAGTATAATTTACTAATAAATAGATATTGTAATAATTTTTTTTTTCAAAATTTTCTAAGCATTTGGCTAAAATTATGTTAATCTGCATATATTATGTTACGTAAAAACAACAAAAAATGAATATTAATTTTGTATTAAGACTTTAAAGTATTGACATTTCATAATTACATTTTTATTATAAGTAGAAAGTAATTTTTTGCATTAAATTTTTTTTCTTAAATGAAATATAATGCTTTACTTTGTAAAACAATGGATAGATTGTAATTCAAATTTCCCCTGGAAAAGAACGTATTAATGTTCCTAATATATTCTGCTAATTTATTTCATTTACCATACAATTTATAAAAAATAATTGAGGATAATTACGAAATGGGCTTGAAAAATTCTTTTTGATTGAGAAAAAATATCTTTTCTATCACCCAAAATGAAAAAATATTCATTTCTTATAGAATTAGGCTCAATAACTTAAGTTAGAGAATAACATTTATGCAAATATATCATTTATAAAATATAGTAAAATTTAAAGATTTAATTTTTTATTTGGAAAACTTTTTATAACATTCTTCTGGTTAATATTTGCTAATTTAAATGTTTACTACAACTCGGAGAAGGCTAGTAGCTAATCCATTAATGGAAAAAGAATAACATACTTTCCCTTTATATAAAAGTTGCTTTTTGCATTGTCTTATTAAACTAAACTTTATTTTTATTTCATGTGACTAGAGTACATAGAAAAGAATATGAACAAATCATTTCAAATACAAAAATTGACTGCATCATTGAAATTAAAATGTGCAACCAAAGTAAATCTTGAAAGCAATCAGCTGTGGGCTGTGGCAACCGAATATACCTTTCCAATGAATTTCAAGCTTCAATTTCGTTCTCAATTGTAGAGATATTCGTAGTTTATCAAAGTCAACTTTAAACTGTATGTTCGGGTCCAATTATCTCCAATATTCAAAAAGTGACCGTCATGTATCAAACAAACTAATAGACTAATAGACACAGTTCTCTTGATTTATTTAAAAAACAATATTTTTCACATTTGATTTCCATTTTATCTATGAGAAGGTCATCTGAAGTTGATAGCATAAATTGTTTTGTAAATTGCTTTGAAGTGTTGAAAGATTTTTGTTTATATTTTTATTTCAGTACAATGTAGCACTGAATAATTTTATCATCGTAAATTGCTGTTGCCAGTCATTTACTGTAAAAATACACTTTTTTCGAAAACCTGAGCATTGCTCTTGATATATTTGTGAAATGTCCCTTTGGGAAGTTTTTATAGAAATGATCACTGAATAGTACCCAATTTGCTTGATAGTTATACAATGTATTTATATTCACTCAAGTGGCAAATCAATTACCTCAATCAATGAGATCCACTTTACTTTTTTTTCCATTTAAAAAAAGTTTTACCATTTTTTTCCAAAATTTACATTAAAAGAAAATAGTTTTGAGAGAACACCGATTCTAACGTAACTAAATTTAAAAACTGTGATTCATTCGCATAGATGTGTAGCCGCTTACCTTCAGATTATCAAACCTCGATTGTTACCAATACATTTCATTTTAAAAACTCGAAATGTATTCCTTTTTGATATGACTGGTCAAGTTCTGATATGACTGATATATTCAAGTTTTTGATATGACTGGTCTGACTGGTCAATTCAGTCAAGTTCAAGTTTGGCTCTCTGGTTTTTTAAGATTTTTTGGCTTCCCTAGTTGTTGTATTTCATCAAGAACTTCAAAGATTTCTTTCCGAATTTTTATGAAAAATCCCTCTTGCGTCTTGAAATGCTTTATTGTTTTCAAGTTGAAAAAAATAACTAAAAATTAACTTTAAAATCTACTAAAATTCTTTTGAGTATGGAAACTTTTGTTTCTCTATGTAAAAAAAAAAAGAAAAGAAAAAAAAAAAAAAAGAAAAAATTACAATAATTGATACGGATTTTATTGCTTCCAAAACATTTAATTTTCTACTATATATTACCTAAAATAAGTGAATACATTTATATTAATGCAGTTGAATTATTTAAATGTTAATTTAGGGAAACATTCTGATCTAATAAAGAAAAAGATCATTATGCAACCATTCTCTCCAAATTAACATTGTTGTTGTTACTATCCTCAAAAGATTTGACAAAAGTCAGATCAACTCCAGAAGATTGTTCATCGCCAGGAAATCGACGACAGTTAAGGGATCTGATGTTATGCCAGTCCTGGTTAGTCCAACGCAATTCAGTATACGATCCGGTAAGGCTGGATGATCGTAGCATTTTCTACAAGTTGGGTAGACCTTTGTGCCTCGTTCGAATGATGGACATTTTAGATGGCCATTTGAGAGTTTGGCTAATGCAGTCTGGGAGCTTCGCTCACATTGATTTTCAGAAGAGTTCCAGGGGAATTTTCAGTGTATCAATGGTGCACAGGTGGAATTCGACAGATCAAAATTGCTTAGATTTTTCAATCGAGTGAAGTTTCCTGATAAATAAACGAAAAGTCTTTGGGAGTTTCTTTCTCACTGCCCTCTTTGGCCAATCTTTCCGCAATCTCATTACCACTAACATTTACATGTGATGGAATCTATTCCAAATTAACGTATACTAGTGGTATATTATACAGTTTTAAAATTTATTAAAAACTTTTCTATGTCATCTCAACAATCAAATTCAACAAACGGTCAAAATTAATTATATAAGCATAAAATTCATAATAAATTAATTCGAAAACATTTAAATATATTTACGTATCGAATTAAAGAAAATATTGGGAGTGATCGCAAGGCCGGTCCTAGACATTTTGGCGCTCCGGGCAAATCCTTAATTTTGAGCCCTCCCCCCGTTTTTTAAAGTAAATTTCATGCTACCATATCAGAAAGTCAAGAAAACATTAAAAAAGAAAATGTTCTATTAAAAACTCAAGCATCAGATAACAAGATAAGCAATTTAGCACTTAAGGCAAAATAACAAAAATTAAAATGTAGTAATGCTAACTAAACTAATATCCCATATTATAAATAAATTCTTCAAAGTAATTAAAATGCCATTTTTCTAACTTTTCTTTCGGCAAACTCACGCACCAGTGATTTCAAGTCTAATTTGTCACTAATTTGGTGTTCTGTAGCTATCATTGCCAATCCATTGAGACGATTTTGCGTCTTCATCGTTCTGAGATAATTTTTTATTATTATTATTTTTTTTGAAAATCTTCTTTCCCCTGAAGCCACAGTGACTGGCAATGTAAGTAGGATTCTTAACTTTATACTGAAGTTTGGTGCGAATTTAAGTGTAGCGATAAACTTGATAACTTCAACAGGGGTTCCCTTTTTTGTTAAGAATGTCGAAAGAATGCTTATTTCATCGGCTGGTTCCAGGGCGTTAAGATCGCTTGAATTTCCATCAGTTAAAACTACTTCCGAATCTTTGAAATGAGCCAGTAGCTCATTTCTGGGCATGTCTTTTAGACCAAAAATATTATATAAAAAGCTGAAATAACTTTAGTGAGTATTTTTCAGATTATATCTGATTTCCAAGGAATTTATTGCTTGATATATAGTGTGAAATAAAAATCTATTTTACATTTTTGTTTGATGTCTTGAAATGGTTCATCCGGGCCCTCATACAAAAACGTTCTTGATTTGCTTTTGACACGATGACGTGGTGTGGTGGTTTCTAAATTATCTTCCACGTCAATCACAGAAGCAAGCTCGGTTGCTTTTAAAATGATGCTTTCAAAAGTTTCATCTGATCTCAGGATTTCAAAGAACAGTTTTCAGTTGCTAAGCATATAATTAGCTTGTGACATATCAAATTTACAGTTTGCAAAAGTTTGCTGATGGGGTTAATTTGACTCAAAATTTTGTACCAGATCACAACAGAGTATAGAAATTTGAACTGCTTCAAATTATGTAACAATCCGCTAGCCTCGTCTTTGATCATATTATCGGTTTCTGAATCTTCATCTATGCTGTACGAAGCATCGTAAATTGGACCAATTTGAAACCGCAGAGCTTTTAATTTGACTTGAATTTCCCATCGCGTATCACTCAATGGTTTTAGGGTGTAAGTACCAATATATTTCAGTAATATTGCCCAAAAAAAAGAGGAAGGAAAAAATGTATAAAACTTTTGAACAATATTGAAGAAGTTGGCTGCCTCAATTTTTTTTTATGTATTTTGCCATATCGTTTACCACCAAATTTAGCGAATGGCTGCTGCATGGAACATAAAATGCTCTGGGGTTTATATTTCTGATTCTTGTTTGTACTCCCGATTTTTTTCTTCTCATATCGGAACCGTTTTCATACCCTTGACCGTGCATGTTTTCTACTTTAAATCTATTTTTCTCTAGCTCTTCTAGTAAAACCTCCGACAATTCCTTAGCTGTTAATCTCTCAATGGGTAGAAAACCCAAAAAACGTTCGTTGATATTAACTTGAACTTCAGGCTCTGATTCCTGTATGGAGACAAATCTTACCACAAATGTCATCTGTTCTACTTTACTTGCGTCGGGAGTACAGTCAAGAATCACAGAATAATACTTAGTCTTTTGATCTTGCTCATTGATGTGGTGCTTTATGTTGTCGTACAATAATTCATTATTTTATTTTGTATAGTTTTCCCTAGATATGTAGCCTTGATTTCTTCTTTATTGAAGACTCTGCGAACGTGTTCCTACATTTTTGGATCAAACTCAGCTAATAACTGAATTAACTTCAAAAAGTTTCAATTATTGTGTTCATCGCTTGTTCCTCGAAAAGCTAGAGAGCTCTCGCCTAGCATTTTAACGACTAATATAATGCGTAAAAGAACTTCAGATTAGTGATTTATCTCAGAATCAATGAATCTGTGAGAAACTGCTTCCATTTTCAATCTTTGCTTCAATTCATGCCATGATTTCAAACAATCTATATGAGTTTTAGTATTTTCATGATGTGTTAAAGAGTCCTCGAAACGCTTCCAGTTCTTAAATCCCCAATTGCCAAGTGCGCTCAAGCTAGATGGTGATGAAAAAAGACGACATGGAAAACACTGCAAAACGTTTTGAAATATAGAATATACCATCCATTCTCTTAAAACCTCTTCTCCATGTCTAAGCTTTTTCTTGTAATGTTTTGGTGAAAATATTCTATGCTGATGATCAAAAGGAAATCAAAATTATACAAAGGTGCATCTGGACCATCTTTAACCAAAAAAACTCTATCTGCTGTACGCATGATTTCGGGCCATAATCCTGGTTCAGAAATGATACTTTGGACGGTAGCCTTTTTTAAATGTTTCTCTGAGGTCTGCACAACTTGCGAATTTTGATTTTTGAAACTGCATCACTACTCGCCAAACTCGTTTGAGATTACTTACCCAGATAAGTAATGCTGACGGTTGTGTCCAAAGGGGGATCCATATCCGGAAAGTCATTATCTAGGTGTTGGTATTTTTCAAATGTTGGTTGGTTGTGGGAGCGTTGAAACTATCTTCTTTCAAAAAGTTTTGCAGCGCATCTGACTGTTGAAGCTGTGTTTGCTTGTTCTATCTCCGCTTATTAAATTCGCTGCCAAAGGGTTTTCTCTTAGCATTGGAAATTTTGGTATCTGGAACAAATTAATTAAAATAAAAAATAATACTGATATAAAATAATAATTGGTATTTTGTCTTTTGTTTAGTAGTTTTGTGTAAAATATATTTTTGTTAGAAATTACGCCTGCGGCACGTTTTTAATTTTTTTTTAATTTTTGATCAAGATAAAATATTGTATAAAACTTGTGCCAAAACTACGCTTTTTTATACTCGCTACTTTTAAGCACTTGCTGCGCTGTGCTTTGAAAACTACTTATATAAAACAGCTTGCTTTTTGACATTTTTATAAACTACTATTTCGTTAGTCCTCATAAGAATGGTTACACCATAACAACCAAGTCACACTATGCAGCGACGGATTTACAATTGATGTGGCCTTACGCTATATAATTTTAGGGGTTCCTACTCCCTACATTTTATTTTTATATTTGTAATATCTAAATTCCCAATTTTTTTAATACGAAGGACAAACTAAAACAAACAAAATGACGCATACTCTGCCAATTTATGGGCACTTAAGTTCATACGACTAACAACAAATTTTTAAATCTCCCCTTGTGCGCCATTGCCTTAAAAAATTAACTCCAGACTCAATTACCTTTTATTTGATATATATTTTGATCGAAACTCTAATTTTTGAAGTCTACCTTCATCCTAAGGCTTATGTCTCATGGATTTTATTCGTTTTTAAAAATTAAAACACTTACCTTCACAGAAGCCAAACGCAATGGACAATTTGCACAAACATTTTTTTAAAACTTTTTTACACTAACAATTTAAACAAACTATTTTATTCCGCACCCGCCGAAGTTTAGTGGCAAATAATGTATTGTTTTAAGTCTACTTCCTTTTCATTTGCAGTTAAAAAGGGATGTTAGATCTTGTTTCGCTTGGTTTCAAAATCAAAACTATCAGTCAAATCTTGCAACGCGTTTTTGAGAAAATTCCCGTGAACCGATTTGAATGAAATTTGGTATACTTACAATACAAGGGTCCGATGTCAATCCAATATTATGAAAAATAATTTATTGATATGATATCAGAATGATAAAAAAAATATTCTTTACTTTCTAGTGAATTTTATAAAAGCCTGTAACTTAATTTTTTTATCAGTTTATTTTCATTTTCCATGATTTTGGTACCCCCTAGATCATTGCACTCCGGGCGGCCTCCCGGATCGCCTTACCTTAGGGCCGTCCCTGGCGATCGTGTGTCAAAAGGAAATATTTATTTTAAAACTTTTCTCTTTTGTATCTAAATAAACAGATAGGAAGACGAGTTTAGGAAAGACATCTAGGCTGGATATTTTGAAACTATACTTCATGCTTGCAATGGTAATACTGGTATAAAAAATAACAAAGAATTCAGATTTTAAAAACTGTTTAGTGTTAAAATTATATTGTGTTGTTACTGCCCTTTCTGCTGCATTGATGACATAAATTTTCTAATAAAGTACCGAAGTATTTCTTATCAGAAGTAGCGTAAACTAGCTTTTAGCTATACTAGGTATATAAGATGTACATTTATTTCGAATGTAATGGAATTATACTAATAAATTTCAAGTGTTGAATAAGCTGGTCTCCTAATTAGAACATGATCTTCGTCAGAGGCTAGAGAAAAAGTTATCCCCATAATATTAAATCCCACAATTACTTTTAAATTCTGACAGTTATCATGCTTGAAAAATGTGCCATCTACTCATCAATACTGCTTTTTATATACAGATATTCCATGCCCTATTTTCCGAAACAATGAGCTGGAATGCTATTACTTTTGATTTTTCATATTTACTGGTGTTTACTACATACAGGGATTTTAACATCGTCGTAATAAAAAGATTTTTATGATCAATCAGTTTTTAACGATTAAATCACATGAAATTCATTACTCATCATGAATTTCATATGTTTTAATTAGTAGGCTCATGACTGTACATATACTTATATTGAAAAGTGTACTTATAATGGGAGCTTTATTTATATTGATGAACACAAATCTTATCTTGAGTGCACTAAAGTGCACTTCTAGACAGGTCTCTCCTGAACATCTCCTTCACTGTTTAGGACCTTAGTATGAGGACTTTATTTCTTCACCTCTTTTTGTTTATGACTTTTTGAGGATTCACAATCTTCTGGGCATGATTTAGCTTGAGGAATTATCCCCAACAACACATGAAATTTCATAAATTAATAAAAAAGTTAATGTTTCAAATTTTTTTTATTTTTCTATTATTAAAGCCTATAGAACCATATGTACTCGTTTAATTAAACATTTTCTACGATAATGTAGATACTTATTGGAAATATATAGAATGAGATAATATGCTTGTATACTGACTGAAAAATCTTTTGCATTTTCAAATATAGCTTAAAGTCAAAAATATTTAAATGTAAGTTTTACATTCTATTTCTGAGAGTCATTATTATTTGTTTCTTCTAGTTGAAATATACGAAAGCTTAATGTTTGTATACTTTTCCCTCACTCATTTATACTTTTTTTTTCTATCAAAAAATTTGTGATCAAGCGTTTTTGCTTACATTTATATAACTTAGTTTTTATCATTTATATAAACAATGAACTTTATTTTCAGTGCCATTTTTATGGTGATCTTCGAAAAACATGTTCCTTAAATTTCGGAGGGCATTCTATTTTTAAGGAAGCAAAATTATTGTCTTTATTATATAGCGTGTGTGTATTTATATCCAATATCTTTTCTATGTTTTATTTAGTAATTTCGTCCAGATTATTAACAAAATTATTTTTAATATATGATGTGCTATTTCACAATACAGTTTAATCATGTAATTAAGTACGAGTATTAAAATACATGTAAATTAATCATTTTTGAAAGTTATAAGGAACTCAATTTTTGTATCCCAAATATCTTTTCTTTCTATTCTTGTTAATACCTTATAAATCACTCTTCTTAGAAAAACATATTTTCTATCAATAATTATAAATACTTTATGTAAATGACCAAAGCTTTTTAGGTGTTTTTATTTAATTTTATCTTTTATTATTTTTAATATTAATTTATGCTAAGGATATGTACACACATTGTTAAAGCACTTAACATTATACTTCTCATGCGTTTTCAACAAAATTTTCAGCTTTTACATAATACAACACAAGTTATATTATGCATGATATAAATTTAATAAGGTAAATTTAATTTATAATTTTTATATATGATGAAAGATTTATCTATGCTCCTTACCTCAGTTAAAAGTTGAATAATTCTTATCCTCAGTCTGAAATAAAAGAATAAAGATTTTACATTTATATCACTGTTTTGCAAATGTTTTTAAACATTATGCCCTTCGGTAGCAAATTATCAAACCTGAAAATTTTAAAATCAGTCTATTACTAAATCATATATTTTAATTCATGTATTAATATTTTAGTTACATTCAAATGTTGATCATTTTCATATAATTTTAAAACTGAGTTTGTATGCACTTTTAAAATCTCATTAAAAAGTTATGATCTTTTGGCATTTTTTAAATTTGATTGACTGGGGAACGTAATTTATTCCTAGTTTTAAAAGCAAACATGAATTCAAAATTTTATAAAATAGCTCTTTTGAGATCTGGAGACGATATGAAAAGATAATTTCATATTTTTTATAAAAATCCATGCAAGGAAATTTATCTGAAAATTTACTTTATTGGAAATGTTTCTCTTTACCAAGAACTAAGTATAGAGAAAGTACAAGTTATATCGTTCCTCGAAATTTTATTTATGGTATTCTTTATACTCTGTTTTTAAATAATATTTGATCTATGTACATTCTTTTGTATCAACGCGTGAATACTTAACACTCAATACAAATCACACCAGTTGATTACACAAGTCAGATATTTCATTGCTATTACACCAATAAATAATTTTAAAATTTTTTTATCAAAATGATATTTGCATAAAAAAACTTAGAGAAAATATTGAAAATTTCTATTGAAGTAACTTAATTTAAAAAAAATCCTTTGAAATTTTTCCATTTTTTCATTAATTTTTATTTTTATATTGATATAATTTTAAAATTGAATTTATTTCATTTAGGATTTGAAATTTCATAAACAAATGGATATTTTTTTATTTTGTTCTTTTATCAAGAAATTTTTGCGGAGTTAATTGAATTTCAAGATAAATAATGTTTTGAATCAAACAATAGAAACTATTCAATTTTGACTTTTTCATGTATATGGAGATCGTAAACTATCATACATTTATAAGCTAAAAATTATTCACAACTTCAGTGAATATATTCCTTCACTTTATGAAGAGTATACAGAATTAAAAAACGAATAATGTTTTTCTATTGTTAATTAATTCACTCTGAAGAAGTAGGTTAACAGAGATAATATTGTTTGATCAATTTTTTTAGAGAACTCATAAATCTGGGTATAAGATTCATGTGATTAGAACATTAGACTTTAAATCATTGCTACTGAGAAATAGTTTGAATGTAGGACACAAGTTAAGAAATTTTCCTTCATGCTTTACAAATTTTTATTAAATTAATACAATGTTCAAAAAGATAATCTACGCAATTTTTACTAAATTTTTATTTCTTTTAATTTTAGGAATGAATTTAGGTTAAATTAAAATATTTAAATTTTTTGCTCTACATTTATCAATTTAATAAAAATTATTTTTAATAAATTTACGTATTTTAATTATTTTTTAAAAAAAATATCAGCTGATCTAGTCAAAGCTAAAAATGTTTTTTTTTTTTTTTTAATTAAAAAAAAAGTAAATACATTTGAATGTTGGAACTGTACATGTGTAAAAAAAGTTATATCTATATAGTATAATGACAATTTTTCTGATGAATTTCGCAAAAATGAAATCTAAATGTGATTTTTATTTTTAAAATTTTTACTATTTCTCTTCGGCTTTACAATCCGTGCAGGATTTTGACTTTCTTCGCCAAACAGTTCCGCTTTTTCCCATTTTTGACTTTTGTCTTCCAATTTTTGATGTTCTTACTTTTCAAATCCTCTTCCACCTCTTTCTGGGAAGTCCAATTTTTCTTTTAACCTCCAGAGTTCCTTTTGCTTTTTCTCATCAGTCATTTGCTCCAGATGTCCGAGCCATTGTATTCTTTTGGTGTTTATTAAATTTACTTCATTTTTTTCCTTTATAGAGTTTATTTAAGTGAATTACTTTTAATTCTCCAACACATTTCCATCCCTAAGTGATTCATATATTTTTCTTAAAATTTTTCTTTCAAATATAATAAGAAAATTCTTCTCTTCTCTGTGTAGTAGTCCAAGTTTCTGCTGCTTTTAGAATTTTTGAAACGCAAAATCTGATACTTCATAGCGGGTGTCTTAATAGCCAATGGCAGAGTTAAGGCTTTTGAATATCAGCAGCTAGTTTTCATTCTTGGAGGAAATTTCATTGAGGGTGGCCGTATTTACATAATGAAAAAGGAAAAACTGAGAAAGTTTCCGTCACCCATTCTGATAGATACATATGCAGAAAATGGATCCAAGGATTTATCTGCTGCTGTTAAAGAGCAACTAAGATCGAACTCATGAATTGTCACACCTAAGAACAACGTGCTTCTTGTAGACCAAAACATTTTGCTAAAATAAAGTTAAAGAATTTTGTGTAGCATTATTTTTAAATAAAATTACACTCAATATTAATAAGAATTAGATAATGATAAAGGCTGAAGTTATGATAATCTATTTGAGACAATTAGCAAACAACCTTTAATGTGAGGTTACCATTTACCATGAAATATAAATTCACAACAAAAAAGGCTTGATTCATTTATTGAACCTGTTATTTAAAATTCTAATCATATATTTAGAATATTTTAATTAATCTTCTTCAATGTTTTTGACATCAGAAGAACTCAATTTTAAAAAATAACATTATTGTTTACCTCCTATTAAATCTATAAATGTCAAACTAAATTTACATAAATGCTTTTTTGTTAAAAAAATTAAAAATGTTATTAGCCAATTGATATTTTTGGATAAAATTTTTGCCCCAAAATCTTTGCTATTTCAGTAAAAATAATGTTTTTATACAGCTCATAAATAAATTAATTTTTTCTATAGCTCTTTCATATTATAATATAATACTTACTTTACATTATTTGTAATATTGGGAAAAAATATTTCCCTAAAATATGAAAATTTATGTTTATTTGATGGTATATGTAAGTTAACTACATATTGCCGCGGTGTTGTGTCTGTTGAACTATTATTAATTAAATTCAATTAAAAGTAGCTAACATTTTATTAAATACCAAACAACAAGTAGGAAATGCAAGATTAACAATTCCCTTCTGAGTTTCACAATGTTTAATGCAAATCATTCGAGTTCACAGCATGGAAGTTCAGATCATTGTGAGTTGAGTTCAAATAATATTTGAGTAGTTAGTGAGGTAGTCGCCACAATGTCTTTAAAAATGTTGAGAATTCTAAAAATGAAAATTTATAATGAAGGTGTAGCAATTTTGCATACATGAAATAAGTTTTATAAATGAAAATGCCAAACTTCTCTTCTCTTAACAAAAACACAATTTAATAATAATTCAGCCAAAACTTTTCTTTGATAATTCTTATTTTTACGAATAATATTATGCATTATTTAACATTTAGTGAAAGTAAGCAAAAGACATTCATCATACATTTCTAAATGCAATTAGATCCCCTTTTAAAATAAATAGCTGATTAGATAAAAGTCAGAAAATTTTCAATTTATTGGGAACGGTATAAATTCTTATCAAAAACATAACCAAGTTACTTTCAACATCATATGCTTACAAAAATTGCTATAAATATGTATGCTTAATAGTATTTAAGCATACATATTATTAGATTTTCATGTATATTTAACTACTATTAAAAAAACAATCAAATTTGTTAGTAAGTAAGCACATTTGACAAAAAGATAAAAATTAAAAACTGGGTTGAAATCGTGCTATATGTATTTCACTTAAAAATATAAAAGGTGTTTCTTTTATAATTTTAAAAATATCTCTTTCTAAAATAATTAACCAATAACATTAAAGAAAATCAAACATTACTTTGGTTTTAAATAGTCAAAGTTGCACTAAATTAAGAGACCTGTACAAACCAAGCAGTGGCTACTAAAATCGCCCACGCCTTGAGGTACAGGGCGTTTCGTTTTTACAATGGCATTTAATTAATTACATATATAAAAAGTTTTTTTTTCCTTTTATGCAGTTCAGATCTGATGGAAATATGTGTGTAGGAGTGTTACTTCTCTTCTCCCTGAGACAGGTCTAAGAACTCTTATAATTAAGGAATAAAATTAAATACCCATTTAATTGGGCTTAAGTAAATTAATAAAATAAACATCAACTACCACGTAGTAAATTTATAGTTGTAACAAGGTTCAACATACGAAAAATGCTGAATTCAAAGGTTATCAACCAGCGTTTAAAAATATTAAATTTGTCTTCCATTAAATTCATTTAATAATAATTTTGGTTAAGACTTAATAATCCCTTTAATTTGACCATATGTCTTTGGGAAAAATAGCATACATTGTCCAAAAAAAAAAAAAAGCAAATTTGATGCTTAACAAAAAATTATTTGGATAATAAGTAAAAATACTTGAGCATGCATTTTTTGCAAAAAAAAAAAAAAAAAAAAAAAAAAGAAGAAGAAGAAGAAGTAGACATAAATCTTCATGACAAATACGTACCACATAAAATATAGATTTTAATGATAGTGATAAATAATTGCTTAATAATTTTTGTATTTCTCTATTGTATTTTTTAAAAGTTATTCCAATAATATTCTCCATATTTTCTTTATTTTTCTGTATTGGCACAAGTTTTTCATGAACCACATAAATTGAGAGTTAGTTTTGTTACAAAAGCATTGAAAGCTCGTTGGTTGATATAGCTGTAATTAAGTCACTTTCAATGATAGTATTTTCAAAATTGCAGTAAATAAAATATTTGCCTTAATTGTTTTAATAAATTAACATGACTATAAAATTAGCCGATTGAGTTATCTGCATAAAATATTTACTGGTTCTGCAATTTGAATTAATATTACTTCAATTATTCGTAAACTACAATAAAATTGCAAATTAGATTGATCCTATACTAAACGACAAATGAAAAATTCTGATATTGTTGAAAATATTTAAAATATTATAAACTAAAATAACATGAAATCATTTTCTGTTTAAACAACATACACATGATACTTCACTAAACTAAGCTCATATTTCAATATTTCTTTGCTGTAATTTTCTTTATTTTAAATAATCTTCAATAACATTTGCACTAGTAAATCTTCTAAATCATAAAACTGTCCTACTCTATAATTTAAAGTATGAAATTTCATGAATAAAAGTGCTTCCCCAACCACCCTCATGACCAATAGAACAAAGAAGTATTACAGTTAAATCCGATAAGCAATAAGAGGTAATTGTTGAGCAAGCCTGTCTGATTGGTGAGGCTACAACTCGCTTCAGAAGTCGTTGAAAGCATCTAAAACATTTTATGAATTAACACGAGAACAGAAAATTGACTTTCACATGTCTGACACTTATGTTTGCATTAGACGTTGTAATATGACTGTCAATATTGAGATCAAAAGGAAATATAGATCTAAGAGCCATAAGTTTGTGTTCATCTGTTCGTCAAATCAGAAGAAGTCAATAAAGACATTTCGCTGGCATTTCAGATAAACATTGTCCTATTGGGACAAAGCTATGTTTTTAGACTGATTGAGTTATGAATTTCTCAGTAGCCCATTGACAAGTATGTGAAATCTAGAGAATTCAAGAAACAAACGTATGCTTGAGTAGATCATCGAAAATCCCTATTGTTCTCCAATGATTAGCGATTCCACAGCTGAATCTTTGCCCATTCGAAGTTGAGCCATTATGATTTGGACAGCGATTTTGTTGGGACATCAATCTGACTAGAACATTTGCGGATGGTTATTCTATGACAGCTGTCAGTTATCAGAATCTTAAAATATTCTAAAAGTATACAGTGGATCAGTTTGTCCTATTTATTTTTGCTAAAGACATATCCACATAAAACTGTCACTGTTGACACTTATATAGAGAGAGAAACAGTGGTACCTATTGAATTAGCCGACATACTAGACCGACTTCGATTGCATTGAAAATCTTTGTACTGTCTTCCTCAATCCTATGTCTACAAATTTTCCAACACTGCCATTCTAGCTAATGTAAAATTATATTATGTATTATTTAATAATAATTTTTAAATGTTAGAATTTTTTTATCGTTTAAAATATATATTTCTCTCTGTACTACCAGATATTTCTAATGCACATATCTGCAAATTTTTTGAGCTAATAAATGTGTCGTTGTTGTAATGCTATAAATAACCCCTTTCATAATATATATATATATATATATATATATGTATGTATGTATATATATATATATATAAACATTATTATCAGTAATAATATTAGTTGTCAGAAGCAACAGGCTAAGATGGCTTGGCCATATCTGGAGAAGTCGAGAAAACAATATCAACGCTTAAGAACCCCGAAGGATCCTGTGCTCAAGGAAGACCACCAACAAGATGGCTCTTTGGCACTGAAAATGACCTGAGACACTAAAAGTTAGGAACTGGCAAAGTGTCGCTCTGGACTGACTGGGCTGGAAAAAGCGGGGTGTAGAAGCAGCTAAGACATGTTATAAATTACACTATTATAGAAGAAGAAACAGCAATATTAATATTAATTTGATGCCATAATTTATCCCTTTTCTGAGACAGAAAAACAGAGAGAGAGAGAGAAATAATACTGTTTGTAGAAAACATTTAAAAATCTTATACGAGGTCTTATATTAATTTTTTTATTGTTGTTGACATCCCAACTATAACATTCAGATAATATTTCAGAAAGTATAAAAATTAATTAATAAATAGGATAGTTAAATTCATTCGTATTAATAATAAGCCATATGCATTAAACTGTTTGCTTTTTAATAATGTACATTTTACTTTTTCGGATAAATTTGGTGGATTAGATTTAATCTATTATTTAACTTTCTATTTCTTTTTTTTTAAGCTAATATTTAAAAAAAAAATTATTTTATTTTGTTATAAAAGAAACCAAATTTTTGAGCTCTTGCCCTCTCGCTGGTTGAAAAGCACTCTTAGATTATCACACTAACTTATCACAAATAAGCTAAATACGTTTTACTTTTTAATTACATTGGCATCTAGATCAGAGTTAGAAATCCATATTTTGCATGAACCCTAATGGAACAAAATTTAAATGGCAAAGATTTTTAAATATATTAACTATAATACAAAACAGAAGTTTTGAATAATTTGATGCATATACGCTTCTTGTAAGATCAGAATCCAATTTTCAGCTCATAGATCTTTTGGATCAAGAGATCAGCCTTTGAAAAGGATATTATCCTCATAGCGTTAAAAAAGTTTTTTACAAAGGAATTTGGTAAAGCATATATAAATATGTCTTTTAAAATTAATATCAGTAAAAATCTATATAATATTAGCATACATTATTTTGTCTTATTCGTTAAAAATTGTAAAATTTTATCTTAATAAATTTCAATAATTTTATAAAAGGAACTCTTATATTTTTTACATATATAATTTTCTAAATTTTTTTTATTATTATCACTTTAAAGGGATCAAATTATTCGAAAATTTTAATAATATTCTTAATAAAATCTTTGGCTATTTCTAAAGGTGAAAGTTAGTTTTTGAAATCTGAATAAGCATGTTTTTTGTTAAGTATTTTATAGAAGTTCTATTTTATTTTATACTATGTTATATTACATTATTTTATATTTTATTCGAAAATTATTCAGTAAAAATTATTTTTTCATGCTATAATAAATTACTCCATATAAACGTGAAAAATACAAGAATAAATAAAACATTTAATGTAAAAATATTTAAGAAATAAAAAAAAATTTTCAATGGCAGATTGTAGACAGTTACAACTGCAACAGAGTCTATTAATCTATTGTTCCCTGATACCAAAGAAACGGCCAGACACAGCGACCTCTTAGCCGCTGAAGCGTTGCCCCGGGTGCACCACAGGGGATGGGCCACCATCGCACCCTCACACATGCCATAGGGACCCGTTTATAGGGTAGGCATCATTCATACTTCATTCACACACACAAAGAAAGGACAAATACAGGATAGAGAGAGAGAAAGTACATTCATGCCTGAACCGGTATTCGAACCTAGGACCTTCCTATCTGTAGTCAGGAAAAAGATAAAAAATAGTTGTGTTAATATTAAATTACAAGAATAAAGACGCTTAAATGCTTGTCATGAACAAAACAAGTCATTTTCTCAATTATAAACATAAAAAATGATCATCAGAAAATATACATATAATTTTAATTCATAACTTCAATTATTTCCTTAAAATCCATACTACTTTAACATATATCTTTGTTTTTATTTGTCCTTGCAATCCCTCTTTCTTAACTTATTATTTTAAATTATATTTTGGAGAAAGGTAACTTCTTTCTATAAATTAATGTATTACTTCTTTCTGGGTTTTTTTTTTAAAACTAAGTATTCTTCAACGAATAGCTTATGAAGGAAAATATCGATATTCTATTGCCTATTTTATTAGAAGCAACAATTTTCATCGATGATAAGATACCTTAAATTCATTATCAAATTTGGATTATGAGCAAATATGTGAAGCCATTACTTGAATAATAACTTCTAACACTAATATTGATGTATATTTTGTTAACAAATGGTACAGAAATTTTCTTCTTTTTCTATACAAAATTATTTTAGATTTGAAAAGTTATTCTCGATATTATGGACTGATTACACATGAAAAATTGTCTAATATCTCTTAGTCGTAATTTGTCATTATAGTAAATATGTAGAAGCGTTATTTTAAAGAAGTAATTGTGATACGTGCATTATAAAATACTTTGTATTTAAAACAATTTTATTCAAATTAAATAGTTTGATGAAATTTTGTATTTACATAGTATCAAATAATCAATTATAGTATAAATAATAATTTTGACTTCAATCGTAGCTCTACGGCATAATTAATAGATTTTTTATGAAATATTACTATTTAAATGCATATTCCTTATTTTTCAATAATTTCGTCATGAAAGAAAACAAATTTTCATTTTTGAAATTTTAACAAAGGAATTATTCTCTAATTTATTGCTAATTTATTTTGCTAAGCACTTTTTTTTACCAAGAATATGTTTCCACTTTTAAAAATGAGCATAAGAGTAACGTAACTACTATTGACATAAAATGTTTCTATCATATTAAATATAAGTTTTCAGAAATTCCAGTATGATTGAACGCTTTTCTTTCTGTCAACTGTTAATTTTTAAACTTATCCCAACTTTGCATAATTTTGGATCTAGAAGTGAAGATGTTTGTTGAATTTTGCTTACTGTTGATGAAGACATTTGTAAGTAAGCTTCTTTCCTTAAAAAACTTTTATTAAGCTTCAATGTTTGTATTTTAAAAGTTTTACGTATTATTTTTATTTATTTATAATTTTTTTTGTATATTACTGCAAATACCGAAATATATCCAAATAAATAAAATCAACATTCTTTTGTCTATCAATTTCTTTATTCGAGATCATACGTAATAATTCATACACAATGGAATGAAATGAATTTTCTTTTCCAGTGGGATTGTAGATAGTTACACAACTGCAACAGAGTCTGTTAATCTGTTGTTCCCTGATACCCAAGGGACAGGCCAGAAACAGTGACCTCTTTGCCGCCGAGGCGTTGCCCCGGGTGCACCACAAGGAGTGGTCCGCACCCTCACACATGCCATAGGGACCCGTTTTTAGGGTAGGTATCATTCATACTTCATTTACACACACAAGGAAAGGACAAAGACAGGATAGAGAGAGAGAAAGTACATCCATGCCTGAACCGGGATTCGAACCCAGGACCTTCCTATCCGTAGTCAGGCGCGCTGACCACTAGACAAGTTAGCCGGCTGAATGAAATGAAATTTATACCAAGATCTTAAGCTCTCGCTAACTTAAATTAAAACCCATATTTTGCTTTAGAATTCGGAGTAAGCGTTTATATTTAGTTAGAAACATCATTAAGGAACAGTTTCTCAAAATTGAAGTTGTTAATTTTTTCCTCTTTTAAAATCGTCGTCTATTGTAAGAAGTGGGAGCAGAAGAAAAATATTTATGTATGGCATCAGATACTCCCTTCTTTCTACCTTCCTAGAGTAATTTTTCGAGAAAAATAATATTAATTAATTTTTTCGATATTTATAAAAGTTATCGCTTTTAATTTTTGTTGCGTATGTGTTTACATTTTGTACTATACACCTAAACTAATCTCTGAGGCAAACCAGAACATCGGGGAACTAAGGCTTACAGGTTTTCTTGACTGAGGGTCTTAGTTTGAAAAGCACACGTTCCGGTTAAGACGTCAGCTTAACGTGAAACTTCCAGTGTTTAGTTTCTAAGCATGCTTGGTATTCAATTTTATCCATCCACTGAAGGGATGAAAAGCTGGTACTATATACTACTGATAAAAAGTATATTTGTAATTTCTATCATGGACGGAACGCAAATGAAAAGAATCCAAATTCAATATTTAATCACTTCGTAACTAAAGATAATTTTCAAGCTTTCAATACCATACCTCATTTTTAGTTAATCTGTAAATGAGTCTCAATTTTGTTTTGCAAAATATCCTATTGAGATGCTATTAATTAAATTATTTTCTATTATATATATTTTTATACTTTACTATTATACAACCTCAAGTTTAAGTTGCAACTTCAATCAGAAATATTTTCACTGAAATCATATGGAATGTTTCACATTTGAAATTCAGCCTACACTGGTTCATGATTAAAAAATTAAACAATATTTAACCTTCGTTTACATAAAAAAGAACTGTGACATTTTGGCTCTATCCAATTTTAGATCATGGCTTATGAAAATGGGAATACCATGCAAAATAGAAAACAAAAGCATCGAATCTTTATGAAAAATACTAATATGACATTCGTAATATCTAACGATTATATGGCCATCAACGCTTGTCAGCGATAAGTTGAAACATTTGGTAAAAGTGGAATGTTATGAGTTAGTTTTGTGTTTTATTTTGTTATTAAATGGATGTTTGTAAATGTGTTGTCCAGAAAACTGGCAATCGTTTATATTCTCAGCCATTCTGCACATCATAACATTATTATTAGAATTGATTGATTGAGCTAAGAGACAAGTAAAAATTGAAGAATTACTTATAGTTCTTTATTTAGTAAATAAGTTAATTTTCAATGAATTTCTGTATTCTGAGATTGGTTTATAACACACATATATTGTAATAGACTTCTTTACAAATCACAAAATATTTCTTTAAAGATAATAAAATTAGAAAATAAATACTCGTACATTTTCTTAGAAAAACATAAAAAATAAAACTTCGTTTTTTTATAAAAAAAAAAATCATATTATTTTAATTGTAACATTATCCAGGTTTTTATTGTTCATATTTATTAATACACAAAATTTAAAAATAAAAAAACTATTTTCTGGCATATAACATTGAGAAAAATAGTATAGTTTTAGTAACTTAAGTTGTTTATTTATCTTTCCTATTAATTCTTTTTTGTTTTGTTTATTCGTTCAAAATATTTGAAGAAATTCTTTTTTTCCCAATTTTATGATTTGATGCTAAATTACTAGAATTTTATAATTTAATGTTAAAATAATAAGTGTTTTAACTCAGTTTCAAAATTTATGATCTGGACTTGATGAATATTTCTATTTAAGGACATCGAAGAAATTTCTATGCATCATTAAAGTCTGTAAAGGAATAAAAAGTGTCATTTTTAAAATGTCTCTTATAAAAAGATATCTGATCTTTGAACCCTAGACTAAAATTTCCATTTTTGATTTCAATTCGTTTTGTTATATTCAGTTAACAACTACAAAAGACTACTATTACAAGCACTGTTTATGATGGATGAAAATGAGAAGTTGGTTGATTCTATTCATTTTTTGGATGTCTTCGACTTGCATTACCCAATTCAAATATAAATTTTACTATTTATTGATAAGAATATTCACTGTCGATAATTTTTTTTTCGAATATCTTCTTCCCACTGTAATTGATATTATCAGTAGATCCGCAATTTGATATAACTTAAAATTTATAATTGACAACAAATTCCATTAAACGTTAACAACAAATTCATTTTTTCTAAGTAATATTTTAAACGATATAATTTAGTATATCTTCATTACATTTTTAGGTTAAAATCCAATTTATTATAATCTTCAGTGGGTTGATAAAGTATCTACGCGAGAAAAATATTTTTTTTCATTAAATTCTGTCAGATTTGGGAATTCAAAATTTTCTTTATTTAAAATTTAGGACTTTACAATGTATTAGTTTTAAAATAAATGTATATACTCATTTTTTGTAATTTTGCATTATTTTTTAAATGTATATAACTTTAAGTTTCACTTGATAATTTTAAATTTACACCATAGACAATAAAGAAAATGTTTCTGACTTTTTTACTTCGAGGAAAATGAAATATTTGATTTTCATAAAAACATTTTTTATTGATATCAAGTGGAGAAATAACTGAATCCAGATGGCTTTGCGGTAGCGTTTCACGCTCCCAAGGCACAAATCCGATGTTCGATCCTTGGGCTGGGCAACATCGACTTTTTCTCTTCAGTGGGTTGATAAACTGAGTACCAAGCTTACTAAACAGTAGTGGTTTTTCTTTAGGCTGACCACCTAATCAGGATATATGCTTCGCAGCCTAGGGCCTCTCGATCAAGAAAACAGAAATGGGCATTGCAATCTTTGGCCCACAGGGTTGTCGTGCCATAGAATTTAGCTTAGTTTTAGGGAGACAACTAGATGATGTTTGGATTTTGACTGGCATAGTCGTGTTTCAATAAATCACTTATCTAACTGGAATGCGATAGGGAACAAGAAAAGATTGGATATTTTAAATCTTCTCATCAGGCTTTCTTCTGGTCACAGTATGCCGAGCTGGCAGCCGAATGGTTAGCGCTCTTGCCTTCGGTTCAACAGTTCCTGGGTTCGAATCCCACCTTGGGCATGGATGTTTGTAGTGGTTCGGTATCCACTTTAAGCCGTAGGTCCCGTGTGCAGTAATGCCCTCGTGTGCAAAAAATGACCGATGAGCGACAAACAAACCTCTGGTCACAGTATATGTCTTAAATGTGGATCCCATCTCATATTGAGGTTTACGGGAATGACAGGGCCGTCTACTTGGTCAGACTGCGGCTGAGGAAGGATGAACCCTTATGGAGTTCTTACATACACAGCGAGATATCCTCCATACCATAGGAATAGGATATCATAGGAAGATAGAACTAAACTGACTTGGGTATCCCTCCCAATAACCCTTTGGAAAAAACCCTGGCTGGTCTTTTCGGCTCTCGCCTAAAAATATCAAATGATTTTCTCAGTCTTCATGGGTGGCAATGTCAGAGCACACTCTTTCCTGCAGGGACAGAAGATCTCTGAGTGCTATTGGTGTGAGGTTGACAGGATGACCCCTCCCTATATTTTAATTTTATTGCATTTTAAAAAGTACGAGTTTCTTCAGGATTCTTTAAAGTTTTTAGAATTTTTGTATATTTTTGGATTTATGGAAACTGCCTAAAACTTTGCTCGACAATCTGGGTTTAGTAACAACAACATTTTATTGTTATCTTAGATATCAATAACAAAAGAAAATGAATGCATAGAGTTACGGATATCTTCTTTTAAAAAGCTTAATTAAAACCAGAGTGAATTTTTTCGCAATAACCATCTAAAAGATAAGTTTTTCTATCATATAAATCGCCAGTTATTTGCATTAAATTTTGTAAATTTTTTCATCAAAATATTACTTAAAAAATGGAAATAATTATAATACGCCTTTTCATGTATCCCAATTATATTGCTATAAAATAAATGTTTTTTAATCCAATAAATAAATAAATCCTCTTTATCAAAATTATAAAATATTAACAACAAAGTTGCTGTTGTTACCTATGACAAATTGGACAAGCCAAACTCGCTATGCTGTTGGCTATGCGAATTTAAGTCAGTAGGGCTGTTTTTCGTTTAATAAGAGCATCACGAAGGTGAAAGTACTACTTTGCTCTAAACTCCTCCGATAGATGGCATTACCAGAGAATACAATCCCACAATTTTGACATTGATCTGAAAGGGGGGGTAATATTCTCCAGGCCATTACACTTATGGTAACTGTTCAATGACCAACCACAGGACTTTCCATTCCATAGACTTAACACATATATCGCATGTACTCAGTGGATCTTTGGCGGCATTGGGAATCGATCCCCGCCCTTCCGGAGAGAAAGCCCGATGTCCTAACCACTAGGTTACCACGACCCGGTAACAAAAGTTCTAAGTTATCAACTTAAAAATATCATAAATTATAAAATATTTATATCTCTTTTCCTATATATAATTTTTGATTATCGAAACAATGAAAATTCAATGTATGAAATTTAGATCAAAGTGATTAATAACTGAATTGCCAACGACTAAATTACAATCCTCATTTCTTTGGTTCCATAATTTTATTTGAAAGACGCATTTTTAGTCTTCTCTCGATACTAAAACTGCCGAATTAAGAGGATTTCTCATTAGAAATTGTTAATTAAAATATCTAGCAATTTTAAGTTGAAAACAAACTTCAATTTCAATAAAATTTCTCAAATAAGTATCTAAAATCTTTTAATTTGTTTCACACTATTCTAACTTAGAAAAATTTTGCAGACTTTAAAAAAGAAATCGAATAAAAAAATTACATTATTTTTTTATTTAAAAATTTAATTTCATTTTAAAATTAAAGCAAATGCTATATATAACCTAATTAAACAACTGTTGATGATTAAAATTTCTTTACCAAAGTTCAAATCATTACTTTAGGTTAGTAGCATTATTTTTCGATATAGGTTAAATGGCTCCCATTCTGTATTTTCCAAACACTTTTGGAATCTGTTTATTTTTATCAATTTCTGTTTCTAACCTTTTATAATCTTGAATTTATTCATCAATACCTTTCCTTGAGCGTTTAATATTTTGTATCCTTTTTAAGCTTGCTTTTAATTTGTTTTGTATTTCAGTTATGTCACTTATTAGCATTTAACTAAGAATGTGTGATTATAGTATAATTTTCAACATTTTTACCACCTTGAATTTATTCATCAGTATTTTTCTTTGAACATTTTGTATTGTGTGTCCCTTTTTAATCGTGTTGATTTTATTTTCAATTATATAATTTATTAGCAGTTAACTAAGAATGATTATTGAATTGAGTTATTTTGAGCATTTTTATATCGTATCCCATTTAGTTGCTTTAGATATCATAGCTACCTTGCGATTCCGTGTTCCTGATTTTATTCTTGTTCATGATTTCTCTGCATTTTGGGTGTTTAAAATTTTAAGCTAATTTCTGTGTTGATTGTTTTATTTAAATGTTTGGTTAGGTAATGTAATTAAAGTTAAAACTTTTCTTTTAATTATCCTAGTTGCCTGCTGTGTTTATACGATATTTGTTTTGATTTATTTAAATCTTAATGTAAAGTCTCAAGCTGTATTTTCTCATGTATATGTATATTTATGGATATGTATAACTATAATATAATATAGTTTTTCCTTGTGATTTTTTTCAATGATTTGCTATCTTTTTAAACAAAGGCTCACCTCAAGTATTCAGTATAGTTATTTTTCATATTTCTAAAAATATTACTCGTATATTTTGAAAGAGTATTCTCTACATTTAATAGCAAACTAATTTTAACTTTATTGATTTATAAAACTTTTGTGCACTTTGAATTCTTTTTTTCAATTATTCTGGATTCCTAAGGAAGTTGTAGTTATTTGGGAAATACCAAAACTCTTACCAGTTTTACTTGTAACTTATTTAATATATTTTTGTACTAAAGTTTTTTATATTTTTATATATTTGTTTAAAATTTTACGATTTATAATACGATATTTCAAGAGTTTCAAAAACTATACTTCTTAAAACAGAATAAAGGTTCCAAATCTTCCTCTTTCTAAAGTCCTGTATGGCACTAGCTAGTGCAATGAAATGTTTATCTTTTTTAATTTTATCATAACACACACACACAACTCAAGATCTTTTACATCAAAAATAATCAATCTGATTGCATTTCAATACATTATCTACAATGACATGCTCTGTATAAAATTGAGAATATTAATAACTATCTCTGTAGAAATTATCATTATTTAGTCCTTCATAATCTCAGTGTATAATAGGCACATTATGGTTCTTTTTTCATTTCTAATATGAGCTCAGAACTCTTAAATGCAAGCTATCCATCGAAAATTGTCAAAATGTTGCTTCCTTATGTTGTTGTTTTCCAGAGAATTGGAAACTATTAACCATTTCAAATAAAGGATAGGCTATTTTCAATTATACAAGAGACTGGTTTCGAAGCTTTGTTGGAGGCTTGTTCCTTTAATTTCAATAATATTATTTCCTTTTACTGGCAATCATTCAAAGATGAAATAATTGAATAAATTTTTTCTATAGTTTATAAGATTACTTTATGAGGCAGGAGATCCTTGAGAGAATTGGAGAAATACCGAGCGATGCTATACAGGTTTATACGGATGGAAGTAAAGAGGAATTCAATCGTACTGGCAGCGGAATTCACATCAAATAGCAATATACTGTCTTAAGTCTGAAAAAGAGAAATCAAAAACTGTAAGACTTGTTTCCCAATAATGAGAACTTTTATATTTTAATTTTGATGTACTCGTTATAAATTGCTTAACATTTTTAAGTTAAAAAGCTTATTTTTCCGCCTACCCTATCTAGTGTTCAGCGTGTTTGTCTGCGGGTAGATAGATCATGGGTTTGAATCCCGGTTGAGAGATATTCTTTCTTTCTCTTCTATCTTTGTCCTTTCCTTTTATGAATGGTTGCCTACCCTATAAACGTTTACCTGTGGCATGTGTGTACTGAGGAATTTGGACTCTACATCAAATTACGGTTCAGCTGAAAAAGTGGAGCAGCGCACCCCTTGCAGCTGGCACAAGACGACAAGAATAAAAGTTTATTTTATACTATTATCTTTTTGTTTTATACTTATTAATTCATTAAATTATGCAATTAGATTTCCCCAAATATAATATATAGCTATTTCATTTATATTTATTCAGATATTGTATAAAATAATTTCATACATATTATTTTTATTTAACGTAACAACAGTGGAAAATATTTTAGAAATGCAAAAGAAAAAAATTTTTTTTTGTATTCTTATATTTTTTTTTATTTAATAAGCAATTTATATTGAATTTATATATTAGCTTCACTAGGATTTACAACTTCATCATTATATGATTATACTTTCTCAAAATTTATTCAAATGGGGGGGGGAATTATTTATAAACCAAACTTTAACTAGAAAATATTCAGAAAGTAAAACAAATTATCAGTAGTTAAAATTAAAGCATTTTGCAGTTCAAAAAAATAACAATAATTATAATAATTTTTTACATACAAGACCAATTTACACAATTTTTTTCATTAAAAAATAAAGTTTTAAATATTGTAACAACCCTTTTGAACATGTTTCGAAACGCAACTGTAAAAAACTTCGATTTCTACTAGGCCCTTAATATAAAATTAAATAAATTTGCATAGTATTACATAATCATTTTAAAATTCGTTATTATTTTTTCCTTCCCTTCCAGTTTGATATGGATGTTTATGAAAGCAAAAAGGTTCTGCTTATTTTAAAACAGAATTCAACTAGAAAAACTCCAGTGCCTGTATATTTTTACGTAAGATCCAAAATATGATACGAATACTTTTTTGCGCAATTATTCCTTCTCAGGTGTTGTAGATGCTCATCGCCAACCATTGAGCAACCATAGACAAAGGAGAGTGGAAATTTGATATGCATGGCAAAAACATTAAACACTGAGTGAAACATAGACATAATTTGTTTTGAAGACATTAGTATTATTTGGATGATATATGGCCATATTCAGCAACTCTTAGAATAGCTCTTTATGAAAGATTTAACTTCTAATTATCAGGACTACATTAAATGATATTTATTTTTTTTCTCAGTTAAAAGAAATACAAATCATGTATAAAATGCTATAGCTAACTATAAATAAATCATAACTTCCCAAACTATACCATACACTTTCAACCACATAAAACGGTTAAATGAAAGCTAATATTAATAAAATCTAATCTTTCCTTTTTTTCAAAAAAAAAAAAATTAAATGTTTAGAAATAACGTGTTTACATAGAAGATATTCAAGGAAATTATTTACAATCAGTATATAAATATAATTTTTTTTCCTGTGTACTAAATAAATATCTATAAATTGAAATACCGAGCGATGCTATACAGGTTTATACGGATGGAAGTAAAGAGGAATTCAATCGTACTGGCAGCGAAATTCACATCAAACAGCAATATACTGTCTTAAGTCTGAAAAAGAGAAATCAAAAACTGTAAGACTTGTTTCCCAATAATGAGAACTTTTATATTTTAATTTTGATGTACTCGTTATAAATTGCTTAACATTTTTAAGTTAAAAAGCTTATTTTTCCGCCTACCCTATCTAGTGTTCAGCGTGTTTGTCTGCGGGTAGATAGATTATGGGTTTGAATCCCGGTTGAGAGATATTCTTTCTTTCTCTTCTGTCTTTGTCCTTTCCTTTTATGAATGGTTGCCTACCCTATAAACGTTTACCTGTGGCATGTGTGTACTGAGGAATTTGGACTCTACATCAAATTACGGTTCAGCTGAAAAAGTGGAGCAGCGCACCCCTTGCAGCTGGCACAAGACGACAAGAATAAAAGTTTATTTTATACTATTATCTTTTTGTTTTATACTTATTAATTCATTAAATTATGCAATTAGATTTCCCCAAATATAATATATAGCTATTTCATTTATATTTATTCAGATATTGTATAAAATAATTTCATACATATTATTTTTATTTAACGTAACAACAGTGGAAAATATTTTAGAAATGCAAAAGAAAAAAAAACTTTTTTTGTATTCTTATATTTTTTTTTATTTAATAAGCAATTTATATTGAATTTATATATTAGCTTCACTAGGATTTACAACTTCATCATTATATGATTATACTTTCTCAAAATTTATTCAAATGGGGGGGGGGGAATTATTTATAAACCAAACTTTAACTAGAAAATATTCAGAAAGTAAAACAAATTATCAGTAGTTAAAATTAAAGCATTTTGCAGTTCAAAAAAATAACAATAATTATAATAATTTTTTACATACAAGACCAATTTACACAATTTTTTTCATTAAAAAATAAAGTTTTAAATATTGTAACAACCCTTTTGAACATGTTTCGAAACGCAACTGTAAAAAACTTCGATTTCTACTAGGCCCTTAATATAAAATTAAATAAATTTGCATAGTATTACATAATCATTTAAAAATTCGTTATTATTTTTTCCTTCCCTTCCAGTTTGATATGGATGTTTATGAAAGCAAAAAGGTTCTGCTTATTTTAAAACAGAATTCACCTAGAAAAACTCCAGTGCCTGTATATTTTTACGTAAGATTCAAAATATGATACGAATACTTTTTTGCGCAATTATTCCTTCTCAGGTGTTGTAGATGCTCATCGCCAACCATTGAGCAACCATAGACAAAGGAGAGTGGAAATTTGATATGCATGGCAAAAACATTAAACACTGAGTGAAACATAGACATAATTTGTTTTGAAGACATTAGTATTATTTGGATGAAATATGGCCATATTCAGCAACTCTTAGAATAGCTCTTTATGAAAGATTTAACTTCTAATTATCAGGACTACATTAAATGATATTTATTTTTTTTTCTCAGTTAAAAGAAATACAAATCATGTATAAAATGCTATAGCTAACTATAAATAAATCATAACTTCCCAAACTATACCATACACTTTCAACCACATAAAACGGTTAAATGAAAGCTAATATTAATGAAATCTAATCTTTCCTTTTTTTCAAAAAAAAAAAAAATTAAATGTTTAGAAATAACGTGTTTACATAGAAGATATTCAAGGAAATTATTTACAATCAGTATATAAATATAATTTTTTTTCCTGTGTACTAAATAAATATCTATAAATTGAAATTTTATTGTATTTTTATTTATATGTTTAGAATATATTTATTTATGGAAGAAATGATGCATTTTTTACTAATATATTTTAAAATTGTTTTAATTTAGCATATATTTTATAGCTTGTAGAAACAGTTATTAAAAAAAGCTTGGAATTGTACTAATTATATAGTTTAAAAAATGCGGAAGGATAAATGTTCAGCTGTTATGATTAAAAAAATTTAAAAAAACTTTTCTTTTTACATAAAATACCACATTAGTTAATGTTTTATACATAATGGATAAAAATCAATTGACAAATCTTAGTGACGAAGATTCTTTCTTTTTTTAAATAAAAAGATATTAAATAGATAATATTAAATATATAATATACCTCATATCTTCTACACATGCTATTTGTAAAAATAGAGCTAAATATCCCCAAAATTTATATATATATATATATATATATATATATATATATATATATATATATATATATATATATATATATATATATATATATATATATATATATATATATATATATATATATATATATATATATATATATATATATATATATATATATATATATATATATATATATATATATATATATATATATATATATATATATATATATATGTATATATATATATACTTAAATATCTTTAAAATAATTTGCACAATAAAATAAATCTATTATTTGATATCATAGAATTACTAACTGACATCAGTCTATATGAAATGAATACTTATTTATTTCATTTTATTTATAATTTTTAATACATTTTATCGATGCATATTGTTCTCAACAATTATTATTCAAAATGCAAAACTAAACAAAGAAAATCTTTAAAATTATTATACAGCTACCATTGTAAGATAAAAAGATGAGACTTATGGAATAAATATATACAGAGGATAAGAATTTAGATAAAAATTAGATAAGAAACAGATAAAAATTTCTTGCAGGTTTTCATTTCTACATGAAGAAAATCATTTCGTCGAAAGTGAAGCCTGCGTGGAATCGATGCGATCGAGCGATATCCGATACACAAATAAATAAATTGCATTTTCCAAGTTTTATTATTATTTTTCCTTGGTCTTGATGCATATATTATTTTCTTGCTTTCCGTCCTTTTTGTGTAGGATCTCGTGGCTTTGAAACGAACTTCATTTCTCTTGCTTCGTTTTTCCACCAACGGCGGGAATAGAAACAAATGATATTTCGATTAAGCCATGAAAAAAATAGTCTTATATCTTAGATTACATTTTTCGATTGCATTTTCTAGTAGCTGAATTATTTTTTCGAAACTGATAACTTAGTTTCACACGGCTTGTCTATGTCTCTCAGTATTCTGCCAGTGAATAACCTTATCCGATTGTAAATTCATATTTGCAAGCTGCATGAGAATAAAAATTTTAATAATAGTAATGTTATCTTTTATATACATATATATATACATATACATATATATATATATATATATATATATATATATATATATATATATATATATATATATATATATATATATATATATATATATATATATATATATTAATCACTTTATAATATGTAGTAAACACGCTTACAAAGAAAATTTGTTTCGTTTTAAGCTTTATATAATATCATTATCATTTGTTTCAGGCACTGCTTAATGCAAAATAAGAGTTAGAGATTTTTTTTATAAATTATTCTACTGATGAAATGTTAATAAACTTTCAACTTGTAAGAGACTTCACACTATACAATAGAAAATAATTCATGGTAATGAAAATATTTTTATTTTTAAGATTAAAAATCCTTAATTCTAGTATGTAGAAAAATATACCATTTGGTTTTTTCATAATTTTTATCTGGATGTATAAAAGGATATATTCGTAGAATCATACTGAAACATATTTTGTATAAATAAATATTTTAAAATCTTTTAAGACTGTCATTTAAAATAATATGTAAATTATTTTATTAATATATTTTTATATATAAGAAATTACATTGTATGCGTTTTATGGTTGATGGATAAGGCTTTGTGTCTCGCAATATTTTTTTCTGGATCTACGCCATAAGATACAAATACAAAAGTATCTGTGGCCATTAATTCGAAATTTAATATTTTTTCAAATTACTATGTCATCTATACCCTAATAAAATGCTGCAAACTTTATATTAATTTGAATACTACGTTAATTATCCCATGGCTCTATAATACGAATCCTTATCGAATAAGAATCTTCATTTATTTTATAAATTATTAATACAATGCATAGTTACAGAGCTTGATGTCATATAAAATATTCATTTACAATTAAAAAATGGTAGCTATTGTTATTCTTGATAAAAAAAATATTTACCTGTTGGGACAAGAAATATAAGCTTACTCATAAATCTCAGTAAACAAACCATTTTATTATTCATTACCAACAATCATTTTGGTGCTTTAAATCCTAAAGACCAGTATATAAAAAAATCTGACGACATAACTTGAAATAAAAATGTAGTTGTTGTATTGTATAACATTTAAATTTCATTCAAACATTTAAATTTCATTCAAAATTTAAATGAACTATAAAAAAAAGTCAAATTTTTGTGTAGATAAATAAATATTTAATCAGAAAAAATTCCTTTCATTTCTTTTAAGTGTTAAATGCTTCTTTATTCAAAAAGGGACACTTAACAAAAATACATGTTGTCTAAGAATAGAATTTATCATATTTGAAAATGAAAACAGTTACAAAAATATTTAATTTTATTTAAATTATATATATATATATATATATATATATATATATATATATATATATATATATATATATATATATATATATATATATATATATATATATATATATATATATATATATATATATATATATATATATATATATATATATATATATATATATATATATATATATATATATATATATATATATATATATATATATATATATATATATATATATATATATATATATATATATATATACATATATGTCAAAATGCCTTAATATATTATCTTAATTTGCTTAACCTCAAAAGAGTTATTGAATTTCAATTATTAATATTGATTGAAATATATGTAAGCACTGGTCCATAATTAAATTTCATATAATGGGTGGTAATTACTCAAAATGTTGGAATTATTTGAAAATTTTAAAGGAAAAATCCAAATGTCAGTGCTTATAAGAGAAATATATATATTTCAGCTTCTATATCCTCACTAAAAGTTCTTTTTCTGTGCACACAAATTTCTATTTATAACCACTTCACTTTTTTATCACACTAGTTTCTAATGTTAGCGTTCCCATGACAACCAATAAATGGAGATTAGACTTACTTCATTCCTTAAATGAATGCAGACTGGATTATTTTGTTGCTCTTAGCAAGAAGCATACGTATAAAAAGTCATAAAAGGAATATATTTTTGGTTAATCTTCTATCAAACAATAAAATAATTTGTAAAATGTTTATGAGAATTAGCTGATTTTATCATTCTGGCAGTTCGTTGAATGCAATTGATTTTCCTTTTATATAAAGTTTAATTTTATTGTAACATTTTATTGTTTGCAGATTGAACTCATTATTTTTATCATCAGTTACTTTTTTCAGTGATACATAATGCTGCTGATATTTTATGTAACATATTAATATTACGCATTGTAATATATTTTATTTAATATATTAAAGAACCTAACATTTTTATACATAAAAAATAAATAATAAATTAAGAATATGATAAAATACTTCTTTATTTTATACATTGGTAGCAACATTTTGGAAGATCATGTTTTCCACTCTCATTTACTTGTATCTTTCAACTTAAAAAAATGCATATCATTCTGCATTTCTTTTGTTTCACTAATTTATAAAGTATTAGGTATACTAAGTTTAGATTTATAAATTAAAGTTAATTGATCAATATATAAAATATGTGAAGAAAAATGTTAAAGACAATAAGATGAATTTGTATCAAAAAGTTGTATTTTCTAATTATTTTGATAATTTTGAGCATTGAATACTTGATGTTTTCAATACTCAAAATTATCGAAATAATTAGAAAATACAACTTTTTGCCCTAAATCTATGAAGTTTGCTTAAAGAAACGTAAACTTAAGCACGATTTTTGCCAAAGGTAAGAATAGAAGAATTGACAATATATTATGCCTGGCTTGCTAAAAATATTTAATTTTCCTTATTATGTAACTGCTAAATGACTGAGAAAAAATATTTCCTGTAGCGTCAGAATATGAAAGACTGGATTGTATTTTTTATATGTATTAACGTCAAATGCTTGGTTTGTTTTAAAAGTTAGCACTGGTTGATAACCTTGTTACGATGTGTACGTGTTTCTACAGGAAGTAATACAGACTGTATTGCTATTCTTAATTTGATTCGTGATGGATCATATCCCCAATTGTAGTAGAAAAATTGATGAAAAGCAAACAAAAGCCCAATAATACTGCAACATGTCATACTGCAACATGTTGAGTTAAATCCAGTTTAGTCCATTCACTTTCGAGAACTGGAGATGAATATTGTGCGTCAATTTTCTGTGATCACGTCGATGATTGGGAACCGAATTTTCTCAGTTACGATTTGTGAATATTTTTCTATCTATAAAAATCCCCCAGGAATGCAAATACGCAGTTCATTCGTAAAGAAACCTTACAAAGTTTCCGGTTGCTGATTATCCACTGTGTGATATCAAACTATTTCCAGTTATGAAATATATTAATAGTAGGACATCATATTTGGAGAGAAAAGCTCAGAGAATTAGATGCCAGAAAACTGCTGAACAAAGAGAGATAGAAGTTTTGTTGCTACTTTCCACGGACACATCTATTGAGGATGTGTACGTTGTGAATATTCAAACTTGCAAAAACATGAATGCTTCCAGCTTTGTACGGCGAGAAATATCACTGGCCTAACAGAACTCTTGTTTCAATGACATCGAATTTTACAAGGCTGATTTGTAACACTTGGGTGTTAGAAGAAGCACTTGCCTAGTTAAATATCATAATAAACTTAGTAGTCTTTGGTCTAGAAATAGAGCTTCTGCATTTTAGTAATGTTCTAGCCAATAATATTATTTTGAATGCCTGCCATTGAGCAACTACATTTGTCACAATGTATTAGCCTTTCTGAGTTTTCTAACGTTTTTTGTTTTTCTTCTAATGTTCTAATGTTTTTTCTTCCATACAGACTTACCTATTAAGATGAAGAAGCAAATATATTTAAGACAACTGACTCTTAGTTAAATTAGTACAATAACAAAGGAAGCTGCTCAAATGTTTAGGAAGACAGTAAAATACTAATGGTTGTACTTTGCAGTGCTTACATCAAATTCCGGGATCAGGAGATGTAGATCCAGAGGATGAACTTGGACTTTTGTTCAGTCCTTCATTCTGACCTTATCGCCATCAATGAACTTAGTCAATATCTAGAGCTACTCAAGACTTTATCTGACCTAAATGAAATTGGGATCCTGTCCAAAAACAAAAGCTATATTCAACATCTGGACAACTGGTATAACGTGAGGGATTCTTTAAGCTAAATATCCTTAAAAATCTCAAAAGTCTTCGCCTTAGTGGACACTCTTCCATGTGAGAATATCAAAAGTAATAAAATCGTGGACACCTAGCTAAAGAGGGTCCCTGCTGATTCTTCATTACCTTCTGCTTGATTTACTCACTTGGTACTTTTCTCAATCGCTGGCAACAAAAATTAAATCATTTGGTTAATCTAGCTTTCACATAACTGGTACCACAATAATCGGCCGGAAAATTCTTTGGCTCTCACTTTCTGTCGTAGGGATCTTACAATTATTATCTTCTTTCTAAGAAGGTACCTTCGTTTCATGATTTTCTCTGAGTAAACATTACCATCTCTATTGCAAATGCTCTAAGCGAACAGGCTTTTATTGTCCATATTTTATCGTGTCTCAGCTTATCCAAAAAGGATCTTTATGATAACTCTTTGCTTATTTTGAATTTTTTAAGGTAAATAAATTCATGGCCTGATATAGCTCCGCTACACTCGGAAATGTGATTCATTATTACGTTGTAAATTAATATAGACGCTAGGAAGTTTTCAGGGGTCTTACTCCTTCAATGCATGAATACCTATCTAGTAAAAGTCCTTCCGTGTGGTGAATTCAATGGATATTCAAATGCCTTACAACGTCTTTCAGCTATCTGGTTATTCTTTGTATGAAGTCAATATATTGTTCGTGTTCTATCCACATAATTTTGCATGACGAATATACATTATTCTTCCGATGAGGTAATTCACTCGAAAATATATTGGAAAGTCCTAATACTTATTTTTTAGTCACCATTTAATATATTCTATAAAAATATCAAGTTCATTGTTCCACAAATATGTATTTGCTGATCATATACATTTCATAATTTATTCTCAGAAAATTTATGATTGTATTTTCATACTTAAGCCCTTGGGCAATATGCTACTTCCACTTAATATTTTTTCAACATCTATAAATTTAATTCATAAATACATTTTTGATTAAAGTATATTAACCTAAATTCATAGGATTATATTTAACTGGTTAAAAAGTAACATCTTTTCTATACACTCGTACAAAATATTGAAAATTATATTCTCAGCACTAGATCTCAGAATTAATGTAATTATATCTAATTATATTTTGTGGATTTTTCAAACAGTTTTACTTTAGAAAGTTTTTTACTATTTTTTTTCATTTAATTTCACAGTGTTAGAACATATATAGTTAATCATTGCATGACAGTAAAGATCAGTAATCAAATAATTATTTTGAAATGTTACTTATGTATAAATGGCTTACTAATGTAGGATTGATTTAGTTATTAAAGTTTCCATCATATACCACATACCACATACGATATCATATTTTTTTTAAACTTACCTTTATGCATATTGTAAAAATACAACTTTTCCAAACTTTAAAGTAATTGGACGGAAAATGGAGAATCAAGATACTGTAAATTTTACTATAGATTAATGCACAGTGATGGAAGTAATCGATACAAATTTACTGACAGTGAATCCAAATAAAACACATAAATCTTAAACAGGATACAATATCACGTTTGAAAAAATATAGAATACGGCGTAATATTTAGATCGTTACCTATAGTACAGATTAATCATAAATGATACAATGAGTCCTTATAAGGCTATTAAAAACAACTGATTTCAGAGATGACTATTAATTTTAGTTAAAATACAAAATGGCTTTTATGACACACGTGACTCACTTATTATTGACACTGACTGCCGAGCTTCTACAAACCTTAATCCCTAATCTATCTTCCGTCTTTGAGTGAAGATAGTTAAATGAGTAATAAAAAGAATTGCAGCTTGAATTTAAAAGAAATTCATGACAGTAAAATTGTTAAAACAAGTGATTTCAATTAACTAGATATTATAACTAACATCTCCTCAAAAAACAGGAACTAAATATGAAAAATTGTATTCCTGAATCATCATCAGTCATCAGTTCCATTTAAGAAAGTGTTTAAAGATGTTTGGCTTTAGTTAATCATACCATTTTATTTTAAAAGCGATCTTAATAAATTATGAGGACTAAAATTCACAAGAATTTCTTTCCTGTGTAGTATATCAATCTACAATGCCTATTAAGAAATGAGCAAAAATATTCTGTCGTTGATAATTATTCCATCCCGTCACAATAAACTAACCCATCTGAACATCTCATTCTGTGTGATGTGGATGAAAGCATTGCTTTTTCGTTCTTCATCACATGAGCTGACGACAATAATTACTCAGTAACTTGGACGAAATTTTTAATAGAAAAATAGGGATAAAATTCGTATGTATTCCTAAGCATTATCGTCTGAAGCACTTTAGAAAATTTCCTGTTTAAAAAAAGTAAAATTACACAAACAGAGAATAGCAGTTTAATGACTATCTTAATGGCAAATATATTATTTCATTTTGTTAGGCGTCTTCTTGGTCATTGTTCATGAGCTAGTTCTCAATAAAATCAAAGACTTCATGAAACTGTTGTTTCAACTTTAAAACTATTCTCAAATGAATATAAAGTTTTAATGACTGATAATTCCTCACAGTTTTTATAAGTTGAACTAAGCACTAAGATATCATTAGCACAACGACACTTCTTGAACTTTTGCATGAAGCTAGTGAAGAAGGCAATAAAAACGTATCATGTGCTTCAAGAGACCTTCAAAGAGGTTAACTTGTTTATATCTCAGATTAAGAAATGGCGTGTCTTTTAAAGAGAGACGGCAAGACGTTGCCGACGAGTTCCATTCTGGACTTTCAATAATGATTAAGATAATAACGTGTGCTTGATAGTTTGAAATCTTTAAAGCAACCAACAAGTCGTTGGCACTCTGAACATATTTTCGGCACATGGAGTTGCCGAGATTTTACAAATAAAAACAAGCATTGTTTTGTTTTTATTTTTGCGACTATGAAGAATTAATGGGATTGTGTGGAAATCTTTTGGATTTCTTAGTCTCCATCATAACAGAAGACGAATCATAGATGTTCAAATACATTCCAGAATAAAAAAGGTAGATCTCCGAATGACATATCCAAACGTCTCTCTTTCACAAGAGAAATAAGCAGGAGAAAATCTCACATCAAAATAATACTCATTATCTTTTTTGATGTTCGAAGATATGTCTATTTCGAATATAAACCACCAGGACCAATTGTCAACTTATTGTTTTATGTAGAAGTATTCAAGAGATTAAAATGCAAGGTCATCCGAAAGAGGAACTGCATTAAAAACTCAATGAACCTTCATCAAGACGATGCATGCAGCCCTACGGGCTTCATAGCCCTGGTTTACAATGATACGGTAAAAACAACCAAATTTTTATTTTACAATTAATTCATATTGTTATTTAAATAACTGCAAGTAAAAAAGTCCCACCACATCTCTTTTTCGTATAACAATAAATGGAATCGTCCTCTATTTTTCATGATTGCACTCCAAATGCCCTCGCCAATCCCTGCTGACAACAGTGAAACCCTGTTTAGTCATTTCAATTATAGTCATTTCGGCTTCCCAGAATAGTAAAATTCTTTGTTAAGTGTGGTTATAAGCTTTTATATTAGTTCATACCGAAAATAACATGTTCTCAGCATAGATGTTGCAACACTACGCCTGATAAATTTTGTTTCTTTTGTGGACGTTTTATATTAAAATCACAAGGCAGACATTTATCACGAGAAGTGAAAAAGCTGATTTTCTGTATTTCGAGTGCAAAGTTGGTGACCAAGATAAAAGTTGCACTTCTCATGTGTGTTGTATAAGTTGTTGTAATGTGGCTCTTGTTCAGTGGATGAAACATAACAGAAGCTCTGTGTCATTTGCTGTCCCTCTGGTGTGGCAGGAACCTTCAAATCATTTTAATGACTGCTACTTCTGTCAGAAGAACACAAAGGGATATTCAAAAAGCAGATAAATAAAATTGAATATCTTAATATACCATCTGCACTCCGATCTGTTCCTCATGCCTAAGGCTTATCAATACCAACTCCACCATTGAATTGGAAAGATATCGACATTCAAGAGGTGAGTGACACTGAAGACGCATCCGAAACAGAGATAAATGAAAGCAATTTTGACCCTAATGTTAGGCCTGAGACTTTGAGCAAATCCCATTTTATTCTTCAAAATGAACTCAATGATTTGGTGCAGTATCCAGGCCTATCAAAACAAAAGGCGGAACTTTTAGGTTCTAGACTTCATGAGTGGAATCTGTTAACAGCTGGAACAAGTATTTCATATTTAAAAAAATAAATATGGTTAAATAGGAGTTTTATAAAACGGAAGATTCAATTTGTATTTGTTTTGATGTAAGTTGATTAATGAAGGAACTAGATATCGAGCATGAACTATCACAATGGTATCTTTTTATAGATTCTTTCAAATATAGCTTAAAAGCTTATATTGCTCCATAATGGAAACAAGAAGCTATCCATACCAGTTGCTTATTCAGCTTCGATGAAAGAAACATGCTAACAAGGTAACTATTCTAAATGTAATTATGTATAAGTAATTCAAATAAAAAATTTGAGGATAGTTAATACTATATTATATTTGAGGATAGTTAATACTAATGAGTTTTAAAGGTTAGTTTATAAAATAGTGCTGCTTTTTAATATTAGTGGAATAGTCGTGTAACAGAACGTGGTTGGTTGGTATCGTGTCCATTTGAAGTCGCGTCTAATTACTCCAAGTGCCAAAATCACGTATGTAGCAATGTTTAAAGTTTTATCATTATAGAGATTTCTCTGAAAGGGGAAATTCTTCAAAAACTTCTTAAGATGATCGTGCAGTTAAAAATAACATTTTAGTGAAACAGAGCTGAAATTTCTATGAGTAGTTTTCGCGGCAGAAGTTTATTAATTTTTTAATTATAAGTTTAGGAAATAAATATATATTTATCGTGCATATTTTAAGTGGTATAAAACTCAAATGCAGAATCAGTTTATCCACGGCAGAATTCAATAAAGCATGTAGAATTTTCTTTAAAAAATAATAGTTTTTATTTAATATGTTACAAGACATGTTGTTTTTATAAATTACAAGAAAGTAGTTTATTATTTATTTTACCATATGGAAATAACTGATTCTAACATTTTCTAAAACATCTAGAAGATGGCAGCACCATATAAATAATGACAAGCATAAGCTCATTTATTTTTTATGTGATACTTTATATGGATAAAGGCAAAAATGTAAATGAAACACAGAAATCATTTAAATGGATAACAATTTTTACTGGATGAACTCTTAACTGCTTAAAAAAAAGCGTGTAAAATATGAAAAATATATTATCAGTATCATGTCTGCTGTTGTACAAATGTATAATATTTGTCAAAATTTAGAAACCAATTCCTATTTCATTACATTTAAAAATATTGGTTCTAGTCTTATTAGTTTTTGTATGCCAAAAATGTGCGCGTTAAGAGATAAGCAAAAACAACCAAACCTACTTCATTATTATGTATTTACAAACACTTTTTTTTTTTGGCTATAAGCTCTTTACTTTTAATGGAATTTGTTTTTATGTTTATGGTATTAGGTTTCGAAAAAAAATGGTTCATTATATACATATAGATAGATATAGATACTTTAACAATATTCTTTCACCAAGTATTATATGCTCATAATATATAAATTTTGCCATAGTAATTGCATTTCCCGCTTTCAAGGCACTGGTCCGAGGTACGATCCTCGGGCTCAGGAATATAAACTCTGCCTTTTTTCCCATTAGTAGGGCCATAAAACTTACTATTAAGCTTGCTTGAGAACTAAACATGGGGATATTGCGCAAGGCCGACTACCTAACCTAGACCTGAGCTTCACACCTTAGGGCCCTCGATCAAGAAAAAGGATTGGGGCTGTAGGCTTAAGGCCCATGGATGCTGTCTTCTTATTAAGTATAGTTTAATAATATTTAAATTTGTTAAAAAAATTTATTTTTATTGCTTGAAACATAAATTATGAAAATACATGGAAGCATCATTAAGATATTATATAGGGGGATTTAATGCAAACATTATATTCATAAAGTAATTAATACAGAAATTTAAAAAAAAAAGAATGAATTGCCTAAAGTAAAATTTAAACAGTGCAACAATGTCCATTCGTACTTTTTCATTAAATGTTTTTAAATAATTTTATAACCAAAATAGTGATTGTGAACAAAATTTTAAATGACTCAGAGAATGGAAAACATTTATTAAAATGAGTAAAAATTTTGTTTTAACTATTTAAAAAAAATCAAAATATTTGTAAAAAGAAAGAAAGGAAAGAACTATTTTATGGCTAAACTAATTGCACTTGAGTATCTAAACATTTTGATGGTTGGTTCGTTGGGTTTTATGGCGCAAAATCCAAAAATGGACATGCTGCGCCAAGAATAGGGTTTTGAAAAAGATATTTTATATTATTTATTTATTTATTATTTTTTACCTATTTAAATATTATTATTTTTTTACCTATTTGAAACCCAAGCAACGTTAAAACTTTAAAACACAAAAATAAATGTATACAGTTATATTGAAATCCAAGTATAAAATATAAATGGAAAAAATTCAAAAGTATATATCAATTAAATATGATGTAAAAAACCTATTCTCCTCAAAAAGGCAAATAGGTTACTGTGTGGTGGTTCCCCAAGCAAATCACACAAAGTTAAAATATCACATTTAAAAAAGAGTAAGCGATATTGGTTAAAATTTGGACATGAAATTAAAATATGATGTACAGTGAATGGTTCATCACACGTTTCACACCATGGATTTAGTTCACTTAGAAACAAATGTCTGTGTGTGAAACGTGTGTATCAACTCTGAGAAGTCGAGTCAATCTAACATCTGCACTTCGTAACGGTAAAACAGATAATGAGGTAAGTGATGAGAAAATGGTACGGAGTTTGTTTCCGACCTGCAAGTTCCATGATTCTTCCCAAAGGGAACAAATAAACCTTTTTATACCCTTTCTCACATCTGAGAGCGGAACAAATGGTAAAATTGGATCTTCAGCAGACTTTGCAGCTGCATCCGCTCTCTCGTTTCCATCAAGACCTACGTTACTTGGTATCCAACAAAATATTATTTTGTATCCCTTGCCAGCAAGGGAATCCAATGCTCTGAAAATTCTCGACACAACTGGGTGACATGTAACACTATTGTTCTTCAAAGCTTCAATAATACTCATGCTGTCAGGGTAAATTCAAAATTCGTGACAATCATCTGTATTCACGTGCTGAAGCGCATAGTAGATGGCAGTTGCTTCAGCAGTAAAGATGGAGCAGGATGAATGTAGGCTGTAACTAAAGGCTGTTTTATTAATAAAAACTCCACTGCCCACATGTCCTGCTGTTTTAGAGCCATCTGTGGATACTGGTTTGAATGATTGATACTAACAGCGATGAGAATAGTATAGCTGATGAAAAACAATAGGTGTTGTGTCCGATTTTCTGTAGTAAGCAAAGGAATTGATGAAAGTGTTTGTTGGGTCATACCAAGGCGGATGAGCAAATGGATCAATATTCTCTATCCGAATATCACATAGGTCTGTGAGCCGCAGATGTGATTTGGCTCGTGTGAGAAACGGTGGGATGCTCATTGGACGAGCATCGTATAATCTCATGAGAGAGGTATTTGGAACCATGGAACATATCGGATGATTAGGTGTAGACATGATTTTAGCATAATAATTGAGAGACTGCTGCATTCGTATCAGGTCTAAAGACAATTGTTGGCATATTGCATACAGGCTCTGAACGGGTGATGTGCGGAATGCGCCAGAACATATTCTCAGAGCAGAATGATGGACAGTGTCCAGTCTGCGTAAAACAGAAGACCTAGCGGATCGGTAAACAACACAACCATAGTCTATGCGGGATAAAATTAATGATTGGTAAACTCGGAGGAGTGACGTGCGATCAGCACCCAAAGATGTATTTGAAAGCACCTTGAGGATATTGAGTGATCGCTTACATTTCTTCCGCAGATATAATACATGAGGAAGAAAGGTTAATTTACGGTCAAATATCACTCCGAAGATTTTTACCTCACTGACCACATGTATAGGTGTGTTATTTATACGAATAACGGGATCATTGTGGAGGCTAGTCTTCCTGCAGAAATGGACACATTTGCTCTTGCTAAGAGATTATGTATGGCCATTCTCAGCACACCATGCAGCAATTTTATTAACAGATGTTTGTAATTGTCTCTCAATTAAATTCATGTTAGACCCTTCACACGATATTTGCAGGTCATCAACGTACAAAGTACCATGAACAGAAGGTGAAAGTTGATGAAGAATGCTACTTATATGAAGATTAAAAAGGGTGACACTTAAAATACTTCCCTGAGGAACATCTTCAGGTTGGTTAAAAGTATTGGACAAAAACGTACCAATACGAATTTTAAAACCACATGAGCGTAAAAAGTTTTGTATAAATATCAACAAATTACCCCTAAAGCCAAAATCATACATCTTAAGGAGAATTCCGAAACGCCACGTACGGTCGTAAGCCTTCTCTATGTCAAAGAAAATGGAAACGAGATGCTTCCTCCACACAAAAGTATTGCGGATTTGCGTTTCCAAATGAGTAATATTATCAAGAGTGGATCTTCCTTTACGAAAGCCACTCTGATTGATATGTATACATTTATTTTTTTCTAAGACATATACGAGACGGGCGTTGACCATACGTTCGAGAGTTTTACGTAAGCAACTCGTCAGAGCTATTGGTCGATAGCTTGAAGGAACAGAAGGATCCTTACCAGCCTTAAGGATTGGAATCACTATTGCTTCCCTCCAAAGTGATGGAAATTTGTTTTCAGTCCAGATCCTATTGAACAAAAACAGCAAGTTCAACAAAGAATCTGGACTTAAATTTTGAAGCATTTAATAGCTGATTCCATCAGGTCCTGGACTGGTATTATTTTCCTTCTGTAATTCTCTCTTCAATTCCAACATCCGAAATTGACAGTTGTAAAGCATAGCCTGTCCATGGTTGAAACGAATTGGTGTTCGCTCAGCGCGACTTTTAGTCCTTAAAAACAAAGGACTGTAAGAGTCGTTGCTTGAGACGCTAGCACAAAGTTCAAGTTTCACCAAGAACGTTAGCGATGTCCTTAGGAGAAGAACACACAGCAGCTCCGGATTTTAATATAGGAATAGAGAATTTCCTCTGTTTTTTTATATGTCTCTTGGCATTCTTTGTTCCACCAAGGTTTGCAATGCCTGTGTGGTATGGAGGAACTTTTAGGTATTGATGCATCAGCTGCGCTCTTAATTGTTTCGGTGACTTTACAAACAGCAATATCAATATCTTCGATCAAAACCATTTCATCATCAATGACTGCCAATTGCGTAAATAATATCCAATCTGCCCGACTTTACACGTAAGTAGGTAGACGTTGTTCTACGCTACTACCTCCAGTCTGGGAGATGACCAGAGGAAAATGATCGCTATTATGCAGATTATTTCCTACATTTATTATACATATTTTTTAATGTTTCACTGATATATAAAGTAGATTTTATGAAAGGAATATACACTTTAGGAAGGTTTTGATTTCGTTATGTGAATACGAAAGTATATTATTACCAATAAGTTTGAATTTAAAGTAATGTGAGATTTTTATTGATGTGTTTGATTGTTGTTTGCAATGTATCTTATTGATTTATTTGATATTTAAATTGCATGTTTTTTTCATTGTTAAGGATTTGAAAAGATATTTTTAATGTTTAAAATATCTTATATGTTATTATCATTATTTGATGCCGCTTATGATTAACTAACTAAGTTTATTGATTTGAAATCGAAAGCTGATTTCTAGTTTAGATTAGTTATAGCTTTTCATAAGAATTGTTGCTATTACATTAAAAAATGTTGCAGTGTTCTGTATTTTGAATTAAAAAAATATGTATAATTTCATTTACTGATTTAATATAGTAGTATCTTCATAAGAATATGATTTTATGTAATTTATACATTTAATTTACATATTTGATTAATGATTCAATTTATCTGAGTATCAAACATTAGCTGGCTAATAGAAACTTCAGATCGAGAGTAGAAGATTTAATATTAAACTTGTTCTTCTTTTCAAAATAATTGATTTTCCATTTATACACTATTTGTTGTATTACAATATAGTTTGTTTTCATTTAATTTTTTTTAATGCTATTGATATGTTTTATATTAGTAGTGTGTGGTAAATAATTTCAATAGTTATTTACGAAATTTTGCATATCGGAGGGTGTAATCTGTTTTTTTTTTTTTTTTCTAATTATTGCATAACAAGTTCAAAAAATTCAGTTAATGCAAATAATACCAAAATTTGATGAAAAGAAAGATAAGATGAGTTTATACTTAATAAATTTTGAGCGTAGAGCAGAAATATCTCATATTCCAAAAAACGAATGGGTAGTTTATCTTGTAAGTGCTTTACCTTCAGAAATATCTAACATGTTAGCTAGAGAACCTCCAGAAAGGGCTGATGATTACGATTATGTGAAGGAACTTATTCTTAAACGATTCAAGTTAAATAGCGAAAAATTAAGACAATTGTCTCTTAAACACCAGAAAACGTCAGAAAAATCATGGAGGAATTATTCACAAGAATTTGAATAGTTACTTTACGGAATGGCTTACGGAATTAGAAATAACGACGCTTGAACACCTTAAGGAACTAATGGTAACAGATCAATTGAAACGTCGTGTGCCAATTGAAATTAAAGAACATTTTTTGGCGGAATAGCTTAAAATAAATTCTCCGTATGATCTGGCAGAGAAAATAGATGAATATGAAAGTTTAAGCGATAGTTTTAAGACGAAAGATTTTACAAAACTTATGGCTTAAAATAAATTCTCCATATGATCTGGCAGAGAAAATAGATGAATATGAAAGTTTAAGCGATAGTTTTAAGACGAAAGATTTTACAAAACTTCCTCGAAATAATTTTGGTTTTCGTCAACAAAATGAAAACCGTGCCTTTAAGTTTAATGAAGTGGTTCGAAATAATAAATCTGATGTTCCTAAAAGAGTCGAGAATAAAAATTCTAATTATTTACGAGAAAGGGAATTTGAAAAACGAAAGCAACTCCGATGTTATGAGTGTGGTTCTTATAATCATTTGCGGCCTCAGTGTGACAAAATAAAAAAGAACTTAGAATCGGTAGCATCTAATGAAATTGTTAAAAGTACCTTTAATGAATTAATGGCCCCTTACAATAGTATCGGCTCTGTTAATGAAATTCGAATGTCTATCTTAAGAGACACTGGAGCAACTCTTGATTTGATTTGTGGAAAATACGTGAAACCTGATATGTGCACTAAGAAAAAGGTTTGGCTAACAACACCTCTTGATGAAACTTTAGTATGCTTACCTATTGCCGAATTGAAATAAATTGTGAATTAGATCACATTTTGACAAAGGCAGCAGTTCTTCGAGATTCTTTGGATCAAGGAAGATATTTACTGGGACAACAGCTCAAATAATTCCTCAAATAAAACCGCTTTATTTGAGGAAACTAAAAGGCATGAAGAGGTGAAAATACATATGATAAATGCTATAGAAACTCAAGCTCAAAAAAGACGTAAGGAAAATAACACGAATAAAGAGATTATTGATTCTGAAATAGAATCCTCTAGGTCTTGCCTCAAAACTAAACAAAATGAAGAGTTAGAGCAAAATGTAATTTTGCCACCATTAGAAACCTTAAGTTGAAGGGATGGATTTGATAAAAAACATCTCCAGAAGAATTTGCTCGGGAACAAAAAGTGTGCGAAGATTTGAAACCTCTTTTTGAACAAGCTAAACGACAATCTTCAAAAGATAATGAGTATATTACAATAAATCAAATGTTGTTTTATAATAAAATGGACAATGATGGAACTTTAAGAAGATTATTAGTTGTCCCCAAGAAGTTTCGCAACCAGCTAAAACGGATCTGCCATGAGGTAACTGCAGCTCATTTAGGTATAACTAAAACAAAAGATATGTTGTACAAAACTTTCTACTGGCTTAACTGCTTTAAAGAAATAGAAAATTTTGTTAAATCTTGTGACAAATGTCAACGAGTAGGGAAGCCTCAAGATAAGAAAAAAGCTCCTTTGAAACTGGTTCCAGTAATTCGGAAATTTTTACAAGAATTAACGTTGATGCATGTGGTCCTTTAGTGGTAACCGGTATATTATAACAGCTATTTACATGTCATCCAAGTATCTAGATGCCATCCCAGTACCAGATATACGCTCTATTACTGTGGTTGATGATTTTCTTCAGATATTTAGCCTCATGGGTTTTCCTAGGGAGTTGCAAAGTGATCAAGTAACATCTTTCATGAATGCTCTGACATCAAAATTTTTGGAAAAATTTGGTATTAAAGTAATGCATAGTTCTGTTCAGCATCCCCAAAGCAATCCTGTTGAGCGATTGCATAGAACTTTAAAGAGAATACTGAAAGTCTTTTATATAGAAAAGGGTACAGATTGGGAGAAGATTTTACCTCAGGCATTTTTTGCACTTAGAACTTGCATTCATGATAGCACTGGATATTCTCCTACAGAATTAGTCCATGGTCGGAACTTAAGAAAACCCGTAACACAATTATATGAAAATCTGGAAAAACCATTGAAGATGATAGTGTGATTACTTACGTTTTTAATCTTATAAATATAATGAAAAGATGCCAAGAATTGGCTGTGCAAAATATGACAGATGCTAAAGAAAAACTGAAACTTTGGTATGACCATAAGGCTACGAAAATAGAATTTAAAGAAAATGATCTTGTGCTAGTTGTTGCACCTTCTAGATCAAACAAATTTTCTGTTCATTGGATAGGTCCAGAAAAAGTAGTAAAACGACTATCGGAAACAAGTTACATAATACAATTTCCCGATAAAGAAAAATTGCATGCATACCATGTAAATATGTTAAAACCTTATTTTCAGCGTCCAGAAGATGTTAATTTAATTTTTACCTCTAATTCTGATAATGAAGATATTGATTCTGAGACTGAAGATATCCCATGTTTTGAAATTAATTCATCTACCCTTTTAGAGACTTTTCCTGAAAGCTGTTTTAATGAAAATTTAGAGGATGAGCAGAAGAAGCAATTGAGTAAACTTTTGATTCAATTTATTGATATTTTTTCAAATGAACCGGGTTGTACAGAACTGGCGGAACTGGACATCATGTTAGAATCTGATAAACCTAATATAGCTAAACCATATCGAATGTCTCCACGACAGACAGAAATTCTGAAATCGGAAGTAGACAAGATTTTGAAATTGAAGATGGTGGAACCAGGTGAATCCGATTACACATCACCTTTAATATTTATTAGCTGAAGCTCCTGGAAAAGAATTTCGTCCGTGCATTGATTATCGCAGGTTAAATGAGGTTACCAGAACGCAATATTATCCATTGCCAAACATTGAAGAGAGCGTTGAATCCGTTTCGAAAGCGAATTTCATATCTTTATTAGATTTAACACGAGGTTATTGGCAAATACCTTTGAGTTCGAAGGCTCAAAGATATGCTGCGTTTACGACGACATTTGGTGTTTATAAACCTTTGAGAATGGCATTCGGTTTGAAGAATTTCCCTTATTATTTCAGTAAATTAATGGCTGAGTTATTAAAAAATTGCGAACATTTTGCTGTACCTTATTTAGATGACATAGCTATATATTCACTTACTTGGTCTGATCACATCCAACATCTTACATGTGTTCTAGAGAAGATTCGATTTGCGAAATTGACTGTAAAACCCCTAAAATGCAAATTCGCTCAACCTCGTGTTAAATAATTGGGACACTTTGTGGGACAAGGTCAAAGAACATCAGGCGATATTAAAGTGAAAGCCATTACCGAATTCGAACGTTCCTCAAGCAAAACTGAAGTATGTGCTTTCCTAGGTCTTGTTGGATATTATCGCAAGTATATACCAGAATTTTCGGTAGTTGCTGCGCCTTTAACCGACCTGCTAAAAGGAAAGTCCAAGAGGGGAACTATAATATGGAATAATAACTGCGAAAAGGCATTCGTAGAATTAAAGAACACTTTAATAAAGAAGCCTGTACTTTACAGTCCAGACTTTCAAAAACCATTTATTATTCAATGTCATGCCTCAAACTTAGGAATGCGTGTAGTTTTATCTCAGAGAGATCAAAATGAAAATGAACACCCTATCCTGTTTCTGAGTAAAAAATTTTCTAAGTCTGAGAAAAAATATAGCACTATAGAAAAGGAATGTGCAGCAATAATCTTTGCTGTTACTAAATTAAAATATTATTTAGATGGTCACAATAAATTTGTTATCGAAACTGATCACAACCCTTTAGTTTGGTTAAAACATCGTACAGGATCTAATCCCAGACTTTTAAGGTGGGCTTTGGTACTTCAAAGCCTAAATTTTGATATTGTTCACAGAAAGGGCAAATTACATCAGAATGCCGATAGTCTCAGTAGAATGATGAATAACCAAACATAATTATTTTCTTTTTCTCTCAAATATTAAACTAAAATGTTTTTTTTTAGTACAAATTTCAATTATTCTTTCATGCGTACATAATTTCTTGAAAAAAATTATAGTATTTTTTACAATAATGATGAGTATCTATTCGTTAATTTAGCTAGTGTTGCAAATTCTGTTGTGTTACATAATTATTTTTTGTTCTTTTGATATATTTTTTATTTTACATTTAATATTATATAATTCCATATATTTTTGTGTATCAAGCCAGAGTCCGATTGATCAGGGCTATTTGTAATACTAAATTTTGATCTTTGTTGTTTGTGTGTGTGTTTTTTTCTTTTATTTGCAAGTTGATTTCCGTAGAAAATAAAGGAAAAAAAAAAAAAAAAAAAAAAAAAAAAAAACACCGGGGAAGGAAGGAATAATTTAGTCTGTAATGTCTCATACTCAGCCCTTTCGATTTCCAGAGTCTTCGATGGGGAGGGTGAATACTGAGACGGTTTGTGCGAGGAGCAAGCAGAGAAGCTGCGCTTTGTTTTAGAGATTGATACTGATTTTTATACGTTACGGAGGCACTAGAGTTTTAGCAAACCCAAATATGACTCCTTTGTAAATTCTTTAGTTCTTTGTTAATTAAATGTTTTTGTCTCAGAATTTGGAGTCAGTAGTTTGTTTCATAAGTAATATTTCATATTTCATAACATTATGTTTTCTTAACAGTACAGTGCTCTGATTTAGGAACATCACGAGGAACGTCTGATGAAAGTATCAAGAGAAGATTACAGCGAAGCTAGAACTATTTTCTCAGCTGTAAATCATCGTGATTTCGTGTCAAGAAGTGCTTCATATGCATTTCTTCGATCATTAAAGTCACATTCTGAAAGCTGTTGTACAATAACCAGCTTTTATGGATGAAAAAGAAATTCTTCGTGAACAATTCACTTAACAAAACGATCTGAAATTCCAAGACCAGACACATGTTTGCGTGGGAGCCGTGGTGGCCTGGTTGATTAAGGTGTCATGCTCATTATCAGAAAGTAGTGAGTTCGAATCCCGGCTGACCAAATATCCATTGTGTTCGGTAAAGGTGGGTGGTGCACGTTAAAACTGGGCGTAATTGCAATGTTCTTCCAAGTGAAATGATATCTCTGGGTGTAGAAGCCCAAGTATTGAGGGTCTTCTGCTTAGTCCCAGCTTCAAAATCCCGAAGACTTCACCCAGCTGCTCCAATCTAACTTGTAGGGCCCAACTCAAAGCTAGGTACAGGGGAGCATGCTGGTGCAACAACAATAACATGCTTACGCGCCGAACACCGTGGCGATCTCAAAAACGACATTCTTACTGCTTTGATGTTCTCTGGTGATCTGATGGGACTGTGTCTCTACCTCTTCTTTTCTGCACGGAACCATTTTCCTTTGAACGTTGTCACATATAAAAGAAAATATTTCCAGTTCAGGTCCAACAGGTGCAATATTGAAGAGATTTCGGAAAGTACGCTGAGCTGAAACAACCAAACTATTGTTTGAAGACTCAGCATTTGCGACAAATGCTCAGAGTTCATTACTCCAACGCATGATGGTGACTGAACCACAATGTCACACAACTTTATGATCTCTTGTCTTGAACGAGACCCCTCCTCATTATTTTTACAACTTCTTGTGTTATTGAAATTTGAAGTAAGGAAGTTACTTTAACATATTATTTTATAACTTTTTTTGACTTTATTGAAATGTGCTTTTATTAATACTATATAGAAATCCATGATAAAATAAGATTGATTACAAGACTTTTATCACACTAAAAAATTTTGAAAAATATTTTATTTATCTACCTCAAAACCAATTGCTTTGTTCATTGCTTCTTCAGGAGTAAACTTTATTTATGCGTATATCTGTATCGGTTTGTATGTTTCTGTATATATGGTGCTAATAACAATTGTACTAGGCATATGTTGTTTCATCGGCATACACCCCACAGTTGGCCTCTATCAATTAGGGGGAAGTGCTGGGTGGAAATCTTTGGGATTAGAAGCAGGGGTCAAGTAGAAAATCCCTCAATATTTGGCTTACCACCTTCAGAAGTATCATTTCACTGGAGGAATATTACGGCGGCCACGATCTATTTAATGTGCATCAATCACCTTTAGTGAACACGACGGATCTTTGGTTAAATCGGAATTGGAACTCACTACTTTCCGATAGTATGGAAGACACTCAACCAACTTGGTCTACTACGTATATGTACTAAAATGCAATTCATTAGGAAAAAAAAACTATTAATTGATTTAAAATATGGTATGAAAAATAAAGGCAGTTGGTTTGTTTACTTGAATAAATACTCCTCTGTTCCACTGACCTTGCATCATTGTAATATAGCCTTTTACGTTGAAATTAAGATCTGACACTGTAAATTAACGCAATCTAACATGGCTAACATACTTGTGAAATATTTTGTGTGTGTGAGTTTCACAGTTCTTTTCACTCCCTCACATCAAGCAGGAAGGAGCAATTTTTAAATTTTTATTTGTTCTCTCAATCCCATTTAATGACAATTAAGGTTTAAACAAGTATGTAATTAGGTATGCGGATCATAAAAATTAGTATCGGCTATTACCTAACTATGTTTTAATGGTCTATGAATCGATTTCAGCCCCTTTAATGCTTCCTCTGATATAAAACAACTAATACAACAAAGGAAATTTTGTGAAATAGTTAAAATACTATTCGTAGAATATTTTTAAAAATTAGATTTTCTATCATTTTTTTAATAAAAATACACTTAAATTTACATTTATGATATTAACATTAGCAATATAAACTTCTAATAAACTAAGTGAAATATATATGTTTAAAAGGGATTATATATCGTAAAAATATTGCATTTTTAAAGGGAATTGTAAAATGTTAACGAATACAAGATTAACATAAAATACTTTTCCTGTAAGTACTTTGCAATTCGATTTTTTAAATACTTGATAACGATAACGTGTAATTTATCTTGTTCAAAGTCCTTAGAAGGAAGAAATTCTATTTTTATCATATCAAAACCTTTGTACCATTGATATGTCCTATTTGAATGATGAAAATATCTTATTTTTATCCGAAATGATTGCATATATTCTATTTTGGTATCAATGTTTTTTTTTTTTTTTTCACTGATTTCGGATATTTCTCTCAATCAATAGGATGAGCTAGGATTCGTTTAAAATTAAACTCATTACATGAGCACTTGACCATTCTAATAAAAATATTATAAATTCTTTTTATTTACATCAATGTAACTTGCTTTCTATCACATTTTAATGATTAATGGTGCAATATGATGCAGAAAATAAGTTAAATATTGCATCTATTAGTGCAATGTGCAATATTTTTAAGATATATAATACAATCCCTTTTATTTTATTGATTTTACATAAAAAGTTGTTTTTATAAGCAGTTTTCCCGGACAAATATCAAATCAATCAGTTAATTTATATTTAATATTATTATATCAAGGAGATCGTAATTGTCCTAGAAAAAGCAACTTATTGGCTTTTATATTTTATTAATGAATATTTTTTTCTAATATAATATAATACTTTAAGATATTTTACACTGAAATTGAAGTAAAATAACTTAAGTGGTAGTATAATGTGGCTTATCCTCAAAATGTCTGACGAAGTCAGACAAGGTTCGTTAGACCGTTTACCCTAAGGAAATCGAGGACCGGTATAAATAGTAATATAAAATTATTTAATGAAGTTTTTTAATTTTTAACTCAAGAACTTTAACTCAGCAGAAAAAAATTATCCTTGTAATTTCTTAAAATTATTAATAAAGTGTTTGTATTGAGCCCAACATTTTCAACATTTTAAAAGGTATAAAATAAAACAATGATGATAACAAACAATCATATATTCTGTACTCTACATCACTAATTTGTTACCACAAGAAAATCAAAATTCTGCTTTAGTTAATAGTGATATATAAGAAATTAGTTATTGTTATTTAAATTAACAAATCATTATTAAAAAGCCATAACTTTTTCAGATATAAAATTAAATTAACATAATTCATAAGTGTTAGATTATAGTAGCGTAATAAATTTAAAAAATGTAATAAAATGGGAGCTAAATATTCTATTTTATTAAAAATAAATTTTAATAAAACTTCCTAATATGAATTTCTTTGAAATCTTTATTTTTAATGGTTTTAAGAAACTTTAAACGCAGTTACTCAAAGTAAAATATTAGAATCTTAAGAAATTGATTATATGTATGTATCAATGAAAATAAATTGAATGGCAATTATTACAATCCTGTTTGATATTTATTTGCCTTGTTGAAAAAAAAAATATTTGAAAAGTTTGAAATTAAAAAACAAATAATTACTACCATTTAAATGTACATCTATATTCACGAATGGTTTTTAATATTTTAATTTATTCAATTCACAAAACTAAATGTGTCACTATCTTTTATTTTAGCAGCTCGAATAAGTTCCATTTTAGACGAATAAGTGTTTACTGGTCATCATCAACCCGGTTTAGAAATAGATATAGGAAGAAGATATTCAAAACTCACTGACTTAAGTTGATATCCAGAGCATGAGATTGTTAAGAAAGATAAATATTTGAGATACAAAGTCCCCATAAGATAAAGCTAATTGATAAGTGGCAGTAAACTTTCAATCATAGTTCCGAAAATGATGAATCACTTCTGTCACCTACTAATGAGTATTTTCCTCCACTTGACAGTAGATTTTGCAAGAATAACTTATTAAAAGCCCAAGTCATTACAAAACATAAGTGCAATTTCATATTACTAAAAATATTCAATAAAGATATCGATTGGTTTAAGCTGATTAATAGGATAATGATGGTATTTATTTTGAAAGTAAAGTTTTCAAAACTTCGTGATGAAATTAAAACTCGATGAAAGTAAATAACTCAATGAGCAATGATCACAGAATTTATTTACCAGTAGCTGTACAAATTCTTTTTTCAAGATTAAAAATATAGATTTCAAAATATTATTGTTAGACTATCACAAATCCGTCTGTTTCTTTCATCGATGAAACTTTTTAACAACTAAAACTTCACTTTCACAGTAAATTTTTGAAGCCACGCCTTTAATTTTGTGACGTTCCTCAAACGCACAACGCGATTAGCTTCTCAAAACAAACTTCACGTAAATTTAGGCCAATGAAAATAACTATATCCTGAGGTATCTAATTGGGCTATTTATCGCAAATTCAGGCTGCCAAAATGTATTTAAATCCTTGTTTAAATTATAAAACATTTCAGTTTTTCAATTCTCTAACAAAAATTTAAAAATTACTACGTAACAAATACAAATAGTGTTCTCAAAAATTTAAATCAAGTGATGTTAAATTTTTTTATTTTAATCTATTGATAATTGCAGCTAATTTCGAGGGCCAATCGCTTAGGCTACCGATGGCTGTGACTTTTTGGCAACCCTACATTTCACACATTTTCTCACTCTACTTGGCAAAGTTTGTAAACATGAATGTAATTAAAAAGAAAAATGAACAACTCTACGAATTGGTGCACAGTTAATTATTTTCTAATGTGTGTTGACGTTAGCATTTTTCCTTCTATTTGATGTTTGCATTGAATTTTTCCAAAATTAATATCCTTAAATATCATGGATCGAAGAAATAAAGAAAGTCATCCAAAATCAGAAAGTTTTCTATTTAAATACATTTTATCTTCCTCAGCTGCTACTGTTGCTGAAACAGGTAATTTATTTATTTGCACAGTAATTGAAATATAATGAGAAACAAATTAGTTCAAAAGAATATTTTCTTGAAGTCTATTATTTTGTCTAATTTTTAAAATATCATATTTATTGCACTTAAATTTCTCTATCATATTTTATGATAAGTTAGCTTGAAAAATAAATTGAAGTTATGATTTAAAAAAAAAAAAAACATTTTTTATGGATCTAAGAATCTATTTAACAGAAATATATCATTTTGATTGTTGTATTTCATATAAGTTCCATAAATTTAATATTTTTTTCACACTAAGTAAAAATCTTAGAAATGAATATATTGCATATAAGTAATACCTTACATATTCTTAAGATTAAAAATGTACTACTAAGTTTTTGTTGTTGGAATGATATAATGTAATCATTGAGTTTTTCCATAATTTTTTATGAACTATGAGTTATAAATATAATTTGTAACACATTTATCTAAATGACTTCTTACATTAATCATTAAGCTTGTCCTTAACAGTAGTAACTTTATTGTTAATGTTAAAAAAACACGAAAAAGGGTATTTTGCGAAAATTACTAGTATTTGAAATTATCAACACTTGTTAAAACATTTAACTTTAAGGAATTTTGCCACAGATTTAATACCATTGTATTAAGTATTAATGTTCATACCAGCTAATAGAAACTGAGCATAGCTGCTTACTTATTTGGTTTGTTAGACTTTTTTTTGCGATAAATATTGATTTCATTTAGATATAATTATTTATGAGGTAGAAATTCAACGTTAAGAATACAGAGAAAAATCTTCTGCTATAATCGCAGAAAAATATGATGTTATTAAAAACTGAAAGCAAAATTTAACTTCACAGTACCAACAATTTTAGATTTAAAAATTATTTATAATTAAATGACATGGCAGAAAAATCATGATTGAAATCTGTTGGGTTGTGATTTTGTGAAATTAAGTCGGGATACAGTAGATATTTACATAAAGTAGATGTGTGATTAAATACTAGTTATAGTGTTATAAAACAATAAAATAAAGTTGGTACTTTTTTCTTCATATAATGTTATTACTAAATAATAGTTGCAGTACTTTAAAGTTGTCAAACAGGGAATTAATGATGTAATTCATATAATCAAAATCCAAGATTATTTTAGTCAAATAGTTGCTAAATTATTCAATTGCAAATATTTAGTAAGTCTAAAATTAGTTGTATTTTTATTCACAAAGATTTTTGCACTTTTTATTCCAATGTAAATTTCTATTTTTTCTAAATTTTTCTTATAAAATATTAAATAAAAATCTGTTACACAGTAATTAATTTCAGAATTGAGTTTAATAACTGAAATAAATTACATTTTTACTTTTTGTTTTATAAAAATAATTTGTAATAAAAAGCTAATTTTGGCATTAATTGCAAAATATAAAAGTAACTGATGTTAGATTATATAGCATCTTTAAACCTACTGGAGATTTTAAACTGATGAATTGTATTTATGAAAATAAAAAAGTTTGCATTGAATATTGATATTATTCTTGTGTGATTCAAGTATGATTGTTTTAAATTGTTTATCTCTTTGCTTGAAAAATTATGAATTTTTTCTCATATAAGTAGAATAATATCTTATTATTATTGCTGAACTAAATAATGATCAATGCTCCATTTTTCAGTTCAATAGTTCATGGGCTCAACATATATGTAGGCTTCATGTTTGTGTGTTAAAAAAGATTTATTATAAATTATTTGTTCTTTTCAAATTACCCCCTTTGTATGCAAAACTTGAACAAAAAAAAACATCATTATTGTTATCCTAATTATTTCTTTCTGGTCTAAATGTTAAGAAAATCATCTTTTTTCTTTTCTATTAATTTTGTAATACTTTTAAAGGTCTCATTATTAATTTCAAAGAATAAAAGAATCTTCTAATTTTTTTTTTTAATTTTTATATAGTATCTGCTTATTTGTAAATCTAAGAGCTTGGAAGTAACCTGAATTTAAAATTTTTATTTTATTTATTTATTTTTGTGTGATTTATGAGCATGGTTATGTTTAAAGTTCTTTTAAGTACAAAAATATTCAAATGCCTTATAATAGTCTTCAGCTCTCAGATTAACATTTTATTTCAAAGTGTCACATAATACATATATCATTATATTCATTTATTGTATGCGTATCAAATCTTAACAATTTTAGAAATTTATTACATTTATTATACTATTGAAAGTTCACTGTAATGATAATCAATAAAAAAATTAATGTTAAAATTGACTGAAAAATTTTTAAAAAGCTATAAGTGTATGAAGAATATAATTTTCAGATTAAGTACATTAAAAGTAGTTAAAACAATATTGTGCTTACCATAAGGAAATAAATACATTTTGATTGTTTTTGGTATTTTAAAAGCAGGTTATGTTGTTATATGAAAGATAAAAGAAGATTGAAAATCACATAATTATAATGTAAAATTTAATTTTATATTGTGTAGTTTAAAATATTGAATAGATGAAAATGATGATCTATAAAATATTAAAAATATTTATTGAAATTTCTATTTGCTGTATTTAAAAAGACAGTTTATATACACTTTTTTTATGTAAAATCTTAAAAATTACTTAAAAACTACATATTCAAATGCTTAAAAATACATTTTCAGTTGCTTCAAAAATGCTAAATTTTAATTTAGTTTCCAAAAAAAAAAAAAAAAAAAAAAAAAAAAAAAATAATAATAATAATAATAATTCTTTTAGAAATGTTTCTTTATTTAAATTTTTTTTTACAGAAAACTTTGATGAATCTAAAATGTTTATTTCTAAAAAAAAAAAAAATTCTGTTATAGTGAATTTTGGCCTATTAGTGGATAAATATAAATGTACTTATATTTCAGTAAGTTTTTAGATAGAAAATTATCTCTAAAACAAAATTACTAATTTTTTGTACATAAATTCATCAGATTTCTTTACATAAGTATTTTTGACTTCTGACAAATATAAGGATAGATAATTTTTAGTTACAAAGAGCACTTTTTTTTAATTTTTTATATTTACATTATTTCACACTTTTTTTTATATATTGTTCACTATTATACATTGGTATCATAATTCTAATATGTATAGGTAGACTATTTTTAACTTTGCTCATTTTTGAGTCAAGAATATATTTATATAAATTTTATAATGCTGAAAATTACAAGTGAAATTTTCAACTGGTGGTTAAAAAAAATCATTTAATAATTCACACTTAATACTCTCATCTATGTATTCCTTTAGATTATTAAAAGTTTTTATTTTTTTAGCAACTTATCCATTAGACATTACGAAGACAAGACTTCAGATTCAAGGTGAAACTGCTCTCAGTAAATGCAATGGTTACAGTACTCCAATAAAATCAAGGGGAATGGTACATACTGCATATGGTATTGGTATGTAATTTTCAAACATTTTTATCCTTTTTGTATTTTTCTGTTTATTGAAAAATACTTCCATTTCATTAAATTTTTATGTTTTTCTAACAATAGCCATCAAGAAAATGTATGCTGATCAGCTAAACTTATGCTGTGTTTAATGAAAAGTTTTTTCATTCTGTTTTGATAGAACCAACATTGAAGTTGATTTAAAAAAATATTTATACATTTTTCTCTTAAATGTGATTTTCATTATTCTTATGTGAATATTTTTGAAAGACAAATGCTTTTAAATTCCTGGAATGCAACATAAAGGTATAAAAATAGTTTTATTTTGTAAACCTAAAATAACTTTAACATTTAACATAGACAAAATTTGTATCTAAACAAATCACTGTAGAAATATTGAAAAAATAAAAACTATATTTTTAAAATATTTTCAGAATAAGATGTGTTACTGTATATATCAGAAATAAAGGTTGAAGCTTTGATTTTGAATAATTGATTTTTTTTTAAATAAACATTTTATTACACTAATGTTTCAAATATTAGTAATATATGCTTTGATTTTGAATAATTATTTTTCAAAAATGTCTTAATAATTTAAATTTTTATTTTTAATATGTGTATATTCCAAGTAAATAAGTGATTGAGTAAATTTTATTTATTTAAATTTGATACTATATAATTTTTGAAAATGTCTCTCTAACTATTTCTGAAATGGAAAAAAAAACATTTTTAAAATTTTATTATTTAAAGTTATGTTAATTTTCTTATAGTAAATAATAAAAAGAAAATTTCAAATTAATATTTTTAAATTTCAGATCCCTGTTCCAGATGAAGAAATATCATCTGTAATTTTCAAAAAAAAAAATTGTAAATTTTTCAAAATACTGACTGAATTTTAAAATTTTATCTCAATTTTAACCCTGAATTTGAAAGCTCTGAATTTTCATATTTATGAAAGTATTTTCATAAATATGAAAATTTAGAGCTTTCAAATTCAGGGTTAAAATTGAGATAAAATTTTAAAATTCAGTCAGTATTTTGAAAAATTTACAATTTTTTTTTGAAAAAAATTCAATTAATAATTGGAAATTTTAATTTTTATCAAGTTATTTCATCAAATATTTTCAAGATTAATGAATTTAAACTATTTCATCATATCAACTATTTTTTTTTATGTATGAAACTGATATTTTGTGGTATTTTTAATATATTTTTAATATATTAAGTAATATTTTTAATATATTGCCATATAAATATAATTTTACATTTTTTAGTACAAGAAGAAGGCTTATTGAAACTATGGAAAGGTGTCACTCCTGCAATTTATAGACATCTTGGTAATATTTACTACTCACTTTGTAACATATTTATATTTCAACTGAGATTTTTGAGCATTTTTGTTTTACCAATACTTTTCTTTATGAAAATACTCATGGCATCTTTAATTAATTTTTAACTTTATGTATTATAGATGTTAATGAAAAAAATTCATTTACACTAACATTCATTGTGTTGTTCATAATAGAATTTCTTGAGTGCATTCTTATATACAATATTTGTATACTGGAATTAAATAATGTTTCATATGTAGCTTAATTAAGTTGTCAAAAGCTTCACTTTAATTGAAAGATTTCTTTAATTCTCAAGCAAATTACCTACTTCTTTTAAATGTATTTTTATGGTATTTTTATGAAATAAACTGGTATAAAAATAACTTTCACATTTTATTTAAAGTCATTATAACCATAAATTTTCATATCAATTAAAATAATATGTTTTATATTTACATGTTTCCAATAACATAAAATTAATTTTCATTTCTATCTCTATACTTATTTTCTTGCTATCTGTTTTTCTATAGAAGCAAAATTGCTATTCATTTATTATTTTTTGAATATATATATGCATATTAATTTTTTAAAAAGTTTTTATATTTAATATAATACAATCTCATTTCTTTCTTTTTGTTATATTTATTTACACAACTTAACATATAGTTTCTATTTCCTAATGGGATTTCTTAAGTTTTATTTTTAAAACAAATTGAAGAGGAGAGCACTCTTAAAATCTACCACTTTATTAATATAGTATTAAATCAAACAACTTAACAAATTACCATGTTGCTTAATAACACGATTCAGTTTCATCTCATTGAAGCTCTTAAAGTGAAGAATCATAACTTTATATTATATCAGTTTTATTCTTTTAAGAGGTGTTTTGTAAATTCATTAATTTATTTCATATTAATCAAAATAAAGTTGCATCATGGAAAAGAAATATAAATATATTAAAATTTACAAGGCAATTTTTTAATTTTAATAAAGCTTTATTTTAAAGATAGTTTTATGTTGAAAAATAAGCCTTTCTGAATATACAGCGATAGGCCAAAGTGAATAATATAATTATCTAGTGTACTGATTTATTATCAATTATCTATTTAAAACTGACATTAAGAAAGTTTTGAGGAGACATAAATTCTCTCAAATCATGATCATTTTTAATTAATGTTAAAATTTATGAATGTGATATATTTCAGTAGGTTGAATATCATGAAGTGAACATATGATTAATAGTATTAGTGATTTAAAAGAAGAGTTTTAAAATCATTCATATGCATTCAGAAAATTATTTGATCATTCTGATTCCATATGTCTGATTCATTTTGACTTTAATTGATGAAAATCCTTATAGCAAGTGTATCGCAGACATAAGGCTTTCAAAGGCAAGAGTTTTTTCTTATAACAATAGTGGATAAATGTGATTCTTCATTGAATCAAGTGCAACTCTCATTAAATTTAGAAAAATGGAGCCTTTAAAAAATTTCTTACATTTTTCTTTGCACTATTTATATGTCCATTTCTTTATATTGTTTGCATTCCCAATTTGTACGAGGGTTGCTACTTATATTTCTGGCCTAATAATGAAAAAACAAATATGTAGGATCGAAATTGGTTTTATTGTTTTTCAAAATATTCTCTATGATGATCAATACACTTTTGCATGCGTTTGAACCAATTTTCAAAGCACTTTTTCCAGTCCGATTGAGGTAACTCCAAAACATGCGTTTTGAATGCATCAACCGCTTCTTCGGGGGTCGAAAATCGTTGTCCACGTAATTTATTTTTGATGTGTGGGAATAAGAAGAAGTCATTGGGTGCCAAATCAGGACTGTACAGCGGATAACCCATCAGTTCGATCTTTCGCTCCGTCAGAAATGCCTTTGTTTGAGTCGATGTGTGAGAGCTCGCATTGTCATGATGAAGAATGATTCGCCTGTTCTTCTGCTTTTTCGAATTTCTCCGATGACTTCTGGCTAACAAATGGTCGTGTACCATTCAGAATTGACCGTCCTGCGTTGCTCTAACGCCACTGTTGCCACATGACCGTTAATGCCGAAGAAACAGGCAATCATTTGTTTCGATGTGCTTCTTCCTCGAACAACTTTTGTTGGTTTTGCCTCGTCTTGGAAGACCCATACAGTTGATTGCTGTTTTGTTTCCGGCTCATATGCATAGATCCATGATTCGTCACCTGTGTAGATGTTATACACAGCCTTTGATGTACCTTGAATGTATTTTTCCAACATTTCCTTGCACCAATCGACACGAGCCTTTTTTGAGCGTTTGTCAGATTATGCGGGATACAACGCGAACAAATTTTTACGCTCAAATGTTCATGCAATATTTTATTGATGCTAGTCATACTAATGTCCAAAGACGCCTCTATCTCACGGTATGTCACATGACGATCTTGCTTTATCAGTTCACGCACAGCATTGATCTTTTCTGGCACAACAACGGATTTTGGACGACCTGCACGGGATTCGTCCTGGATCGAACATCGACCACGATTAAATTCGTTATACCAATTTTTACAGTGCTGTAGGATGGCGCTTTATCGCTGTATAAAGAATTAAGTTCATCGAAGCACTCTTGTCTTGACAATCCACGTCGAAAGTTATGAAAAATAATGGCATGAAAATGTTCACGATTCAATTCCATTTTTTGACAGAGAAGAACTTTTCAATTTACTGTCAACAACACAAATAAAGCTATAATGGTAAATCGTCTGCTGAATTTATTTTTATAAATATCAAACTTTCGATTAAAATCGTCTTCGGTCGCCTAGCAACACTTACTGTTGCCAAGGCCAGAAATATAAATAGCAACCCTCGTATCTTGAAGGTAGTAGTGGGAAAGTTGGAAATTAACTTTTCTTGTACTTTGCACATTATGTGAGTTTATATAATTTTGTATTGCTGATATGTAATTTGTGATTGATTAGCTTTCTGCCCTTCAGTTCACCAGTTTTTGGATTTAATTCTCACCTCAGATATAGATGTTTGTAGTGGTTCAGAACCCATTTAAACAGAAGTCCAATTACTGGTGTAATTAGCCTGCATATGCAAAAGTTGATTGTTGAACAACAAACCTAGCCATATGTTTTATGCTTTTGCCAATTTCTGTGACAGTAACTTAAGCAAAATATTTCACTTAGTTGGTGACTATACAAGTCAATTTCCTTGTTTAAAAACTGTTGAATTTTTTAAATTTTCATTATCGTGAATATTGCATAACATTATGTAATTAAAATTTTATATTTTACTTTCCAATGCATTTAATATCCTAGTTATAAATTAAGTATTTTTGCTGAGAAAGTTTTTGTATTAGATACTATGGTAAATAGATAATTAGGTTAATGTCTAGCTCATTGTGTTGAAATGCCAAAGTATTAGATGATGATTTAGGCTTCTATCATCATTTCAGCAATTCACTACTTTGACTCTCATTTTGACAATAATTTCAATGCTTGAATATGTTGGTTTTGGTAAAAATAACTCATTTCTGCAGAAAATAATAAATAAAATTCTAGAATGTGCTGCTTTGATATCACCAGTTTGCAGATTAAATTCCCACTTTTGCTGTGAATGCTTACAACAATATGGCATCAATTAAATCATGCTCGAATATAAAAGATAACAGCTTGATAACAAAAATATATCAGTACAAGAATGTTTTTTTAAATTGGTTGCTTTTCCACCGTAAACATTTTTGCTTTGATGCATTGCTCTCTTGTTTACATTAGTGTAGCTTCATTTATCAAATTAATTCACTTACAACACATTCTGCTAAGTAAATAAAATGTGGTAATTAATTTTTTATATTTTTAATGTTTTGTTCTCCTAAGTAAGTTATCTTTTATTTCAGTTTATAGTGGATGTCGAATGACTTTTTATGAAGTTTTCAGGGAAAAACTATTAAAATCAAAATCAAATGGTGCTCCTGCTGTATGGTATATATATTATACTTTATTATGAATAATTTCAAAATTTGATTTATATTTTTAGATTTCAGTGTTATTTTTCCTTTAGTTCAGAATGTAAATAAATCATCATAAATGATAAGGATTCGTGAGTTATCAATATAATTGATTTTATTTTAATATTTTCCATTTTTATTTTCATATTTTTATGAAAAAATTCTGGGCAATCTATAATAATTTGTATATTTTCATCCCTTTATTTTTAATCCTTATTATGTATGAACTTGTCATCATAACAAATATTGAAAATGTAATAAGGAAGAAATTTATGATAAGAAAGCAACAAAATATATATTAAAATAAAACTGTTTTTATGTTTTTTGTATTAAATGTGATATTTTTTTCTATTTGCATATATTTTCACTGCAAAGTTTTTTTTTTTATTTCTAAATGAATGAAATAGTTTTTGTAGTGTACCCATAGAGGCTAAAACCAATGAGTTAGAAATACAGAGTTGAGAAAATAATAAAATCTTATGAACTGTACAAACTTAGCATGATTTTAAACTTCCATGCCAAGCACTACACAGTGATTTTGACAGCCTAAATTATGATATATTTGATTTTTAAGATTCTTATTGCACTCAAACTTAAATTTTGAATATTGCAATGCTGTTCTATTTTTGATTTCAGATATAGAAAATAAGAATATTTCATAACTAGTACAGAAATATAACAAAACTAATTTCACAAATTATACAAAGATTACATATGACAAAACAGGTATGGAAGAACTATAAATATCAATTAACACTATTCTTATTAAGCCATATACATAGTATTTTTATGATTATTTCCTTTTAACTAATCAAAAATGAATACAAAATTTTATAAATACATCATAAATAACATAAATGTTAAATTTTGAGAAAAATTCGAATTTTAATAAACCAGGTAGTGGCACCTATCTTAAAAAAATCAATATAAACACAATCTAATATTGGAGACAATTAGGCAATAAAGTTAAATAAATAACATAAGCAAACATTTTTATAAAAACTCAGATATTAACTCGCCTTTCTTAAAAAACACCATTATAAATAAAATCTAATTCATGGGACAGTCAGGAATAAAATTAAATCAATAATATAAAAAGCAAACACTTTTATCAAACTTGAGTTTCTAATTAATATGCATTACTATTCACAATAAACATGAGTACATATGTCAACTATTTCTACACAATTACACAAACTTACTAATTACACAAATTGTTACATACAAAAGCAGTTTTAATTCAATAGTACGCAAAGTAAAAGTACTCACCTAATTATCACTTACAGAATGCAAATTCAGTTTATCATTGTTTATATATTTTACTTGTTATAAACTAATAAAAAAATTTAAATTTTTCAATTTGTGATATGCTTTCAAAATAAATGTAACTTCAAACATTTAAATTTCAATCATAAATGAAAAAATAAGTGTAGTAAAAGATTTAAGGATTATTAAAATTCCAACTAAACTTTGCACATTCAATCATCAGGTTATGTCATAAAATTGCAATAATCTTTTCTTGTAGAGTGATGAACAGGTTTGGCACTCATGCCAACCTGTAGGATTTTGCAGATGAAACAAAAAGTTTATTAGATTTGATAACAATAATTTTTAAATGTTTCTCTAAAAAGTGTGTTACATGAACTGTATATTTTAATAATATTCCAGTAGATATTTCCTGAGTTACTAAAAAAAATATATAAGATATCCTTTTAGTATTCTTTGAAATTTCAAATGTTTGATCTTTAAATGCAAAAACAAGACATTGTGCATCAATTTATATGATGACAGATATTCTCTTAAGTTAAGAAATCAAATAATGAAAAGAATTGAATTTTTGTGCAGATTTTACTATATTGTTAAAAGTTACATATATACATGTATATATATATATATGTCTGCAGAGCAGTAACTTAAAAATTATTTAATTCTAGCATCTACTCAACATCAAGTAGATGTTTGAATTGAATTTAAAGATCAGTGGTAACATTTGTGTTAACTGTTATAGATGAAATATCTTTATCATCCTCAATAAGTTGCCTGGACATCATACAGTGCTTTACAGTAATGATGTCATCCTTTGAGATTTTCAGGCATTTTTAAATTGAAAATCTGACTTGTTTTGAAAATATAAATATATTAGTGAAAAACATTTTGAGAGTTAATTGTTAAATATTGTGGAAAATCTATTATGATTTGAATAATTAAGTGTAATTAATAGAAGTCTGTTAAAGTTTATTAATGAATATGGTTCATTTTGATTGAATTTTCTTGTATGAATTAAACTGTAAAAGGAGAGTATATTAAAATTTGTATACTTAATTTTTTCATGTGATCAAATAGAAGAAATCCTCATGTAGTATGATAAAAGCTATAAATGATTTAAATTCGAAATTTTTCTGCAATTTTGTAATTTATATTTCTATTTAAAAATTACTAAGCTGAAAGTTGTAGAATTTGAAAAAAAAATTCTTTTGGTTTTTTAATAGGTATTTTAAGAATATATTCTATAAACTACCAAAATGTGAAGTTTCAAAATAATTGCTGTATGAAATTCATTTTTTGTAAATTTATTTTGACATGTGTTTTTTACTATTTTAAGAGTAAGAAACATCTTACATTAGTGCTTTCTTGACATTTTACATTATACAAATTATTATTAGAATACAAATCTTACATTAGTGTTTTCTTGACATAAACTTTTAAGTTAAATTCATAGATCATGAATTCTCATTCGTTAGAGGATGCAAATTTTAAAAATCAGTAGAAAAGTTATAAAAAAGAACTTGGTATGCCAAGTTTTTTTAAATAATTTTTTTAAAGTTTGTAACTTTTAGTGAAAATTAAAATTTTAACTTGTTTGTTTGTTGTACACTATATTTATAGATGCTTTAAAGGAAATATTTCAACTCATTAAATAATGGAAGGATTTGAAAGAAATGTTTGAACTTAAAATTTTCTGTGTACTATTCAATTAAAATGAAAGATTTAAAAATCATTCTCTGTTCAGTGTGTCTACCAATCATTCTCTGTTCAGTGTGTCTTTCACAAGTTTTACATCGTGAAAGAAATTTTCTAGAGATACAGATCACAAGTGTTCATCTCTATTATCTGTCAGCAAAGAATGATTTTAAGAAGAGCATATTATAATTTATAGCTTTATAATCATGTCTATAAATTGTTATATTTATGCTATTTTCTAATGTTTTTCTTTTAAAAGTACTTCATTTGTTTTATTAAATTTTTTAAATTTAAAACATTGGTGATAATTTTTTACTAGGAAGTCAGTTCTTTGTGGCAGCGCTTCTGGTGCTCTTGGACAATTTTTAGCTAGTCCAACTGATCTTGTTAAAGTTCGAATGCAAATGGAAGGACGAAGAATATTAGAAGGGCATCCACCGAGGTAAATTCAAAATTTGATCCATTGATATCATACTTGATTATCTACTTTTAATAAACAAAATAGGATAATTTAGTCTAGAAATACAAAATAATGAAATTCTAAATGCTCTACAATTTTTATGATGTTTTGGAACATAATTCTTGTGTTATAACAGAAAGCATCTAAACTATATATATATATATATATATATATATATATATATATATATATATATATATATATATATATATATATATAAACTTTTTACTGTTTAGGTAATATATTTATGTTTTAATTATTTCATATTATTAAACTATATAAATTGCAAGTTGCATTTCATTATTTCAAAACCTTGTGAGGCATTCTATAATTTTAATACTTGTACATCTACATCTATAATTAAATAAAACTGTTATAATGTTTTCAATTTGTCTTACCTAAACTCAATACAGTTGTATTATTTCCTCTTTAAAACTCTTTAGCTAATAGAAAGAAACCTTATTCTAGTACTCAAATTATACTTTTGATTTTTGTAATTTATGTTAAAATTTTCAAAATTAATATTTGTGGATCAGCATATTAATTTATTTCATCATTCATATTTAGCACTGACATCTTTAATGCTTCTAGATAGGTTTAAAATAATCCTATGTTAATAATAATTAAATGTAATTGTATCCATTTTCTTGTTTTACATTAATGAATATTAAAATTGAACAATTTGAAGGTGATTTTACTTTGAAGAATGTGAAATAATTTATGCATTTAAATCAATTAATAGTTGATTTATAAAATTTCTCCTCTTAGCTAAATATAAAATATATAAGGAATGATTGTTTAATAATATGCCTTTTTATTTTAGCAACTTAATACAAACTGTCTAATTTTTATACTAATTGCTAAAATATTTCTCTAGATTTTTAATGCAAGTTAGGAAAAAGGCAGTTCAAGTAAATGGATTGCTATTTTAGATTACTGTTAAGTTGCTAGATTTAACTTTTATTTTGTCTATTAAAGTTTTTAAAATATTTTAATTAGTAATTACAGTAGAAAATGATTGGAAATATTTTTGTACAAAAATAATCCATATAAATTTTGTCATTTTTTATGGTATGGATACATTATTTTCATTGCTCAATGAATATTATCATCCATTGTAATTTCATAACAAAACCTTTGAAGTTAAAATTAATGTTCTTTTAAAAAAGTTTCTTATTTCATTAAAGCTGCTTTCTTGTTTATTGTATTTGTAAAAATTGAAAATATCAACTTGAGTGAAAAACATAACAGGTTAAAAAATAATTAGATAACATTTTTTCCTTTAGAGTGTGAAGTACTTAAAAATTCTTTTTACTATAACAGCAACTTGGTGGAAGCTTCATTATGCTATCATAAAGTAAATCATATGTTATTGATAAGTGGACAAATGATAGAAAAAATTTACTAAGTGATGTTGGAAATTTTTATTTAAATAGTAACTGCATCTTTTAGTGAAATGGGCCTCTTTGTTTATAAAAAGATAAAAATTTTTTTTCAATATTGCAAAAAGATTTTAAATAGAAGGAATATAAAATCTTATAGGACCTTATAATGTAAAATTTGTAAATAATATTATATGAAATTAATTTGATAGAATATATGTCATAAAAAAATTTGGTTAGTTTGAAATATTAATAATAATTCAAATCATAATTGTGAAAAAACAGCATTAATACTGTATTGTAAAATGTATTTTACTTATTTTAGAAAATCTTCACTCCTGAGATTTAATGGCCATTATAAATAATATAGTTTTATATTTAAAAGGAAGTGCTTTTTTTTTATCAGTTCTATTAATAAAATTAATATATGCTAGAGTAAATGCTTTTAATTTTATACGTTTTTTATTGTACAATTTTTTCTCTGTAAAAGTATATTTATATTTAATTTATATTTAAAAAAATTCAGAAATTTTTTCTTCTAGATTTCCATAATATCTATTTTTTATGATAAAAATAATCATGTGTTGCATTCGAAGGTGTTAATAGAATGATTATGAAATTCCTAATTTTAATTTTTCAGGGTCAAAAGTACATGGCATGCTTTTCGAAACATCATTGCAGAGAGTGGATTTAGGGGTCTTTGGAAAGGATGGGTACCAAATGTCCAGAGAGCAGCATTGGTGAATATGGGAGGTATATGATACATTTTATAAGTTCAATAAATTTTTTTTTTCATAAAATATATGGATAGTTTTTTTTCCTTTTTTAGATCTTACTACATATGAAAATAGCAAGCATTTCATTTTGAGAAATTCAAGTTTGAAAGACAATTGGCTAACCCATATGCTAGCAAGGTAAAGATGTATAATTCAAGATATTTTGACAAAAACGGTTTTTTTTTTTTTTTTTTTTTTTTTTTTATTAAAATATTCAAATTTTGAAAAAGTAATCAATAGAAAGAAAAAATTAACTGATCATGTTAAATTTCAATCAAGTCATGTGATAAAATGTTTAATTGAATTGAATCTCAAAATAGAGCCTTTATCATAAAAACATTGCAAGCATTTCACTAAGAATTTTTTCATCATGAAAAAAGTTTATTATGATTTTTATACTTTCATTCTTTTCTCTTTTTGTTCTCAATAGTACATTTTTAAACAATGCGATAGCATGTTCACATAAAAATTTATATACATATTAGTGGAAGATGCATCCTGCTAAAATTAAGTATTTATTATGTTTTATTGAAAATCTAGACATGTGTTATATTTATTTTCTTACTATTAACATATGAAAAAACCGCCAAAAAGATTCTTTGATTACCTAGATAATATATGTTTTATTCAAGAAGATAATCAGCTGCTCACTATAGTTGGTAGATGTGCTTTTTTGTTCTAACTTTTCTGTAAAAAAATTCTGTATGCTATAAATGAGTAATTTGCAACTTTAGTCATCCTACATTGTGCTCATCTATGTTTAAAAAATTACCAAACATAAATTAGAAGCTATAATGTGTAATTTTTCTAAATTTTTAATAAAATGTAATAAAAAGTAGGTATAAAGATATAAAGAAATTCAATAATATTTAATTAACATATTTTCAGAATTCTGTAACATACATCTGCATACGAAATAAAAAACGCTTCCTAAGGTGGACTGGAGTATGCATGCCCATTTTAATTGAAGGTACTAAAGGATTCAGTCAGTCCAAAATTTTAATTTTTGTCAGTTTGTTTTGAGTGTGTGCTTAGGAATGTTGTGTTATAATATCAGATAACATAGACTTAAAAAAAGTAAAGGTGGCGCAGGAAGTAAATGCTACTAAATTGTGCACAGAATCAGATTGAAAAATATTTTTCATCCCTAGGAAAGAATATGAAGATCAAATTGAAACTGCTAAAAAATATGAAGGTAGATTGCCAAAAATTACATTGTTTTTATGATGAAATAAAATTTAATTTAATTTAGAGTCAATGCTTCTTCTTCTTAAAATTAGGTTTGTATGTCATTGGCCAAATTTGCTTTTATCAGCATTTTTTACTGCTAACTCCAAACCCAATGTTTCCTAGTTCCAGTTGCTCAGGTCACCCACTTTATTAATAAACTCTGATAACCCTTTAATGGATTCTAGGTGTAGCTCTCTAGTATGGATGATGCCTAAAGAAGTTAATCTAGGGAGGGCAAGAGCCTCACATTCGTAAATGATATGCTTGGCCGTTTCCTCTTGCTTATGACATTTTCTGCAGATAGGGTCTTTCTGAAACAGTCCCATTTTATGGAGGTGTTTTCTGAAATAATTGTGCCCAGTTATGAAACATACAATTAAACGTATCTTCTGCCTAGAGCATCTTAGAATTTCAGAGGCAATCCTCACTGATGATCCACAGATCATACTTTTAGCGTGGGTTTGACCAAGAGTGTTGAGCCAAGCTTTATAATCTTCTGTTTTTCCCATCTAAGAACATTGGTTTTTGTGGTCTTCAAATTGATCCCACAAAAAGATTCTGCACTGATGGGAACAAAAGACTATCCTTGTTAAGCAAGTTCATCAGCCCTATCATTACCTTTGATACCTTTGTGACCTGGTTCCCATACATGGATTACCTTGTTTCTAGTTGTCAGTTCTGTAAAAAGGTTTCTGCATTCCAAAATCATTTTTGATTTGATTTTGAAAGAATTGAGCGCTTATAAAGCAGCTTGACTGTCACTAAAAATGAGAATCATCTTACCATGGTAGCTCTTCCTCTTATTTAGTCACAGACAGTGGATAATGGCCAAAACTTCTGCCTGAAAGACCTAGCATATCGCCCAAGGCTTACAGATAAGCTAGTCCTTGGTGACACGCAACATACTCCCAGTCCTGAGAGGCTGTTTTGCAGTGATCCATCTGTGTACCAGATTAGATCTCCTGCTTTAGTTTTGAACATGTTGTTGTCCCATTCGTCTCTAGTTGGAAAAACTATTTCAAATGTTTTTTCAAACATGTATGATTTTTCCATGATATCCGAGGGTATCAGGAAGGTGGGATCTTGAATTTTCCCGATAATTCCCCTGTGCTTTTTGGCAACAGGCAGGTCGTACCGTTGGTTTAGTAACTTCATTCTGAATGCAGTCATTCTGGCAGTGCTGAAGAGGAAGATGTATAAGGGAGTCAGATCCAACATAACTTCCAATGTCTAATTGGCGCGGTTGACATTGCTCCTGTGATGCAGAGACAGGCCAGTCTTTGTAGACCTCCTAGTCTTTTAATCACAGTCTTCTGTTGCATCTTACACCACCAGATCACACAGGCATATGTGAAAATGGGCCTGACAATAGCTATGTACATCCAAAACATCAGTTTTGGATGTAAATCCCAGTTTTTAACAATCATTCGCCTGCAAATCATAATGCTTTTCTTTGCTTGGTTAATTCTATCATCAATGGTATGCTTATCCCAGGTGATTTTTTGGTCCATATAAATGCCCAGATGCTTCACCTCTGAAGCCACATTGATTTCAACATCAAAAAGTCTTGGTACGAAAAAACCCTCCCGTTTCCTTTTGCATGTAAAAGGTACAAGATATGTTTTCTGAGGATTAACCATGAGGTCCCTATCCATGCACCATTGACCTACATAACTTTGAGCATCCTGCATGATATGACAAGTTATATCAAAATCTTTACCAAAGATAAGGATGACAATGTCATCAGCATATCCTTGCTTATAGTAGCCCCTATCATTTAGATATTTTTAAGGCTATTTACAACTAGGTTCCAAAGTAATGGTGAGAGAACACCCTCCTTATGGACAACCTCTAGTAGTCTTTTTTTCAAATGATTCACCGAAGATGCTCATTTGTATACATCTATCCGATATCAAGGCCTCAATCCAAGTACACAGAGTCTGATTAATCCCTGCCCCTCTAAGTGCATTGAGGAGGAATAGATGGGAAGTGTTATCAAAGGCACCTTGGATGTCGAGGAAAGTAGCCAAGGCAATTTCTTTTTGATCCAGAGTGGTTTCAATCTTAGAAACTAGCTGATGTAAAGCAGTTTCAGTAGATTTGCTGCATTGATAGGTAAATTGAAGAGCATGCAAGGGACTGTTACTACCCAAGTTATCTCTAATATGCCGATCAATAATTTTCTCCATAATTTTAAGAAAAAATGAAGAAAGACTGATAGGCTCATAAGACTTGGCCTGGTCATAGGTGTTCTTGCCAGGTTTAGGAATGAAAACAATCCTGGTCTTCTGGAATATCTTTGGTAATTTTTTCCAGTCCATCCTAACTGGGTCTCTGAACATGCGATCCAAACACATATTAGAGTGAATTTCAAAATGAATGTTTTGATGGTCTGAACCAGAAGGTTTGCCATCTACTTTCCAATTTTTGCTAATTAGCGTTGTCGCTATAGTAATATCAATTACTTCAAATCGATTGGAAGTAATGAAAGTAGGTTCGTTGCCCTCATTTAGAATATCTAACCTGTAGTTTAGAATGAATTCTAAAAGGCACTCAACTCTTTTATTTGTGTCCTTGCTCCCCAGACAACATGGTGAGCATTACAGTCTAGTCCTAGGATTATCTGTAAATTGTAGTGTCTGCAAAAGTTCATGAGCTTATGCAGGAATGGTCAGGTGGAGTCTTTTCTTTATAGGGGTAGGTACACAGAGTCAAAAACAATTTCTCTGTCCCCTCCCTCTATGTTGAGCCTGACTTTCACAGCTGTCAGGTCCCTAAGGATAAATTCAGAGAGGGGTAAAACTTCAATGCTTTTATGTAAAAGTATGTAAGTTCTAGCATTACTATTGGTACAATAGATAAGCTTACCTTTAATTCCTTTGAGGCCACTGATTCTCTACCTAACCAGCCAGGGTTCTTGAATCAGGGCCAGGTGTATATCCCCAGCAAGAAACTTCTTACTGAGTTAGTGGTACCACTTCTACTGTGGTGGAGGTTAGCTTGAACTACCTTCACCTCCATCAGCAGGAGTAGGTTTGTCAAGAACTTTTGCTTGCACTTGGTGAAGTCTGATATGAAATTTATATCCCCTTGCACCAAATGTCATAGCATCTAGTTCAGGTACGCTAAGAACGATGGTCTGCCCAGATGGGTTGTTCTTGATGTTAAGAACGTTCCGTTGGAGTGACCCCACCGTTCTGTGCCTCGATTTTTCACAGGATCTTTTTAGGCGCCAGTTTACTGCAGATTTCCGGCAGTTTTGCATTTATCTTGGTGGTTCTGACAAGTTTCCTTGCCTTACTCACCAAGAGTTTTTGTTCCTGCCAGGGGCTTATATCATTGACAGTCTGTTCCAGCTATTTTGAGCTCCCCAGATCTGCACAGTTGGCAATAAGTACCCCATTCTCAACTTTACAGGATAGGAAGGTTAGGGCAAAACCTTCCTCATTCCTTCCTATTTTCTTGGTTAATAAGAGTTCCAGGTCAGAGGCCTGTTCCTCGGTTAGCCGTTTTTCCGGATGGCCGTCTATGAGCACAGTCATCTTGACCACCATGAGAGCTTTCCTGTAGGTAAATACCTCAGATCCTTCTCTCTTGGCAGCCTTTCCCCTGGTCCGTCCAGTTGACGGGACGCTTTTCGACTTTGGTTTCCTCGGGTTTTTAAACCCAAGTCCCCTCGTCGATTTTGCGTTCCTTCACCAGCTTCTTCTGGGCACCAGTATGTCTTTTTTAAATCTTGATTCTGGTCACAGAGTCAGTCATGCTAGAGATAGCTTCTTGACTCTCACCAGAAGATGGTTTGGAGGTCATTTCTACCTCCTGTGAGGGATTCATTGCTGCTTCTTTACTAGATTGTCTCTGGGTTTCCTTGCCTTTTTCAGCAAAGTCTACTTCAAATGCTTCAGTTGCAAATGCAGAAAGGTTTGTTAGTTATTTTGTCTTTTCAGCCATAAGATAACAATTAATATGCTCAAGTAATACAACAGTCCACCCAGCATTGCCTGAGTAACTGGGCAAAGCAAAAAAGCTCTAGAAGTTCGCCAGGCAACTAGAGGCTCTGTTAAGACACCATTACCGCGGTGCCAAATAGCCCTAGGCACAAGTCGCTTAACACCAGGGTCTCAGGAACTGGTTCGCGGCCTCTGATTTGAAGGCTATCCTGTCATTCCTATAGCACGTTCGGCTATCCACACCTGCCAACGCGCCTGGTAGCTGCTCAGGCCCTAGGAAGCTAATGCTACTTTCATCAACATATAATTACTAGAATTTATCTGCTGTATCAACATCCAACAATGATGCTCAGAAATAAAAATAGTTTAATTAGCTTTCAATAACGATGTTATCCCACCTTAAATATAGGTGAGGTCTGTCGATCGAGATATTTATGTACACGCGTTTTAAAAGATAGAAATTTTTAAAGAAGAAAACTAAAGTTCTGGAATGGTTAAGTGAATCATCCCATTTTTAGGAACACTAAAAAAAAGTTGGAACATAGAAGCATTTTCCAATTTTTTGGAACACAAAAGCATTAATTTCATTTGACTAAAGAACTCTCATGATATTTAGATGGAATGTGAAAAAATTTACTGGTTAACTTAGTCTTGTTAATTCTCTGCTTATATTATGGCTATTATTTTCGAAACAAAACAATATTCAGCTTACTATTAAATATTGTAACTTTTTCTTGTATTAAAGCAATTATTTCAATAGAGATTAGAACTTTTCTTTACAAGTTGTCAAATTTAATCTTGATATTTTATAAATTCATAATCTTTACAAATAACTAATTATGTGTACCATATATAAGATAGCTTAAAATAGTTAACAACTTACTTATTTAATTAACATATTTAGCATACAGGAAAAATTACAACCAAAAATATTTCATCTGAAAATTTTTATGAACTATTATAAGTTCACAACTAGTTTTATTTTTTTAAATATAAGTTTTCCTTTTGGAAGCTAATGTATATTTTTACCAGCATTTCCTGATTAAAAATGATTCAAGTTAAATGAAAATTAATTATAATCTTCCAAGTTAAAAATTTCCAACGAAATTTACTAAGCCATAAATAATATCTTTTTTATGTTTAATTGATGTGAATTATTTCATATCATTAACTCTTCTGCAAAATACTGACTTTTAATTTCATTCAATTTTATAGAATTCCTTAATGTTTTTGAATTAGCATGTTGCAGAATCCCAAATCCATAAAGCTATTTAATGAAATTCCTTCTGAATTTACATCTTATTTTAACAGTTGAATAAACTCCATGTTTAAAATATTTATGAGACATAGTGAATATTGTTTTTCTGTTATTTTGCTCTTGGAATATAAAAGCTAAAAAATTGTTTTCATTTTCAGAATAACAAAATATTCTGAAAAATATTAAATTAACATTTAACTTTTTCTGCTATTAAATATTTGTTAATGAAGAAAGAAAGGACATAGTATGATAAGTAAATCCATATTGTTTTTTTTCATATATAGCTCATGTATTTCATATATAGCTCGAGCATTTAGTTTTTAGAAAATGCAAACACTGATTTTTATGTATTCATTTTAAATAGTGAATTTTCTTTTCACACCAAAACACATTAAGGCTTCAGTTATATATTAATATACATGTTGTAATAAAATAGGTTTACTATATTGTTCTAAAAATTATACATTACATTAGCAAAAAGCTAATCATTAACTAGATTATTCTTTTGTTAAACTTTTGCACTGTTTTATTACAATTATGATGCTTTATTTTTCATCTTTCAAATAATTGTTTTCAATATTTCAAAATTGATTATGCAAATATAATAAAGCTGTTGTATAATTTAAAGTCATTGTGTAATAATTAATGTGATTTAAAATAACCCAAATATGATTTAGTTTAAATTTGTTGTATTTAAAATATTGCATCATTGTTATGCTGTGTAATAGAATAAATTAAAACTGGAAAAAATTCTTTATTAGTTTTTATTTAGTGAGAACACACATAAAAAATTCATTATAGCAAGTTAAATTTTTGCATTTCTTAAAAAATATTATAGATGTAAATGTTTTTTCAAATTATTTTTTTAATGTGAAAAATTGTCACTGGAAACAATGGGAAGATCTAAAACAAAGTATGTTTATATCCATGATTTATTAACGTTTAGCATTATATATTTTGTTTATTATACTGTTACAGTCAAATTACTATTTTTGTACAATATATAACAGTCTTCAAATATATGTATATTTAATACTCTGAAATTCAAACCAAAACATTTTCCACTTTGCAGTAGTTGCTCCGGTTTAGTTGCTGCCACATTGGGTACGCCTGCGGATGTAGTGAAAACTCGCATTATGAATCAACCTACTGATTCAAATGGAAAGTATGTATAAATTTATGTTTTAGGATTACTTTAATTGAAGTTGAATATTTTATTGCTTTTTTATAATTTAGTTTTTTTTAAAAACATTTTAGGGGATTATTTTATAAGTCTTCTATTGATTGCTTAGTAAAAACTGTGCAAGAAGAGGGATTTATGGCATTATATAAAGGATTTGTACCAATATGGACCAGAATGGTAAGAATTTCAAAAAATACTAGGATTAGAAGGATGTATTGCAGTCAGAATTAAAATGAATGATAAAAGAGCATTTTCATAAATAAAATAATAAATAATTTCAAAAGATAAAATAAAATATCAACTATTTTTAATTATGGAAAATAATTATGTATAAAATTGGCTAATTTTTATACTAATTTGGAAGCTTGTTTAAAAAACATTTAACTATTTCTAGGCAGTTTCACAAATATATATTTACTCTAAAAGAAATATTGTACTAAATGTAATAAATTTTCATCTTTATGATTAGAGTGAAATTCGATAAACCTTAAATCAATATCAAATCGTGAGCAAATATGAAGTTAGACTATACATTTTTTGTTGTACTATGTTTGCCTTTACTTTCAACATAATAAAAAAATATGTCCTGCAACCTTTTCCTTGACTTTTTTCTAACAATTCTGATCTTAAAACATACTTTTAGAAATCTGTTTAACACATTTAAAGTTTTACATTTCCTTTCTTCTAGTTAAAAAATTTTACAGTGGATATTTTTGAAATTAGTTTAAATAGGTCTAGCTTAGTAAATTAATAAAAACTTTACATTAGTTTCAGCATTTCTAATTGTGAAGATAATCTAGGAAATATTTTCTGAATGTAGTAATTATTATATTTTAGATTACATTGAATCACTAATCCTATCATATTAAATGTTCTTTTTTAGGCACCTTGGTCTATCACATTTTGGGTGACATATGAAGAACTACGACGACTTTTTGGAGTGTCATCATTTTAATATACAGTGCACATAGAACATTTTGTACGTTTTTAGATTTACTATTTGTATAGTTGTTCATGTCCATTGGGCTATATCAAGAAGTGATACATTAAAAAACATTTATTTTACATTATTTACAAATGTTATAAAGTTGAATTTTACAAATGTAGTTTTTGTAAATAGAAGAAAATAAGTTATCAAATTTTTAATTTGATGCCTTTGCTGGGTCTTCTTCAGTTTTTACTCCTTAGAAAACTTATAAGCTCATTCAGATTGCACAGCCATTTTGTATTGACTGCAAAGAAAGTTAAGAATTTGCATGTCTCGACAGCGTCTGTTCAATCGCTTAAAATGCCTATCTGCAAAAAAAAAAAAAAAAAAAAGTTTATATATTTTTAAGAGAAATAAGTCAAATACTCATACAGACTCAAATAAAATTCTATGAGATTTCTACCTATTAATGTCAACAAAATAAATTTCACAGTTACACTAATGTTTTAATACTAATATGCACAGAAGAACTTTTAATAACTTACTTAGTAATGCTTATTATTGGACGATATATTAACTTATTGAGAATTTAAAAGATGTGATAATAATTTGCAAGTAAAATAAATACTGACAAAGCTTTAAATCAGAAGTTAAAAATTTATTTAATTAACATAAAGGACTTTTTTTTATTAAAGTATAAGACTTCATCTATACAAATTTTAAAATTATGTGACGAATTCAATGAGAAGTCAATAACTACTCTGATATGATTGGCCAAATATGATATAACAAGACAACAATAAAAACTGAAACAAAGAACTAGTATTTGGAAAACTGCCTTTATAAAATTTGAAAGTTTACATTTTAACTAGAAGCTCTCAATTTTGAATTTTTATTGACAATCATATTATGAGCCATGTTAATTTTATTTTTGACCTTGAAAAATGAATATTGTTTTTTTATTAGCATGCATGTTTTCCAACATTGCTGCTTAATTGACTAATTATGGTTAATTAATCAGCAGTGACAATAGTATTTAAATATGTTAATTTAAAATAAATTCAAGATGTTTTTACTTACCCAAGTATGGTAGAGCATCTCTTATATAAGAAGAAATATTTGGTAGTTTCAACAATTCTTCACAATCATGACTGTTGTAAATTAAATTGAAAATTAAAACAGCTGGATAGCAAGTTTTAGCATTTGTAAGCCATTCAATGGAAAATTTTAGTAATGATTCTGAAAGTAAAAAGATATTGCAATACATTACAAAAGAATTCTAATTTTAGAAAACTATTTTATCAATCATCGTTGATAAATTAATTTTCCTATTGATAGTATTCTAGTAGTGTAAGTTAAACAGATTATACTTAATATCAAAAAAGAGATGGGAAAACTTTGCCTTTTTAAATATAACAAATAGCATTTATGAAATCATTTTTCCCCCATCACATACACGTTAAATTAGCAATTTCTGAAAATTATACACTATTATTTTACAAGATATAATTTTTATTGGTTCATAAGTGCAATTAAAATGAAATTATTTTAGAACGAATTTTTAAGTCAAAACATGTGGAAGGAAGACAAAGTTTTGCATTTTAAAACTGAGTTTTTCATAGAAATGCAGCTAAAATAGCATACTAATCAGTATATTATGTTTTTATTGCACAATCAGAGCCAATTTATAATTGAGTAATCAATACGGAAATTGCAAAAAAAATAATAAAGATTAAATTTGGAAGCTATAAACAATTATTTATAAATTTGTAACAATGTCTTAAAATATCTCCGACAGATCGGAAATACTCACATTTTGGGCAAAAATTGCAGCATTTACAGTTGTTAAAATCGGGTTTTCTATTGATTTAGTGATTTGGCGAGAAATGTATACTTCTGGAAACATTCATCACCTAAACTCTAGGACCAATATTTAGCGAGATAACCTAGCAGCTTCCAGAATCTTGGCGAATTTGGTAGATTTAACCACCAAGTCAGGTATAAATACCGCAGCCCAACATAGGAGTGTCAGAAGCGAGTTTGAAGAGTTGATGCCGCGTGTCACAAGAAAAATGGATATAGATTTAATGTAAAGTCTTCTTGAAAAATTAACGGAGCAGATGGCTGAGATGTAAGCTAGACAATAAGAGATTAAAACCGAGATGACGAAAGAGAAAAAATCTGGAAAACTCCTGTTATCAAAAAGCGGGTGAAATTCTACAAAAATTGGACATGAGGAGCCCAACGTGGCATTTATGCCTTCCCTAGCTACGATTAAACTCTCAACATTCGATGGAAAATCATCCTGGCAAGTATACAAGACACAGTTTATGATGGTAGCGGAAGCTAATGGATGGAATCCCCGAGACCAAGCTTTTCATCTGGCGACTTCTTTAAAAGGAGATGCAGCCGACATCCTCGAGACGCTTCCGGAAGAGCAGAGGCACGATTTCCAAGCATTATCAAGTGCACTTGAGCTGCGGTTTGGATAAAAGTGCACTAAAGAATATAACAGACTACAGTTAAAGTCCCGCTATCAAAAAGCGGGTGAAAGTCTGCAAGAATTGGCTGCCGATATTCAGCGACTTTCCCGTTTAGTATTTTTGGACTGCCCAGCTGAGACACGTCAAGAACTGGCTCTCCATTACTTCATCGATAGTGTGCGGGATCCGGAGATACAGAAAACACTTAGACTCGCCGATGTCAAAAATATCGGATCTGCCCTAGTCTACGCACTTAAGATAGAGGCTGCCCAGCAGGCCGCGCGTAAAGACGGCACTCAATCAGAACCGTCTGTTACTAATACAGAATATAATCTAAGAAAAAAAATTTAAGATCTGCGGCGAAAATTCAGTGTTAGACTTACGGTTTTGGGCAGTCTCTTCGGACAAACCAAAAGATGGTGGAAATAATCTTCCACCACAGCAGGGAAGGATTCTACGAATTCAGGAGTTTGAAATACGTCGTCACAAAGGAACTTTTCATGGAAATGCTGATGCAATATCAAGGAAACCGTGAAATGGAAGCTGCCGTAATTGTTCTAGAGTAGAAAAGAACTATCAATTAGTAAATCCTTCGGTACGCCAAGTTGCTGTTTCACTGCCATCGAAACCAGATCCATGGAGTGATGAAGGGCTTAGAGAAGCCCAAAAAGAAGACCCAGATATAAATCCAATTTTTGTATTAAAATAATCTTTCAGTATGAGACCAAGTTGGCAGAGCATTTCCACCTACAGTCCAGCTACTAAACAATATTAGGCTCTTTGGGACTCACTCCATAATAGAAATGGCGTGTTATACAGGAAATGAGAGTCCGATGATGGACGTAATTTCAAATGGCAGCTTGTTCTTCCAAAATCAAGAATTTCAGATGTTTTGAAAGAATTGCATAGTAGCTCAACTGGAGGCCACTTCGGAGTAATGAAGACTCTACAGAAAGTTTGAGAACACTTCTATTGGAGGGAAACTAGACAAGATGTAGAGAAATGGTGCCAATCTTGTGATGACTGGGCAGCACATAAGGGACCAAAGAAACGTAGCCGAGGAAGGTTGCAGCGGTATAATGTAGGAGCAGCTTTTGAGAGGATAGCATTGGATATTTTGAGCCCTTTACCACGATCTTCAAATGGCAATAAATGCATCCTAGTTGTCATGGACTACTTTACTAAGTGGACTGAAGCGTTTTCAATCCCTGATCAAGAAGCAACTACAGTAGTCGAGGTTCTAGTGCAGCAATGGGTTTCCAGATTCGGCACACCCTTACAAATTCATTCAGATCAAGGGACAAATTTCACCTCTGCTGTATTTAAAGGAATGTGTCAAATTCTCGGAATAGACAAGACGCAGACCAGGCAATTAAATCCGCAATCGGATGGCATGGTAGAGAGGTTTAACCGAACCATCTTAAATAATCTTTCACTTATGGTTTCCAGAAATCAGCAAGATGGAGATTTGAAGCTACCACTGTTTCTGATTGCATATCGCATTGATGTCCATGAGACTATCGAATATACTCCATCACAAACGAATTTTGGTCGCGAACTTCGTCTCCCTTGTGATTTTCAGTTTGGTCGTCCACCGGATACATCTTCATCGCCAGAGGAATATCTTTGAGACCTTCAGGCACGTCTTGAAGATGTCCATAACTTTGCTCGAGACCGAATCAACCTGACGACCGAAAGAATGAAGACAAGGTATGACGCAAGAGCCAAAGGACGTGAATTTCAGGAATGTGACAAAGTTTGGTTGTAAAACCCGATTCGACGTAAAGCGCTTTCGCCAAAGTTGCAAGCCAACTGGGAAGGTCCCTACACATTCCTAAGCCAAATAGTTGGCGCTCTTGCCTTCGGTTCAATAGTTCGTGGGTTCGAATCCCACCTTGGGCATGGAAGTTTGTAGTGATTCGGAATCCACTTTAAGGTCCTGATCTAATAAGCCCTCGTGTGCAATAAATGACCATGGAGCGACAAACTACACAGTCCTAAAAAGACTGAATGATGTCGTATAAGGAAATCATTTTCTTTAAAACCAAAGGTAGTACATATGATAGATTAGCTCCTTATCGTAATGTAAAGTAAAAATTAGTATACCATAGTCTGTAAATAGTATAGATAATTTTAATATTTTCTATTTTTCTGTATTTGTATTTTTAATTGTTTGTGTATGTATTGTGTTATGTATCCTCTTAAAATGTAAATTCGTTTATTAAATTTGGCCTATCAGGTGATTGTACTGCCCGTGGCGTGCAGTCCTTGAGTGAGGGGCAATGTTATAAATTTATAAATAGTTATTGTATATGTCTGTAAAATATCTCAGACAGATCGGAAATACTCACATTTTGGGCAAAAATTGCGGTATTTAGACATGCTATACACGTTAAAAGCGGGTTTTCTAATGATTTGGTCATTTGGCGACATTTGGCAAGATTTTTGGCGACTTAGCGAGAAATAAATACTTTTGGAAACATCCATCACCTAAGCTCTAGGACCAATATTTAGCGAGATAACCTAGAAGCTCCCAGAACCTTGGCGAAACTGATAGATTTCTCCGCCAAGTTGGGTATAAATACCGCAGCCCGACATAGAAGGAATTAGTTTTGTGAAGACAGTCAGTGACGGCGATTAGTCGTGACTGCTAGTCTACAGAAGCTGTTCTGTGTCTGAGGTATTTGAGACCAGTGATTGGAAGCTGTTACTTATTGTATTCGACGAATTGTAGCTGTATAATTGTGATTGTTACAGCTGCTTATATCTTGTGGAATTTTTACGAATAAAAGTCTTGTGTTCATTGAGTGGTTGCTTTATTCAACTCTCAATCCACACAAACCCTGAAGCTCGATACAATATGATACTCTATGCTGCCAATTTTACCAATGATAAGATGCAATTAAAATAATTACTCCAAAAAAGCCTCATCTCAAAACAAACACTTTACTAGATTTCAAATTTTTAAAACTAGTGATTTTGATATCAATAATTTAGAATTAATAGCACTTCATTGAAGGATAAGATGAGGAATTACAAAAACTACAATCAAGAGAGGGACTTTCTGAATAAAAATAATTTTTGTAATATTTGTCTTTGATTTTTTACTCATAGTGGGAAAGATTCAGAAAATAACATGGATTTTACAGATATTGAGCCAGAGAAATAAAAATAGGCACGTATTAGAAGCTCTGAATTTGCAAAACACAAATTATATTACAAAATTTTTGACCCAAGTACAAAAATTATTATGACAAATGACCAAAAAACATTGAGTGAACCATCCTTAAGCAATAATAATCAATCACTAATATGAGCTACTCACTACAAAAAGTTCAACTTTACATCTGATTGAATATGAATGCTCTATTACAAATGAAGCTTAATGTAAATGGGATTTCTGAATAGTATAAGCACTACTATAAAATTATAGCATACTCAGTGTATTGACTATATCCCCTTCCGATTATGATTTATTTCTATTGATATACAATATCCTACATTCTGTAATATTTCTACATGGTTGATGTGCCAAAAAAATGATAGGGTCAAAAAATATATCATTGTATGTTGCTGACATTCATCAGTTACCAACAATGGAAGGTGTTTCTCACTGATGAATAAATGCATTGTTGCCAGTGCTAAATTACAATAGTTTCTCTGAAATGTGCTTTAAACTTATAACCACATCAAATGAAAATAAAAAATTCAAAATGTTTCAAGTACAGAGTTTGTGTTTTGCCATTTCAATTTAATGTTTCTGTTTGCTCTAGTTATAATTAAAATTATCCTTTTATACAATAGAGAGAATAATTCACTTCAGATTTCTGCTTTAAAATCAAGATTATTTTCTTCAGTAGCATTCTCAGCAGGATGTCTATTGTAAAGCAGTTTTGTGTCTGCAGAATAAGTTGCCTTATGCAAAAACTTTTAGTAGATACTGGGTTGTATTCATGTGTAGCAGGAGGAAACATGGAAATCCCCTAAATACCCATTGTGAGTCATACAGGGAGAGTAGTCTTAGTAATTCTCATCTTTAAAATACAAAATGAATTTCATTAACCTAAATTTCATAGTTATAAAGTACACTTATTTTTTTAAAAAAAAATTTAGACACATTTTTACCTTTTTGATCTTGCCTTAGTGATAAAAACACATTTTCAAATATATTTTCACCATTTTCTTTATGTAGGATTTCTGCAAAGTTTATAAATAAGAATGAATATGAGCAGTATGTTTTATGGTATTTTTATAAATGCATTTGATACTGTAAAATATAAAATACAATCATTACTATGAAACACATTTTGACAAATGTAATAATCAAACTTGTAAAGGTAGAAATTGCTTATTAATTCACAAGGTAAGTGCACAAGTAAAATTAAAAAAAAAAGTAACAGCTAATGTACAAGAGAGTTTTATTAAAAAAAAACTGAATATTTTTTAAAATTAACTAATATTTTACATCAAGCATACTTAAAAGATATAAAATAATGTTTGATGTATGTATACAATTCTTAAATAAGCGTGACTACAAAATAAAAAGTTAAACTAGTCTTTTAGAACAAGAGAACTGAGTTAACTAAAACATTATAGCATAAAGTGGATTCTAAATCATTACAAACTATAGACTGGATTTAATTCACAACAAGGAGTAAAATTTAAAAGCTACTGAACTGTAGGTCACAAAATTAAGTATTTAACACAATTAGCTTGATTTCTTATGTTAGAAAATTCAAAGAAATGCAAGAAGTAACACTAAATATTCAGACTTATTGAAAGAAAATTTAAAAAATTCTTTAAATGTATGTATTTAAAAAATAAGAAATATTAAGATAAAAGTGAACATTCAAGGTTATAATATTACTTCATTTCATTTGGGAATTTTTATCAAAAGATCAAAAGCTACCATATTTTAAAGTCAGACTTTAATCTTTGACAAGAGATTATTTTAAAATAATTCAAACATAGGTAGCACTGCTAAATTTATGAAAAATTACAGTTGTTTCTTGAACAGATTTAAGCAGGAATCAGTAGGATGGTTGGATTTCATAGTGCAAGATCCAAAATTGAACAACAGGAAAAAGCGTATAGGAGCTACAGGTGAAAAATTCTGAAAGAAAGGAATTGGCCTGGTGATTATTTTTTTGCAACATGACATGGTGTTATTAGGATGTATGAACAAATCCATCCAAATTTTCAACAGAAATTACATCTTGACCAAAGCAACTTTGGTATTAGAAGGCTGTTTCAAGGTGCATTTATATCAAATGGTGAATTTTGATTTACACTTTCACAATAAGTTTTCATGACATCTATAGAAATTCAAATTCATAATAATTTTGATGGATCTAAAAAAAAAAAAAAAAAAAAAACTTTTTTTCTTAGTGACTTTGAGAAACATTGGGGATGGATACTGAACAAGGAATCAAATATAGTAAATCAGAAATGCTAAAAAATGTTTATAGATCATTTGCAAACAAAGAGTTTGTAATGTTTTCAGTTTTTGATAGTTAGTAAAAGTAACTGCAGAAATCTTCAAGGATATAAATTTCAATCTACAAGATACATATCATTTTAAAACTGGCAATGTAAAATCTGAAGGGAATCTCAGTTTAAGGAGGTATGATTTTTTAAGTACTCATAAAAAATTTTGGCCTATAAATAGGACAAGTTTTTGAAAATTCTATTTTGAATTCGCTTAATTTACTTCTACTATATAAAATGGATAACAGAAGCAATATTTTATTTTAGGATTTGGATCAGCTACATTATTATTTTACTTAGAAAAATGTATAAAAATTATAAAATAATTCTATTTGCCGAGAAAACGTTTTAAAATAAGATTGTGCATACTTTTATGACAGTGCACGCATATTAACTTCTTACCTAGAATTATATTATATGCTTGATGTGGTTTATCTAAAGTGATTGCTAATCCTAAAGCTTTTATCCACTTTTCTTCATGTACTAAATTTCTAAGCTCTTGTTCCCTGTAAACATTAATATATAGAATAATTTTAATTTATTTAGATTATAATTCTTTTGCTGAATATTTTATAATCTAAAATATCCTGTGCAAAAGAATTAGCTGTAAGCTGCAATGCAAATAAATAGCAAATTAAAGCTTTCACAATTAACTCTGCATGAAAAAAAATCACATTAAATTTCATCATATTTTTATGGATAAATTCTATTTTAATTCAAAGAATAATGGTATAAAATAATTCAAATGAACAATAATGGTGATACAAAAGCTGCTTCAATAAAAATGACAGATTAGTAGCTAAGAAAATGTGCTTCTGTTTAATGCAAATATTATATTTTTAAAACAATATAAATTAACTTCACAAAAAATATTTAATTATAATTTTTTGAAAGGGAAAGGAAAACACATGTTCTAATTTGTGTGAATTTTAGATACTGTAACAAATCTTTCAATAAAATTTTCAAATATAAATTACATTAATACAAATTTAAGCATCTTTTCTTGGTAATTTAGATTTATTTTTTTAATATAAGGAAAAAATATAAACATTTTCTAAATGAATTATAACAATTTTAAAGATGGTTATAGAATAACTATCTTTAAAATATATAACCAATAATAATAATAACTTGCAAATTAAAAAAATTTTACATTTTAGTAAATTGCTAATTCTGGAAATTAGAATAGAAAATTTTCAGTAATTACAGCACTTAACTTTTTTTATCTTTTTGATATATAAACATTATGTCACATATTTGTCTTAGAATTTGAAAGTTGCTATAAGCTTTCAAATAGATTAAAGTTTATTCAATGTAAGAAAAAAAGATATTCATTTTTCAAATTTTCTTTTGATATATATATATATATATATATATTTATATATCATAAAGTTGATGGCAGTTTGTAATATTAGTAAGAAAACCATGACATGACAAAATGAAAACTTTATTCTTTTTACTTTTTTATCTGCAAAATAAATTACTTTTACTTACTGTATTAAATATTCTTCTCGTTCTGAGAGAGATTTTTCTTTTTCTATTTGTGTTGTATCCTGAAAAATTATTTCATTAAAATTTTTAATCAAGCAACTATAAGAATGTGAAAATGAGTGAAAAAAGTATCATGAAAGAAAATCTAACAAGTACTTAGCATTCATTAGATATTTGTAGAATAAATAATTTATTAATTAATAAAACTTAAAGATAATGAGATAAATATTTAAAATTCTTAAAAAGTATAAGACATATTCAGATAAAAGAGATACATGCATCAAGGCTGATAAAATTATTTGTTTTATAAAAAATTGTTAAAAAAAATTAACTTGATGGAATAATGTGAGAAGCATAATATTTTATATGATAGAATTTAAGCAAATAATCTTAAACTGTTACAAGTGCAATACCATTTAAATATTTTCCTGTTTTTTACTTCACTCTGTAAATTTTCAGAATTACTTTTTAATTTAAATCAAAATATATTTACTAACTTCTAAACAAAATAATTCATCTTATAAAAATCTAATACTACCTGAAATTAAATATTTGTACTTTTAGCCGGGTTCATACAGATTTCAAAGAATCAAATTCCAGGATTTAAATCAAGAAATTACAAGAGGAAACAACATTCATGTTAAATAATTTTTAATTCTATTTTAAAAATTGTTCTCAACTAATATGCATATAATTATGTATATGCAACTTTTTAACAGAAATAAATCATCGCAAAAATTAAAGAAAATATTTTTCATTATATCTACTTGATGAAATATAATTCTAAATTAGATACATAATAATATATAGATTGCTTGGTTAAATATTATTCTAACTTAATTTTTCATATTAAGAATATTTTTTATTTAAGTTAGAATTATATTTAATAATTACTTCAAAAGCTTTCAATGAATTTACAGCTATAACAGAAAAATTTATTTATATAACCAATATTCTTTACATTACTGAATTATACATTATAAAAATGATAGGTAACATCTTCATTAGACTTCTATATATTAATTTATTGAGTATTTCAAGACGTTATAAGAAACTTTTTTCAAATATACTTATTCAAAACAAAATAAAAACAAATACTAAATAAAATTTCCAGGATGACTTTTTTCACAATTATTATTTAATAAAAGTAATTCTACATTTTTCTTCAAATCTTTTAAAACTGTAGAATTTTATATCCATATTCTAGGCTTTTCTATTTATTTCATCATTCAACAGATTTTCACAAACAAATATATATATATGGCTTTTCCAGAGTCCACTGTCATTGAAAAGAACACTTTTCACCAAAAATTAAATAATTTATTTCATTTATAAACAAATTAATCCTGATTCACTGAAATTGTATGCAATTTTCATCATGGAAGATATAGATAGTATATTTTAACTAAAAAAATTTTATATTTAAATACTAATATCCTAATAACTATAGAAATACATTATAAAAATATACAATAACTATATATATAATGAATATAACTATGGAAATAAATAAATAGGAAAAGAATAAGTTAAAATTGCATGTCTGATTGCAAACACGATCTTATTGTTGATAATTTTTCACTTCACTTCACACACATGAACCTAAATACTACATCTGGTCCTTATTGAATCAGATCATCATAAAATTACTAAGGCTGGACTAAATTTCTATTGAAGTCAACAATTATATATACAATCTAATATCGATCATGCTGACATCTGGTAGTAACATAAATAACTAATACTCAATTTGGTTTTTGAACAATTTAAATGAAAATTTTAAAATATTAAATAAAAAACTCAAACAATTATGTTTCCTAATGAAAAATAAATGCATCAAAATAAGTAAAAATCCCATGAGAAATTCGCGATTTTCAAGGAGTTGAGTCAAAATTCCCGGAGTTGTCTGAACCCTGTTTCATAAAATATAAACTAAACATCCGATTTTTTTAATATTATCAGTGCTATTTACATTTGTATATTTTTAGGAATATTTAGTAAGCTATTTAATATCCCAAGGAAATAATAAAAACTTTAAAAACTAAATTTTACTTAGAAAAGAAGGTAAAAATAGAAGTATGTAAAAATCAAGTAATTTACTTAATTTAAGATAGTATAGTGTAGTCATATAATCATGGTTAAAAAGTCATTTCCAAACCACCAATTAAGTTGAAGTACAATTTAAAAACAGACACTAACCTAAATTTAATTGTTGTGTCATTTAAAGAAATAATGAATATTATGTGTTTGCAAGTTCACTTTATAATTGTACTATTAACAATCATGCGATTAATTTTTTTCCTCTTTAGCAAGTTAGATTTTTTTATGAAAAATGTGTAGAAAATCTAAATATCAAATATAAATTGATAAAAAATATCAACATATAAATACAGCATAGTTATCAACAATTAATAAAAATCTTACAGATGTAAATTATTAATATAGAAATAAAAGACTGATGGAAATTACAAATATAAAATTTTTTTCACAAACACTTACTTTCCACACAATGATGTTAGAATCTGCCCCACCAGATATTAAATATTCTTCATCAGCCGAAGTGGTTAATGTCCATACTCTTTGATTATGCTCAGAAAGTGTTTTTACACATAGATTATTTTTAATGTCCCATAATTTAATGTTACCATCAGATGCACTAAAAATAATCATTATAATATACAGTGAATTAGGAAAGTTTGAAACAATTTTTTTTGAATGGTGGAAAATAAAATATAAAAGTTAAGAGAATTCATATTTTTGGCTAATATAATTAAATGTATAAAAACATGTTTATTTATTTACTTTTTTGGTATACACTTTTCTAATGGCTAGGCATTCCAATAAGATTTAACATAATGATGATGAAGAATCATAACAAATTTATACAAATTAAAAAATTTTGTTAGAAATTGTAAAGCAAAAATTAAAATATACCTGGATATTAGTTGAGTACCACTACTGACAAATAGAACTTGCAGAACTGTTGCTTCATGTCCTTGAAAGACCTATTATAAAATTGCAAGATAATTATTGACATTTATAACAATATCTATTAGTTTATTTAAATATTATCTATACATCCATTGATGAATGCAGATTCTATTGATGAATGTAGAAAATGGATACAAGTAACAGAAATGAATTCATGTTGGTACAATCTTTCAATTAAAATCCAATCCTTTATTAAAAAGATTATTACTAGAGAGATGGGATCAAGGCCCATCTCTAGTAATAAACTTTTTATACATAAAATACACAAAGATTCTTTGAATACACTTTATAATTATCACATGGAAAATAATTACAATAATATTACTCAAAAAATTATAATAAAGTTTGACTGCTTTACCTTTAAACAAGAAAAATCTACAATGGACCATATTTTTATTGTTTCATCACCGGAAGATGTTGCTAGTGCCTTGAATATAATACATAACAATTAATATAAATGCTTAAATTTACTTTAAAATATATAGGGAGAATAGTGAACAAAATTATAAACAGGATACTAATCATAAAATTTCAAAAAAATGGGCAACAAAATGATGCAATTAATATTTAAATTTTCACAAGTCACAGGAAAATTACAAAGACTTGGAATTTTTCTTTCTTTTTTAAATACATAGCTTTTAAAGTATTAACTTTAAAATATATTAACTTTATTATAGTATTGAAAATTACATTTAAGTAACATCAATACAATTAGTATAAAACAGCCATACTCAACCTTTTTTTATAGGGGCCACAAACATGTTTCAGTCACGGTAGCCCGGGCCACAAGTAAAAAATAATTAGGTGTATAAATGAAAAAGTAATATCAACCTAATGAATTATTTAGTTTAATGTAAAAAAGAACTTTTAACAAAGATGCTTCCTTACTTATATGTATATCTAAAGAGACTTTTGGAACTGAGAGCATTTTTTAAAAACTTTATCCATATCTGGCTTGTCGTTGCATGCTACTCTTATTATATCATCCAAATGGGAATCTGTTAATTTATTTCTATACACACACACTCTTTGTGTATTTCATCTTTGAAAAAGATGATTCACACACATACGTTGACCCAAAAAATGTTTGCATTATTTGGGCACATCTTTGCACACTTTTATATTTTTGGGGAACAATGCTCCAAAATTCTACATATTCCCTTTTTATCTTTGAAAATTACTTCCAGGTTGGTGTCATTTTTAAAATCAATAAATTCATCAAACAACTTCGAGTAATTACAATTTAAAACTGAAGCCAACTCAGAAATAGCTGGTGTCTTTAAATGCCATGGATTTTCTCTACAAGTAACAAAATTTTTTTATTTTTCTGAGATCTTGAAACCTTTTTTGAAATTCGTTTAATAGTGCAGTTATAAAATTTGAAATTATGGAGCAGTTTTCTTCTGAAATGTTAATACCGTCCTCTCTGGTTTTTATAATAGTTGGAAAATTGTGCAGCTGTTTGTTCTGTATTTCATTATAATAAATACTTAGCTTTTTCTCAAATGCAAACACTTTATTTGCCATATTGGACACTATGTTATTTTCGCCTTGTAGACTCTGATTGAGATAGTTTAGTTTTTTCGTAATATCACAAAGAAAACCTAAAAGACATAACCATTCATTGTTTTGTAATTCTGGGTACCCTTTATTATTTTGCTCTAAAAATAGGATTATTTCATGGCGTAATGAAAAAAACCTTTCCTATACTAAGCAATCGCACCGAGGCATGCAAAAGAACGTTGCTGTGCTCACTTCCCAGTTCTTCAAAGAAGGGTTTTAAATTTTCTGTGGTTCAGTTCTTTTGCTCGTATATAATTGACAATATTGATAACTGTTTTCATTACAGCTTCTATTTCTGGTTGTACAGCACAGGCCGCCTAGTTTTCTTCATGGATAATACAATGGAATGTTATTAAATTGCTGCAATCATGTTTTTTCTTAAATAATAAAATGAAGCCATTTTCTGATCTAGTCATTGAAGGACAACCATCTGTACACAAACACACGATTTTTTGCACATCAATTTCATGATGTTTAAAAAATTACAAATAGTATCAAGGTAATCCGTGCCTCGGGTTTGACCTTTCATTGGCAGTAATTTTAAAAAGTTTTCATGAGTTTTATTGTTTTCTGTACAACATCTAGCAAACACCGAGCACTGCGATCTTGCTGAAATATCGGTGCTGGCATCAAATGCTAAACTGAAAAACTTGCATTTTCTTAGGTATTTTAATATATCATCAGAAATAAATTTAGAAATGTCTTCAATACGCCTGGTGCAGGTTGAATCCGAAAGCTGTATTTTTTTTATATCAGATACTGTTTGTCTTTTGTTACTGTATTTATCAAAAAGTATATTAGCAGCACTAATTAAGCATTCCTTTACAATTTTCAAATCGGTAAATGGTTTCATATGCTTACCAAAAATGTAAGAAATTTCATATGATGCTTTTGTTACCGCCGAGTCTTGTGATAATGCCGCGAACATAGCATTTTGTTGCTCATGCAATGATCTCTTAAAAAAACTCAATTTCTCAAAGACGATCCAGGAGGAAACATTTTGTTGAAATCTTTATGTTTTGAAGTGAAATGACGAGAAATATTGTATTTCTTCAATATGATACTTTACTGACATATCAAACAAGTATCTGCATTGTTTTTATTTGGCACAACAAAATAATCAGATTCCCTCTCATTGTTAAACAATCTATATTCACTTGATATTTTTCTTTTATACTTCGACGACACTCCTGACATTATTTTGAAAATAATAGGTATACTTAATTTACAAAACAAAACTATTATTTGGCAGAGGACGCGGGTACGTACCCAAATTTAGTTTAATAATTTAGATTAAATTTCGTTTCGATCGACAATCAAAGCGACACGCACTTAGGTCCATGGATCTTACAGTCTGGCCACGCGCAAACACGAGCGGCGGGGCGACTTGCCAATTAGTAAAACACACGTCTCATTACACATGACAAGCAAAGTTTAGCTTCGCAAGCTGCCCCACCATCCGCGTTTGCACGTGACCAGACCTTTAAGCGGATTACTGATGACGCGTATTTCATATTGTTCGCGCAACCATAGATTACAGACCTTTAAGGAGATTCTCGCGCCGCATATTCCGTATCGTTCGAGCAACCATAGATTAGGATAGTTTGCGTTTCCAATTTAAGCAAATTATTGATATCACTCACATTCCCATACTTCCAGTTCAATTACCAACTCTTTGAAGGGTGCGAAATTTGAAGCTGTTTACAAATAAGTTGTAACTACCTAGTTTAATAATTGGGCCAACCAAAAAGCCTCCGCGGGCCGCAGGTTGAGTATAGCGGGTATAAAATATATGATTAAATAAAATTTTTTTTAGATTTTTTATCACAGCACATTTTTTGATTCCTTGTTTAATTTTTAATCCATTTCTTAATTAATCTACTAATTATAGATAATTTTTAGATTTCTTTTTTTAATTTAATGGTAAAAAAATCCTTATATAAATTTATTAAAAAACACAAAATATTGTAAAAAAAATTAAACATTTACATCAAATTTTGGAGCAATAATTTTACTTTCATTATGATGATTCAAAATAATGTTTCAATGTCCATTTCAGGACATAAGAAACTAAAAACAAAAAAAAACAAAAAAATTTAAAGGAATAAATTCATACCAAATCTATGGGGGAGAATTTCACACACCACACACCTTTTTTATGGCCTCTCAGTGTGCCAAGAAGAGAAAGATCAGAAGAGTTCCATAACTAATAAATCATTAATAAATTGTCATAAATGGGAAAAAACACAATTATCCATCATATTATTTAAAAAGAGGTGTATATGAAAAATTCAAGCAAAAAGCAAAATTTTGATAAAATTTAAAAATCATAAATTTTAGTATGTGTTAAGTAAAAGAAAACATATCACAATGAATTTTAAAAAAATTATAGCTACTCTCAAATTTAATATTTTACAGAATAAGCTCACTTGATTCATTTATGTACATAAACACAGAAATTGTAAAATTGATAATTATTTCATTAGTTAATAGTTCCAGTATCAAAATCATTCATTTATAAAAAACCAAGTCTTACATTTTGTTTTGAAAAACAGAGTTGTTCAATATTCACACTCAATTTATAACTGTTACTGTATAATGTAATGCTTCTTGTTTAATCAAATGTAAAATAAAAACATGTACCTATAACATTGCTCACAATATATTTTTAAAAAATAATAGTTTATAAATAATCAAAGTTTATGGAAGATTTTTAGCAAAAAAGTGATTGGAAACAAATTTGTGAATTTACAGATCATATAATTAAGTGAGAAAATAATTCTGAAAATATAATACTTCATGCCATGATTTTCAATTTTTCTTACAGGAACAAGAATAATTCTGCTCATTCTTAGAATGTTTTGCTTTCTATATTTTATTTTTCAGGTTCATTTAATTGTTTAATGGGGGCTGCATTTATACTGCCATGAATTTTTTTTTTTTTTTTAAATCTTTATTACTCAATTTACAACTGTTACTGTATAATGTAATGCTTCTTGTTTAATCAAATGTAAAATAAAAACATGTACCTATAACATTGCTCACAATATATTTTTAAAAAATAATAGTTTATAAATAATCAAAGTTTATGGAAGATTTTTAGCAAAAAAGTGATTGGAAACAAATTTGTGAATTTACAGATCATATAATTAAGTGAGAAAATAATTCTGAAAATATAATACTTCATGCCATGATTTTCAATTTTTCTTACAGGAACAAGAATAATTCTGCTCATTCTTAGAATGTTTTGCTTTCTATATTTTATTTTTCAGGTTAATTTAATTGTTTAATGGGGGCTGCATTTATACTGCCATGATTTTTTTTTTTTTTTTTTTTTTTTTTTTTTAAATCTTTATTACTCAATTTACAACTGTTACTGTATAATGTAATGCTTCTTGTTTAATCAAATGTAAAATAAAAACATGTACCTATAACATTGCTCACAATATATTTTTAAAAAATAATAGTTTATAAATAATCAAAGTTTATGGAAGATTTTTAGCAAAAAAGTGATTGGAAACAAATTTGTGAATTTACAGATCATATAATTAAGTGAGAAAATAATTCTGAAAATATAATACTTCATGCCATGATTTTCAATTTTTCTTACAGGAACAAGAATAATTCTGCTCATTCTTAGAATGTTTTGCTTTCTATATTTTATTTTTCAGGTTAATTTAATTGTTTAATGGGGGCTGCATTTATACTGCCATGAATTTTTTTTTTTTTTTTTTAAATCTTTAGACACTGTGATGCTGATTCTTAATTTAGCACATTTTCGAATCAAATAATCCATATGGTTATACTTTCATCAAAAAAAAAAAAAAAAAAAAAAAAAAACGTGCATAAATAAATGTAAGATGAATTGGTCTTTTTACTTTAATATTAATTATATAATCTTAAATACATTAGAAGTAATGATGTTTTAAACATTTTTAGCTGATTAAAAATTACAATAATATGTAAAAAAATAAATATTATCACTAGAATCAAAATTGATAAAATGAGATTTTATGTTTTGAATTGTAAAGTGAATCATAATTTTGATGATACCTACAAGACATAATTATGATTTAAAAAGAGTCAGTAGATAATAATTCAAGGAATCATATAGAGGGATTATATTTAATTTTAACATTTTAAATGATTTTTTAAGGAAGAAGAAATGAATAAAATTGTAGATTACCTAAAAAATAATGGAAATTATATCAATTTAATTTCAGATGAATAAACTTTTTACTTTAACAGAAATATTAATTAGAAATTTTAAACAAATTATGTAATTGGTAAATTTGAATGCAAATAATATATAATATATATATACATGTCTCTGTGTATATATTATAAACATATATATGTGTGTGTGTAAATTATTTTCAAAATCATGATTCTGAAATTATCATGATACTTAGCACTTTGTTAAATTTTAATAAAATTGATATATTTTATAACATACATTGTAATAAAGTGGATTGCATTTATACTGCCATAAAGATTATTTCTTCAATCTTTAGACCCTGTGATGCTGATTCTTAATTTAGCACACTTTTGAATCAAATAATCCATATGGTTATACTTTCATCAAAAAACGTGCATAAATAAATGTAAGATGAATTAGTCTCTTTGCCTTAATATTAATTACAGAATCTTAAATACATTAGAAATAATGTTTTAAGCATTTTTAGCTGGTTAAAAATTACAATAATATATAAAAAAAAAATAAATACTATCACTAGAATCAAAATTGATAACATAAGATTTTATGTTTTGAATTGCAAAGTGAATCATAATTATGATGATACCTACAAGACATAATTATGATTTAAAAAAAGTCAGTAGATAATAATTCAAAGAATCATATAGAGGAAGTATATTTAATTTTAACATTTTAAACGATTTTTAAGGAAGAAGAAATGAATAAAATTGTAGATTACCTAAAGAATAATGGAAATTATATCAATTTCAGATGAATAAACTTTTTATTTTATAACAAAAATACTAAATTTTAAACAAATTATGTAATTGCTAAATTTGAATTATATATATATATATATATATATATATATATATATATATATATATATATATATATATATATATATATATATATATATATATATATATAACCATGTAAATTATTTGAAAAATCATGATACTTAGCAATTTATTAGATTTCAATAAAATTGGTTGGTTGGGTTTTATGGCACAAGGTCCAAAAGCGGAAATGCTGCGCCAAAATTGAAATTTTGAAGCAGATATTCATTTACTTACTTTTCACTTTTTTGGAAACTCAAGCAACATTAAAATTTTAAAAAACAAAAATCAGTGTATATATATATATATATATATATATATATATATATATTAAAATCCAATTTTAAAATATAAAAAGATTAAAAAATATATATAATTTAAAATTTTATACAGTACAAATTAAAAATAATGTAAAAAACCTATTGCCCTCAAAAAGGCAAATAGATTCCTGTGGGGTGGTTCCCCAAGCAAATCAAACAAGGTTAAAATATCACAATTAAAAAGAGTAAACAATATTGGTTAAAATATGGACATGAAATTAAAATATGATAAACAGTGAATGGTTCATCACACGTTTCACAATAAGGATTTAATCTGTTTAGAAACAAATGTCTATGTGTGAAACGTATGTGTCTGATACGAAGGTGAGTTAATCTAACATAAGCACTTCATAGCGGTAAAACTGATAATGAGCTGAGGTATGAAAATTCAATAAAATTGATATATTTTATGACATACATTGCAATAAAGTGGACTGCATTTATACTGCCATAAAGATTATTTCTTCAATCTTTAGACCCTGTGATGCTGATTCTTAATTTAGCACACTTTTGAGTCAAATAAACCACATGGTTATACTTTCAACAATAAATGTGCAAATAAATAAATGTTAGATAAATTAGTCACTTTGTCTTCATAGAAAATTATTAATAGAATCTTATCTTAGAAGTAAAGAGGTTTCAAATAATACAATTAATTCAAAAGACAAAATAAAACTGTAAGCACCTTTTTAATAATCTATTGTTTGTCAGTTCATAAATTAAAAACAAATTTTTATAAAGAACTAATTTACTACAAAGGCAACTTTTTTTATATTATAATATATATTTTTTAAACTCAACTACCATAATAAATACAATAAACCATCAATACATTAAAAGTTTTTGATTATTAACAATTTAAATGCAGAAATATAAATTAAAAGAAACATCAACATCATATATGGACAATTACAATTTTTTTTCAAATTTAAAACAATGAAATCAATAACTTTAACAAATTTTACATATTAAACAGAAATTGAAATTAAATAATTGTTATCATATCACTTTTTAGCTAAAATAAAATAAAATCAATAACATTAAAAAAAAATTGATGAGATGTCTACAACCTAACAATCGTTGTAAATACTCTATTAATGATTAAAATTCAAAAATTTATTCATTTTAAAATTAAAGTTCTTTTAAATTATATTGATAATGTGAATCCAAGTGACTTAATTGAAATTCTCTTTCATTAAAAAATTATTTCTACAATAAAAACAACAAAAAACTGAAGGCATTATTGAAAGCCTAAACAAAAATCATCCCCTTATTTTTTAATTACAACTTTTATAATATTATTTATAATTCTTTTAAATCTTTCAGCATAATTTTTCTCTAAATGATTAATATTAGTAGTAGATTCAATGAGAAAATTTTATTTGCATGTAAAATAAAATAGTCAAATAAGATGTAATACACTTCTACTATGGTATGGAAAATGTTTTAGTCATAATAGCCTTTAATTGGTTTATGTTTTCTCTCAATAAATTTGATATTTTAAAACAATTTCTGTAAGCTGAATGCAATATTGAGTGAATTACCTACAAATTCAAGGCTGCTACTCTTAATGTCTCCATGATTTCATATTTTATTCAGCCATTTAATCTTTGATGACTGCATATTATTTATTTCATATTAAGTGATTCATACAAAGAAGACAAAGAAATATGACCAAATGTGTGAAAAAAAAATTTTTCCATACATACATATAAAACATGCTTTTCTGCTAGCTGCACACATGAATGTATTAATGTTTAAACATTTAATACATAAGATTTGTATTTTTGTTTCAAGACAGTTGTTCAAACAAAGCATTTCTTTTTATGAAATTTAGCAAAATAAGCAAATTCTTTTATTTTTGATTATTAATATAAGTAAATTATTAATGTGGAAATAAAACAAGTTGCTAATAAATCTAAGAGAAAATAAACTCATAAAGTTACCAATATTAAATATATTTATTTAGAAACAGAATGTATTCTAATAAACATAAGAAAAATTATTGTACACTTAGACTTACTTTTGCAGTGTGATCTTGCGATCCAGTAGCAACTAATTTATCATTTTCAGAGATATCAATAGAATTGATAAGTTTATCATGAGCTTTTGTTGTACAGTAAGGAGTTAATAATAATTTTAGAGAAATGAGAGGTTTCTTTTCAGGAATTTCCCAAAGTTTTAAAGTAGTATCTTCAGAACCAGATGCAAAAAATCTACCTTTGCCTCTGTAAAGATAAATTTATGGGATAAATAATTGAAATGTTATTTATTAACTTTTTTTAATGCAATATAAAATTCTAGTGAAAAATCATTCAATTACAATTTTCCGAAATAAAAACTTTCATAAGAAATAACAACAAATTATATGTATATTCTTTTAAAGTTAGAAAATAAGAAAGAATGTGATTAGCAAATATAGATATTTTTTATACCTGATGTTTGATTTTTTAATCAAATTTTTGTGAATTACGAATGTTAATATAATGTGGTTAAAATGTTTTTTCTTTTACTTTTAAAAAAAATTATTTACTTACATATTTACACTCTGTTAACATTTAATGTTTACATTCTATATGATGTTTAACATTTATAATTTCACTAAAATATTGAGTAACAAACATTAACATTAAAATAATTTATTTTTTTACATACACTTCATTGACACAAAGATTTGATTTGGTTTATTATTTCAGGATTACTTTTTATACACAAGGTGTGTAATAATTTCACAATTTTAAGTAAAAAATGAATCCATAAACTAATGAACTAAAAACCAGTGCTTAGTGCTCTAGACTCAAATTAGGATAATTAAAAACTATAGATATAATAAGGTATGGAAAAGTTATAAATAAATAACAGTGTATAATTAAATGTAAATAATGTAAAATGTAAATAAAATTTCATTCATATAAACAAGAAATATCTTATAAAACTAAAATCAAAATAAATGAAACAATTTCAGGATCTAATTCAAAACTATTATGCCATGGAAATACAACTGATTTTACAATTGTTTGAATTCATTAAAAATAATTTGCCATGATAAAATTTTTAAGCTTAATTTCTGTCAATACTGATATAAAATAGCACTCTAATGTTTTATAAGAAATCAATAACTTTGAAACTTCCCAAGGCTAATATTTTCTGTATTCTTCTTAAACTCAATTGTCAAAATAAATTACAAAAACCAAAACTTTAAATTCAAGAAATTTAATTAAGGCATAAAAACAATATTTAAACTATTAATTTAGACGTAAAAACATATTATAAATATGAAGTATAATATATACACATCAATATATCACTTGAGATATTTTACACAATGTTAAAAATGAGTATTCAAATGTAAAAAAATTCAAATTTAAAAATATAAAATAATTATGTTATTACAAAAAAAAGTAAATGTATGACATTTGTTGGCAATTTAAAGTTTGACATGCTTTTTCATCAAGATAAGCCACATAGATGGAAGTCTGTGATTCATAATACTTCATTAAAATAAATAATTTTTAATTATTCTAAATATATTTCTTGAAAAATCAAATTAAAATTTAACATAAATAAATTGTTAATTAGTTTTTATTTTACTATTAATGTAAAACTTAAAGCATTAAGCACAGTATAAATTTTTCATACATCAGAAATTTTTAAGCTAGATTATTTTCAAAATAAATTCTAGAAAGTGATAATTGAATTATGAAAAAAGAAACTATAATAAGTCTATTTAAAATAAATAAAATATTGCAGGATGATATCCTCCAATATTTAAAATTTCATATAAACTGATTTAACAAACTGAAATTTTGCATTATGTAAAATCTTAATACTATAAATTAAACTAATCATAGAATTATATTTTAATATAGTTAAAGAGCCAGTGAAACGTAAATAAATCTGTAGAGCATTTATACTACCAGTCTGAAAGTGGCTTCAATTCAGTAGGCCTTGTAATGCTCAATTATTATAGCACATGTGTCACAAGCATGTCAAAATTGCCATGCTTTTCTGACTCGTAGAATATTAATGTGCACCAATATACACAATAAAGCATATGATATTGTGCAACATTATGAGAAAGCTATATTAAGAATTTTACAAAAATATTAAAGAGAATACTCATTCTAGTTGATAAGATAAGGTATTTAATGTTGTTCATCAAATTATTTAACATTTAATGTTAAATTTAAAGTTTCATAGTTGGTATTGCTCTATCATTTTGTTTTCAGCTATCTAAATAAATAAACAAATATATCCGAAGTAAAGGTGTTGGATATTTACTTTATTACCCTCAACTTATCCCTTCTAAATGTTACGATATGACTAAATCAATAAAAATCTTAATGAACCAGAAAGATTCTCCATAAAACTGGTTTTGGTCATGTGGCATCATTATTAGTTAGAAAAAAGTACAATAAAACCATTGTTTAACTGTTCTCAATTATTTTAAAGCAAAGTTATTTCAAATAAAAAATTTTCTACTATCACTATCAATACAGGAAATCAAAAAATATTTAAGTACAAAAAAATATGCATAAATTTAATTACTTGCAACAACAAACTGCACTGACAGAATCTGTATGACCGAAACCAGTATATTCAGAACTAACAGAAGTAGAGCTCATAAACCAAACTTTAACACTATTGTCCTACAACAAAAAGCAATAAGATTGGTGTTATATAGTTTTTATTAATAAAAAGTATCAAATTGTAAAATCAACATTCAAAATATTTTTCACCTTTGATCCACTGACAAGTATGTATTTATGTTTACGAAAAACATCCAAACTTAAGACTATGTCATGATGACCTTTAAGAAGCTGACAGCTGAAAGTTGGAAATTGAAATATTTTGATATGGGAACTATTTGTTGCAACAGCAATACGATCATCCTTTGAGCCCATGAACTTCAGACTTAAAATATCATCATTGTAACCTATAAACTAATAAGCACACATTTTAAAATCAATTACTATGAAAAAAATTGACAAAAATTATTACTTAATAATTATTTGGCAGCAATTAAACTTTTATCCTAATAATGAAAAGTAGTACAAAATGTTTTTAATACAAAAGAATAGAAATGCATTTCACAAAAATGGAAGTTTAAAGTATATGTAATAACAAATTGTTAAAAATATAATAATTACCTGATTTTTTATAGAAAAATTTTCTAAGCTGTAGAGCACTATATTATGTTCAAATGTAACAACAGCTATTACATCTAAAGATGGAACATAGCTTGCTTGTGTGATTAATGGCCCTTCATAGGTGGAATCTTCAGGTAGAACAATTAAGGAATCAGACTGTTCAAATACACAGGTTCCAGATGATACACTCCAAACTTTTAATATACCTATTATGATATTTTAATGTGAAATTTAGTCAAAATATGGCAATCATTTTTAAAATACACTGACACAAAAATGCTAACAATTAGAAAATTAAATCATAAAAAAAAATTCTTTGACTGATTTTATAAATACATTTTATAATATTAGAGATTTTAATACTCTCTGAGATTTACTGCTACAACTTGGTAAATAGAAGGCAAGATAGAATTTGTTTTACTTAAAGACAGAAAACAATAAATTCATCATGCTTTTACTTACTTTTATCTCAATTTTAGAGGCCCCAATTTAAAAAGTCAAAAGTAAACTTCTGTACTAGAATATGAGCCTTAACAGATAATGCTCTTCAGGTACAAGATTATCATTTTAAATAAAATAAGTTGTGGACTAAAGTGACTATTAAATACCTGCCAACCTAGGAGAAAAATAAATATCAGTAGATTCTACTGATTTCGAGGGGGGAAATCAGGAGACTTATACTGGCGACATTTTTGCTTGAATGTTTAAAATAGAAGTACCGCAAAAAAGACCTTTTTACTCTTCAGATTATACATTCTGAGAATAATTTATGCTAAACATATTTTGTGTTAATCTTAATTTTTGAATAAAATATGCATCAACTTCATAAAAAAAGGAACTATGAAAAATAAAATATACTACACATAAAAAATAAACATCAATGTGTGTGTGCTTGTTTGTTTGTGTGTGTGTGTATATATGTCCCATTATTTATTTTATAGGGCAACTTTTACTACTCCAATGTAATTTATAATTATTAAACTTATAAAATTACATAAAATAAGATACATTACTAATTAAATTTAATTCAGTGACAAATATTTTCCTAATTACATTATTAATAATTAGTACTATTGGTCCTAATTGAATTGTTTATGTAAACATGCACCTGGTGTTTGCTCTGAATGTTAATTATATGACTGTCATCTCGCAGGAATCTTGACTGATGGCACTTCTGTATGCATGAATAAATTACAATTTAATTTTAGATTTTCTAGATACGATTTTATTTTCCCAAACACATTTTATTATTTTATTTTATATACAATGATTTCAAGACAAGAAAAGGCTTTAAAGAATTAAAATTACAATTAATTCTCTGATAAAGATGTTGACTATGTATAATGAAGCACAGCTGTTAATTTATTTAAATCTAGGGGAAAAAAAACTCAAGATTGGAAGAAAATCTTTAAATTGCTGGGCTGGCTACATAATGGGTAAGTTCCTTAATATGCATCATAACTACCTGCTTTGTTATAATTTTTTGCTTCCTTTGTAATACTTATATTATTAAAGAAATGATCGAATGTTTGGAGGCAAGGCCTAATGACTTCACAAGTAAAATTTTTAGTTTTCTTACATCAACAGTGAGGAATATGATACTTAAGTCATTGCAAGGACTTAAAACTTATTATGTTCCAATTTCTTTCTCCTTTTTTTATTTTTTAAAACAACTTTTTTTTTTTTCAATTCAAAATTTTCATATACAAAAATATGAGGATTTGTTTTATAGCAGATATAAGGACATAATTTTTTATGAGTAAAAATCTTTTCACAAACAAATAAAAATTGTTTTCCTGCAGAATTTGCTATATGCTAAATCATTTTTTCACTGTTCAAAGAATTCCCACCTACTCTCTGATTAATTTGATACATTTATTTTGGATTGAAATGAAAAATGGAATAAGAATTTTTTTTTTAAAAAAAAAAAGGCCTTTTAACAAACATGAATAAAATAGATGATTTTGTGACACAAAAAATAGATCACACAAAGTTAAAAGAATAAAAATGCAAAAAAATGAAACAACACAAAACTTCCTTAAAACTTGATGCAAAGATAATTTAATCAGAAATGATGAAAACAGTACTTGTAATCATCATCTTATGAACCCATTTTGGTGATCTCTGGCTTAAAGACTTTCAAACTAGATTTGAGAAACAAAGCCAACAGCTCATTTGTTTAAAATACAAACAAGGCAGATAAATTAAGTAGTAAAACATATCTTGATAGTTATTTATCATAAGTGATTTCAAATGAAAATTCTCAGAATACATTATTGCAATCAATATTTAGAAATTATTTAGTAGGTATTTATTTAAAAAAAAAAAAAACAACAACTTCAAATCATGCATATTTTTTAATGAATTTTGGTAATTTTTGTGTGTGTGAACATTTTTTAATGGTTATCTTCACATTTATATGTATTTAAATTTATAAATATTTGGAAACTTATACTAATGTTTACTAATTTTATTAAAATTATTTCTAATGAATATTTAAAAATATAAGATGAATATAGTAATTCATTAAAATAGTTTCATTTATGACACTTAAAAAAGTGTAATTTTGGCATTTTGTAGATATAAGCAATGAAATGGTCAGGATTTAAAAATGTTAAATTATCCTTTAAATGGAAAAACAAAAGTCTTTTAATAGGAAAGCAATTCTTTTTGAAAAATTTTAAATGCTAATACTGTAGAGAAAAACTAATTTTTTTCTATTTTTTTTAATTTGAATCAATTTAAATTAAAGTCACACCTAACAGTATTAAAATTATTTTTGATAAACATTTAAGAAATTAAATAATGCAAATTTAACAATTATAGAATTTAATGTTACAATATGTTTCCTGAAATAATTCTATAAAAGTATTAAACTTTAACAAGAAAAAAAAATCCAATATACCTTTGTCACCTGCAGTAATAAAAAAGGTATCTGCACTAGAGAATGAAACATTTGGCAATGAAAGTTTTTCAGGAACTAATATACATGCTTCAATAGTCTGAAAATGAAAGGATAAAATAATTTGAGATTTAAATTGAGAATTTTAAGATACTTAAAATAATTTACACAATTTAAAAACTTACTTCATACACTGGAATAGTTTTCAAAAGTTTAAATGCAGAAAGATCCCACAGAAGTACTACTTTATCTCTGCTTGAGCTAAAATAGTAACATTCCAGATAAATAAAAATGTTAAGATTGTAAAAATGTAGTTTAATATCATTGATACATTATCATCATAAATGATACAATTTAAATTTTTATAGAAAGTATGAAATTAAAGATATATTAAACTTAAGTATTTTTAATATTAATTTGTTTATACAATTACTTTAAATTCTTTTTAGATATTTATATATGCAATAACATTAAGATATAATGGGGCTCTGTTATACCACAGAATTATACAGCTGTATAAATACAATTTAATGAGTGAATAACATTTAAACATAAATGAATCAATAACTGAGCAGAAATTTTATTAATGAAAAGCAGGAAACTTTTTAATATAAATTATTAATTAAAAACGTAAGCACAATGAAACCACATACTTTTACACATCAAAATATTTTTTCTTCAATTTCAAGGGCCTAAAGAATTGATTTAACTCAAAAGTTACTTAAAAATATTAAGTAATATCAATAATTAATATTTTCATAACTCAACTCGAACAATAAATATTGCTCTAAATTGTAAATGATTTTAAATATTTTAAAGAAAACATTGCAAACAAATTTCTACAAAAAATGTTCATGCCCTTATTTATCTATTTATTTTTAAATAAAAATCCCTCAAATATGAATATAATTTACAGCAGATTTACAAGATATATACATACTTGCAAGACTATTTGTTATTTCAAGAAATATTTGAATATATTAAGAAATTGATAACTTAATTGCTTTTTGCAAGTGACACTATAAGTAATTAAAACACACAATTTTGTATAAATTTTTTAATGAAAAAACTTTTATTGAGAATATTAATAAATAAAATAGTTCCCTCAAAACATTATGCTTACCCTAATGTAATTTAAAATTTTTCTTAAAAAACTTTAATATTTCTTTTTCCCATATTACTAAATAACAAATATTACGAAGATTTTTAAATTTGATACTTTAGTTCATAATTTTGGGTTATATATTATGAAAACTCTTCTAAAAAATAAAACAAAAATTTATTTTCATGATTTAAATAACAAGAAAAAGATTCCTATTTATTTTATAGTTTAAAGTTAACAGTTATTGAATAAACATTTTTTTTAAAAAAAAAAATATGTATTATATTATTATTCTTATATGTAACAGTTAACATTAGAAATCAATAATGCAAAAAAATGTATACTTTAATTATAAAATTCAAATATAAATAGCATTGTAAAAATAAGTTGGCAATTATATTTTTATATAATATTATTTTATTGTATTTTAAACATACTATTTTGCTGAAATAATTGCAAACATTGCATTTATGTTTATCATTTTTGGCTTATATAATTTGCACATATAAAGCAATTTAAAATATCACATAAATAACAATCCTGTTTTAAACATACATAACAGAATACATATTGTTTTATTTACATAACATATGTGCTTATAACAGAATAAGTGTTTTTCTTCATCTCTGTACTGTTTTAAAGTTATCAGCTTAATTTAATAGCAGATGTAAAGGCAAATACAATAAACAAGTAGACATAGTTACAAAGAGAAGATGCAGGTATTGGAAATCAAACATTCATCAGTAAAATTATAAAAAAATTTTAACAATAAGTTTAGATTTTGATTGACTGTTGATACTTAATGTAAATTATGTAGTCAATGTTCATGTATTCTTATTTCAACACATTATTTTTAGATAAATATTTACTAGTATATAAACTTTTGTAATAATAAATTGTAACTTATTTATAACTTTTCTCTTTAGATAGAAAGTCAACATTGAAAAAAAATCTATAAAATAAGAGATTATAACAGTAGAAACAAATTTCAAAAGAATTATGGTACTTTTTTATATCTGAAATTTTGTATTGGCAAAGTTATGGACATGCCTAAGATTTCCCAGAATTCATGAGGACAAATAACTAAAAATTATTACCTTAACATTTTTCCATCTTTAGTAAAAACAAATTCAGTCACTGTACTAAAATGGCCAGAAAGTGAAGCTACACGTTCAGATGTATGAAGATTCCAAATATGGATTAGATAATCATCAGCAGTTCCAAGAACATGAAGTTCTGAATTTATATCATGAAAACAAACTTTGCTATAACATAAAAAAGAATATATTAATTTGTTCACATAAAAAGATTCAAATATTGCATGACTTTAAAGATTAGCAAACAATATCCTACTAACATTATATTAATAAAATATTTTTGCCTATGTACATATATTAAAGTTTGTAACTACTCATTTATATACGACAATCAATGAAAACTAATTGCAAATAATGAAAATAAACATTGAAAATGCCAGTAAATGTTATTTTTTTTTTTTCATTTTTACCTTCAATGAAAAATATTTTAAGCAACATATTAAAATATTAAAAAAAGTTCCATGATAAATAGTAAATATTTTACTAAAATGTCAATTGATATACATAAGATTATTAATTACAGCACAAGTACAGAAAAATTAAAGAAAAATTGTGAGGTTTACCAAACTTAAAAAAAACATTTCTTACTACACATCAAAAACATAACAGGGATATTCATACAGAATTAATTGAAATATTAGATTAATTGCAATAATTCATTTCTCTGACAAATAATTAATAAAACATTATTATAATAATTATTTAATTATTATAATAATGTTTCATTAAATAAATTTATTATAATATAATTTGTTTTATTAAATAAATTTATTATAATAATTAATAAAACATTATTAATTATATAAATATTGCTGTGCTTTTAATATTTTAAGATTAAATAATTATACACATGTAACTAATGCAATTGTAACAAATGCCTACACCTTGCTAAAAATCTGTAAAAAAAATTCATCACATAACTGTACCTTCTGTTCAAGTAAGAAAATTAAGGAACAAACCATGTCTTTATATATATGTGTGTGTGTGTGTGTTATCAATCTTTTTAATAATATTACTAAACTGGATATAATATTAGAAATTCTTTAAAATTTATTCTTAGTTACAACACAGAAAAAATGAACTATTTTGTTTCCAGAAAAAATGAACTATTTTGTTTTTAAAAAAAGATTATACATTATATGATTAACAGTTCCTTCAGCCCAAATTCTTAAGAATACTTTTTGCAAAGCAAAATTATTCTAACAACAAAATTATCCTAATGGTTGAATACAATCCTCATAATATATTAAATGAATACATGTTAGTTATAATAAAATACTAATAAATACTTTGTGAATATATTTTATTAAGTATTGAGCAAAATTGCTACTATCTAGTCTTAAAGCTTTCATAGTTTAATATTCAATTAATATAGAATAAGATTATTATAACTAATCTAACAATGAAGGTTGGTGATATTAAATATATGTGAATATAATAAATTCCACATTTCCATCTACAAATGCATCATATCAAATAAAATTTTAAAAAAAAGTTGTAAATGATGACTTTTTTGAATAAAAATCTTATTCAAACAATTATTTTTGGTAAAAATAATTTAAAACTCATATTTTAACATTTGAATGCAATATTAAATATAAAATGACTGTTAAAAAAACAATAAAACATGAAACCTTTTTTTCATGTAACATAAAAGATAATAAATTAATAAGAATACAAAGTATTTTGAGCAATTTAATACAAAAAAATGGGTGATAATGCCAGTGTTGGCATATTGATGATTTTGGTTACCAGGCACTCCTCCTATCCAATTGAAATTTTCTTAATAATGAATAGTGAATGCAAACATACTACATCACAGCTATTTTATAACTAATGGAATAATTATAGCACCTTGATAAATGTTATGCTTAAAATTTAATATAGTTCACTTATTGATGAAAATGGGTTACAAACAGTGAGCTTACCTTGCTACAATGGATAAATATGATAATGGCAGTAAACTCTATAAAGATCTCTACTATGTAAGAAATGTTTATCGCTCAAAGGTCAATTTTGGCACACGAGGGCTAATTAGACCGGGACATATGGCTTAAAGTGGATTCCAAACCACTACAAACATCTATGCCTAAGATGGGATTCAAACCCACGAACCGAAGGCAAGAGTGCTAACCATTTGGCTACCAGCTCGGCCTACTATATAAGAAAACTAAATTTTAGGTATCACTGCATAAAACACAAAAATAGGGCAAACATTTTTAATTGTTAAAAGAAATATAATATATAATTTAAGCAATTAAAATCATTTAACAAGCAATGAAAGCTTAAACTTACTATTGGTTTAATTATTTCCAATAATTTCATTGAAACTCTATAGTAAGGAGGTTTTATCCAATCTCCTTACTAGAATTGCATATTGAAGTCGCATTAGTTTCAGCTTTTTCAGGAAGTTCCATCGGGAAACCTTATCAATATCTCTAGAGCCTTCTCCAATTTTTTTTTTCTCTTTTTAATTCATCTATTTCATCAAAATTTCAAGTTTCTTTTTTTTATTCTTATAAAAATAACAATCTATCTTTCTTAAGCTCTAAATATTTGAAATGTAGATGTGAACTGTATATTTGTTATTTTAATACTGCAAATGATATCACCAGTTGAATTCATAAAATAATGAGATGTTATGCAGCATATATCTTCATATATTCTTCTAATTTCTTAGTGATATTAAATTTCTTTCCACCTACAATTTGCCCATTACTGTTAAATGAAAATATTCCAGTTTTTCCTATAAATTTTAGTATTAACTGCTGTTTACAGAGTACCCAAGAAAAACTAATTTTTGAGTTTTCTGCAGAAAATTCAAAATATTTTGGGGGAGGTGCTTCAAAATCAGATTAGTCCTCGAATTTTCCTATTTATTTTCATTGTTTTGTTATAATCAATCATCGCATTTAAGAAATGATTTATCTTAATTAAAAATTTTATGTTATCTATCTATGAAGCAGGATGAATTCCCCATTATTCTGAACTGAAGGGAAGATTTTCAACTAACTTTATTGTTCTCCTTCTTCTACCTCCATCCCTTCAATCATTGCATCTAAAAAAATTAGTTTTATTTAAAGTTTTTTTACCAGTCATATTCCTTGAATTTCAACATGATAAATTATTACAAAAGTGGTGACTTTTAAAGCAACACTTTACTGTTACACATATATAAAAATTTTTCAATTTTACTTTTTATATTTTCAGATCATTTAAGCTGTATAAACTTTTTTCCTAATACTCCATGACTGTTTTGAAAATCTTCTATACAAGAAATTGAGTTTTTGAATAATATGCAGTCGAAATATCCGCTATTTCTAATGAGTTTGCAATGCTGGGACTGAAAGTCATTGTGCATGCCTTGATTCATGATACTCAGACCACAATCCCAATATTAAGCATGTTTTTCAAATATTTTATTAAATAATAATCCAGCAGTATATGGTACTGAGACCATAATATAGATATTAAATAAGTTTTGGCAATATTTTATTAAGTAACAATCTGGTAACATTTAAATAGCTTTTCCAATGTTATGAATTTTTTAAACAATAGTAAATCAGACTATTTAATGTCATTTTCACACATTATATAATATACTGATTTAATGTTATATACCAAATATAATCTTGCTTGTATTGAAAGCACAACATTGAACTTCCTTACATTAAAATAACAATTTGTGATTCCAAGCAATGACACACATTTTTTTGTAATTCCATTTTGAATTTTAGAAACACATAATACGCATAGGTAAGAAACAAATTTAGCTAGCATACTATTTTTCATTTATTGAGCCAAATACTAATGGAATTCAAGAATTTGATTTTAAAACATTGGATCATGACAATATATTATTCTATTATCAAATAGAAGATGTTCATGCAAACATAGAATTTAAGATAAGAAATACTTATGAGAATCAATGAGAATTTTATTTATTTATTTTTGAAGGGGGTTTAAAAGAATTTTAATGCTTTCCAAAAAGTTTTTAAGTACTTAAAATGAAGCCTTATTTTAAATGTACTTTCCAAGATTTATTCAAAAAGTATGAATATTATGCTATAATATAATAACCTTGCTGAATAGAAATCATTGAGAAAGATTAGCAATCATTTGCCACTATCACTTGAATCTAGAATAAATCAATGTGGCAAGTCTAAAATAGCAAAACTGGGTTCATGGATATGTTTAATGTTCCACTATCACTTTAAATATCAAAGAGCTTACTGGAGCAGGACTTATTCTCTAAAGAAATTTGAGTAAAAAAAAAAATCAGTGATTCAATTCTGTGAACATTAAAAAAGTTTCCTATTACAAAAGTTTATACAGAACAATTTACTGCTTTGCCATTAAATGACAATGATTGTCTTCCATTTATTTGGGAAATGAGAAGGATAAATAAAAATGATCGTCAGAAATAAACTTTTCATATAATTAGATATAATTAGCATTGTTTTGCAAATATAGTATTATAGTTTTTTATATTTCATATGAAATATTAATAGAAAATATTTTTTAAATAATACTACATTAGTATATTAGATTCAGCTTAAAAACTATAATTTCATGAATTGTTTTTAAATTTAATGATTTTGAATAAAATGCTGCAAAATTAGTTATTTTTAAAATGTATGTTAAAATATTAAATACAATGTCTGTTTAATGTGAAAATTTGTTCTTTATATAATGCACTTCTAAATATTTTATGCAATTAAAATCAAAGTACAAATATTTTAGATTTTTTTTTAATTTTTCTAAAATACACTTTAAATGAAAATAGCAATAATTTTTTTGAAGATTAGGTATTTTCAAAGCATATATTAATCAATTTTACTTTAAAAATCAATATGCTTTTCAAAAAAAGTCCATTTTAAGATAATCTTTAGTCAATCGGACAAGATGTTTAGTAACAATCTTTAGTAAGACATGAAAATATAAGAAATTAAATTTGTGAAATAAATATGAAGTTTCAATATTTAAATTCTTAAAAATGTTTTATTAAAGTTATTTGATCTATTTTAAAAAGGAGAAATATTAGTTTTACAAAATTATAATTTTTAATGTTAATTTAGTAAACCTGTGGCATGGACACATGTGGACGAAGACCTAAAATGACCATATCTATTTTACTGATTTAGGGAACTGGGAAGCGAAACACATATCAAAGTTAGGTGTGATCTGCCGAATGCGAATTCAGTGCTTAGTTCACAAGAAGGCTTGGTATTCAGTTTACCGATACATTGAAGAGATGAAAGGTTGAGTTTACTAAAAGTAGAGTAAATGCTAAATTTTCTAATAAGTTAAATGACACAAATACAAGTATGGGTTTGGATTGTTACTGTAAACAAATATTTTTACACAAATATTAATTAAAATGGAATCTATCATTTAAAGAGTATTTCAAACGATTACAAACATTCCCATTTGAGATGGGAATCAAATCTAAGAACTGCTGAAGTGAAAGAGTTCAAACCATTCAGCAATTAATTAGACTGAAAACAAACATAATTTATGTTGCTTGAAATTTAGCCTTAATGATACAAATTCCATAATTGCTTGCTTACTATTTTCTTATTTAATGATTTAAATACTATTTTAATATTTGTAATATGATACAATATAAAATCCCCACTACGTACAATAGTAGAAACTGGGGGGGGGGGATTATGATATAAAATTACTTTATCATAATAAAGTCATAAATGCCTTCAATATCTATTGAAATAACATTTTTATGTAAAATTAAATTCTTTCAAACTGCTAACCCTGCAGCAATTTCATGACTCTATTTATTTTAACACTTTTATATATTATTTTAAACACTTTTTTAGTATTTATTTTAAACACTTTTTTAACGTTAATAAGATTAAGTTAGTAAATAACTTAAATTGATTTAAAATATATAGTTAAATAATATAAAACAATGCATACCTATAAACACCTTTACCACCTTTGAGGTTATGAGTGTAATACTTTCGAATAATATCCCAAACTTTAATTGTTGAATCGGAACCACCAGTGGCTACTAATGTTGTAGTTGAATCAAATGCCATACAACTTACAGGGCCCATATGCAAGGACTGTTGCAAAAACAAAAATAAAAAAAAATTTAAAAAGAGCAAAAAAGAAGATAAATGTAATAATGAGGCGACTTTAATTTGTACTTACTTTCCAAGTTTTAGTAATTTCTTTTTTTGATAAATTCCAAAGCCTCATTATACCATTTTTAGAGGCTGTAACAAGAATTTCATCATCTTCAGCAAGTAAAAATGCAGTCAACTCTTCCCCTTCAAACTACAAAAATAAAAAAAATAATGACAAAAATAGATGAAAAAATAATTGCAAATTTTGTAATGTAATATAAAAAAATAATTTTTAGTTCCAAACAAATGCTTTCTATGTTCTTAACTAAAAACAATTTCACAAGATCTTTTTCTTAAATTAAATACCTTAAAAAATTTAAAATAAAGAATAAAGGCCAATTCTCACTACAAGCCATGAATAAAATTTCTTTATACAATATAATTTTAGCTTTTGATAAAAAAAATACCTATATTTGTGAAAGAACTACTTTTTACTGAAGTCACAAACTTTAGTAAGAATAGGTTAACTAGCAATGAAAGACTGAAAAAATGCCATGAATAAAAGTGTTGATGATTGCAAAAATAGTATGTGTGTGTGTATGATCCTTAAATTTAGTAAACTATTGCTATTTTGTTACAAAAGGCTTCCAATAACCAATTATATGAATTTTCTTTTAAATTTTATAGGCAAATATAGATTTTGTTCACAATAAAACTAAATTATTGAAGAGTTAAACAAATGTCAAACAGTAAATAATATTTCATTGGTCACTGCAAAAGAACACACTGTATATAAATCAAAGAAATATTAGTAATAAAATGCATAAAAAAGCTTTCAATACAAAAAAAAATTTCAGAATGACATCTAATACAGTCAAAATCTAATAAATATGATAGGTAACTTACAGCCTCAACAGCATTGGTAGTTTTCCCAGAGTTAATGTGAAATTGCTTCAAATTTTCTTGACATAAACTCAAAATATGTTCTCCACTGTTTGAAAACTAAAGGAAATATTTAAATATTGTTAATCAGCAAAAACAATACTTAAATACAATAAATAATATATGAAAAATATAAAGAAAGCTAAAGTCAATATATAAGGATTCAGTTCTAATAGCTTAGTAAGATTGCTGGATGAAATAACACAAGTAGTATCTTGAATATTGCTAAACAATAAGATATAAGCAGTAGTCCTGCATATTGTTACAAATTTATAAATCATTATTGTATATGTCTTAAAATATCTCAGACAGATCGGAAATACTCACATTTGGGGCAAAAATTGCAGTATTTAGACGTGTTATACGTTAAAAGCGGGTTTACTAATGATTTGGTGATGTTTTGGCGAGAAAACTTGGCAACATTTTTGGCGACTTGGCGAGAAATAGATATTTTTGAAAACATCCATCACCTAAGCTCTAGGACCAACATTTAGCGAGATAGCCTATAAGCTTCCAGAACCTTGGCGAAATTAGTAGATTTCCACGCCAAGTCAGGTATAAATACTGCAGCCCGACATAGTTAGTTTAGTTTTGTAAAGACAATCGGTTTTGTAAAGACAGTCAGTTTTGTGAAGAAGATCAGTCGTGACTGCTAGTTTAGAGAAGCTGTTCTCTGTCTGAGGTATTTGAGACCTGTGATTGGAAGCTGTTACTTATTGTATCTGACAAATTGTAGTGGTATAATTGTGATTATTACAGCTGGTATTTCTAGTGGAATTTTTACGAATAAAAGTCCTGTGTTCATTGAGTGGTTGCTTTATTCAACTCTCAATCCACACGAACCCCAAAGCTCGGTACAATATATATCAGTTAAGAGCCATATACAGCTTAAATGTCGCACACAAACAATAATAAGAGCCACTAATAACACATGAAAGGTATTAAAAAAACTTACAGCAGCTTTATGTACAATTTGATATATAAATTGAATAATAATTGATTGAATTGATATATAAAATGAATAATAAAAATGATATAATTTTTAAGTGGAAACAAATTAGCTATTGCTATAGCTGGCATATGACGCATAAATAAGAAATCAGGATTGAATATATAGTTATTTTGTATATATTCATGAATAGTTGTCAAGGGATTATCCTTGTTTGATGAAATAGGTTCTTGATTTTACTCCACTAAATTGCGAAAAAGAGCATATAAACATATTAAAGATATATAGAGCAGTCAAGTACAGCTAAGAATATTTTCAAAGTACATTTATTAAGTTTCCAACATAATATGCATTGATTGATAAATAATATACATCATTAACTTTAAGTTTTCATTTACTTTTCAATAATTGCTAAATATCAGTAAAATCTAAATATTAAAAGAAAGTTGCAAAATGATATACTGACAACTGCAAATTTTTTCCCTTCTCCATTTGGTTTGATATTTGTAATTACTTAATATGTATTTTTCTATTTTTGCTCTTTTTTAATACTTTTTTCTTAATTATTTATATTTTAGTAACTATAAACACTTTGTTTCTCGCAGTTGTAAAAATGCATTTGATAATGAAGTCTGTTTAGATATTATAATATAAACATATATCCAGTTAATTATTATATATTTATAGCTATTTGTAATTTTCATTTATATTGTTTGCATAACTTTTATATAATCATTTAAAATTAATTATTAATCTGCTAACATTATAATAATAATTAACATTTTTATGCAATCTTTAATAGCCTGTTTTGAAATGACTGATATATCATATTACATACAATTTTAAAAACTTTAGGAGTCTATTTGACATCAAATTGACACAAAAAGAAATACATAATACATGGTCTAAATAGATAGTTTAATAGACATCATAAAATTTAACAAAATGTATTTATGTATAAATCCTATTTAAAAATTAATAGCTGAAAAAAACAGAAATTAATAAATAACAGAATATTTAAAATATACAACATGTATATTAATGCTAAATCTAACCACCTAGTGAAAAATTAGCAGATTTATTTAAGATGGACTCCTTTAAATGATAAATTTTGACCAGCAAATAAATGCAATTTTATAAGAATTTCTGATACATGTTGAGGTTGATTGCACAGTTATGATAATTCTTTTATTTTATGAAATATTGTTTATAAAATTTTTTGTGAAAAAATTCAATTAAAAAGAAAAATTTTATCTGTTTAAAGACTATGTGCCAGTCTAAGCAATGAACTGTGCCAAAATGGTTTACTGCATCAGAATGTGTTTGATTGATGAAACAAGATTGTGTACTAGTAACCCTTGAATCATTTAATAAGTAATATCTTTATATTTGATTACAGTTCACGCTTTTAAACAGTTGATTTAATATTTATATTCTAAAAGTTTAAATTAAATAATTTTCATACTGTTTTTCATTATCTTGAATTATTATTTTCCTCATGGAGTTTATATCACCATGAAATCATTCCAAAAATATTGAGGCATATCGGTGCTGATGATTCTACAAGCAATGATTAAGTGAATTATTTAATGTTTTTAATTAATATTGTAAATAAAAACATAAAATAATTCACTTAATATAAGTAATATTTGTTGTTATAAAGTTGTAAGTAATATTTTATGTTATAAATTAAGTACTGTTTGTAATTATTTCATATAGCTGTATTTAAATTTATTTAGTATGGTAATGGTGACTGAATGTTGAAAGCCTAGTTTTTATAAGAATGTGTTTTAAGTTTTAAATTAACTTTTATAGGCAAATTTAAATTGCGGCTAGATTCCATTAGTGATTCTTTTAAATGTGGGTGCCACTGCATGATTAATTAAAAATTGAATTTTCATAAAAATACATTATTTATATTACAGATTTAACTTCATTGTCTTGTTTAATCCAACTCTATATTGCACTATACTTTAGGTTTTTTTAAGGTGGGCACAACTATTAAGTCAATTAAAATTTTCATAAAAAAAGCATTTTGTGTATTTTACACATTTAAATGCATGGCCTGGTTTAATATAGCCCTAAATTGTGCTACACAGCTCCTTTTTTTAAGGTGAGACCTAATGTCTGGTTTATCAAAATTAGAGTTTTTAAAAAAGTACATTTCATTTACATTACAGATTTAGTTAGATTGCCTGGTTATCATTCATCATAGATTATGGGATATATAGTTTATATTTGTTTTTTTATTATGTAATCTTTGTGAAAATAATTTTCAGTTATAGACATTTTAATTCTTCAGAAGTATGTAATTATAATAAAATATTTTAAAATTTGACATGTGAAACTTAAAACAGTACACAATTTCAAAGTTGAAATTTCAGTACAGTCAGTATTTGATAACCAAATATTGTGCCTAGCAATGTAGGTTGATGAAATAACTGTGCAGCACTTGCCACAAAATTTTAAAATCATACCGAACCTGCACACTTACCTATTCTTTTACCTTAATTACTTTAAAACGTTTTTAAATTTAAATTTTCTATTAAATTATGATTGGTAATATTTATGTTCATATTTTATTTCGAAGTTTTAATTGAAAATTCTAATTTTAAATTAAATTGGTAGATTAAATTACTTTCTACAGGTATGTTATAAGTGAGTGGTATGAAAATTTACTAAAATTGAATACATTTTATTTTTAATTTGGAATGTGAATAGACTTATTTCCAAAAAAAGCAAAAATAGATTAGATAATTGTGTTCATTTCAATAAAATTTTGTGCATTATTTTGCATATTAAAGATTTCACTAGTTAAATTAGATATTATATAAAAATTTTAAAATGTTTTCTATCTGATTGCTAATTATAAAGAAATAAAATGTAATATTATTCATATAGCTTGTTTATTGACCCCTATTACAATGTTTCAATTTATGTTTTTCATATATGAGTAACATTACTGTATTAAGCACCAAATATAATGGCTGAGGATATTCAAATCATTGATTCAGCTTCATTGCTAAATTGTTGGCTACAGACTTAGCTTTGTTACAAGTACTATTTACAGATGTTTTAAGTTATGTGCTACAGCTTGAGAAATAAAAAAATCAAATATTACAAAAAAATCTTTTTTTTTTTTTTTTGATAAATGACAAGCTGAGTGTTATTTTTTTAGTATTATTAGAGCTTGATACAAATATTTGATATTTTGTTTTAAAATATTCTTATAAAAATTTTTAAAAGTAACTTAATAGCATTTTGTCATGAGATTTTCCTCTAGAAAGTAATAAAAAAAAATCAAGATATTCAAAGTCTAAGTACACAAATTCTCATAATTTCAGCTTGACAAAAAATTTGAATAAATCAAACTTGTGCATACAATTTTATTATAATTTTCAATTTAGAATAAATTTAAAATATGAATAAGTTTGGTTTGTCACTCAACAGTCATTTTTTTGTACACGAGGGCTAATTATATTAGGACCTAGGGTTTAAAATGGATTCCAAAGAACTGCAAACATCCATGCCCAAGGTTAGATTCGAATCCACAAACTGTTGAACCAAAGGCAAGAGCACTAACCATTTGGCTGCCAGCTCGGCAAAAATATGAATAAGTTTTGTTTAAGAATATTAGCTATTAATCAGACACATAACATTATTACTCCGAAAATGTAAAGTATACAATATTGCTATTGAGATGTATATAAATTTAATTATTTAATTTAAACACAGAATCATAAAATGAAACCAATTATGCATTAGATATTTCCTTAAGAAAAATTATAAAAGAAAAGTATTCTACAAACTTGAATTCTTCCACCAGTAAAAAAGGCTTCACACTTGGCAGATATTTCAAAGCTAAAAATAAAAATACAATTAAGAACTTACAAGTGAAATAGGCCCATTTGAAAGTTAAAAATAAAAGGCTTATGCTTAAGACAAAATCAAATACATTAAAATATTATGAAATTATACTTCTATAAAGATATAAAAATTTAGAAAAAAAAAAACACCCAAAATTGCTTTTTGATGGTTTTATTTGTTATCTAACAGTCATTTTTTGCACACAAAGGATATTTCGACAAGGAACACTTTAAAATCGATTCCAAAGCACTACAAATATCCAAGGCCAAGGTGGGATTTTAACCAATGAACAACTGGACTGATGGACAAAACTTTAACTATCAATGATAAACTATTCAACTTAATGAATTATCTTTATTATAGCACAGGAAAATTTTAAATTGATTGAGGATAACCAAATATATATAATAATAACAAATATATGGAATTATTTGGCAAATGTGTATTACCGAATATCCAAAATTGTGTCAAATAAAAGGTCCAAATACAAATAAAAAAAAAGACTGAATCTCTTATAGATTTTTAAAGACAATGTTGACATTGTAAAAGAATCGTTTATATTCATTATTAAAATGAAAGAATATAGTTTGATTAAAAAAATAATAATAAGTAATAGAATTTACAGAATCATACATATCAAATTGAATTTTAAGCTTAATAAGTCTTCATAAGCAAAAATTTCATTTAATGAAAAGTTAAATTACCTATCCTTAAATTCTTGACGCCGCTTTTTAGTCATTTTCAAAAATGAAATAATTTAATAATTTATACAATTATGATGAAAATCACCGGCTCCACTATATACACATACGAACATGTGTAACGCACGAGTAAATAACAAACAATATAAACAAATAAAGTTGAGAAACTTGCTTACTGCTGCCAAAATTGTTTAATTTTGGTGTTTGTCATGCTTGAAAATATTAAGCATTTTGTAATCTATTTGTACGACTGTCAAATATGGAAATATTCCAATTTATTTTAAACAGTTTTATGTTTTGTAAAAAAAAGTAAATAAAAAATATAGTTGCTCTATAGTTATTAATCGCGTATTATATTATAAAATATGGTGAATCATATTTGGGCAATATAATAATTTTAACTAGAAAGCATCATCCAACATACATACAATTTGTGTGTGAATTTTAATTCTCTTATAAACATTTAGGCATGATTTTCAACGAATTCTTAATAAATATGAATGCATGAGAGTATCATACCTAAAACTCGTTTTATAAAGTGCTGAAATAAAAATAATTTGCATTTACTAAATTATTGTTCTGTTCGAAAACGTATTTTAAAAATAAATATTTTAAAAGTTCTAATTCATGGATTGTGTATCGTCCCGATGCTGAAAGTGTTTTGACAGAGGAATAAAAAACCTTTCTAAAACATGAGCTTTCAGTGAAGTAAAATAAAACAAAGATAAAACACAAAAATGTAATTTTATTATATTATTGGGGTTATCTTGGCAAGATAGCCAATAAGGAGCCAAGCTATTATGCTACTTGGGTAGCACTTTCTTTTTTTGATAATAATACTAGAAAAAGAACTGGGTACTTATTACTGCTACAACTATGTACTGACAGTATAACATTACAGTGACCACAATAACTGTCGTATCAAAGTTATCTCGAATAGCTAATTAATTATTAATGCAATTACAGGTAATAACAGTAATAAGTGAATGAGTAAAAAAACTGTAGAAAATAATTTTTAGGAAAATTACAAATTAAGGAAAGTAATAAAACGATTGTTACCTGAAAATGTTTCGTTTATTTGACACAACCTCAGTCACGTTTGGGTGTCAAATAATTAGATATAGATTATAAAATATAATTAAAAAATATTTTTCATCTTTTCTTCTGTTTATTGCAAAACGTATTCCTATAAACATGATCTGAAATAATATCGCGATATTCCACTTTATCTTATATTTCTTCATTTAGCAAAACATCATATCCTTTTGATCATTTGGATGTGAGCACTTACTTCAGAATTGTTAGTGTAGTACTTATTATTGATTTTTCGTGCCCTGAAATACCGTAATTTCCATTTTATTCATGTCATACTCTCTCCAATTGTCTGAGTAAATCAAGTTTTCTTCTTGACTGTTTTCAACAATTTTTGGAAAAGAGCAATGACATCTCTAATGACAAAATTGTCAAAACACTTTTCATTGGTTTCTCTACATACGCTATCGAAAGAGATCATTGTTTTTGCAATGACCGCGACTAACATTATTTTTTCTTTTGATTAAGAAACTTTAATCTATTTCGATTAAGCAACCTGGTAAATGTTTTTCCATGTTAAGTACACAAATCTCTCTCATGTAATTGTTGAAGTATAAATGAGTACTTTATTAGTCAAATTAAATTGTTCATTGAAAAATATTATGATTCGCTCTTTGCACCAGTAATAAATGAACCTCACTCCTGTTACAAGGTAAACAAGAAAATATTCTTAGTATTTTTAATGACACAAAAGAACATGAAACAACTCTAGAAATTGTAGCTCATTGTTATTCTTAGAAGTAATCATCATCAGCATCCAGGATTTCTGTCAACGTGTCTCCAGTTGTGCAATCCCATTACGGTACAACTCGGAGGTTTTTGACTCAAGGAAGTCAGTGAGTTCTTGGTGCAAGTCTACTTTGTAGATGAAGGATTTTTCAATAAGTTAATTGTTCAGGTAATAGAAGAGGTGGTAATCTGATGGGGCAAGATCAGGAGAATAAGGAGCATGGCACAGTCTCCAAACAAAGTCACTGTATTTTGTTCCTGGCCACCCACGTGACATGTGGCCTCGTATTATTAGACAAAAATAGTACATCCTTACAAATGACTTGTATCGGCTCCTTCTATTGCAATACCTGTTGTACACGCTTCAATTGCAGCGAGTACAAGTCCGCCATGACCATTTGATTAGTTTGTAATAGCTTATAATGAACCACTTAACGACTAGTCACCAGGCACCAAGTATAATCTTGGGTGGGTTCACTTCCCGATCTGAATCAATAAAACCAATGCTTTGCCATACATTCATTCACAGCACTATCTCCAAACGTTTGATATATTTGACGACATGATGCCGCTGCTGATAAACCTACTTAGAAGTCGTAAAGCAAACAACACCGAATGAGGTCCTTGGACACATTAATTTCTCTTTGCTTCTGAATTAGTTATGAATGATGAATGTGTGTGGTAGGCCTGTTTTTTTAAGGACTTTTGTTCCTACTCTCGACAGACCGATGTTTCAGCCACGTCATACACTGACTGGCATACTTATTGTATTTATGTGAATCTAATGCGCATCGTTTTTGGCCAAATGTAGTATTCAAAATTGGGGTGTGCATTAAATTTGATGGCGCATTAGATTCTAGTGCCGGTGACATCAACTAAATTTAAGTCGTAACAATGGATTAGTGTATTTCTCGACTACAATTACCGTTACATTTATAGTTGACACATTATTACATAGAGGATACAAACTCTAGAGTACGTAGTCTCGAAATGGAGGGCTAACAGAGAAGAATGTGATATGATGCTACTTTCAAACGTAAGGTAATTCTTTATGCTGAAAAAATTGCAATAGAAAGGCAGGGAGAGAGTTCAGAGTAGCTGAGAGCAATGTTCGCTTATGGCGGCAACAGAAAGTGGCACTGTTTTCAACTAAAGCTAGTAGAAAGAAATTCACTGACCCTAGCAAAAGAAGACACTCTAAAATTGAAGAAAAGGTTTTGGAATTTGTACGTGAAAGGAGAAAGAATGGACAATCTGTGACTAGTGACACCATAAGAAATAAAGCAAAAGAGGAAGCTAAAGTTCTTGGAAAACCGAAACAAGAGTTTAAGGCTTGCCGTGGATGGGTGCATCGGTTTATGAAGCAGATGGGCTTATCTCTAAGACGCTGAAAACAATATGCCAAAAGCTTCCTGCAGATTTTGAGGGTAAACTACTAATGTTTCAATGATACGTCATTACACTTCGGAAGGAAGAGAATTTTTCAATGGGGCAAATTGGCAATGCTGAAAGGATGCCAATTTAGTTTTATATGCCTCATAACTACACCATTACGGTGAAGGGGACTAGGGAAGGTATCATCAAAACTTCGAGATGTGAAAAACAACGCGTAACAGTGATGCTGGCAATAATAGCAGACGAGTACAAACTTCCTCCTTTCTTAATCTTCAAATGGAAAACTTGCCCCCAAACTCCTAAGAATGAAAAGCTGTTCCTAGATGATGTCACGATTCGAAACCAAAAGAAGGGGTGGATGACGGAATCATTAATGCTTGATTGGCTCCGAAATGTATGGGAACGTCGTCCCGATGGACTCTTCAATCCACCATCAATGCTTTATCTGGTCGCATTTTGTGGTCATTTCACCGACGACGTAAAAAAAAGATGCCCAAAAGTGCACAGAAGTAAAAAATGTATCTAAATTTAAATAAAACTATCATACCGTTGATTGATAGTTTATATGCAAATCCATTGATGTTCAAAATAAGATTCAATAAATTCCTCATACCATTGATACGCATTACATTTTTTATTATTTAAAGTTTTAAAATGGGGATGCGCATTACATTCGATGGCGCATTAGACTCGCATAAATACGGTATTCTCACTTCATTCACAGTGGTAATGCGAAAACCACAAGAACTTTCTTTTTGACCTTATAAAAATGAGATACTGCTTTCCTCGAACCAATTTCCGATTTTTATTTCTGCATGTTAACTGCAACTGGCAACACTGCATTTCCAAAAAGAATTTCCGAAATAAAACTTTATTGGGTAACAATTACTAAATTCACGTATATCTAGTAAAACAATGTATTTTTGTAGAATGGCCATAATATCTGTTTCGTTATTCAATAAATTCCATATTCACATTCTCATTCTTGCACTTGCTATCACATCCAACGTGTATAACGACCACAAAAAGACGGAGAAGTGTTTCAAAATAAGAAGCTCTTATGGTTGCTACTATAGCCCCTTACAGGTTACCAGGTTACATCTAAAACTGTCATAGTTGTAAATAGTACATAAGTACTAAAAATTGTATATTATAAGAAATAACGTATAGTATTCTTTAATGGTTAGGCATCGCGTCCTTTAGTTTCTAATAACCGAAATTCACCTTTCAAAGAATCTTCATGATGCTTAATATGTGGTTAACATTGAAAATTTTTTCATAAATTCTTTTTTGATATTTCTTAAGTGTTTCTTATGAAACACTTAAAAATATGTATTAAAACATTGAGTTTTTGTTTAAACGAAAGTTTCATAACTTGTTTATAGATTGTTCATATTTATTAACTATAAAGCAATAATTGCAGTGAGATAGACTTCTAACATGACAATCATAACTTCAGTTAATCTTGTTGCTATATCATAAATTAAAAAGTTTATAATCAATCAGTGAAGAATCTAATTTAAATTTAATCACAATTCCGTAATAGTGTAATGCCATCATTACAAAGAAATACTGATTCTTCATATAGCCACATGATAAATTTATTATCAGTAGGTGGTATTGTTGAGAAATTATCGAAATGCATTCTACATCGTCGATATCTCGTTATACATGTCCAGCAAGCTAAGTGATGGAATAAAATGCTTTTGAACACCTTTATTTGACCATTTCATGCGAATAATGATTCTTGTTCACTTTTAACTGTAGCCGTTACATTTCTGATATATCAAATCCTATTGTTATATATCCAAATATTCGACAGTGCATGTTTCATTTGAGTAATAACTATAACCTATTCTGACTTTCCTCAATGTAGAAGATATTCAACTAATGCAATAATTCCATATCTTCAACCAATATTAAAAGTTTGACTTATAAATGCCGAGTGAATATATTATTCAATAGTGGCTTATATATATAGCAGTTATATTCTTATAAATATAAATTATAGTTCTTATAGTCACTGCAATTAAGGCACAATTTCAAAGTTGAATGATATTTGTAAATTGTGTCCAATCTCTGTTTCATCTCATATGTAGGTGAATAAATACTGTTATTATTGTTAGAAATGGTCACTGATTTTTCAAAATATATATTTCCGAATTTTCTACTTATTTAAAAATTTATTTTTCCACTGTATTCCCCGCTCCACATAATATAACGCAAGAAAAATCAGAGATATCATAGCAAAATTTATTTTGCAGATAACATGTTGTATATAGATTAAATGATTGAAATTACAAAAATTAATGACGTGTGAATGCTGACAAAATCAATAGTAAATTTAGCCGCCATAAATGGCTCTAAATGCTGCCCCACGATCGGCATCCAATATAAATACATTTTTTGGATATAGCAGTCCATGAAGTTCTCAAGATATTACCAATGTTGATTTAGAATAGTAATAGATGGTTTTTCTTAGTCACGGTATTATCAAGCATGAACCACATGTTTTGATTAGTGATAAATCAGGAGAAGCACCAGGTGGGTCAGTGAAGCAGTTCAGTTAAAAAGAACATTTGTATATTGAGTGTCACTTGATATCGCACATTATCTTTTTACAATGTGGCTGATAGCAAGCGCTCAATACCTCAGAAATGTTTCATCATTTCAGAGATTTAGAAAAGAGCGCTGGAGGTTCAGTATATAAGCAATGCATGTTGGAAGGAATGGGGGAGTGAAATATAGCACTACCCTAAACCATGACACCGAATGCAGGAAAAGTGGGAAATGCAAAAAGCAACAATTCAGCAATCTCTCACTACGGTCAAACCTTTTCTTGTGTTGCAGATAAAAGTGAGATTTCTATACAGATAATGTCGTTCCATTCTGTTGCTTTATCTGTAGTTCATCCTATCATTGAATGGACAAACACCTGTAGTTTTGAGTAAAGGGTAAACGAAACATTAGAGAATTTACTGACCTTCTACTCAGCTTCTATCGATATTGAATGGTAAAAGTGGACATCGAGTAACTGAGCCTGCTGTGATGATTGGTGATGTGTCTGAGCAAGCCATCATTGAAAGTGCACAATATGCCTGTTGTCACATGCACAAGTACAACTAAGCGGTTGAGATTGGGTCGATTATAGATCCGCATTACAGTTATTTGACTTATCCAACATGATCATCTTTTTCGATGAAGAATAATCCGCAGTCCTTACAGTCTGTTACTCTTCCTCGGTTGAAATCAGAAACTTTTGACACCGCGTAATGGACAGCCTAACTGTTTAAAGCCGACTAAGGTATTTTAACATTCATATATTGAAAATGAGTCAGATTTTTTGCTAAAATAGTTAATGCCTAAATGATTTATTAGAGGAAAAAGTTTACATACTATGTAAGCTAATTATTTTCATTGAAGTTTTTATTAACGTAATGATAAAAGGGGGGCATGCAATTATATCAACTATTTTTTAAAATAAAGAATTAAATCAATGAACTTCAGCTAAAATATTCTTTATATATCGCAATTTTTACAGACTTCATGGTATGTATAACTTTATTGTAATGAATTCATTTAACTCTAAAATATAGGTGATAAAAGTAAAAGATATGGACAAAAATGGTTTTTTTTCTTTTTCTCAAGAACTAATACGTAATCGGAAGGCTGACTTATACTTGGCTTCATAATCAAAGTATAAGATTTCTATGAAGAATAGTATATTGAAACATGCTTTCATTCACCGACATTTAAGTTCTTCCTTAATAAAAGAATGTAGAGAACAAACTCAAAAATTTCTAATTATTTACTTTTTTATATATCGAACAATTGATTAGAATCTTTGAGACCAGAATTTAACAAATTTATTACTTTTCATGTGATGTCTACATATGCATAAAACTATTAGAAGCTAAGCTGTTTCTAAGCTATTTTTCATAGAATGAATGTAAATTGTTAAAAAACATAATTTGAAATAATAATAATCCTTTTAAATGCTTTTGAGTAGCATAATTTCCAGGTTTAAAAAAATTACGAAGTATATATGAGGAGTGAAATTAATTATAGAAATTTTATATGGAACTCAAATGATAAATTAAATAAAGTATTAAGGGAAATATTTTATGAATATATAAAAAGTTTTCAAATTACTTCTCTGGACAAATGCAAAATTACGAAGAATAATAACAAAAATCCAATTCAGCAAATCTGGAATGTATCATACGACTACTTTAATTTCATGATTTGTAATGAAATTCATAAAATTACTAATATTAATGAGATTATTTGATTTTCAGTCAAATAATCTCATTAATACTAGCATTTTTATTTATTTTCACAAATACTTATACACAGAAAAATAGTATCGTGATTATTTGCCGTATTCACACACTGACTTGTAACAATTTATAAAAACTCATAATTAGGCTCTTTGAAATTATTTTGTCAATTTGATTATTTTTATGTCATTTTGCGTATTTTATGTAATTTGTATATTTTTATGTCAAAATGTGAATTATTAAGTCAATTTGAAATTATTATGTGAATGACACATTCTGTCATTTATTTGAGAGTTTTATGTTGATTAACTAATATATTTAAGAGATTTTTACGAAAATTCCAAGAATGTTAATATTTATATGAATGTCTTACATGTATTTTTAGTTCCTCGTTTTATAGTGCTATTATTGTTTGTCTAAACAACGTATATGTGATGGGAAAATAGCAGTTTTCAGAACTAAGAAACAAGTCTGGAAGAGAGCTTGATATCTGGTGATATTTTTGGTAACTTGGCATCAAAACTTTAGTTACCAATTTTGAAATTTCTATTCGATTGGACTTTTAGGAGCTGAATTAATATATAAAGATAGTCCTCAGCAAAGCATTTTTGAAATTTCGAGTCGATTGGACCTTTAGGAGAGGAGCTAATACATAAAGATAGTCCTCAGCAAAGCATTTTTGAAATTTCGAGTCGATTGGACCTTTAGGAGCTGAGTTAATATATAAAGATAGTCCCCTCAGCAAAGCATTTTTGAAATTTCGAGTCCATTGGACCTTTAGGAGAGGAGCTAATACATAAAGATAGTCCTCAGAAAAGCATTTTTGAAATTTCGAGTTGATTGGACCTTTAGGAGCTGAGTTATTAGAGGTTCACCGTAGCAGTGTTTTGGAGGCTTCCAAGTCTTATACCAAAATATATAAATTGCCCTCAGCAAAGCTATGAGTTAGTTGAAATACAATGTGAGGAGCCAGTAAGATGCCTGAGTCATCAGTTCTGAATATTGTTGTACTTCTTATCAATAAAATACAAACTGCATGGTTTTTAGTTTGTGTAAAATATTCAACCTAATGAAACTGAAGTGTCATTGTGTAACTGAAAGAACTTTGAAATAATATAAGAAAATTTTTATTCTATTTCAGGATCATCCTGTGCTAGTTATAGTTAAACATAACGACTGGTGTCGTAAGTGGGAATTAAAATATTTAGAATGTGCTTTACGAAAAGTGTAATGGCAGAAATGAAGATGTTAGACTTTTTGATAGAGATGAAAGCTGAAATAACAATAAGAAGAGAAAAAATGAAAACAGTCTAAGAACAAATAAGAACTTAAATTTCGCCTACAGTTTCAGTCAACTAAGAATCGACTGTAGCACTAGCTGGAAAACTGAGCAAAGAGTTAACAGAAAGGATCACGGCTGTTAAAGAAGAGATCAAGGATGTCAGGCATTATTTAGCATCCCTAGAAGTAAAAACACAGGCCCTTAAGATGGCCAATAAAATTAATACTGTCACCATACGGAAAAAAATTTATATTTTCCAAACACTACAGATTCTATCCGTTCCATCGTACTTACGTCCGATGATGAAACCTTTTATTTATGTAGGAAATTCATCATAGAACACCTTATCGACACAATTCCATATAGTCGTTGCAGGAAAGACTGGGATAATGTTACTAAACTATATTACCTCGCCACATCTTTGAAGCTGAAAATATCTTACAAACACTCGCTAAGGTGAGCAGGACAAATATCAAAACTTTGATTAACTCACTTAGTCTAGGTTTTGGAGAAAACTATCTGAAAGAGATTTTTATCTTTCATAACTGAAAACTAAAAATCAGAAAAATCCAAGGACGCACAAAGAACTTGTCAATTAGATGACTGAATTATCAACTCTGAAAGTTGTTTTTTTTTTCAATTCTGCATTATAGAAACTGCGTAGGTGTTTTTAACCTTTGCAAAAGATTGAAACTGTAGTAATTGTAGTCCCAGTGACTAAAAAACTGTGAATTAGGTGTTTAGAAGAAAATTAACTTCATTTGTTTTAAATTATCATATCCTCGTTACTTCGAAAAACTAAACTTTGTGGCCCATGCGGGCCGAGACCTTCAGTGGCCATCTGTGTTTTCCTGATTGAAAGGCCCTGGAATGTGATGCATATGTCCCGATTAGGGGGTCAGCCTAATGCGAAACCAGTGTTTAGCTCCTAAGCATGTTTAGTACTCGGTTTATCGACCCATTGAAAGGAGGAAAGGCTGAGTCGACCTTGTCCAGCTCGAGGATTGAACCTTGGACCTGTGCCTCGGAAGCGTGAAACGCTACTACTAAGTCACTGGGCTATCCTCGAAAAAGATCGTAACTATATATTTAAAGCAAAATCTTGCCATAAAATTAATCATTGGAAATATGAAATTTTTTATATTAAATTAAAGTTTCCCTAATCAGCATCCTGAAACATCTTGCAAGGTGCTTTTATGTTGGTGTACTAACTTATTAGGGACAGTAAGCTATTTGACACTGCAAAGCATTGTAATGGCCATTTCATTTTAATTGCCTTCAGGAGGACTTTTCATAGAAGATTGCCGTACTCACATGTGTCAAGGTAAGAAGCCCGGAAAATTTCCAAGCACCCATCCGGACAATAGTACATACATAAAGAAAAACACGACTTTCTTTTTAAAATAGTATAGGGGATTGAGCCCGGGATCTTTTATTTTGAAGTGCAGGTGTAAAACCACTTGGCCACGGTGAGTCCTAATTTGATATTAAGCTATTTTATTTATTGAAAATAGATATAATAATTATTTGTAATGTCTTTACATAATAACACAATACTTAAGTAATAATAACACATACGTTGTGCTCTTCGTCAGTTGTCATTATGTAATAATTAATAATGTAATGATATTTGAAGAGAAGCTGAACGGATGTCAGAAAGTTACTGTTTCCCAGATAGATTTGTTTATCACACCAGAATGTATAATATCTAGTAATATCATCTTTGAATGATTAGTAAATATTTATTTATATATCATTTGCTGTTATAAACAATAATTGACAGATATTGTTATCAACTTGAATTGCAATCAATCACTATCAACTAGAGATACAATCGCATTATATTCCAAAATCGTGAAATGTGTCAGATTCGCACCATATCAAAGTTGATTTTAATTAAATCTTGAAGCAGATAGCAAAGGAAACAGTTCATAAATGCACATGGGACTATTCCATAAATCCAGTATTGTCTAATGCCATTAAAGAGTCACTGAATAATATTTTGACTGAATACTGAATAATATTTTGATATAAAGTAGTATATCAATGTTATTCTGTGTAGACCATTTTTCAATGAGAAAATGGATACAAGCGTTAGTATATAAATAAAGGTTGAACACTATTTTTATTATCTAATAGTTTTATTATTCGCCTTTTTCATTAGCATAATTTATCTTTCTAATTACTTCGCATTCAATGTAATAAAAATCAATGTCGTCGCAGAACGTGAGAAAACTTTACTTATATATATATCACATCCAGCTAAGTTTGTCATAAAATGATACAAGACAATTTCCTGAATCGATGCGAAGCTCATTGGGGCTGTAGACAACAGCCATAGAAAAACCTTACGACTCGCATTTTATCTTAATGATGACATTACCTCAGAAATAGTAAAGATAATTTTGCTTCGAAACATTGTGTATATTTTTTGGTCTATACTATCACTTTGTTTCCTGGCTCATCAAGTGGTTTTTGTGTGCACTAAAACACTTTTTTCACAAATATGTATATAATATTTCTTTGTTTTTAATTTTCCATTCTATATTAAGATTAAAATCTTTTTCCCTAACTTAATAAAGAATATAATCTAAAAATGTACTTTTTAAAAGTTATTTATGAATCCATAAGCATAATAAGTTAGAATTAAAGTAAAATATAAACGAATTAAACATAATTGTATAATAAATAACCAGACTAAAAATAAACTTTGAAGAAAATTTTCCGATTTCGGTATTGAATTATTCTTTTTGAATATAAACATCAGTAGTTTTCTAGATTTAATCCAATAAGTATTTGATGTTAATGTTATACTGGAGAAAATCACAAGGTTATTTTAAGTTTTATTTCTTTTTTCCTCTTATGAAAAATAAGTATTTAAATTTTTATATAGTTATTATTATTAGAAAAAATTCAAGTTGCTTGGAATCGTATTGAAATCAACTGCTTCAGTCACTTAATAATAATTTTTTTTAAGTTAAGCTATTGCAACAAGTTTTTGATTGCCAATTTTTGTCAATCAGCACCACTTAGTACAGTCAATCTCTCAATCATTTTGAATTCTGGAAGAATTGCATGGTCGACACCGGAGCTGGCAACATCCTCATGAGCCACCAACCAATTGGAAATGGATTCAAAGGAACTTTTGATATATATAGCTAAGTATTTTATTTTGAATAAAAAATCTATTTAATATGCTATTCATAACAATAAAGAAGGAAATTAATTTTAACTTTTCTAAAAAAAATATATTTTGTTGTTTATATTAAAACAAAAAGATAAATCATAAGCGATATAATTTTCACCAAATTTCGTTAATAGTATTTTATAATTTTTTTCATCTTTCCTTTTATGAAAAATATGAACTTATATTTTATATAATTATCCTTTATATGGGTGATCTCTTAATAAAAGGTATCATCAAATAGCATTTTACATCTTTCACAGATATTTTTTGTTAGCTTTTAAGTCATATTTCTAAACAGAAATTAAATTCTAAAATGCCCAAATCTCGCGTATTTAGAAAATTTGGTTTTTGTTAATATTAAATAATTTTTTTGCGCTCGGAAACTCTATCATTTGGGGTATACGACTTTATGTAGAGTTCAAATTAATCGAAACCGAAGATGAAATTCGAAGAAACGAACTATAAAACAGAAGGTCGTAACATTACCCATTCAGATATTACCTTGTTGAAGTTAGAAAGCAAGAAATGTATTAAATACTCAAATTATGTATTTTATAATAAATATACGTAATAAAAAATGAATATAACTTACAGAAACTAAACTATTAATATCACTTAATGAATAATTTGTTAATAAATTACCGATCATATTTGAATTGCTTGATTTAATATATTTTTGATTAAAGGAAAGAAAGTCAGATTTACAATGAAAATAGTAAAATTTTTTTGAGATGGTTGAATATACTCTATAAAATTTATTTTATAATTTATTATTTGTTTAAAATAACTAGTATAGCAAAAAATACATAAAACATATTGAAGCAAATTGGTTTTTAAAAAATGTCCTAATATGTTTAAGAAATTAATAATGTTTTAGCTATAAAAATACGTTTCATCATTAATACAGAAATTTTGACTTATTTTATGTAAAATGATTAAAATTAAAATATAACAAATAATTTAATTCTAAAAAGTTTAATTTTTTATGTAATAAACTTTATGTGACTTATGGAAAAAGTTTATGAATGAAATACTTTTTAATTCGAAATCAGATAGAATAATTAATTAATAATGGTATAAAAATATAGTAACATTTAAGTATTAAAAGTATCACATAGTAACATCATATAGTAACATTTAAGTATTAAAAATAGGTAATAAAACATATAAATTTTAATGTTTTACTTTAAAGTTTCTTATTATTTTAGTTAATTCATTGTATATTTGTTTGAAGAAAATGTTTTTGCTCATTAAAGTACATTATACAGCTTTTTTTTTTTTTTTTTTTTTTTTTTAAAAAGAAACTTGCAAGTCATTTTAAAATCTAATATAAATTAATCATTATGCTCTCCAATAGAAACAATAAATGTTTTCAAAAAATTATAAAAGTTCTTATTTAACAATATAAATATAATGCTGATATCATATTTTTTCCATTGTATTAAAACACAACAAAGAAATTCAAAAATCTTTATTGCAGTTTATAAATTTGTAAAAGTGATTCATATATTTCCAATGTTAATATCTCTAAGAAGAAAAGTATATCAGTAATATTAATAAGAATATTTTAGAGTGAATAATTTTTAGAATTATGCATTTTTGTCTTTAACAACTTTTGTTTAATTTTGTGCAAAATCAACTAGAATTTCTTAAACTATACGAAGCAACTGATTTGACCTTTCTATAAGAAATTATCTGAATTACTCTCTAAAAAGATTTATTTTACAAAATTAAAATGGAGATGATAAATCCTAGTTGGGCGTTCGTCAACTGTCCTGTCAATTCAAAAAGATCTCTCGTGCGTATAACTATCTTTTTTATTAATCACGCCACGATTGGCCAATTAATGTTATAAAAATCTGAAAAGAGAGTGAACGCATTCTTTTTAACCTGCCAGTGCAATCAGTAAATAGAAAATTAAATGTTCAGAATTTAATATTAATAAATGGCAACTGCCTATTTCCGAAAAACGTTTTATTTAAAAAAAAATGTTAGTGAAAATATACTATCTATACATCATGTGGATTCTATATTTACTTCATCAGCATTTATTTTTATTCTACTAATAATTTTAAATGTTTCAGTGTTTAAAGTTAGTGGAAGACCTGAAAAATTTCCCAATGTATCTAATAAAACTAATAGACCAATAAAAAAAAGACTTAAATTATTTGGCACTTAAATGACACATTATGTTCTGTACCACACACGCATTTACAAACTAACATATAATATAGACATTTGTAGATAAATCCAATGGTAATTTCCTATTTCATTAATTCGAAGTAAACTTTTTTAACTAATGATGTCTTAAATTAATGACTCTTTCTAAGTTTATCACATTACTTGTGACGTAATAATCAATAAATTCTGGAATTTTGTGCAAATTTTCGTTAAGTTTTCATTGTTTCATTCACCCATTATTGAAATTGCTTTACTCTTGATGTTTTCAGCAATTTTTTAAGTGGGACTTAAAATTTGAAGCCTGTAGATTTTAGCGAGAAGCAGCCAAAAGAGGCTACTTATCAAACATAGTATAAGTCCAGCCCATTCCGCAGATGGTGGCCAGCCAACAGTGAAAATTCTAAGCTTCATGTATTCTTCCGGTAAGTTTTCGTCTAAAATCGTGCTAGTGTAATAGCCATCCGGTTTGGCTCTCTTGAAATGCATAAATGCAAGTGTGAAAGTCCCAAATACATCTGAAAGAAAAGAATTTAATTTTTAATGAAAGATTTATTCATAGCAATTAATAATCCGTCAAGATAAAGATAAATGTAATATATTAAAAAGTTGAAAAAATTATCATGTATAGTTTGGTTTATATTTTTGAATCAAATAATTGTGTACAGATTACATTGTTATTTTCTAAAATATTTCAATTTAATCTCTTCTACTATCGGTGAAGTTGAACAATACAATTATTGCGAATGAGCTGATTCGATGGGCAGTTCATGAAATTCTTAAAAATGAAAACAAATCCATACAAATGTTCATTTAAATAAACTAAGCACACAAAAAGTAATATCAAGATTATTAATCCTTGAGGAATAATAAAAATATTCAAATATAGTTAAATGTTTGAATAATTAAAGAATTTAATGCATGAGCACAAATAAAATATATATTATACATATTTTAAATTAATTGTTTTATGAACAAATTGCTTATTCTCTACTAAATACTAGTTGAAACTTAAATGAAATATATACCTTATTTAATTTTTTATTATTTTTTCTATTAAATTTTTTAATATGAATGACACACATTAAAATGAATTTAATTTCAAACTTTCCTCTGATTAATTCATAATTTTTGTTAATACTTTTGATTTATTTCTCAGTTTTTTGTCAGTTTTCAACTGAAATTTTTACGCATGTATTTTTACATTATAAAATTGCTTCATAGAATTTATTGAAATAATATTTTGGAAGATATTAATATTTTATTATATTCGATATATTTTTCAATTTATTCAACTTTCAAATGAAATATTAATTAAAAGAAATATTTGCTAAAGGGTAATTTATAATTTCACAAAATATTACACTCATCATAACTACAATAAAATTCTTCTTAATATTTATGCTTTTGTTTTAAAGTATTCACAATTTGATTTTTGAATGTAAGACATTTATAGTGACATATATTTATTTAAAATCTATTTATGGTGATAATATCAGGTAATAAATTAGCTAAAAGTCATCTTAATAGTAAATTACCCGCAAATGATATCAAGTTATCGAAAATTGTAATATTGTTACTGAATACTTAAGTATTTACAAAGTAAAGGAATTTATTATTAATGGAATTCTTGTAACAAATCTCACGTTTCCCATCAGCTTCCAAATAGCAGACTCATAATTTTGGATTACATTTAAATAATGGATATCTTTACTCAGGAAAATTAAAATTTAATATTCAGCATGGGGTATGCATCTAAACTCTTTCTATAATTAATTTTTAATTGGGAAATATATTGGCTCTTAAAACTGAAAGTGCAATGGATATTATTTTATTCAAGTTTAAATGCGTCTTAAAAATCTTTATAAATATCTCGAATTTTATGAACACTTTATTCTAAAATAATAATAAAATGCAGCACGTTTATACAATGTTCGCACTTTATAACTAAATCAATAATCCAAATTCAAATAAATTGGGAAACATGCGCAAGGAAATACATTTAAAAATTCGACACATATTACCAAAAAATACTAATTTACGCTGATTAAAATTTAGAAACATTGAATGAAATAAAATGAAAAAAGATTCATTTTGTTGGGTTTATGTAAAATTTTAAACTGAAATAAGAAATATTTTTGGATATTTTGTATCAATCATATTTTATATTTAAATTGTTTTTACTGAAACGAAAAATCATCAGTATGATTCAGAAATTGATTTTGAATAATTAGGGTTGTTGTTGTTCTCGTATGCCAACTAGGTTGGCAAATTGGGGTGCGCTGCTCCACTTTTGCAACCGAACCGTATTTGGAGTAGAGCCCGACTTCTTCAGTACACACTCATGCCATAGGGACCCGTTTATAGTGTAAGCAACCGCTCATACCTTATTCACACACAAGGAAAGGACAAAGACAGGATAGAGAGAGAAAGTACATCCATGTCTGAACCGGGATTCGAACCCATGACCTCCCTATCCGTAGTCATGCACGCTGACTACTAGACAACTCGGCCGGCGAATAATTAGGGTAGTGAATGCTTATAAAATTAGCACTCTTAATAAGTTCCTCTAAATACATCTTTTAAAAACCTTGGCAATTTATCTTTTATCATACGGCAAGTACATTTTATATTCGATTTTTGAAACTGTGATTCTAAATATAAAAGTTGCAATCATAAAAATAAAAATTAATATTTCTAATACCACATATAATTTAATTTATATTCTGTCTTTAAAAATGTTAAAGATAATTTTTTGCGATATATAAAAGGTATGGAAAATTTCAAATATTAAATCTCAAATACTTTTCTTGCACCTAAAAAAAATCTGAAGATCTATATTATTTAAACATTTCTCGTTTAATCAGAAGGATTTCTTTTAATTTCAAACTCTTATTTCTATGGAGGTAATAAAATTTTATAATTAAAAATTAATTTTTTTATTAAAATAAAAGAAGGATTCTAAAATTTTTAAAATAAAAAATTTTAGGCTCTAAAATTTTACATATGATATGCATTATGAAATTCCTTTCTAAAATTAAATTTAATACATTTTTTATATGAATTAAACTAAGCACATTATTTAATATAAGTAAAACAGTAATGTAAGTATTTTCAAGTGACACCAAATTGTTTTATAGTTAACATTAAATTATTCTTAAGAGCTTAAATGTATCTGAAAAAATTTTATAAGTCAATAAAATATCTATTTTAAATAAATTAACTTGTTTTTCATTTATTTAAACTAAAATTTGACCTTCAATTAATAATTTCATTATATAATTGGTGAGAATACTTGCATAGTCAGAAACTTTTTAAACTAGTATTTGAAGGTTTTTAGTGTTAAATCAAAATGCCTACAATAACAATCTCAAAGAATCCATTACATGAATAAAGGCAGGGAAAAACTTTTAGAAGACGAATGAAAAGTTAAAATCATATAGAAATGACCGGACGACGAAATAAGAAACCTATGGTGTAGAAGATCTATATTAACTCTTGCTGACAAGAGATGACGTTACTGCGCAATAGAGTGTGAACTTACAAAATATTTCATATCCAATAAGACAATAAAAATAGAAATACAGAGGAAGAAGCGAGACGTGAAGAATGGAAGTCGAATCATCCGGCTCATAAATAACTTTGTTTATTATTAATACCGTACTGGTAATATATAACCTTGTTTATTATTATCTATTTTCTTTTGTAACTGTTTTAATCATGTTTAATATCGTAATGAATGTTTTGTTTTGAAAGTTTCTAACTTCCATTTCTTACGTCTCTACAACGATTCATATTTTGAGAAAAATTTCGAACAATTAATTGAGCATCAAAACTATTCAGTTAAATATAGTTAAATGCTATAATGAGCGTTAATGTTGATGTCTGTAGTAATGTTCATTAGAGGAAAAAATCAGTTTAGATTTTATGTAAATCTTCTGTCTCAGCCATTTGACTTCATGTGTTTATCGTATTCTAACTAGTAAAAATCAGTTAAAATACGAGTGTCATTGTATGATGTGCGTTGCAGATTTCATGTGGATGATTAGTACACGAGATGACCAACCATATGTTCCCGCAAGACATTTCGCTCTAAGTGTACAAGTCTATATGCTTTTAAACAATAATTACAGTTAGTAGACTAATTAATTAATGGGCTGTAATTATCTCTTTACAAATAAGACCTGGATGTGTCTTCAAAATGATAGTAAAAAATGGAAACCGTTATCATCAATCAAATTTCTTTTTCTCAGAAAATTATGCTGAGGAGGCTATGTCTGTGATTAAGGATACCTACTTAGGTGAAAGAACATGCTTCCATTTATTCCACATGTAACTGTAAGCAATCATATAAATAGAGATGATACCCTTGTAGTTTTTACGTATTCTTATATCAGAATAATAACTGACGATATGATATTAAGGGGCGAAAATAAGTGGCCGCATAAAATTCGAATTTTATCTTAGACAAACATATATAGCGGTGCAGGTTAGTTTCGGACTGTACCTTTAGGTTAACGGGTTTTAAAATACTCGCCCATCACCAATTGCCTAGTAAGCAAATGATTCAAATTCATAATTGTATTAGATTACTTTCAAGCATATTTTTAGATGCTATAAAGAAATATATAGTTGTATCACATTCCTCCTACTTCAGATTCCTTCCTCGTTCACAAATTTTTTTTCAGCAGTCACTTTCACTTCTTGTCAAAATGATAAACAAAAATAATATTTTGAAGGTATTTTTCTGACACCAAATTGGAATTTTAGATTTTTGTTTGCTATATATGCTAATTTCTAAAGCACTATTTCATAAGATGGCATGTTATTTTATACATTAATATATATTTAATAAAGTGACGTTATTTTATTAAATTATATAAGTAATCTTTTCAATACTATTTTTTGAGATTTTTAGTTTAGTTTTTCAAAACAAATATATTGCATAGCATTGCAGGTCTAAAACGACAATGCAATAAACAGGTTATTATTCTATAAATAATAAATACAATTATTTAGTGTATTGTTTTAAAAGTTAAGTACATTCAAAGAGTGAAAAAACTGGTATAAACAAGGATATACATATGAAGATATACGACAAGGCAAGCATATGTTGTAGACAGCCCTTATGATGAACAACAATGTGATTCAGTAGACCAGTTTTTCTCAACCACCGGGACGCAAAAAATCCGGCTATCTGTACAAAATCCAAAGTGCCATCTGCCGACAACCAATATTAAAACATCACCTACATTATAATAATAATAGTCCATAAGAGTTTAGAAAATAATACGATCGATGACGAAAAATATAATAAAATGGCAATTATGTACCTAAGCGCCTTTCATAAATTGCCATGCCGTATATTTAGTATACCAGTGAGTATGCCTTTGTCCACCTTGAGTATTACTGATTACTTGAATGCTGAATATCTATAGTAATAATTTATAAAATTGTTTTAATTATTAAATTATTCTTTAAAAATTATTTTGGTATTTATGATTTATGAAAAAAATCTCTGCCAATGGGTCCAATTATTAAACTTACCGATCCGCAAGAACGTGCCGATATGTTTTACCTGGGTCCTTGGACTAAATCCAGTTGAGAAACACTGCTGTAGACAATGCTTAACAAAGCTGTTAGATGGATTATTGCCGTTACAAAGGCAGATTATCCAAATTTAAGAGAGTTTAAAATAATCTTTATAGTCGACAAAAGAAAGAGTGAGTACTTAGTGTCTTCAAGGTAGTGATGAAGTTTAGATTTTCATGTTTCATAGAGCAAGGAATAAGGAGACAATTCACTTCAAAAACAAATCTCAGATAATGGTATAAATAGAAAAAAGATTTTGAAATATCGTGAACATCGAGGTTGATTAAGCGGTATAAATGTGCAACACTTTCTCAAATTATTGCGTATTTCTCTTCTGGAATGTCAACAAGTTTCAACTTAGAGTTGTTCATTGAACTATCATTGATATGGACCTTCGATATCGAAGGACAACACTTATAGTATTATTGACTGAATGGCACAATATATTTTTCTTCGTATGCGTCCGCCAATAGGGTCAATAAAATGTCATTGATTCGAAATACGTTGCCAGATCCGATAAGGCTATTTTTTCAATGGTATTTGATAGGTGATCATATGAGGACAGAAAAAATCCCCATTAATCTATGGACTTTATAAGTCAATAAGTGCATGTGTTGAACTAGTGGAGATTTTATTATTGTCTGCAGCATGGGCAATTGACGTGAAATCTTTTATCATACAAATTCTGAAAGAATAAAGAACGTTTTTAAAAGCAAGCATAATTTCATTTTTCAACATTTTAGAAGTATTTTAATAACATAGCAATCTTAAAAGTCATTTTTTGACAGATAGCAGATCAGAAAGTACGTTAGAGCATAATACTAAACATGAAGTTAAAGAACTTAATATCCCTGAAAGGATTATTATATTAACTTCCATGAAATACATCTCAGTAGTATCAATGATAAAAGAAAATTGATTTGGTGGCAAAAACAGAATTAAAAGTTCTTCCTTGTCATAAAATTACCTCAATTATCTCTTTTTGATTGATTTTTTAACTAATACATTTCTGTCTTTTTTAAGGAATAACTTTATTGATAAAGTAAATACCTTGACACCATTAAGTCGATTCTTTCTTGACAATAAAAAAATTAAAAAAAATCGGTTTGGTGACACAGAAATTAAAAATGTTTTCTCAAAATTAATTATGAATCTAAATTACTTTTAATTTAATTTTAAGCGCATATTTTTCACCTTAATAATGCTAAATTATAAAAAGCGAAATAAAATTATATAACGTTAATATTAATACCTTCAAAAATATTTGTATTATTATTCTGGATGTACTCTTTTGATAGGTATTAACGAAGAATGGGAAAGAGATGATGCATTTCTGTCTTTTATATGCACATCTATCTGGATAGAATTCATATGAAATTCTCCAGGTTTTCTTATTTATGACACGTGAATACAGATGATTATCAGTAAAAAGTCTAATGTAACAAAGGTGGAACAACACTCTTGGAAATAAAGGGCTTCAAGTACAGAGCCTGCGTGCAGTAATACGTTATTCTAGATTTCTATTTTCCAAACACAAATCGGTCTGCTAAATGCTTGGGATTTTATCCAAACTTCCTTTTTATATATCAATAATTACGATATAATGTATCCAATTTCTTTTTTATCTAGTTTAATGAAAAAATCTACCTTGAAGATAGATAATAAATATATTACAAAATGTTTAGCTGTTAAGCTATCTATTTGTATATTGTCAATCATTTATATTAGGATGGTAATTTCTTTTTACTCACACATCATTAGGGTACTAAAATAGTTTTCTTAGAGTATTAGTTATTTTTTTTTATCTTGGTATAAATAATTCTCATAAAGAAAGGAAAATGCAATAATGATAAAAAAAACTTACATATTATGTATTGCACTTTTTAACTTACTAATTGTATCAATTCAACTATTGCTGATATTTTAAAATTATGTTATATGTGTGTAATGAATTTTTTGAATGTTTTAAATCAATTTTTACATATGTACTAAATATTTAGCTCATAAAAGTTATAAGTTTTACAGAAATAATGCTTGGCATTTATCTGCAATGAATTTTTACATTTATTTCTTCCTATTGAAATATTTTAGTATGGAATTCAGGAAGAAATAGAGATATAACAAATGAATCTTCATACATGAAAGTTTTCGTTCTTACGTGGTCACCATAGGTGTAGTTAATAGTATTGCCAGAAATGCGTATACATAGAAAACAAATCCATCAAACTGTGTTGAATGTTTATAAATGTATTTTTTCATATAAAATTCATATTACCTTACTTCACTTATTCGATCATTACTTTACTTATTAGATCTAGTTTAATTTTATTTATTACCCATTTTTCGTAAAAATTAAGACAAAATTTAACTTTTTTATTATAATGTAAAAGCGGAAATACTAATGAAAACTTGATGAATAATAACACTGTAATGAATGATAGCACTATCTTTGAAACCATTTCTCACATTTTATATGAGGTAAAATCAGTCATCATCGATAATAGAAATGCTATTCCTTCAAAAGTTAGCTGATTTCTCCATAAACACTATTAAATAAGCTTACAGAATTTCTTTACATTCTTGATTCTAGACACGCTCTTTTGTCGCAGAACACTTTTTTTAAAATTTAAAATCAAGCAAAGCGTAATATAATCTCGGAAACATAACTGCAGCATGATTATATCATCATACATCTGTATTATGACAGCAAAGACATACTAGCTTAGTTGATTGGCTAAGTTCGTAAAATCCTAGTTAAGTTAATAACAGAGAAAGTTTGCTGATCTTTTATAAAGGAGGAATTGAATCTACTTTATTGCTTTCATCTCTAAATTGGTGTATTTAATGTAAGGACAACTGTGTTTATGTTTGCAGTGCTTATGAGCAACTCCTTATAACTTTCTTTTAGAATAATGCTTTGTCTTTTAAACCAAGTATTGATTGATGATGCAAAAGTTTTTGTAATTGTTCTTAATTTTTAATAATAATGATGTGTTGAATCACAACAATCTAATCTCAAAATAAAACTATAGTTAAAGTAAAACTTCAGTATTCTTGATTGCTAACTTCACAAGATATTTCAAAAGACATTTCAAAGCGATATATCCTCAGCCACATTCAATAAAATGTAGAAATTTTAATGGAAAATTAAAGTCTTACTGTTGTCAATATGGTTCTCATAATACATTCACATTCGAACGTAAAAAGAATATGACGGTCGCATGATTTGGTTTGTTTGTCTCACAATGGTCATTTTTTATATATTGAGGGTAATTAGATCAGGAACTAAAGCTTAAAGTAGATTCCAAAAATCACTACAAACATCCATGAATAGGTGGAACTCGAATCCAAAAACTGTTGAACCGAAAGCCAAAGATTTAGCTAATTCGTTTTCTAGGTCGGCTAACGTTTAAATGAAATATTACTTAGAAGCAGTGTGTTAGTTGTTGGTAGACATTTCATAAGGTTCATTAAGAATTTTTATTCTGGTTTCATCACATATTGTCTCTTGTTTTCACATTTGTTAAGGTGTTAAAGAGTCTCCTTAATTCATTTATTTTGCGATATTTCGGATTGAAACTTTATTAAATTTATGCTAATTTGAAGAGCATGAATAAATTTTTGTTCAAATTATGAAAACTTATTCAAGACGTATTGTTTATTTGTCAGAAAATTTAATTCGCATCTTATATTATTAGCTCATTATAAGCAAAAAATTATATTTCATTAATTTCCAAATAAAAATTCCAATATATTAAGAATAATATTGATTAAAGTTCTTTACCTGCTAATACATACATTACCCCAGTAACCATGATGGTACTTATCTGCTTCTTAAACAAACCTAACAAACCGAGTGGAGTTGAGAATGTCAATAAAATTAAACACACCATTGAACATGACATAGCTAAATTTCTCATGCCTGAAACAAAAATAACTTTCATCAGAATTTTTATCAGCATATTTAGATATTCTCAGTTTCATATACATCTAATCTACAATGCTGGTCACTTAAAACGCTACTATGGAAGCACACAAATCATATGAAATTTATATCATGTGTTTGCGGCGATAAGATAAGCAATTCATTAGCATTGCACTGCTTAAGCAAACCACGGAAGAGTAAAAAAAAGTTGCTGTGTTTTAAACTGGCAATTTATTTTCTATATGCACATGCAAGCGCTATGTGAATGGAAAATAAATTGCCAGTTTAAAACACAACATTTTTTTTTTACGTAAACTTTTAACTATATTTTGTAAATATCATCGAGCGTCTTTTGAGCAAATTTTTATGCTAGACTGAGGAAGAATATTAGTTTACAAGGATTGATGATCATCCTACAGAGAAATCGTTGATTGTATAAGACGAAACCAAGTAACTGTGAAGCAGACCTATAATCGCTGGATGATTGAAGGTACGAGAAATACGAATCGAAAACAATTTGAATAAGTTTCTATTTTTTATGACAAATGGAGAGAAAAAAATCTAAACAATTTCAGAATATTTCACATATTCTCAGATACCTATATTTCGTTTTCTAGAATAAATGGGAAAAAAAGTAGCTGGAGTATATTACTTAAGAAGACTGTTTGCAATAATCACTAAAGAACAGTTAAATAGTATTTTTCACAAAAATAATCATCATTTTTAATCGCTATCATGTTTAAGTAATCCTATTAGATGCATGATAACTCACACAGCACAAACAAATAAATCAACTAAACCAAACAATTTCCTGGCGTTGTACCAAATTTATTATTTTGTTAATATTTTTTAGTTACTTTTATAAGGGTTAACAAGACATCACATTGTAGACTTAATTCATTACCTTTTCTTCCTTTTTTTGTGACACAAATATAAAAAGGATGATAAAGTTCTTTCCTTAATCACAAAATTGGCAAATCTTTTTCAAGAAAAATGAGCACAATAGATAAATTTGGAGAACAGATAATTCAACACCAAATTTTTTATATTTATAATAATTGCATTTTAAAACAGGAACTAAAAACATCTCTTAATTAAAATTATGTATATATCTTCGATAAAATACTAATAATAAACTTATCTGAATCGTAAAACAATTTTTAAAGATACATCTTTATTATTTATTATAGAAGTATGAAAAATTGTTTCTAATTTACTTTAAGGTTTGAGTAAAAATTCTATGAATTATAAAGAGGTTCTGGAATCCCATGAAACTTACCATAAATACGTTATTTCAGAAATGGTTCTTGTAGAGATGAAAGTGCAAATTTATACAAAATCCATGTATATCTTTTATATTTTTTACGAAAATGGTTTTCTTAACACAACCGATCGAATTACATTATAAATAGACATATATTAGTGGGAACAAGTATTACTGAAGACATTTTTATGAGAAATACAACTAAGAATTTGAACTGAAATTTGAAATCAATAATTATATTTAAAAAAAATATTACAATAAAATAAAAATAAAAAACTAAAAAACAATGAATTTTAATTAATGAAACTATTAATCAAATACAGTTTTTAGGACAATATGTAAAACTTATAAAACAATAAGCAGTATTAAAAAATATTGATTTTTCAGTTAAACTTTTTATTTTATTAAATTTATTTAATAACAATAATTTAGAAATATTTCGATAAACTTTGCTGTGAAGCATTCTGTTTCCACAGAACAAGAAGAAACTTTTATCAAGCTTCTATTAAAAGTAATTTTTTGCTTTTCTTTTAAAAGAAGAAACGAGGTAAAAAATTATTAACAACTGATAAAAAAAGAAAACTATGATACTACTTAGAAAAATTTTTATGTGCTTTATTTTAGTTTAAGTAATCTTAATAAAAACAAATGAAGAGAGAGAGAAATAATCTCTAACAATAGTAGATAATCTATTTGTTAATTTTTTATACTCCTAAAGAAGAAAATATTCAATTCAAAGAAATAAATAAAAATTTAATTTCTCGAAGATAAATAAATTATGAAAATATATGCAATCTTTAATCCCCTACCCTCTTTCTTTTCCTATTCCTATTAAGATTCCATTCACATGAATGAAATCATTAAAACTGAAAGGATTTCGCGAATGAAATAAAGAATTTTTAAAAAATACCATGATGTGACAATAAAAGTAAATGATATAACATCATGTTGATTTCTCTACGAAAATTTAACCAGGCTACTAGAAAGAAAATTCCTGTTTTCTTTCATTTGAAAAACATTTTCATGAAAAAATACGAATTTTGTATCCACTTATTTCATGAAACATTAATTATAACTCCAGTGAATACACTATTAACGGCATTTTGCTTCTATTGATTGTATTATAAATTAAGTTATAAAACACGTGACCAAGCTATCGTTAAGTTACTCCCATGCTCTGGAATTCTGGATCAGAGGTCCAGAGCTCGGAATTCTGGATCACGTTTCAAAAACACTTTCTATGTTGAGTAAAAATTTGTGCAGAACAATCCATAATATTTACTTTTATATTCTTTGCAACAACTATGCTTATAATACAACCTTTCGAACTTTGTAGATGAACATATTCGAAAAAAAAATAGTTTTAAAGACATTTTTATGCAAAATATAACTAAAAATTTCAATCTCAATTTAAAAAAAATTATGTTTCACCTTTTAAACTTAATTATATCCAATTTAGAATGCAATTTTTGCACCGAAAAGAACATTTTATTGGTATTCAAATAAAGAATCACATCATTGTTGTTTTCATTTTAAAATTCTAATCATAAAATGTAATTTCACAAACCATCAAAAAATATCAAACTTAAAAACAAAAAATGAGGAAAAAATTATACTCTGATGACAAAACGTAATTATAAAGAATTAAAAAAAGAACATGTATATATATATATATAAATTTATAATAATCTATTGAATTATTCAGTAAGTGACAATTCATGATTGAATGCATAATAATGCAATAGATATTTTCATTAAATATTTTTAATGTGTTATACTTACGATCAAGCCATGCATCCTTAGATATAATATGTTCATTAGACAAGTAAGAAATACAAGTTTCAATCGCATAACCATCTTCCTTCATTTTAGTTTTTGTCGACTCTGAAATAAAATAATCCTTTACACTCAAAATGTCTCAGTTATAACTATTATATAAAACTTAACAAAAACATTGATTATGTGCGTCGAAAATGAAGGTTAAAAATATTAAGAGTTAACTTCAAATATGTTTTATATTAGTGTTTCACACTTAATGGTTTTCAATTTTTATGGATTTGCATTTCAGGAGAGACGTGCAGTAATTTTGTTAAATAAATATTATTAATTTTATATTTAAATATGCAATATATTAATAGTTGAATATATATATATATTTAAAAATAAGCATGATTGATATTGGAAGTTCTCTGATGACTTTAGTTGAATATGATGATGAACTAATTATCTCTCACAAAATGTTTGAACTTTTAAAATAAAATATTAAAGAAGTTTATAAAGATTTAAAATACATATTTTAAAAATAATATCTTCTTGTCTTTTGATTCCTTGGTTATTTCAAATTATATTCCTAATATTTAGATCTTTCTAACAAAATTTGAAATAAAATTTAAAGAATGATCATTAAAAAGTATGACGCTTATAAATAAAACATAATTCAAATTACTATTATTTTTTTTTGAAGAATTATGCAATTTTCTAATTTTATTACATTCTATGGTAAACAAGTTTTCTTTTTTTCTTTTTTTTTTTAAGAATAAAAAATAACTACTACTAAAATGTGATATTCTTTATATAAAAATGAAAGTAAGATGTATTACACAAATTCTAAAAGAAATATTTATATTAAGATGCGAATCTGTATTTCAAAATCTCAATTTCAGTTTTTGAGGTATTAAAAATTAGTGTTTTCTCAAATTAATGATTATTTTTAAAAACATTCTTCATAAATATTTATATTTTTGATAAATGGTAGAATAAAAACTTAATTTTGGTTCCTAATAATGTAAAAATCATTGCATATTTTATTTATTCATATGATTGTAAAGGAAATATATAAGTTATAAAAGTAAAATTAGTATTAACTGTTGAATATTCATAATAATAATCTTATAAAAAGCTAAAAGTGATTTTGAGTGCTAAATGTATTAATGAATTTAAAAATTTGCAATTCTTAATAAATAGGAATTATTCATTTTACATGTTACATGATTAATTAATATATAAATCACCTGACATTCCCCAAATTAATTATATATATATATATATATATATATATATATATATATATATATATATATATATATATATATATATATATATATATATATATATATATATATATATATTTATATATATATATATATATATATATATATATATATATATATATAATCTCTACCTGCAATAAAATATAACAAACTTAAATTTTCTCAAACAGAGAATCATTCAAATTTGTAGTTTGAAACAAATATGATTATAAAAATTTATTTCCCCAAAATAACGGGAAACGAATTTTTATTCGCTTTCATAATATATTACTAATTATATTTCCGCCAGTTTTAAATATGCAATATTGAAAATTAAAGTTTAATATTTGCAGTTTTGGTAAATACATAAACCTTACTTAATAAATTTTAAGCTTCATTTTTATATTCATTTATTACTTTTTTTTTAGTTATTTGCAGGATTTTTCTTAAAGTAACATTTAAAAATTCGGAATAATTTATGTTCCTTTTTCTTTGTACTATTTTTACTTATTTGTGTTTTATACCTTAATCTTTAACCAAGTTTTCTAACTTTAAAAATTAAAATATATATATATTAGTTGTAACACTTTATTGTCATAACGTTTATTGGTAAAGTAGCTTAATAAGCAAATAAATTAGTATAAAAAGATACCAAGTGTATCTTTTTCAAACTAAGAATTATGACGACAAAATCTCTTTTTTTTATTGTTTGGAAAAATAGTAAAAATATATTTAACTTGAATATATATGACTAAAATCTGAGAAAAAACGCATTTACTTCTTATATTGATATATATATATATATATAATTTATACAAAAATATACATAAAAAAAAGGTTAAACATGAAATATTTTTAAGAATACAACCCAGATTTCTTATTGTTTAATTTTCATATTTTAAAAACCTTGCAAAAGAAATATATTTAAAATCCATTTATTTGCAGCACCAAATAATTATACTATGGCATGTGTGTACTGAGGAAATCGGATTCCACTCCAAAATATGGTTCATTTGGAAAAGTGGAGCAGCGCACCCCATAATGCCAGCCTACCTGGCACACGACAACAGCAACAACAACAAAATAATTATTGTTGTAATAATTTCATAAGATCGCAATGGAATTTATAATGATCATTATAATCTTAAAATAAAACAATTTTTATATAAAATATTAACAATCGTTCATTTTTTTTTCAGATTTTATTAAAAAATATACCTTTGAATTATATTCGATAATGATTTGATATTGATCATGTGATTGTCTACATTCGAATTTTTTTGAAAATTCGAAAGAAGTTCTATAGTTTTTAATAATTAAGCAAAATAGATAAATAAAAAGGTTTAGAATATATTCACAGTTTAATATGCTTAGAATAAAAGAGAGAAACAAGATCAAATAAAAACTTAAAATTAAAATCCCGCGAGCAAAATGTCTGAAAACAATTTTCATGTTGAAAAATTGCTTAAATGAAAACAAAAATTCTTGCTTATGTTATCGTAAGAATGACACAATATATAAAACGCAGTTTATGTTTGTTTTTATGTAGAAGGAAAACGAATGCCTATTTTTAATAAAGATAATATTCGTGTCATAATTTTTATTTATTATCTTCTCGCTTTATAGTTTTGAAAACTATGCTTATGCTAGAATAAAAATATCAATAAATATCTGACAAACAGCCTCGAGGTTCTTTGAAGATGTTTGGTCGGACGCCAATTCTAGACTATGTGAGTATAAATTCAGAAAAAAGAATAATATATGTTCTTTCTATGCACAAATAAATAAATAAAATATTAAAATTTCTTTTCTTTGCTGATTCATTTTATTTTGTAATATTTTAAAATTCGATTCTGAAGTGCGAAAAGTTTTATAAATAGCTATTATAATATTCCTACACAATATCAGCTGTAAATGTTTATAAAAGAGAATCTGTTTTTCATAAAATACTTTTTAACGTAATCGCAATACTTCTCCCCATAAGCTATTTATTTGAGTAGGCTGTCAAGGATTAATCGTTCCTTTTTCAAACAAAGTAATAAGGTAGAGAATTTCCAAGCCAGATTAAGGTTTGTCTTAAAAAAGCACAAATATCGATTCTTGCGAAGTGAGAAAAGGCAACCCCCAAATTGCTAAGCAAAAACAGTTTTATTTATTTTTGCGCCGCTCTGAATTAAAAAGGTACTTCCTCTAGTTTTCCGTTAAAAGCGGTGGCATTTCCCAGAAGAACACTTAACGAAAGTTCAAAGTTGCGAGTCATTTAAAATGATGCTTGAATGCCGACAATATCTCTGTGTGTGTGTGTGTGTGAAACATATACTTCTAAGCAAAAAATTGTAAATATTTTATATATACATATATATATAGCTTTTTTTACTCTAAGACTATGAATGGAAACATACACAATTCATGCAGACCCACAATTCACAATATGCACACGCACAATTCATTTAGAATTTTCTGTATGCATCGAAACAGTCTTACATCGTCTTGGACCCTGATGAGAAACGGTGTTTCTCTTTTCTATTTAAGTCTTTTTTTAATTTTAAATATTTTAGATAAATATGCAACAGTATATATATATATATATATATATATATATATATATATATATATATATATATATATATATATATATATATATATATATATATAATTTTTTAATTTGTGCTTATCTAATTATTATTCATTTAACATAATAATTAATTATATCATTGTAAAAAAATCAGGGCATACATTGACTTTAACGTAAAATCTGCTAAAATTTCTTTCATTCTTAATTCTAGATTTTAGTTATTGTAATGTTCAACTTATTAGTCTAATTATTATACTTAATTTTCTATATACATTAAAAAATCAAATTAATTGTCTATAATTATTAGAATATAAAACAGTAAAATTAGACGTTTTTACGAGCTGGTTAGAACCGTTAAATTAGTTCGTAAATTTGAAAGTTTGTGAAACAAAAAAGTGTTAAATCATAAGATAATTTTTTTTAACCAAACTCTTTAGAAATACATTTTTATTAAAAAATTATTTAATGTGTGCATTATATTAGAAATACGTGTATTATACAATTTATTTTAAAAAATAATTTACACTTCCATTTAATTCATGGAAAAAGCAGATAGACTAATTTTTTTTAATTTGTTTATGTCGTCTATAGTTAACTGTCTATATAATTATGTTTTCAATTATTTAATTACCAGATAGTTACATTGACTTACGTCGGAGTCCACATTGAAAAAATCCTTAGGTGGAACTTTGTGGGTGGTAAACTGTTTCCTTATGGAAATTCATGGATGAGTAATATACTTTCCCTTAAGTAAGGTTCTTAGTTTTCTTTAGTAACGGTGGTAATAAGGACTGCGTGTCAAAATGACCTAGATGACATTTTTTCTGCAACATCACTCCAAAAATAAATTGACAAGTACATTGAGTCTGGAACATTGGTTTCTTTAAGCGATTCTAAGTATGAGCATTCCTTGTAAAAGCACCTCATGATATTTGCACTTGAAGCTATTATACTCTAAGACATGGACTATGAGATGGAAGTTAAATTAGGTAGAAAATTCTACAATTGCTTCAAAATGTCCGAGATTTCAACATCAACAGTGCAGTTAGTTTTGCATTACGATTCTGCAATGAAAATTTTGTTCAAGGCTTCCCAGTCATAAAATAAAACAAAAATAAAAAAAAACAGTTATAAAAATTTAATGATAACGATAAAGGTCTTTAAAAAAAGAAAAAAAAATATTCCGTAAAAAATTATTTCAAATTAAAAAAAAATATTGATGTTTCTTCGTATGAAATAAAATTATAAAAGAAGGAATTTATCCAAAGGTAAACGATCAATTTTATATTTTTTTGTGTGGAAGTCACATGTAATAAATGACACTTTTTCCACATCTTTCTCTTAAGTTACCGTTAACTTAAAACCTACATATCAAAATATGAGTGAATTTATTTTCTAACACACTTGGTACTACAACAAAAATACTTTTTAAATGTTCTGATGCTACGAAAATACATTAAATTCTTAATCTAACGTTTAGAATTTGGTCAAAACAGTAAAAAATAATTGTCTTTTAATTTCAATAAAATAAATATACTGTACTATGGAGGTAATTTCACTACTATTACTCTAAAAAATAAAACAAATTCCAATTATTTAACGAATGAAATATTCTTGAACTTTCAACATTTTAGAGATTTTTGGATGTTTTCCTACACACTTTTCTGATTATTTTACAAAATTTTCAAATTTTTACACATTGAATTCACAAATGACATTCTATTCATTTTTTAATTGACATACTTTGATTAAAGTAAGGTAATTTTAATTACATTTAAAATATTTTTTGACCTTTTGTCATGATAAATAAGCAGATTTTTAAATCACTAAAATTTACTTAATATAATTTTTTTGGTAGTGAAAACCAAGTTCTTTTAATAGTAAATATCTATCAGTTTTTACATAATTTTAACTAACAAAATTTTGTTTGATATATAACTAAAAATTATATTTTTAAATGCTACCTATCTCTAAACGGGATTATTCTTACAATTAATTAGTATTTGATAAACAAATTTATAAACTATGATAACAAATCTTTTAATTATTATTAAAAGTATTTTATAACTTCACTAAATTTGGTCCTTATAATCCTAAAAAGTGTTTTTGGATGCTTCTAGTACAACTTTTAATATTTTATTCGATAGAAAATATTATTTTTTATATTTTTTTGATTAATTGCTAGAAAATGTATAATTTCCAGTTTTTATCCAGTTATCGAACTTTCTATAAAATTATTTATATGGAAATCTAACAGAAAAAAAACCTATTAGATTTTATGAACCATATTTCTAGTGCTTACTAAGCTGTATTTGAAACGCTGTTTTTTTTCAAAGAAACGAGGTCCGTTAGAAACAAGTTGAATGAGGTGTGGAACACTTGAAAAAATTTCCATTAGTCATGTAGAAATTTTTAAGGAATTGTCTTTGTAAATAATTAATAGTCGGAGGAGAAGAGTTCCAGAGAGGATTGTAGTCTATTTTAAATTATGTATATCGCGGCATAAGCAACTTTACAGATGTTTCAAATCAGTATTCGCGTTATGGTTTGAATTAATTACAAACGCATATTCTGATAGTTTTAAAGGCAAAAATTAAACACATGACGTAATTCTTGATGAGAAGAGTTCTAGAGATCATTGTTGTTTCCTTTTAAATTATGTGCATCGCGACAGAAGCAACTTTACAGAAATTTCAAATCAATATGCAATACGATGCGAATTAATTACAAACGGTAATTATGAGAATTTTAAAAGAGAAAATGAGTGATATGGTATCATTCTTGAAGAGAAGACTTCCAGCCGGTATTGTTCTCTTTTCTATTATACACATAGGGGCATAAGCAACTTACAGAGATTTTAAATCAGTAAGCATTATGATTGGAATTAATTACAACTGCCAACTATATCAGTTTTAAAGAAGAAAATGAACCACATATCATCATTCTTGAAAGGAAGAGTTCCAGAGGAAAATGCTGTTCGTGTTGAAAGGAGAATGCACATGGTGGCATAAGCAACTTTACAGAGATCTTAAATCAGTATTTATCATGGTTGGAATTAATTATAAATGCCATTTATGACAATTTTAAAAGAAAAAAATGAAAATGCCGTTATTTTTTAAGAAAAGACATTTAGAAAGAGTTGTTCCCTTAAAATTATAAATTTACATCGTGGGATAAGCAACTTTACAGAATTTAAATAAGTTTTCAATATTGTTCGAATTAATAACAAACGCTTTAATCAAAGTGCGTTTGAAATGAAATATTGCTTTTATTTTAAGTTAATCAGACCAACATTCTAATATTTTCATTCCATTTTTTCTTAATCCAACTCCAAGCAAAAATTAGGTGACCAATATGCCAGAGACAAACATCTGAGTATCGGTTTCATTCTATTTCTTCTCAATCAAGATGAGAACAAAAATTAGGCCTATAAAATTTACATCTCAAACAAAATAAGAATTTTATCTATATAAATAAATTTTAATTTGATTTTTTATGAAAAAATTATGTATCATTACATTTGTTTCTTTTTAAATGATGTTTAGTGGTATATCATTTTTTATGAATAAAAAGAATTTGTTCAAGTAAATTAAATAAAAAGTCTCATTTCTTGTTAAACTTTGTAAAATGAAATATTTATTTTAATGCAACAAAATCACGATCAAAATTATTAAAAAATTTCATCAAAATCCTGTTGTTATATTAGGTAACATGGGAAAATTCAGCGAACGAAGATTATAAAAAAGTTAACAAAAATTACGTGAAACTAAACTACGTTAATTACCAAAAACTTATCGAAACTCCATCAATAAATAAACATGAAATTAATTTACCTTTAATCTGGGAAACTTCCGTTTTTCCCAAAAATAAAGCTAAAAAAATTATAATGGATAACAAATTCTTGAATTATAACTAATATAAATAGCACCTTCTCCCACCAGAATCGATAAGGAAACTGTTCTTTTCTGCGCCAAAGTTCTGAAGCAATATAAAAGAATTTTATTTCTGACGCCTTGAAAAATGAAATGAGTTGTATAACATCAGAGTAAGCTTCAAATAGCAACGATGAACGATAACGTGCAGAATTGATTTTAAAACTAAGAAAGAATTTTCGAAGCAGTGAGTGAAAGTAATAGTGAAGCCATTAAAATAGTTACTTCACTTCGAAGGAATTCTTTAGCAAGGTAAAAACCATTAGGCTCCATTTCTCGAACAAGGAAGATAATTTTAGAAAGTTACACTGAAACCGATTTAGCAGTTTGAGGAATCTAATTACGTTAGTTCGGGGAATAATTTATAGCAAACTGAATTGCTTAAATTCTTTTTTTATCTTTCAAATGATATGACAAATTGCACGAGAATTCTTTTTGATTATCTGAAGTGGAAAATAAATAATGAATTTTTTATTTGAATTTCAAATGGTTATTTTGAAAAGAATTTTAATGAATAAATGTTTTTTATATATATATTTTCTTCAGAGTAATATTCATTTATCGCCTTAAAATATATCTTAAAATAAAATATGTTCAGCGTCATTATAGCAAACTCGTTATATTAAAATATTCAATGGGCACTTTTTACATTTAAATAATTACAGTATATAATTTTAGTCCAAACACAAAATTTTAAGAATCGTACATCTTTCGAAGTCTTCCGTTGAAAAAAAGAATGAAATGTAGTTCCATTTTTTATATCATTTTTCTTGAAGTTAATTTGAAAACTAAAGGCTACTTTATTCACAGCTTGAATGTAACTTTTTTACGAACGAAAATTGGCGCGATAAGTGCCTCAATTCTTGAAGGAAATCAAGAGCACATTTGCCCAGATAAAGTGATAATACACCATTCTTCAGAGTTAGAAATCCTAAGTTCGATCCCAGTTATTATTGGTTGAACAATGTGAGACTGACGTCATGTTTCTGCCTTTTACATGAATATATATATATATCGAGATGAATGTTTTGCACCACCTCCACAAGTTGAATTCCTCTTTTGAGTAAAGTAAATAGCGGTTCAATATCTATGCAAATTCCTCTCTGAAAAGCAATTTGTACTTAATTTTAAACTGTTTTACAAAAGACTTCTGTTTTTATATTTACCACTGTGTTTTATCAAAAGGTATTCTGAATAATTACAAATACTTAGACCTGAAATTGGAAATGAACTCATAAATTGTTGAATAACCTCCTAGCTATTAACCTGGAGAAACATACACTATATGAAAAAAAATTAAAATCATTTGGATCCAACTTTTAAAATTAACACTTAAATGCAAACAGAGTAATTAGAAAACATCTTAAACATAAAATATTGATGACGAGGTTACACAATTTTGATTTCGAGAAGTGTTTTATTTTCCCTACTTTACTCAATACAGAAACAAAACCCAGATGTTATTGCATTGTTGAAATAATTTAGAAAATGTTTTATGAGATTTTAAGTTATTCTCTAGCAAATTCTTCAGTAAAATACTTTTGGAAGACAGAGGGTTATTTTTTATTAGATTTTTTATACTTATTTACGGAAGTAAAATTAATAAAAATACACCATTGCATATAGATTTCTTACAATTTTTGATGTTTAATTCAAAACTTATGATTTTATTTAAGTATATCATTGAAATATACATTATAAATCCTAATTTTCAAATACATTTAATACACATTTTTAAATAAAATATTGAATTAGAAAATCATTTTATACATGCCAATAAAAAAATCCATAAACTAAATTGATAAAAGTTAAGAATGATAGAGGGGAACTAATGGAAGATAAAAATTTTAAGTTACAATTAAATTAAGAATATCTGAACTTTTCAAATAATCTGTAAGCTGAAAATAAAATATACTTATTTGGCCCTGCAGTATCATAGCTATAAATAGATTTTAATGATATTTTTAAGAAAACGAAAATCTCTCTCTCTCTCCATACACATACCCACATTTACATATTTTATATTTATGGAACTCCGCAAAGTTTCCTAGTTTCAAATACATACCACAAAATTATAATAGGAATCAAAGACGGATTAATAAAGAACATAAATATTTAGGAAAAGTCTTAAACAGTCAGAAAAAGTGTAATTAATTTTTAATTGATTTATCGAAATTTCCTTTATATTTACTTGCAAAAGTATAATGTAAAATTTACAAACCTCAGTTATACTTTTGACAAAGCTTTTAATTTTAAAATCATTATTTACCTCTTATTATTATAAAATAGTATTTCGTATGATCTTCAACATATTATTTCAGATTACCTTCATCCTTCATTCTTAATTTTGTTTGTCTACCTCTTAAAATTATAAATAAAGAACATAAATATTTAGGAAAAGTCTTAAACAGTCAGAAAAAGTGTAATTAATTTTTAATTGATTTATCGAAATTTCCTTTATATTTACTTGCAAAAGTATAATGTAAAATTTACAAACCTCAATTATACTTTTGACAAAGCTTTTAATTTTAAAATCATTATTTACCTCTTATTATTATAAAATAGTATTTCGTATGATCTTCAACATATTATTTCAGATTACCTTCATCCTTCATTCTTAATTTTGTTTGTCTACCTCTTAAAATTATAAAGCCTCTACTTAGAAAATGACTATTTCGTTCCATTCTGTGACTGTTTACCATTGATTCTCTGAACAAAGTGAAAGATTGTGTTTTGAGTGTCAAAATATTTACAAGTGAACAACAAACAGTTTGGAAATAAGCATGTAAACAATATGTTGAAAAGCTTATAATTCGGTTTTAAAAAAAAAAAAAAAAAAAAAAAAAAAAACGAGTATTGATCAATAAACGCCTGAAAGAAATCAGTGGCTTGATTATCACGGATAATCCACAAAATTAGAACAAAAGGGTTTAATCAACACCAAAAATATGCATTTGAACAATTTATGCAACAAAGAAGGCAATATAAACTTCGAAATAATAAATTTCACTTCATAAGAAATGATTCACATTTAACAAATTTATGTATTTACTTTTTATGGAATTATTCAAACGTTTGTTTCTTTTCTTTTAAACATTTTTGAATTTTAAAGATTGAAGCTATTTTGGGGGCTGAAAATGAAGTTTTATACTAGCACGGGCAACTTTACTTGAGAGGCTAAAAGTCAACGGATCTTTACGAATAATCCGTGAAGCTCGCAGATAATCTATCTTAGATCAAAATAGTTAAATTAATATAAAATAAAAAAAAACATTAACCTCAGAGTAAATAAAATCGAAAAAATTTTCAAGACGATGAAATTATGCAAAATTGAAACAATTAGTGCTCTGTCAATATAAAATTTTACTTCAATCCTCTTTTTAAAATTTTTTCCTTAAAATCGTTATTAAATCAACAAATAATAATGCAGCAATTTTCATCAAGAATTCAAGAAAATATATAAAGCCCTTCTATATATTGTTCATAAAATCTTGAGTAAATTTGAATATTAACTCTAGATTTCTCAAGAGAATATGTTTGCAAGTCTGAAAAAAATTACTTTCCCCTCCAGATCAAAGTTAAAATTAAGGGAGTAGTTCCTCTGGTGGTGCCATCTATCGGAGGAGTCATAGAGTAAAAGTCACATTTTCACCCTCGTGATGCTCCGATTAAACGAAACACGCACTCTCTTGACTTAATTTCGTAGCCGTCGACTAACGAGCTTGACCTGTCCAAGTGTCATAAAGAACAACAACAACTGTTAAATATTGCCAGACATAAGCGGCATAGTAAATGATTTGGCACTACAAATTCAAACATTATTGGCTAAGCAATATTTTGGAACATTGATTATCTTCGTTTTTAACATGAAACTGATGGTTTAAAACTATGAGGAAAGATATTTCTTTTGATTAATTTTTCCACTGAAGCAAATATTAAGACTCTAAAAGGACGTATGTAAGTTAAATATTTGTAATGCACTTAACATACTCCTTGGATTACTTTGTTGTTCGTAGAGCATTCTTCCCATTTAGATATTAAAATTTTAATTTAATCGTTGTTGGAAATTACCAATCGCTTGATGATAGTGAAGCTTAACCAACAGCCAAATTTAAGGTCTTTACTTTTCGTTAAATATATTAAAAATGCTTGAATATCTACTTTTTTTTAAATTTTTTATTGTATTCTAATTTTTGTATTGAAATCAATGAATATATGTTCACAAAATAAAAGCTTTTTAATAGAGTACTGAAGTTTTATATAAAAAAAATAATATTCAACATATATAAAATCTCCAAATTTTTTTTCAAATCAAAATTTCTTATTCGCTAAATTTACCTTAATTTTTTTTAAAAATGTTTAAATGGTATATAATATTATTAATTTAATTTTTCTATAATATTATATTCAATCTTTTAAATATATTACGTTACAAGAAAAAATGTCATATTTTAAATCAATATGATAAAAAGTATAAAAATTATCCACTTCAAGTGTAATCAATTCATCTATAAAGGTTGCCTTTGCTATAAAAACCAGATTGGCAAGGAGAGTATTCATCAAATTTTGGGTAAGAAAAAAATATACAGATGTTTATTCCTGTAATAAAATCTCAGAGTGTCTCTATAAATAATATCCAACAGAAATGTTTGTGTAATGTAGAAAGTATCACAAAAATTAAGCTCTGATACCGTGATGTTCAGAAGTTTTTAGCTAGCTAGTGTCGCTTTGCTGTTTTTGAAGTCTTTAAACATGGTGAGAAAAGCTTCCTTCATATTTATTAGTGTTGTTTGAAAATAGTAAAACGTGGGTATTTAACTTAATTTCTCGACAATATTTTGATAGGCATAGAAGATGAATTGATATTTCTCTTTCAAAATCTTCAACAAACAGCAACAATTTGTTTTCGAATGAAATTACATCTTCTAACATCGAAATAATTGTGTTTTCCTTATCCTTGTAACTTGCGATTAAGCTGATTTAGATGCGAAGTAATATCCACCATAAGATAAAATTTCTGGATCCATAGATCATTCCTTAACTCTGCATAGTGAACATTCTTCTCAAAAAGAAATCCTTTAATTTCAGTAAACAATGAAGCGAAGCGTTTTAAGACGTTTCCTTTCAATGAACCAATGAACTTTTGAGCATGAACCAATGAACCAATGAGCATAACAAAGTTCATTGGAAACTAACCAATGAACTTTGTTATGCAGAAGCAAATCTGCCTATTCGCTTTCTACCTCAATTATAAATTCGTTAAATTGGCGATGGCAAAGAGGGTTAGTAGCAATGGAATTAATAATCTTTATCACCTATCAGATTACTTTGGAAATTTCTTCTGGAAACGACTCCGCACGTAGTGCTTCTTGATGAATAATAGAATGGTAAGTAAGCATCTCGTCTCTTACAAGGCAAGATAATATGTAATATCCCGCACTTGGACTAAACATTTTGGAGAAGAACCGCATGTGAAGGGTGCGACCCGAAGGGTTGTTGACCACTGCTTTAGTACAATTCAAACATCTCGCTGAGTATTAGAAGACATAAACAGTCTGGAATAACTTTTAATCAAGCCGAATTTAACAATGTGTCTGAAGTTGTTGACGGCAAATGAATCTTAAAAAACAATACAGAAATGGAGCAGGAATTTAAATACTTATAAATGGATATGTTTTTAAAATAATTGAATTGGAAAATAAATATTAAAATTTCTTAACAATAAGTTTCAAATATGTAAGTATTTAATGGATTTAGAAATTTCCTCTGAAATAATATCCTTGATTTCTTATCTCAATTTTCATTGTGTATAAATCCTCCTAATGCATAACTTCAATTAAATTGAATTTTTTATGTCCATAATTTTTAGTAATAAATAATGCTTATTAAATACGTTAGTAAATATATGTTTTATGCTTTTGTCCTGTTTTATTTTTTAGGGTATTAATTCTTCTGCAATTCTTAATGTGAAAATAAATATAAGGAAGCTAAATAGTATAAATTTTAACTCTAAATTAATATTAGAAATATAATGAAATATTTCAAAATTTTCTTGAAACATCAAAAATTATTGATTCTATCTTTTTCATAGACTCTATTGTAATGAAAAGTTTTATAGATTCAAAGGCATCTTATATTCTAAGCAATTGAAAATTTTAAATAAGGTAAGGTATATATAGATGTATATATATATATATATACACATATTCTCAAAGATCATTTATAATTAATCAATAGAAAATTATTCCTAACGTGTTTAACATAAATAAATGTTTGAATTCAGTTCAATAATCAGTTGCATTACAAATGATTTCAAAACATTACACTTTCTGATTTTGTTAATTAATTTTTAATACATATCTTTAGACCAATATTCATTGTATTCGATTCTCTAGATGAATTTTTTTTCTGTATGAAACTACCGTAAAGTAACTGGTTGGAGAAACAAGCAAATGAAGATTTATTTACTTTATTTTTTTATCAAATTTTAAGAGTGAATCGAAATTAAAAAATATTAGAATGTTAAGAATCTGGTGGGACTGAACAGATAAACTAGTGAATCAAAACAAAAATCCTGCGGAAAACTCAAAGAAAACAGGAAATACACCATTTTTTTCCTACATTGCGAAATATCACCTATAATTTTTTCCTATCTGGAAAGCAATTAGATATTTTGTGCACAGATGCCGTATAATCCAGAATTCCAAATTCTGAATTTTTTTGGGGATGAACAAATGTTGCCTAGAGGACATATTGTGATGTGCGCGATGACGTAAATACTATGGTTGCCAAAATAAAGTTTTCTGCATAATTTTTATTGGTCTCTATATCTATGACGTAATAAAAACTAGTTTGCCAGATACATAAGAAAATATGCCAAAAAATCACCAAACTCAGAATTTGGCATCCTGGATTATACGGCATCTGTGCCTTTTTATGAAAGCCGATTACAAATTAAGAAGAATATTAAATAACAGATAACCATTGACAATGAACATAGATTAAGTGCTGCAATGGTCGCCTGACATGTTCTACCTAATAAGTTCAAGAGAATATGGTACGTGCGTGACCTTTCCATAAAGTATTATTTTAATTATGTTTATTGAAAAATTTTTTAATATGAGTTTGATCTTTATCCCGTTTACGTGGGATGTTTTACCAGTGTTTGAAAAGTAAGTTACGATATTAGATATCAGTATTACCATTTATATTTCTAGGTCATTTATTTGTCGTTTGAATACAAGCGAGCATACTTGCTTAGATTAATATTGTTTACCAATATCAATTTTTTAAGTTTACGGTTATTTTTATGATAATTAAGTTATTTCGAGTTTTTATATTTCTATGAGAATATGTATGATGTCCCGCAGACTAGACAGCGAAAATCATCTTATTCCTAGAATATTCTATTTCGATATCAAAAGGATAGTGTCATTAGGATACACAAATATTTATCTTTTTGTATGGATTCTACACCTCATGAAGCTAATTGAATTATTTTCCATTATATCCCCGTTTTTGATAGTCATCGTAACGAGAAAGATACAAATCGTAAATTATAGTCATAAATATTCCATTTGCATTACGTATTGCTTAAAAATGTTAACTTTTTCAGAAATTATTAAAAAAGTTATACAAGCATTTTATTCACATTTTATGAAAAAAATAATTATTACTTATTGACAAAACTTATTTAAATGCCAATGTTTATTTCTGATGGAAACTGCTTAGCAATAGCATCGGTGATCGATTGCGTACGTATAGTGGAATAGTTTCTTTTTTCAACGAGGCAAATTTAAATTCTGCAGTATTTATTTGTGGTGAATACCTTTGGTGATTTGTAATCGTAACCTCACTGACAAAAAACTATCACCAAGCAATCTTATAAACCAACTCGCTTTGTTTTATTTAGCATTTAGCTTGTTTACCTTTGTTTGTCACTTTCTTTTGTACAATTTTTGCACAAAAGAAGTTGGTTTGGTATATATTAAATCTATAATAAAACTTTGAGCCAATAAAATCCTCGTACCTACGTTATATAACTTTCGATTCTCCATAAAAAAAACACGTTATCTCTTTAGGATCAAAAGCGGGGGTTTAATTAAAAAGTACCGTTTATTGTAAAATATTTACCATAATATCCAAACTTGCCTCAAAAATAGAATAATATTAGTTATTCTCTCTCGATGTGCTTTTAATACAGGACGTTACTAATCAGTAACTCTGATACATATTTAAATCTGATCAACATCACACTCCTTTTCCTTAAAATTAATTTGGATTAAAAAAATTTGCTTGGAAAATATACTCTTCGAAGCTCTAATTGAATTCTTTGACTTTCATTGCGATATTTCCATCAAATCTTCCAATAAATTTTCTATGACTCGGATTCTGGTAATTATTTATATTTTAATTGTAACCATAATTACAATTATAATTATTAGATTAACTGTAAGCAAATTACGTTAATTTAATAACATCTCAATGCCTTAAAATCAATTTTCGGATTATATACTACTACTAAACATATTACAATAAATGTCATGTTTTTTATGAATAGACGAATCATTTTTTTATTTACTACTACTAAACACGTTACAATTAATGTCATGTTTTTTAAGAATGTCATATTTTTATGAATATTTCTTATAAATCGAATCGATTTCATAATATAGAGTAAAAGTGTCTTTACCTGATATATCCGTGCATAAGTTATTGACTCCTCCATAAGCAGGTACAAGGTAAGCCACTGAGCTCTGGTTGAGAGCTTTCTTGTCGTGCATTTCGAGTCGTCCCAAATCATCCGGTAACCAATGCAGCGAATGGTTCTTGAGCCGGACCACTTCCTCCACAGATCCCTTGTCGTAAGCAAGGAACTCCCATTCGTTGGATAGAAGGCTGACTGTCAGGAAGAGAGTTGATAGACTGCTCAGGATGACAGTGAGACACACAAATATGCACGTGAAAATGACCATGGTGCCATCCGAAGAGAGACAGACATATTCAACAAGTTTCTGGAATTCGGGGGAAAATGCAATGTGATGGATTCGCAAATAGAGTGAATGAAGAGAATTTGTGAAGCTGAATTTCTCTATGCATCTGAGCTATTTTATTTGGATACAGTGATTTCTAATAAACTGTTGTCATCTTATTTATTGAAAACAAAAATAATTTATTGGAAGAAGTTTGGTTTTGGTATGTAACAGAATTAAATAATCAATAATAGAATACTATAGCTTATATTTTAAATTTTCACTGCGTTTAATATTGATTCAATAAACGTAAAATACAAACTAGTTTTCTCTAAGTGAAATTTTTGATCTGTTACTGTGGTATTTGAGGCTTATCAGACAATATGATTCCTTCTCGAAAGATAACCTAAAATAAAAGAACAAGATCTTTAAATTTTACTGAAAAACTAATATTAAATTTTATAATTAATCTAACTTTCCTAAAATATACCCGCACCCCACTAATTTTAGTGATAATATTTTTTATATAAAAGCATAATAAGAAGAATTAAAAATTGTATCAACACAAGGAAATTCCGTGTGTTCAAAAATGGCTAGCAATTTAAAAATATGCCACTTATTATTATTTTTCTTCTAAACCAATCAAAATGAAATGACAGAAAAATCACAATGAATTATGCAAAATTCCGTTTGTAGATGTATTTTTAAATTTGTGAACATCTTTTTTCAAAAACGTATAAATTTACAATACAAATAATTAAGAATTGGTTAAATGTGCTATAAAATTATATCACAGATTAACTAAAATATAACAAACAAATTTATTTTACACTGATTTCTCAAACAGCAGTTCTTGGAATTAATAGTTTCACTATTTTTGTTAAATACAATAAAAAATATAATCGAAATCAGTAGCTAACATATGTGATTTTGAAGCAATATTACACGTTATTCACATAGGCTATATTTGCAATATTCAACTTTTTTAATATATATATATATATATATATATATATATATATATATATATATATATATATATATATATATATATATATATATATATATATATGTATGTATACATTCACACACACAATTACAATTGTTCTTTATATATTTATTAAGCGAAACTAAATTTCATGAATATCATTTTGGGACGCACTGAAAAATATTTTTACTAAATTCAATAATTTTTTAACTTAATAATCCATAAATTTGAAATAGTCCTGAAAAATGAATAAGTCAAAATTTGCAAAAATGCATATTAACTTTTTGTTCAAAATAAAAAAAAAATCATGTCAATGTTGGATAATCAATAAAATGTATAAGAGACAATATTAATTATGGAAATAACATCTAGATATTTAAGAATTATGATTAAAAATACAGTTGATAACAATTAAAGAAAATAACCATGATAACCGATTTAAGGAAAGTATTAAAGAAAAATTAAGTTAGAAAATAAACAAAATTTTCTAATTATACTGCGTAAATTTTCCCCACTTCTTTTTAGAAATTCATCTATAAATTCGTATTTATTAATTTATTCTCGCTTCTACAATTAAATTGTTCATTTTAACAACTCATGTTTTGTTAAAATGTATATTGTTTTTACAAAGAAATGATTTTTATCAAATTGATTACAATATGGTTCTCTCTTCGAATTTGATTAGTAAGATTTTTCTTACCAAAAGTTAAGATTCCGAATGTTACAATATTTTGAAAATCCTACTTTTCATTTATTAAAGGAAACAATTTAAAACAAAATAAATTCAAAGGAAACACTTATAATAATATAAAAATATAGTAGTATTTTTAATTAAAAGAATTTCTAGCAATTTAAATCAAAATTAAGTTTGGTACAATTAAATTAAATTATACTGAGATAAGACACAATTTCTTTCTTAAAATTGTGTTTTTTTGAAGTAAGATTCAGGTCTGAATTGTTACCAATATTAACTATAATTTTTAAATGTAAACTCCATTTCTGTTTAAACTGGTCTTTTAAACATAATAAAAATTATTGAAACCGCAAAATTTCCTTACATTTTTTGACTTAGATCTATATTGACTTTAATTATATTTACATTTGACGATTTAAAACATAACATAAAAAACGAAAGTTAATAGTTTATAACCTAATATATGAATTTTCTAGTTTCGGAAAATGTATTCATAAACTATTTATTCAATCATGAAATAAGTAATCGATGCTATAGAAAATAAAAATATTTTTAACGAATTGCAAAATTTATATCATTTGACTTCTAATTTTTTATTTAGAATTTTTTCATATGAATTATATTTAAATTATTTAATATTTAATTATAGTTAAATAAAAATATAACAACTTAACACACACACTATCACTATTAAAAAAGATTTCACCACATATTTGATAGCGAAAAATATAAAAGCTATAAGATTTTTAGTTTTAGATGAATAAGCCTAAAAGTCAATATTTTTAAGTTTATATTGTTACGCGTTATATACTTTGAAACAATTCGTTAAATATAACTCAATTATTATTTAGAAATTTTAATTCTTAATAATAAAAAGATTAAATACCAACTGAAATATATTGGTAAGAAACATCTATTAAACCGTCAACAATATTTATATATTTATGCCTAAAATATGCGTCCACAACAAATGAAACATACCATTTATATATCTCCATTGATTTTGGTGTGGGATGAAGTATAATTAAAGAATAACATTGATCGGTGTTGGTACACAAAAATGAAACAGGTTCAGTACTACATTCGAATAATTTATTCGTAGTTTGTCTCTAAACAGTAAATCCAAATAATCATTAGTAATCTGCTTACGCTTTGAAACTTATGTTATTAAACTATGTAAGCCTTATATTTGATATAATTAGTTGTAATTAAAATATGACTCGAAACATTCGATCTAAATATTTTGTCTTTGATCAAAATATGATTTAAATAAGAATGTATTGCTGTTTGTGTCTTAAAAGTAAGATAAATTTTTTTAAATCATAAGCTCCTATTTATCTATTAATTCTTGAATACATTTTTAAGGAAATGAGAGTAATATAGACAGGTTTCCACATTTATAGGATTAAAAAACATGTGTAAAATCGTTGCATATCCTTAACTAGTGAATGATTAAGTTTCTTCAAAAAAATTGTTACTTTATTAAAGAAACTATCATTTAGTAGCATAAATTTGAATTATCTACATTACTTTATTATTATGGAGATGAACACCGTTGTAATTCAATTTCTATAGGAAAAGTGCAAAAATAGCAAGTAAAGTAATCGAATATTTCAAAAATATATAGATTAAATTAATAGAGAGAAAGAACAATACAGAATGGAACATTTTATACTTTTTTAAAGGTGTCAGATAATAGTGTGTATGAAATTTTTTTTAATAATGTTACATTTTCCACAACCTATTTTTATTAGTTTTCCTTCCGAAATTATAGAGATCTCTAAGATTCAATTAATTTCCTTCTTGCGTTGTTTTACGTTTTCTTGAGTATTATATACAGAACTAGGGTGGAAGGGACTGAATGTAAGATTAAAGGTGCTTATCACCATACGAAACCAGCTTAGCAAACAAATATTGCTTCTTGAAGTCAGATTTAGAAGCCAATGTAGTCTGTTCTCAGATAAGACGTTCTTTACCAATCCATTTTCTGAGTTGTTCTCAGAACTATGAACAAAATCTTCTTTAACTTTTTAAGCAGTCTTTCTTTATCCTCTATTTTTTTCTAAGTAGGAAATAAAAGAAAGATTAAATTTTTACCTGCTGATCTAAATAAGATTATTTATTCCAAGATAATCGTGGAATTTTGGATGGAGTCTGTATTTAAAAGTTTCGGTAAAAAAAAATAAATATTTTAAAGAAACAGATTTTTCTTTCTTTCGAAACCGTATTCTTTTAAAGATTTTCCAAGTAAATATAAGCATTTTAAACGATTTTATTATCACTCTTAAATCCATTTTGTCAATTTACGATGGTTATTATGTTATTTTAATTATATTATCAAGCAGTTAAATATACTCAGCTAATTTGATGGATTATCAAGAGCTAACCATGCTGTTCACAAAATAAAAAAAAATATGCTATTAAGTGTATCATAATTATTTTAAATCAAATATTACGACTCTTAATGAAAATTTATGCTTGCTCTCAGTAGGATAATTCCTGTATCTTATTAAACGAATTATGTTTCGAATTTTTCAATATATTTTTTCTTTCCTCTAAGCATGAATTTATATTAAATGCAAATCATGTGTAATGCGTTATAATTTTATTAATAATTGCTAATGTTAATTTCTGTAGCTTAAAAATACTAATTTTATAAATTGAGATAGAATATTGTTTTTATTTTAAGCAATATCCTTTATTTAACTATACACACAATAAATATTAAATATTTTATCAAGACTTTTAAAATTTTAAGTTCAAATATCTGTCGCATAATTATAAGATGATTAGCTAAAATCATTTTCTTACAAAAATAAAAAAGATTTTAAAAAAACTAGAAAATTTTTCAGCTGCCATAAATGCTACGATGGTTTCAGAAAAATGTTCAGGATAGTTTCAAACATACTAATTAATTTTTATATTAATTAATCAAATTTTTGAACAAAGGCTTAGAAATTTCGATCAATCCATCGATGAGAACTACTTCCAATTTGTATTTCTGTTTCATATTGAGTGTTATTTGCGTACTCTTGATCAGGCTAAAGAATCAACAAATGTTCAAAAAATTTAGGTCTGGACTAGGTCTTCACATGCATAAATCATAGGCTTTTTGGAGCACATTTTAAGTTGATTTAAGAACATAGTAAAGCGCATTAACTTGTTGAAGTTTCTACTTTGAATAGACTTTGTAAAATATTTGCTGATAATTACAAGACAAATTGTTAATTTTTTCCAGAACTTGCTGCTTTATATTTTCCTGTTTACAAGCTTATCATTTTTTAGACATTGCGTAACAAAGCCTAGCCTTTCTTGCATATAAAAAAAGCTACCCGCATCTTTACGCAACTATATGTCTATTAAGGAAATTCCTAGATTATGTTCATAAATGATGTTAGTTATAATCATTATTCAGACCATCAAAATTGAATTTTTTTCATCGGAATAATGTTTTTTCTACCAGATCATGAACTAGGCTGAGGTGAGTTCTGCCTCTTTTTTTATGATGTTTTATGAATCTTGTTTCTCCTTTAAATATAGCAGAAGTAATCATGATTTGATACTAAATATCTTCCCAGTTTAATACCAGGTCATGACTACCTCTGCTCAGTTCAGCCTCTTTTCTTTATGATGTTTTATGAATCTTGTTTCTCCTTTAAATTGGGCAGGAGTAATCATGATTTGGTACTGTTGTAAATAATATAATACAAGTAATCTCAAAGAAACACAAAGTCAGTCTCTTTCCGCCTTTAAAGTTATAGTTTTCTAAGACGTCCGCAAATTTAACACCAATCATCTGCTGCGCTGCCTTCTGATTGGTGGTTATATTCAAGCCGTCCAAAATCTATAAATACACTTTGTTCTGTTCTCTTACGTTTAGTATATGTATAATTTCTTTCTTTGTAACTTGCTTCATTAAATATTCTTTTTGCGATTCCTGGACTCTTTTTCGTTTTACGAATTTCAACAGCAGAGCGTGGTTTTCACTGTTATAAATTAAAAGCAGTTTCTAGTTTATTGCTTGATGGAATAAATTTATCAATTAGCAATGGCTTCGCCGCATGATTTGTATGGAGTAAATACATTTGATGGAAAGAACTTTCCAGTGTGGCGGCGACGAGTGGAAGCTGTTTTGTCAGCGAAAGAACTTTAAGCATACTTAGTTAAGGAGCTCAATGTGAATAAGGAAGCAGAACAGGAAAGAAAGCATATGATTTACTCATGTTACTCTCAAGTGATCAATTGCTCCTATTAGCGTTGAAAATACGGCGAAGGAATTATGGGAGAAACTTCATGCTGTTTATGAAAGCAAAGGAGCGGTAAACCAAATATTAACTAGAAAACGTCTTGCTACACTTAAGAAAAACAGAGATATTCCAATGCGCCAGCGTATAGATGAAGTATCAAAACTTGTCGCCGATTTGTCGTCGAACTTGTCTGGAGCGGAGGTAAGTGATATTGATACTGTCGTCTATATTTTGATCTCTCTCCCTCCAGAATTCGAAATTGTTAAGGTTGCATTAGAGAATCAACCGAGTAAGAATTCATCATTAGATTTTGTAACTCAGCGTTAGATAGACTCTGAAGCTCTTTTGAATGATTCGAGAACTAAAACAAGTATTCGTTTTATGAAAAATTGTGGATAGTACGGCTTTTTCTACGAGAAAAGAACACACGTGTTTTCATTGTAAAAAAAAAAGACATGCTGCTACATTTTGTAAAAAGAAAACATGCTATAATTGCAGTGGTGTTGGTCATTTTAAAAAAGAATGTAAATTCAAATCTGAATCTAAGACTGATGAAAAATATTCTTCTGCTTTATCTTTTGCTGCTGTCAATTTGACTTTCGGAAGTCCGAAAAAGTTCATCATTGATTCAGGGGCAACATCCCATATGTGTTCTCAGAAAGACTGGTTTTTATTCATTGAACCGTCATCAGGAACTTTTCGATGTGCATCCTGCTCCACTGCACTGGAAGTGAAAGGTATTGGAAGTGTAAAAAGCAAAACATCTAATAGAATTGACATAACTTTACAAAAGGTACTTTTTGTTCCTGAATTCAATGGAGAATTAATTTTATTAAAGAATATGGAATTAGGTGGATATAGTGGTATTTTTAGAAATAAAAAAGTGTTCATCGAAAATGAGAAAGAATACATTTGTTTGGGCAATCGTGATGATTCCAGACAATATATCTCTGACTTTGTTCCAAATTGTGAAATGTTCCTTACTGTGAAAGAAAATGACTTGGATTTATGGTACAGACGACTTGGACATTCCTCTAATAAAGCCTTAAAAGAACTTGAATTGCCTACCTTTGATAAATTTTGTGAAGTGTGTACTTTTGCCAAACAAAGTGTTTCTCCTATAGGAAAAGGTCCTAGACGAAGGGCATCCAAAACTATGATATTGATTCACACAGATGTTTGTGGCCTTATTGATCCACCTATAACTACAGGTAAGCATTATTTTATGACATTAATTGATGATTATTTACGTTTTATGGAAGTTCTTTTGTTGAAAAGAAAAAGTGATGTTGCGAATGAATTAAGATGCTTTTTAAAAACAAATCCTTCAGTACGGAAAATTAAGGGTGACAATGCTAAAGAATATGTTTGTGGTGAACTCATCAAATGTTCTACTAAATTTGGTGTTACAATAGATCCAGTTCCTCCTTACACACCACCTTTAAATGGAGTTGCTGAGCGTGCCAATCGCACATTGTTAGAAAAAGGGGGCGAACTTTAATATTTAAAGCAAAACTCAGCACAAGAAATTTTAGGGATTTGAAATTTTAACTTCTGCATATCTAAGATACAGAATTCCTCGTAGATCCATAGAGAACTGTACCCCTTATAAATTAAAATATGATAAAGATCTCGATCTTCAAAACATTCGAGTATTTGGATGCGAAGCACACATGTTGGTTCCTCTCTTTCAAAGAAGAAATTAGATCAGAAGTCAAGCAGGATGATATTTGAGAGATATTCAACTACGGGATATCGCTTAATGGATCCAGATTCAAAGAAAATAGTCATATCAAGGAACGTTGTATTTAACGAAGAAAGAAAAATGGATTTAGAGGATATAAGTATTCTGAATGTGGATTCCATAATTTCGGAAAATGAAGATGATGTTGAATAAATTGGTGGTGAAGAAAATATTACTGAAACAATTATTACACAAGGAATTTTGGAAAGACTGCAAAGGCAAAAGGAACCACCAGTTAAATATCTTGAACCAGAAATTTATGAAGCAATGGTAATTTTTGAAAATTCATTGTCGCTTAAAGATTTATCTTCACTGCCAGAGGAAAAACAGAATCTTTTGAAGAAAGCAATGGATGAAGAAATGCAGTCCATGGAAAAGAATGAAGTTTAATGTCTTGAAGAAATACCACATGACAAACGTGCAATTTTATGCAAATGGTTCTACGAGAAAAACGAGATGGAAAATATAAGGTTCGACTTGTTGCTCGTGGTTTTATGCAAAGAGAACGAGTGGATTATGATAAAAACATTTTCACCAGTTATCAGTATTCCTGCGTTACGTATTCTGTTTACTATTATTCTCCAAGAAAATTTAAAAGTTTATTCACTGGATGTTAAAACTGCATTTCTCAATGGTGAATTAAAAGAAATTATTTACATGGATCAACCAGAAGGATATGATGATAATAGTGGAAGGAAGTGCCGGTTAAAGAAAAGCTTATACGGACTTAAGCAGTCACCTCGTTAATGGTACGTAAAATTTTTAACTTTTATTCTCAAATTAAACTTTAAGCCCTTGAATAGTAAACAATGCATTTTTATTCACCAGCTAAAGGTAAAAGAATTCTAATGGCACTTTATGTGGACAATTTATTAATTGCGGGTACTGATGATGATGAAATTAAAATTATAATCGGATTATTATCAAAAGAATTTAAAGCGTCTAAATCTAGGACAGTTTCTGAATTTTTAGGAATTAAAATAACATTTACACCTGATGGACTGTATCTAGATCAAGAAACATACATTTTGAATTTATTAAACAGATTTAAAATGTTAGATGCTAAAATAGTCTCTACTCCCATGGAAGTAGGAGCAACAGCAGCTGATTTTGAGAAAGGAAGTGACTTTTGTGGACCCTACCGAGAACTAATAGGATCTTTAATTTATTAAGCATATACATCTCGTCCTGATATTCTTTACGATGTTATCAGTTTCAGTCAACTTCAAGAACACCCTACTGATAGTGCTTGGAGTGCATTGAAAAGAATTTCGAGATATCTGAAAGGTACTTCAACTTTAAAACTGGAATATAAAAAGTGTGTGGATAAAAATTAATGCTTAAATGTCTATGCAAATGCTACCTGAAGTGCAAACTAAAAATGACAGAAAATCCATTTCTGGTAACAAAATTATGTTATAATAATTGTCCAATACCTTGGTCTTGCTGAAAACAAAATTGTATTGCTTTATCTTCCACAAAAGCAGAAATTACTGACCTAAGCAAAGCCATTCAAGATGCATTGTGGTTGAAAAACATTATTTTGGAACTAAGTGATATTAAAGAAATGATGGTTTTTGAAGATAATCAATCTTGTATTAAGTGTGTAACAAATGAAAACAACAAAGGTCGATTAAAACATATAGACATTAAAATTTATTCAACATTCCTTAAATTGACACATGATATAAAAGTTCACAATATTTCATCTAAACTACAAATTGCTGATATTTTTACTAAATCTTTATCTAAGTTTAAATTAAAGGAACTCTTACCATTATGCGGATTAAAATTGTATTAGATGGTATCATGTTAATGTTAATATTGGATGGTTTGAAAGTTTCTTATTTCTTAATGTATACTTATTTTTATTGATTTATATGATTTTATTATGCATGTTTCTTTGTGATTAAGGACGAGTGCTGTAAATAATATAATACAAGTAATCGCAAAGAAACACAGTCAGTCTCTTTCGTCTGTAAAGCTGTAATCTTCTTAAGACGTCCCCAAATTTAACACCAATCGTCTGCTGCGCTGCCTTCTGATTGGTGGTTGTGTTCAAGCCGTCCAAAATATATAAATAACTATGTTCTGTTCTCTTAGTTTAGTATATCTATAAATTCTTTCTTTGTAACTTGCTTCATTAAATATTCTTCTTGAGATTCATGGACTCTTTTTTGTTTAACGAATTTCAACAGGTACTAAACATCTTCCCAGTTTAATACTAGGTCATGACTACCTCTACCCACTTCAGCCTCTCTTCCTTATGATGTTTTATCTATCTTTTCTTTCCGGTTAATTTATTTAAAATAACATATGAAGATAACTTAAGGTATATCAAATTATTGTATCTTAAGATTATATTCAAGTGAAATAATTTTAATGGTTTGCATTGTTATTTTAAGTGTAATAAGTATTTTGTTGCAATGTAAATTTATCTATTATCACAACCTAATAATTTATTCTATCTTTTAGGATAAAGGCCTTCAACTTTTCCCCACTAAGAGGATAGTAATAAAATCACGAAAATTTATAGGTGTCATCAGTTATATATATATATATATATATATATATATATAACTGATCACAGTGGCGTAGTGAGATTAATTGGCGCCGCCCGGGTACGATACCTTTTTTGGTGCCCCATTGAAAATTAAATAATAATATAAATATGGGAATAAAATGTATATCAAAAGATATATAATAATATAATGATATATAATACATTATAATAAATAGAGTATAATTGTAATAGGACTACAATATAAATAACAGAGTGTTGTACCTACTATAAAATAATCGAAAATATATTGAATTCGGAAAAGTGTCATTAGAATAAAAGGACTTATGTAATTTAGAAATAATTATAAAAATAAATAATTGATTTTATATACCAATACAATTATTTTAAAAAATATAAAAATTGTACTACATTATTTACATTTTTCTTGCCTTTGCTGAAGTGAATTGATCAGTTACTTTATCAAAGTTGATCATATCAAATATTTTTTTCTATACTTAAAATTTTTAAATAACTTAGACGATTTTGACTCATGGTGGATCATAAAATTAATTTATTTTTCTTAATGAACATTCACAGCTTACAATTGATGCAAAAATAGTAAAAAGTATTTGAATGGCTCCTTTTCTTTCTATCTTTTCCGTTTGAGGTATGTTGGAAGTTCTAATAGAGTTTTTGGTTTAATTTCTTTTCTACTGAGTAACATCTTTCATCCCCACATTTCTCTATAGACTTCTATTCCAAGGAAATCTGTATGACAAAATTCACCAAAACTTTTACATTTGTTAAGCACGGTGACTTAGCGCTCCCAAGGCACAGGTTCGAGATTTGATTCCCAGGCTAGATCAACTCAACCTTTCAGTGAGTCGATTTACTGAGTACTAATCATGCTTGGGAACTAAACACCGGGGATTTCACTTTGGCCTGACCACCTAACCGGGATATTTATAAAAGTTTCGCATTCAATGGACCCTCGGTTTGAAAAATAAATATGGGCACTGTAGGCCTTGATTACAGTTTTTAAATCGGGATATTTATTTATTTATCAATTAATTTTTTAACTTTAAGAAAAATTGATTTTAATGATTTAACATGTACAAAACAATGTCTTAAAAATTTAAATGTATTTTTTCTAGCTTGTTAACCAATTGAAGCAATTAAACATTTTTACACCCTACTAATTGTGCATTATCTTATTTATGAAAGTAATCTACAAATTGTTAATCATTAATCATTAGGTGTTGAACGTATGCTCTTAAAAAATCTTCAACAATTCTATAATATTAGTAACTTTACAAATTTTCGCTATTTAGCAAAAAAAAAAAATTGGATAAGATTTTACACCCCTAATTTAGTATCAACTCACCTGACTTTTCACAATAATATCTTTTTAAGTATTTCATTTACCACAGATTAAAAATTTTATTTCATTATTTTTATTTCAAAAAACAAAAAAAGAAAAACCCCACTTTAATTTAATGGGAAATTTTGTATTTAAAATAGCTTTTTAAATTATATCACTCAGTCCATTAATTTAAACCAAAATTATATTGTAAAAAATTTAAATCACAGAATGTAATATTAAAAGTTCATAATATTTCATTTTTATACCATAAAACCAATTTTTCTGATTTCAAAATTAGAAGACCTTTGTTAATAAGTCTTTATGTAATTTCAGTTTAGATAACTATACTATGCCATAGTATTAGCAATGCAAATATCTGATGAGTAATATGATGTTGTCTGAACGCTAATACAGACAACAAAAATATTTTGCTAATTTCTAAAACCAAAAATCCAAACACACATAAATTTAAGTAACATTATGTATATTTTATAAAATCAGAAATTTTCAGCCAAACAATATATATTATATTATTAAAAATAATTTTTTTTCTAAAAACTAATCACTCTATATTGTTCTTTCAAGTTTTTCACTGGTTCAATTTATTACCAAGAATTACAAGTGCTGAGATAAAAAAACATATTTTAACTGTTATATCAAATAATTTTATTTAAAGAAATCTTTTCAGTCTGTTATCATAGCAGTGAAAAATTTTTTTCTTTGTATTTTTAAGGCATTTAATAAAACTAATTTTTATGATGTTAAAATAAATTTTATTAATAATAAAGAGTAATTTTTATTAAAATTAAAATTTATTTCCATTAAGAATCATTTTTGAAGTGCTGCTCATACAATGGCATGAATTTTTTTTATAATAAAATTATATAATTTAAAGACAATCTTATTTTTAAAATTTTACAATGTAAAATGAGAAATATGTATGATTTCTTTCTAAATTTCTTGAAAGAATTTTTCATGTTAAAAGATTTATTGTTTATATGAATTAAACTAATTAATTAAGAAATATATTCTGTGTTTTAAGGCGTGCTGTAGAGGCAGCTAAGACCTGTAGTAAGTTGTTATGATATTAAAGAAGATTCTGTTTAAGCATACAGAAAAGAAATAAAAAGACATTTAAATATAAAGAAAACATTCATAGATTTTTAATTTATACAATTTGAAAAAAGAAATTTTCAATATAAGGTACTGATGTAAATCCAACAAAATTACGAGTCAAATAAAAAGTATTTCAAGCAAAAACATTTAAACATTAAATAAATTACTTTTAAATGAATTGTTTAACCATTAAATAATTTAATATTTAATTTTCAAAACTCTGCAAGCATATGTTAGTAAATATTTATTACAGCGAAAATATGAAATACATATTCAAATCGAAAGAATACATAGCAGACAGAAAATAAAACTTATGGTAATAATATTTTAAATGTCAAAACACCGGATTTTCAAAAGTTTACATTTTTGTTCCCATGAAGCGATGTTTTGGAGGAAACGTAATACAAACCATATGAACAATAAAAAGAAAGGAAAGTTTATGTGTTTTCCTAGAATTTGGAGGTAATTAGTTAGTTATCGATCCCCATCCATCCATCCCTATTCCAGGAAGACAATTCCCTACGCGGCATATTGTAGTGCTAATTTCTGAAAAATTTACCCCCTTTCTTTCAATGTTAGGCTGGTGCCGGACACAATATTTTTGACAAGGGGAATCGCTAAAATGAAATACGTTTCAGAAGGAATTTTCTCACGAGTGTAACGCAAACCTATACTGAATGGCAACAACAGTAAAAGACTGAGATAAGAGAAATACAAGAGTTTTATTTT